>OZ012549.1:21623317-22248317 GCA_963935595.1 Schoenobius gigantellus | reverse complement strand
CAACCTGGTGATTATTGAAACTAAACATGAGTTCACATCCCTTAAGCCAATGTTCTGTAATACACAAAATGTCAATTTGTTTTGAATTCATGAATAATTCCATCTATAATTGTTTGCCCTTTGATAGTCCATTACTATTTTGATGCACCAGGTTAATATTTTTCATTTTATTAAAATTACATTTATTTTGAGGGCATTTTTGAACACATTTTTTTTTATTTGACTCTAATGATAATGTTATAAGAGGCATATTAAAATCATTATTTATGCATTTATATTTGCAAGAGGATACCTCTTTTGTCTCTATATCTAATTTAAATAGCTTGGAACAGATTCCACTCTCATACTATTATTTAAATTATACTGCTCAATAGAGTCAGTTTGTTTAGCCAAGTTCTTGGCTGAAGTTAATAAAAATATGATAGTGAATTTGCTATCTGTCCTTTATAATATTTAGGCAGGTAATATCTACCTTTAGTCAAAGTATATACATTTTTACTAACAATACTGTTAGAGTCAATTACAAGGAATTTATTATTATACTGACTGAATAAATTCAGAGTCATATTTAAATTAAATCTATAATTATTTTCCGCATCTGGCAAATTTTTTATGTAGGGGAATGTAAACATTACAATTTTTTTAATCTCTAATTGTTTTAATTTTTCAAAGTAATAGGTTAACTTTTTTTTGTTGACATTACCCCTATTTCCAATAAGTATAATTAATTCATCATCCTTACTAAATGTGTAGTTAAATATTTTGTGCATAATTTCATGTAAATTAGCACAAGGAAAACAATTATTTATAATCGACTGCTCCGGTGAATTTATCTTTAAGCGCAAATTTGAGCCCATGTCCTTACCAATATTATCGCTGAACATAATTATATTTTGAGAGGAAATGACGTCATGTATACTGCCACACAATGATGATGGAAGTAAAGGAGAGACCTGGGACTCTGAGGTTACCGGAGTGCCTTGTCTATCTGGTGACTGTGGAAGATTGCCGTTGTTACAAATACAACACTGATTTTTAACCAGTGAGTCAAAGCGCTCAGAATTATCTTTGGATAACTTTAAAATTTCATCCACTGCCATAGAATACTCCTTAATTGCCCTTTGAGACAATTCATATTTCTTTGTAAGATTTTTTAAGTCATTTTGTAAACTTTGTATTTTTGACTCTAAGTATTGTGTGTCAGTTTCATATTTTTTCAAGTTATTTTCTAATTTAAAAGTACATGATTGAAGTTGCTCTCTTAATTCAAAATTTTCCTTTTTTGTTTTAATATTTTTAGTTAAGGATTTAAAATATTTCATATCTCTTTTTGATTTTTTTATGAACTTCTTTATTTTTATATATTTTTTTTAGTTTATTCCTACTGCAAAATGCTATTCTTGACTTTTCATGTACTGAGTCCTCTTTGGTGAAGTCTACAATGGTCAAGTTAGAAATTGCAGGAGCAACCAACTGCGGGGCACAACTTACCAATTCTTGGTATAGGCTGTCATTCTGCTGAGCAGTGACTTTCAGAGCAGTCTCCTCCAGATCTGAGATGTGATGATGGGCCTCACGTAGTTCCTGTTCCAATTTGGAAGTTCTTCTAAGGGTCTGCTCGTACTCATCACTGCATTCATCGAACCTATCAACTATTGACTGGAGTCTGTCCCGCTCATCAACAATATCATTAAATCTAATATGTAACGATGCCAATTCACTTTTAAGCCTACTGTTATTATTCAAAACCCCTACTAGTTCCTTCTCATTATCCTCCCTTTCATTTTCCAGTTGGACACATTGCTCCTTTGCAGTCTTAAGTTCCTGCAAGGTCAGTTGAAGTTTAGACTCCTCTTGGCGTGACAAGGCCCTTCGAGTCATCATTTTAAGATTGTAAATTACAAGTAACAAAATTTATTAACGAAGGAACAATTTGTCAACTAAAAATGGGAAGGTAGGTATTTCTAAAATTACCGGTTAATCACAATATAATATTTAAATGATTATATCAATGTAGAAACTGACTATATCTTCATTAAATATCCGCTTATATACGAGATATAATAATAATATTCAAGAGAAACAGTCAGTCAATACTTACTTTGATAAAATCAGCTGTTTCGAGGTTAGCGGTATCGACACTTTTATTTCATTTAAAGTCACAAACAATCACAACCATTAATTGCCTATAATTAATCACTTAAATGTACACCTATTAAAAGCTTAATATTGGTAAATAGGCTTTAAGAAATTAATTTAAATAATTAACAACTTCACTTCACTTCTTTAAAAATGGCAATCGGTCGCAGATACAACCATTACTGCCAAACTCAAGTTTTGGATAAAATACTGTTTGAATTTACTATTAGAAATTTGGCCAAAAGAGACAAAATGATATGATATTGATTTGGGTTACCTGAAAAAGGACAAAACAAAACGTCACAACAATATTATAACATAAAGGCACACAAATTATAACTTAGTACGGTTACAACTTAATATTATAGGTGGATATATATTTACACAGTAATTTTAATATAGGGAAACTTAAGATACATAGTAAGGTTTTGACATTAATAGGTCTAGGAATACAATGTGGTAAAATATCATACAAGGATACAGGATTGCTGGGACAATTGAACAAAATATGGTCTGTGGTTCCTTCCTCGGTGCCACAATCACAAATTGGGGTGTTTCGTACATGTATCTTGTAAAGGTGGAGTGGAGTACAAGAATGTCCGAGTCTTAGTCTACTTATTATGGAAGTGGAGCATTTGTCAGCAAATTTATATCGAGAAAACCAGGGATTTGATGGGATATCAGGTTGTATCTCTGCATAGTATTTGCCTTTCACTGTCTTTGACCTATCCCAACATTTAGTCCATTCCTTCATAAGGTCAACTCTTGCTAGTGTACATAAGTCAGATAAATAGACTTTAAAATGGTCAGTGCAACCCGATAGAGCCGCATCCTTAGCAAAGCTATCAACAGCTTCATTGCCTACAATGCCTGAGTGACTGGGGATCCAAGCTAACGTTACCGAAATGTTATTTTCAAGACATCTTAGTAATAACTGTTTTGTTTCTAAAATTAATGGACATCTATTATTAGAGGAAAAATGGTTGGACGATAATGCTTGAAGGCAACTGAGAGAATCTGAGAAAATAATAGACTTATTAAATTTGTGATCTAGAATGAACTTAACTGTCTCAAAAATTGCCACTGATTCTCCTGTGAAAATTGAGGATACAGGAGGGCATTTGAAACTTAACAGTGTATTATATTTTGGTAAATACACAGCTGCCCCAACACCATTCTGAGATTTAGAAGCATCTGTAAACAATTGATACCAGTCTTTCCAGTCAGTTTCAAGTTTATCGAGAAACAAAGCATAGGCACCCGGAGCATTCTTCCTAATACCCAAGTCAAGTATAATATTTGGCTTGTACAGAAGAGATTCATAGCTAACGGTAGCTAGAATAGGTAAATTTACACGATGAAATTGAAATTTATGCGTCATTAATTTTGAGTAACTCTTTACCAAGCAGGGATGATCTTTATTTGACCAATATCTGTTGTTGGAAATAATAAATGAAAGATACTGTAACTTTGGGATTAGGGGATGGTTAGAATATTGAAAGGCTTTGTAAAGGAATTTATCAGAAAGAAAAGCACGACGCAGACTCAAGGGAGGGTCCCCAGCCTCAACCTGTAGAGCATTGGTAGGGGATGACTTCATTGCACCCAAAATAATACGTAGGCACTTAAATTGGATTCTGTCCAAAGCTAATGATGACTCCTTGTTACAGGGTTCCAGTACTACTGACCCATATTCAAACAGGCTCCGAATTAAAGCAATGTATATGAGTCTCTGGGTGCAAGGATGTGCACCCCACCAAACTCCTGACAAACATCGTAAAATATTAATATTTTTTTCAGTTTTATTTTTTATATAATTTAGATGAGGCTTACCAGATAATGTTTTGTCTAAAATAACTCCGAGAAATTTAACTTGAGAAACAATTGGAATAGGCTGTCCACAATATTTTATGTCAATATTAGGGTATGATCTTTTCCTTGTGAAAATGACAATGTTGCTTTTGGGGACTGAAATATCGAGGCCATGATTATTCAGCCAATCTTCTAAGTATGATAGGGCCTGATTTAATTTTTGGGCAGCCTCTTCCAATGAGTCCGCAGCAACATATAACACAATGTCATCCGCATACTGTAATATATTGCAAAAGGAGTTCACACATTCATCCAGATCGTAGGTGTATATGCTATACAGGAGTGGGCTCAAGACTGACCCCTGAGGTAGGCCCTTCCATACACTCCTAGGAGTTGAAAGAGCGCCACGGACACGTACTTGAATAGTTCTATCCATCAGTAGGTTACATATAAAATGCACTAACCTCTCAGGGATACTCAGATGCTGCATTTTCTGCCTGAGTACCGGAAGTAAGACATTGTCATATGCTGAGCTGATGTCTAAAAATACCAAACAAGAAATTGGTTTTTGGTCAGAGCTATCCTGATATCTGTAGTTAGAATACTAATACTGTCCATGGTGCTCATTCCCCTCCTAAAGCCAAATTGGGTGCTCGACAAAATGCCTCTACTCTCAACAAACCAATCTAGGCGTCTCTTTAGAAGATGTTCCATTACCTTACATAGGGTGGAGGATAGGGCTATAGGGCGATAAGAAGCTCCATTAGTAGGGTCTTTGCCAGGTTTTAATAAGGGAATTATGACCTGGTTCTTCCAAGAATTAGGAACAGATGCAAACTCAAAGAAACTATTTAGCAACTCAAGGAACATTCTCTGAGAAAAAACTCCCGCCTTAGCTATGAAGGAATATGGGATACCATCTATGCCAGGAGAAGAGTCTTTTAAATTTTGGAGTACTGAAACAAGTTCAGCCATTGTAAATGGATTATTAAAGGGATGACGGGATATGGTATTGGGGTAGGGTGATGGGAAGCAATCAAAATTTGGAACATCGGGAGGTGCTAATTTTTGGACAAATTCTTCAAACCAAAGATTATGGTCATTTGTGTCTGGAGAGATTGTAAAAGAGCCTCTAAACTTCTTTATTGATCTCCATACTATTGTAGAGGGGGTGCGAGGGGATAAGTTTTGGCAAAAATTGAACCAACCCTGTTTTTTCTTTTTTTTAAAGAGGCGTTTTGCTAATGCTGTAATTCTTTTCAAGACTATGAAGTTGTCCATAGTCATGGAGTGCCGGTAAGTTGACTCTGCCGCCTTACGTTGATTCTGCATTTCTGTACATTCTGCATCCCACCAGGGTGGAGACACTTTAGCACCGACCCTATATTTTTTAAGTGGGATGTTAGCATCAGCAGATTTCTCCAAAGCAGATAGGAAAAGATCTTTTTTTTTTTGTAGGCTATGACTATTGTCTTTAGGAATTGATAAGACGTTCAAATCGGAATCAGATGCGTAACAATCCCACTTAGCACCACCAGTTCTGTATTTTAGTAAGGGAGGAAGGGATCTATACATGGGAGTAGGAAAGAGCAGTGACATTGAGATGGCATAGTGATCACTACCAAAACACTCTGTCAAAACATTCCATGAGATCAGAGAAAGAATATCTGAGGAGCACATGGATAAATCGACTGCACTAGAGTTTGAGCCCGGTGCTGTACATCTGGTTGGGGAGCCATCATTTAAGAGGCAGATGTTCATCGAGTCCATGAGATCCACCAGATCACAGGCCAATGCGTCATAGTGGGGACCACCCCAGATTACGTGGGAGAGATTAAAGTCGCCCACAATAAGAAATGGAGTTGAGAGAGTAGAAAATAAACTGTGCAAGTCAAAGATAGAAATGATATCAGGATTAGGGATGTAAATAGACAATAATGTTATGTTGGCGATTTTTGCTGCAACTGCATTAATTCCTGTAGGTATGTTAGGGAGATGGACACGAGAGAAAGGAAAAGAATTGTTTATTAATATAGCTGTACCAGCATACCCATCGCTTCTGTCATGACGGAGGCAGGCATAACCCGGCACTCTAAAATGAGAACCAGGGACCAGCCATGTCTCAGAGATGGCAAAAGCAGCAGGCCTGTATCTATTTATTAACTCATAAAGGTCTTGCTTCTTAGGACGGAGGCTACGTGCATTCCATTGTATCAGATGGAATTTTGGTTATAAGATCCATAAGTTGGTTAAGTTTGGATGCAACGTTGGGCGGTGGAGAAATGTCATAAAACTTATCCATCATTTTTAATATGATTGATAGTAAGGAGTCTAAATAATGGATAGTTTGTGATGTCATTTGTGGTTTTGCTGTTTGTGAGTGGGGAAAGGGGGGGACGAGGTGGGGTACATAATGATGCGTGGGGGGAAGGGAGGGTACCAATGTGGTTTGGTGATTCTCGGACAACATTGGAGTATGAGCGTTGGACTGGTGGGAAACGAGCAGCAGCTTCTATATAGGAAATGTTGTCTTGGGACATCGCTCGTTTGATGGATTTCTGCCTTGAATGTTCTAGGCATATCCTATTAGTAGCATAATGTCTGCCTGAACAGTAGAGACAAGTTGATAAGTCTTCAGAAACGCTACAGTCTTTGCCATGATGCGACTTAGAACACCGGAAACACCTGGGGTTTGAACGACACTGGTCTTGGACATGTCCGAAGCGACAACAGTTGTTGCATTGGATAGAAGGAAGTTCATATATTTCAACTGGGAGGGCAGTGTAACAACAGAAGATTTTAGGTGGCAGGCATTGACCATTAAAAGTGATGACAACTGTACGAGTTGGCACCCACTCGACCACACCATCTTTCACTGTTTTTCTATTAAGACGTCTAGCCTTCAAAATATGGCCACATCCTTCTGGAACCTCAACTGCCTGTACGAATTCCTCCATTGACCATTCTGCTGGGACACCTCGGACCACCCCCATGCGAGTGACATTAAAAGATGGAATGACAGCAGAAAACTTCTTAGTGGCTAGGATAGGGTTGGAGACAAAAGAGTTAGCATCCTCACCATTTGTAAATTGGACTGAGATTCGATTTCGCCCTACACTTTTAATGCCCTGTCTAATTATATTTTTAATATTTTCGTTAACTAAAAGTTTACCAAACAAAATTGGATTTATAGTAGTTCCGGCTTTTGGATGGGGCTCTAACCGGGATATATGAACAATAAAAGGACCTTTGTCCAAACGGGTGTAATTTCTCACTTGTGTCAAACTAGGATGTGTATAAACGTGTTGGATAGAATGGGTTGGAGTAAAACTTTCCGAAGGATTTATTTTACTAGGGGTGGATGATACATTTTCTTCGTTACACCGTTTCCGACCTGCACGGCACGTAGACTGCTCATTGCTTACGATATCATCGCCAGCAACAAATCCTTCCTCACTTACGGATTGTGGCACTAAATCCAGACCCGGGTCGGGTGGTTCAGGTGAGATCGACGACATAGTCGCCGATCTCACACGGGGTAAAAGCACACAAAATAAAAGCACACAAAAAAACTTACACAAACAATCACGATACACTTAAATAAGTAGAGGTAACACAAATCGTTGGAAATCTCCACAAATCAAATAATTTTGCAGTAAACCCAATTGCCCGTATTTACACCTTGACAACCGAGTTGACAGTCCACCAAATAATTAACAAATACGGAGCATAAATATTTTGATGTTTGACTTAGTGTTGCCAGACGAGAAAAAGTTGTTCTCGGGCAATCCCCCCTTGGCGATAGCCCGACCAGTTGGTCGGGCTTGCCCGGGCGCGTGGGTAGTGGAGTCGCAATGTGGACCTTACCTAGCGCGCCCAAAAGGGCAGGGAGAACACCGGGGGGTTTTAGTGGGTAGGCCTGGCACTCTGCCGGGAGAGCCCCACACACGCTCGCCGTCTAGCCAACGGCGGGTACGGTGCGGTTACGCATTTCCCCCCGAGAAAAAAAAAAAAAAAAAAAGGTCTATTTGTGATATTAGTACGTGCCTACATAACCCACATAAACGATTATTCTGCTAAACCAAGACTGCATCCAGATCTGCTAATGTTGCCAGTTCAGAATTTGTAGCGCCCATCACTTTTTCTTCGATGGGGAAATCTCTATAGAACTACATACTAAGTACGCGTGCTCTCTAAGTTACCGAAACTATGATATGACGTGAATGCAAGAGAAAACTAAATTAATTAAAGAATGATGGCCAATTCCACCAACCCTATCTTACTTTGGAAACTGCTAAGAAATATGCTGTCATTTTTTTTCTTTAATGAAAAGAATGTGACAGCATGCCACCTTTTTTTTTCTCGGGGGGAAATGCGTAACCGCACCGTACCCGCCGTTGGCTAGACGGCGAGCGTGTGTGGGGCTCTCCCGGCAGAGTGCCAGGCCTACCCATTAAAATCCCCCGGTGTTCTCCCTGCCCTTATGAGCGCGCTAGGTGAGGTCCACACTGCGACTCCACTACCCACGCGCCCGGGCAAGCCCGACCACCTGGTCGGGCTATCGCCAAGGGGGGAATGCCCGAGAACACCAGGGCAATCCCCAGACGGAGGGCCTTACGGCGGCGTGCACGGGGCCAACCGTGCACGCAGGCCTCCACGGCAGGGTCATTAGACGGGCATCGCTTGTGCGAATGCCCGCCTTCTCCTGCCTATCCGTCTGCGACGGATAGGAGCGGCTTGGGGTTCTGCCTCCCACTCCCTTTCCGCGGCCTCCTTCTGCGATATTACGTCCTGGCAGAAGGAGGCGACAGCCCCCCATTCCGCCTCGCCGCGGAGCATGGCCACGACTATGCTCGGGAGCGAGAGGTTTCCGCCTCCCAGCGCAGCGACAGCATGCCACCTAAGAGTATCCTAAGGTAAAACAAGCTAGGTGAAATTGGCCATGGATATTTCATCTGTATGGTCCTACTACCACACGGACAGACTACGGATAGCTGAACATTATGCTTATGAGAGTGAGCGCAACTCAAACATACCTTACCCATCCCTATAGACGGCCCCTCATGACTGAGGATCGTGGACATAAGAAAACCCAGATTTATTCTAAATCATTTATCGGAACCATTACCTTGTTGAGGAACTTGAAGGCAAGAGAGTTTTTGGTCGGTAATAAGTTGAGTCGGCCTTGTTGCCGTTCACCTTCAGTATAAGCAACACTGACATGTATCTATACTAATATTATAAAGCTGAAGAGTTTATTTGATTGTTTGGTTGAACCCGCTAATCTCAGGAACTACTGATTCTAATTGAAAAATTATTTTTGTGTTGGATAGTCCATTTATCGAGGAAGACTATAGGCTATATAACATCACGCTACGACTAATAAGAGCTGAACATCACTGAAAAATGTTGCAAAAACGGGAAAAAATATATGGCGAAACGTAGTTCGCGGGCACAGCTATGTACCTACCTGGGCTCTATTTTTGAATCATTCGTCCGGCATCGAACGCTTTTCAAACATCATCTGTGCTCAATTCTTATTTATTTTCGTTTCTCTTGCGATGAAAATCAATACAACATTATGACGAAGATCAATATTGTTTTGATTATCGTCTAAAACAAAACGAAAAAAAAATGTAAAAATACCTTTTTAAAAACAAGCTTTTATTTAAATGCGCTAAAAAGAATTAAAAAACTTTTACACTAAAACTTTTACTTATAACGTCATTTCACATTTGACACAATTTATATGACATAAAAGCTTGTCGCGAGATTTACTTGTGTGCAGTAACTTAAAAGTACTTAAAAGAGTACTTTTAAGTACCTACTCGTATTTACTTTGAAAACTGTAATGTATAAAATTATTCACATCAAATTATTTAATTTTCTTTTTATCTACAAAATCGTATGACATGGTGTACATTTTGATATAAGGAATCATGAAATGCTTCATTTGGTATTACTGACATTCAATGGTACACATCCAATACACTATGGTAAGAATTTCGATGCGGATAGTAATATATCGATGACTGTTTAATCAATGTTGACAAGTAAACATTATACTATACGCTAACAATAAAATAATAGTTATTAACAATAATAGTTATTAAGAATAAGCTACAATAAATAAAATAATAAACTTTTTCAAATCGATTTAATATTTTAAGGGAGTTTTGGTTAACTTTCCTAATTTTTTTCGGTGATGACGTAAATATAGTGTAACGTATCACCAATTAATAGTAATAATGTTGTCAAGGACAATAGACGTCAGCAAGTTATCCGCGAAGTATTATACTTCTGAAACTATTCGCCGAGTCGTTAACGTAATGGACCCCGAGTCAAAGATAAATGGTTCGCAGGGGCAAAATCAACCAGCCAAAAAGAACCAACAAATAGCCTTGGTACAAATTACTAATACAAATGAACCCATATAGCAAAGAAGGATTACAAAAAATAAGTGGCATTTATACACACCTTTCTTATACGTTCTTATTATGGGTACCCAATTTAAACTTGAATTCTCAAAAGTCAGAATGCTATACAACATAATTTTTTATTTTATGAACGTGTGCTTATTTCCACAAAAATAACATCAAATCATTTTTTGTGGTTGTGGAAAAGACTAACTTTTTTGCGATTTAATGGAACCACCTTTACTACATTTAAGCGAGGTGAGTGCTTTACTACTATAGATAAGAAATCTATGGCAAAATTGTTTCAGACAGCGTTTAGTTACTATGTAGTTGACACTTGAAAAACCTAATCGACACCATTAAAGAACCTAAAACTTAAAGCGCGCGCAGTGCTAACAGTGTGAATTGAATGTAGATTTGACGCCATTTTGTCTATGTTATACGAGTACATATACAAAATGGCGCCAAATCTACAACAAAGTCAAATTAGAAAAATGTCTGAAGTAATAATAGTGACTTAGATGAAAAAACTTCGCCAAAGGTATATAAGTAGGTATTTATGTATAAGTGATAAAGAAGTGTATGAAACTGTACATGGCATAACTTGGTATTAAAACACTCAAGTGATACTATTTAAAAACTCGCTATATCTCGTTTTTTAAACACCTGCTCAAATTTTAATTTAATAACGTCTATTATGTGACAGTTACATAAACTACTATTTTGAATGCGTTACAAAGTCGTAGGTATATTTTAGTCATTTTAAGTAATTACTGGATTTCTAATAAATGTTAGGCTGTAACGAGGTGCTATATCTTTCTAGGTATAGCAACTCTTTAACCTCGTAGCCCCAATTTATATTTAGATTGAGCTATAAAAAAAGAATAATAATAAACGTAAATTGACTAAAGTAGGAAGATGAAAATAAAATAACTCTGAAAGAGATTTCTATAATTACTTAAGGTGCTGGCCTTTGTCCCCGGAATTTCTAAGGTATTACGAAAATTGCGACCTTCCTTAAATGTTAAGCCGCAAAATAAGGGTACGTTTCAATGTGCTGGGAAGCCGTTGGAAGCTGGGCGGTGACCGAAGAAAAAATTAATCAATAAGAGCACTACGTTCCGTTGTCCTAGCTACGATCAGCGCAACTTTTTAGATGAAATATTATTGGGGCGATATTTTTAGTCAGAATTGTGTTACGAGGAATATGTGCGGGGATGTTTGCAAAACAAAAGACTCGCACTGCTTCCACTTCCACAACACCATTAAGCACTTTAGAGCTGCTTAGCATCATCACCTTTCTTATTTCCACACCGTTCCACAGCCATGCTACAAACCACTTAGTGTTCTTGCTCAGAGGTAGGTACTTTCGCCCGATAAATCAGATAATTGATACAAATAGTTTTTAACATGTGGAAGCTCCTCATTACTTCTCTCTGTCCTCAATATTACGTCACCAAGTGGGTAAGTAATTGTTCAATCTGTCCAGATCCATATTTTTCCTTGGAAGTTACACTTACCTACTACGTTGTGGATATGTTAAAAAATCTGTTTGTAGCTAGATCCTTTAAACCGGATTCAGATATGAAAGTTCGGGTCCACAGAAAAAATTATTTCCCTCTTGATGCATTTTAAGTCCACACCCTGAGTAAGAGATTTATCGATTCATCCTTAATTATTAAATTTAACTCTCTGTCATCTATTTGCCAAAACACAGCCTCTTGCAATATTGTTATAGCGAAAGGCTACACGGCGCTCTTATGGTGAAGGACAACATCGTGAAGCAATCTGCATACATCTGCGAAGAAAATCAAAGGTGTATGTGAAGTCGACCAATACGCACTGGGCCAGCGTGGTTGACTAAGGCCGAAACATCCTAACTTAGGGTAGACTCGAGTCCTTCGGTAGGGACATTTATGAGCTGTGGTGATGAAAGGCTACAGATAAACGACGATGTACGACAGTAAGAATTATAACAAATTCGACTGAAAAGCTCTATAATTGCAACCACGCTGCAAATATTAATTAATTCATTTTAGCTTTGTAAACAAAATCTATATCGACTTATAGAATAAAAATATTCCTGTAACACTCCTTGGATTTCTGGCATGTCTTAAAAGTAAAAGATTAAAGGGAATACAACTAAACGTTGCAAATTCTCAGTTCAAGTCTTGGCAGTAGTTATATTTGATCTTAGTATCGTATTATAAATGTGAGTTTCAATTATTACATATTTGAATATAGTGAATTACCCCATTAAAAATGTGAAGCAGAGGTTTTTTTTTTTGTTTTTGTTTGAGTATCACATAAACGGGACTTTCTTTAAAAGCTTTTGCTTTACAGTTTAAAATGTTTTTAACTTCTACAAAAGGAGAAGACTTCTACGACTTCTAAAAAAGGAGGAGGTTTCTCAATTCGACCGTATAATATATGCTTATTTTTATGTTTGTTCGCGGATAACTTCGTCGCTTATCAACCGATTTTGATGATTCTTTTTGCATTCGATAGAGGATACTCCAAGGGTGGTCCCATGGTCACCATGGATACAAAGTTAGGATCTGATGATTGAATCCTATAAAAATCGAGGGAAACCCTTAAAGTTAAAGGTGTGTCCAACGTGTTTTGTGTGTATGTTACGCGATTACTCCGCCAATTGTGGAGCGATTTTCAAAATTCCTTTTGTATTCGATTGAGTATACTGGGGTGGATTGGATCACTAAAGTCAGGATCTGATGATGGGATCTCATGAAAATCGTGGGAAACCCTAATTTAATACCAGCTGGTATTAAATTAGGGTTCCTTTCACTAAAAAGATTTCATTCACTAAAAAGTTAAAAATAAAAAGTATTTCACAAAATATAAAAACCGACTTCAAAAACACTGAAAAGTTAAAAAAAATATAAGAATAAGTACAGACAACATCACACTTCTATATTGAAGTCGGTGACAAATTTTAAGACTTTCTAGGGGATCATCGTTTGGCACCGACTTCAATATAGAAGTGTGATGTTGTCTGTACATATTCTTATATTATTTTAAACTTTTCAGTGTTTTTGAAGTCGGTTTTTATTTTTTGTTAAATATTTTTACTACGAGAAACAAAAGAAATCGCACTGGAAAATGAAATTAACGTAGGCTAAGCTACGCGCGGAAGGCTAGTTTAAAATTAAATTTAATCTGGCTCTTATAATAGAAGTTACTTCACGTATTTGTTTAGCGAATTTATTAAATTAATTTTACTTGCAGATAGGTTGTGTAGCATTGGTCCATTGCTATCCATTGCTAGCGATGGACCAATGCTATCTGTTCCTGATTGATGAGGTTGATTCTGTAAATGAAAAGCAGCAGTGAAAAATAAAAAAGTCTTGAAATATTAATGTCATCATCATTATCACAGCTCATATACGTCCCCACCGAGGGGTTCGAGCCTACCCTATGTAAGGGTGATTAGGCCTTAGTCAACCACGCTGGCCTGGCCTGGCCAATATTAATGTATTAACAAATAACGCTATGTATTCCGCTCGAAATATAAACATGGCAAAAAACCCATGTCAATCTTATTTAACCAGACATTGTGCCTAACCAGCCAATACATCTTTTCGGACCCAATCCTTATTTTATTTATTAATGAGGAATGAGATAACAAAGCTTTATTACATATTACATCGTGTCAGTGGCGAGGCCAATTTCAGTAACATATCAATAAAGCCTTGTTAATATATCATCCAATCATTCCTCGTGCCCAGAAAGTATTGATTTCGCTCCCCTTTCACGAACTTTGTTCTTACCAAAAACTTACTGATAATATTAGCGTTTAGTTAACGAAGTTACTACTTTGTTTCCACGCAAATATAATATTTTATGGTTAGGGAAAAGCATGCTCCAATACATTTCGCTTATTTACTTCATTGATACTTTATATTACCTAAGTAGGTGTATATTGGGCATTCTAAAACAGTTTTCATCAAAACACCGCAAACGAACGGAGTGAGATTTGAGCTACGCTTCGCTGCGCTCTAGCTCCGCTACGCTCCGCAGATCTCACTCCGTTCGTTTACGGTGATTTGATGAAAACAGTTTGAGATTGCCCAATATACATTATACAGGGTTAAATTATTCATACCATTAAATTGTAATTTTTGATAAATAAAGAGTTATGCGAGTATATTGAATCACCATATTTGTTTTCATTAATAAAACGCAGAAATGTTTGTTAAAAATATTTTTTTATTATAAAGCAAGTAACAAATATCATCATAGCTAAACTTGAACAATACTTTAAATACAAATTTTCATTCAAGTACAATTTACTGAAGTCATAAATTACATGTGCTTAAGTACCACTTTTTTATGAATAAAACATTCCTTAGAGCGCACTCTTTTTTATGAGTTATACAATTGAAGTTAGCTCCACCTTTAGCATAACTATTACGCAATGTTGCGAAATTAGGACAACCTTTGCCTTCAACATTTATCAAAAAGCAGTCAGAACACAAATCTTTAATCCATTTTTGCTTTTCAACACCTTTCATTATTATGGTTTGGTCCTTTAAAATTGGAATAATTAATCTCTTAAATTCTCTGAAATCTATATTGCCTTGACTCCAGTATATTCCTCTGTTGCGTTCAATCCAATTGACTGCTCTTTTTTCTTCGGCAGATAATTTTAGATACGAATATGGAGGTTTTATTAAAAAGACTTGCGTAAACTCTTTTGTGGCTAACGCAAATTCCTTAATAATAAAATTATTTTTGCAGTCTTTGAATCCTTGAACATCAACAAAAAGTATCGAACTCTTATCAGCACTCATTGTTTCGTTGTATTCCACTGTTTAACATAAAGTTGAAGTTTGTTCTTTCAAATACCTTTTGATTGCACTTTATTTAGTTAAGATATTTTCTTCACAATATTGCTCAGAGGTTTGTACTCAAAAATGCAGTCATTTAAAATCAAGCAATATGCTGCTGTCTGATCCGGGATTTCTTGGTCTGTTTCAATCTCCACTCTGACATCGATTGATCCCTTTATCATTTCTTGTTGGTGAGAACAATCAATAACAAATAATGGGGCAACGTCTCTGAATTCCTTCAAGCTCATCAACGGCTCTGGTCGCCGTCCATGATAAGACTGTTGGAATCTTGCATATTGTTCGTATAATAAATTAAATTTATCTTCTGAGAAACTGACATTCAATCCTTCATAAGGGTAATACGATGAATTTAAATATACTTTTACATCTCGTACATTGCAGTGATCGAACTCTGCCATTGACATTTCCGCATTGTGTTTGCGATTGGTTTGCAAGGCTATAATAACGAATCTTGGTTTCTCTATCTGTGACGAAGTTTTGATAGACCAAGTGTGTTTACGTGTCTTCGGTAATAATGGATATTCATACAAATCCCAATTTCGAAATGCTAGTGTAATAGGCCTGTCCTTTTCTAGATGTTTCAACAAATTGATTCTTTCACGATCTGATACTTTAACGTGCGGAACTCGCCAAACAACTTTGCTAATAGTTATATCTTCGACTACCTCTCCGACATTTAATTTCAAAGCATTGAGATTCGTATTGCTTCTTAATAGCACCAATTCATGTTTGGAGTTAATTATAACTTTTTCATAATCTTCTGCAAAACCTAAAATTTTCTTCAACGGCACAGAAGCCGAAAAAATTCCTCCGTTAAGATTGTTTGTACCAGAAGTTGACCATCCCCATACACGTGAGCATTTAGATTCATTATCATTTAACGAGAGGTACGATTTTATTGTTGTAGTTATGCCAGCATTTTTTATTTTGTCTATTTCTATTCCGTTTAACTCATATCGAATATCTTGAAATAAATATAGTATTGGATTGTTGATAAAATACACATTTGATATTTTTTCTTTAGTCGAACTATTATAAACATTGGCTTTACCCTCAATATACAAAGTGCTGAGTGAGGGTAACAGACATAGATCTTGTTGATTAATAGGTATTCTTATTTCATCATTCTTGTTGAAACTTGTTACGTACGGTTTATAAGAATGATATTCGAAACTTTCAATACTATTGTCGTATGATATTGATTGAGATATATTTAAAATATTCATTTTAACAAGCCAATCAACTTCAAAAATTCCTTATTGTTTTTGGTGAGCTTCTTTTTTATGTGAAGCGGTGTGCTTTTATGAGGTGATCTTCTAGTACTAACTTGAATGCAAGCTGTGTCATGATTTTTATTGAAATTTATCATTTTTACGAAATGTAGATACAGTTGTACTTCTTCGTCTCGTAAATTGATTTGTTTATTCTCGGCGTCTAATAATTGTATAGTTATTGCACTTATAGAACTTTTATTTACAGGAAAATATATTAGATTTTTCGGCACTTCAATGATCCGATAACCAGGTGGTACGTTAGGAACAAACTCGTGAATAATATGACTTGCAGATCCGTTCACGAATGACCCACTAACTACATCGCATTCGATGCGCACAATGGTTGTTGGCAATATACTGACAGAATACAGAGATTCGGTCCTTTTTAATGCCTTTATTGTTTCTCCACCAAAACCTAAAATCCTTCCAAGTGAGTCACTTTTGTTAAAATGAACATCTTTAGTACAAAAAATTGTAGTTTTTAAGGTATTATTATTACAAGTTAATTTTAACATTGCATTTCTAATGTGTCTTTAAATAATCACAGATATCTTGAAGTTCATAAGCTCCTTCAGGTATTTCGATTACTTCGTTATCGTCATAGTAGAATTTATTATTTCTTTTATCTATGTTGGGTATAGAATTAAATGTTGAAAAATACAACAATCCACACTCATAGTATCCACTTAATTCCAAAGTAGGTGAGTAGTTTGTTATCAGAGAGGATCCTTTTCCAGTTATAGACACAGTGAAAGACATTTTACTACTGATAAAGAATTTTATTTCAAGCTTTATATAAATGTGTTTTCCAATACTCCTTTAAAAATTTTATACAAAGGTGGCCGCAATTAACAGAGTCAAATGTTTGATATTGCTCATAGTTATAATTTAAAGAAACATTTCTTAAGTAATCAAGTAGTTCTAACGGAGGTTTCAGATTACCAAAACTATCAAAATATTCAGCATACTTATTTTCTTTCGCGTAGGCTGCCCAATGTGTTCCAATGTTATTTGAAGTATCTAAATTTATAATACCGCATTCTATCTTCCTAGGTTTTGAGGGCAACGTATCCCTCATGAAAACACCACGAAAAAATGGAATATCACTAGCATGTTCTAATATATCCCAATTAGTTAATGCCCGCCTAGGTAGCCGCTTTATTAGTTTTTTGAGGGTTTCAAATATAGACCTGCACCCTTTTTATAAGGTCTAATATATAATCCTTTTCCAAGAGCAACCGCCTCCATCATCTTATTATGTCGTTCCGATTCTTGAAGAGCTTTTTGAGCTGCTTTTGAATCATTAACCGCTTTTGCTATGCCAGCTGCTCCACCAGCCAGTGAACCTAAAGCTGATAATCCCGCGAAAATAGGAATTAACGGTAACAGTCCTCCACATTTTGGAATAGGAATACAACGAGGTAAACTCATTTTATTTTGATTTCTAAATAGTTTTTTTGCAGCGGCGAGCGCATATTTAATAGTAGAATTTGTGTCTTTAGATTTTATTTTTTTTAATTTAGATTTGAGTTTTTTCACAGCTGTCATAAACGACCGAGCACCTGCACCAGCTCTTAATTTGGCCTTCATTGCATTTTTTACTATCCATGAAGCAATTTTTTCTTTCTTTCCAGCGTCTTTTGATTTCAATCTTCTTTGAGCCATATTTAATAGATCTAGATCAGCTTTGTGCCTTAAGTTAGCGTCGTTGTTTATGTAAGCAATATCGTGGTGCATACAAGCGTTATCCAATTTATTAATTCCTCGCTGACCCTTAAGTAATCGTTTCTGAAGCTTTGTGCCGGGGCCGCAATATTGGTAGCCTGGTAAATGTAACTCAAACGGAATCTTATTTATTAAGCTGTTTATGATACCACTTCCTTTCTTCATTGATAAACAAAAAGTGAACCAATAAAGATATCTTGAGCTATTTTATATCATAAAACCAATTTATTCTTATGAACCCAACTATTTTCGCTATTACTTAATCCTAACCATTTTACAAACAATTTGTTTCCTTTTCTTTTTATAACCTTTTCAATGAGGTATAGGTCTGGAAACTTCGTTTTTTGTAATTCGTATGCATAAAATGAGCCGAGGATTCTTTGATTGCGTCTGTCCTCTATTTGATAAGTTGTTGGGTTAGTGTGATTAACTTTTACTATACGAAATGTTTCGGTGGAACAGTTTGGCGTATAGCCTTTGTAAAAATCTGCTTTATATCTACTTATGCGAACATAGTCACCAACACGAAATGTATATCCCCGACTTGTTTTATTCTTTTGAGAATTCGTAATATAACCTTTGACTATAAGCTCATTTACTTTGTTAACTTCCACAGGCTTAAATTTTGTTATTCTATGCAAAGTGTTATTGTAGTGTTCTACAACGTCTTTTAAAATATTTTTATACCATTGGTAATTTCCGTTCAAACTAAATAGTTTGTAAAGGTGAGATTTAATTGTTCTTATAACTCTTTCTACTATAGATGCTTTTTTAATAGAATATGTTGAATAATGATTAATATTATACTTTTTCATTAATTGTTTAAAATTATCATTGTAGAATTCTGTGCCTAAATCAGTTTGTAAATTTTTAGGTTTTCGTAATGATGTAGTCAAAATACTTTGCATTGCATCTGTAACATAATTTTTCGCTTTTGATTTTAAAGATCTGATCCATACATATTTTGATAAAGTGTCAATTACGATAAGAATATATTTATACCCTTTATTAAACTGTGAATATTTTTGCAAATCTATGAGGTCGGCTTGCCATAAATCATCTATTCCTTTTATGATCGTACATCGCCGGGAAAAATTCCTTCTTGCTGCTTTGTGAAGCTCATTCACTATGTCTTGTTTGCTCATTATTATCTGGTTTCTCTTGAAGCATGTGATCAATTTCTGTCCTTGTGTAAAACAAGGTGGTTAGCTTATTAAGTATTGAACTTTCAAAATCATTTAAATGAATATTTACATCACTTAAAATATTAGTTCTTAGTTCGTGTGTCTTTTCATCCACGTAAGCTTTATTTGCGGCTTCGTCATCATTGCCTGGCGATATAAGTCCTTTTAATCTTGATGATTTTAAATCATATTCACCTGTTTCTGACTTCACTAATGTATCGTTGAGATTTCCAATATATTCCTCTAATCGTAAACGTTTATGAACGTGATGACCAAATTTATCTACATTCATTTCCGTATCTATGCGGTGTTTGCTGTATAACTACTGATCAGTTTTTTAAAATTAGGTTCCTTATATTTCGTGTTTTTAATGATGCCTGCTTCGTACAGCTCTTCTATATCGCAATAATTTCATTATCTAAGCCGGTATTGCCAGCATCACGAGATGCAAACAGTAATTTCAATCGATCTACTAATTCATTTCGATCATCCCAATAAACGTAATCTATATCTTTCTTTACACTTTTTAAAAGATTTATTCCTTTTCCTACCGTAAGACTTTCTGTGCTGTCATACTTATTTCTAGAGAACTTAAACAGTGGTTTAATAATATGCATGTACTTAAACCCTTTGTTACTATTAATTGGCTTGCGTGGATCACAATTACGCCTATGTGCATTCGTTTCTATTAGAAGCTCTTTATAATTTTGCAAATCTTCATCTGTGATAACATCCAAATTTGGTGTCTTTTCAAATAGTAATTCTTTTAATCCAAGAGTTTTGTTTAAACTTCGATTTCCAATTTTTATAATTTTTCCGTCGTCGAAAACACGTGTTTGGCCGAGCATAAGTTTTCCTCGTTCATTTTTTATTCCAAAAGGGATATTTGCGTCGGGCGAAGCACACCACGATAAACTATTAAGTGAAACATTTGGTGATGATTGAAAAGATTTAAAGGAAGCATCACTCATATTATTGTTGTCAGAAGGTGATACGACAAGGGTTTTTTCGGAATAATTTTTTTTATAGAACTGTTGTTCCTCTTCTTCATTAAAATCGTCATCAGAAAAATTTGTTGCCTCACTGTCATTATGTTTATTTTTTTTTATTGTATAATGTTCAAACTCATCCTCATCTTCATGAGAAATTTCATTGTTCTTAATGGCTATTTGTTTCAGTGGATCGGTTATAGGTTTGAATATGGATTCCAGAGTGGCATCATTTGTTTTTTTCATATCCTTTATCATTTCAACCTTTCTTTTTACAGCAGCTGCAGCTTTTACAATTTGTTTTTTAAGTTGCTTTTCCATTTTGACAAGGATTCCGTTCAATGTAAAATCCAGAGTAATAGTGATTGTGTATTGATGAAACAATAACTTATGTATATTAATCTACTACTACAAAAGTATCGAATGCCATCCTATAACATCCTTTATTTCTTTCGCAGTCTTTATTGATCACAACATAATTAAATGGTTTATTCCAAATAGTTGAGCACATTTCACGGAACTGAGACCACGACATATCTGAACCTACATGCTCATCGTAAACGTGTTTTAAATTTACATCGTCTTGTTTAAATAAAATAATGAGGTTAGAATTGTCCCTTATAAGTTGTTTAGGTACTTTACTGTATGTTTGGTTAATGTAAAAACAATCAATATTCTTATGTCGACCCATAGCAAAATAATCCCGAATGCTATTTTGGTTTTCACAAGCTACGTCGTCGAATATTATAATGGAGTTTGGCAAAGCTTCGTGTGGGCTTATGATATCACTATTATGGTTATATTTACTATAAGATATGTCTGCAACTAAATCTAATACTTTTTCTAAGAACACATATTTTGGTTGGTATAATGATTTAGAATATACATATAAGTTACGAAAACGTGCACCATTCTCATGTAATAACAAACCTATTACTAAGTTTGTCTTGCCGCAATTTGATGGTCCACAAACAATACATCGTATAGTGCTCGGCAATAAGTTGCCATGTCGCTTTGCTTCACATAATGATGCAGGACAGATATTATAATCTAATTTTAACGTTTCCTTTTGTTTGAGGAACTTCATAGCAACTTGTCCGCTTTGATTCGTGGCTTTTAACAAAATGGATATAACACTTTGCGTTCGTAATAATAAGAGAACTAGCAGTATATTTACTTTTGTAAGTGCACTGAGAGAGAAGAAAGAGCTCTCACCCCTCTCGAATCGTGCAATAAAAAATGATATGAGTAAGGAATCGATGCTTAAAAATAAACATTGTTTAATTACTTGCATCCCTACTTTAACAAAGTAATAGACTGCGTTCTTTAATAAATAAAACTATATTTTTAATTTTATTACTATTATTTTAAACTATGTATTTGAATTCTAATAAATTTTATCTTAGATTTATTTATAGAGGTAATTCTGAATGAATGTTTTTCAAAATATTTGATTATATTATAGAGGTGTTAAAATAAAAACAAATATTTTCATACAAGTCTTTTTATTTTTAAATAATATTTATTGAAAACAATACAAGACTTAAACTAACATAACTATTTAAAATAACATAAGTCTTAGTTAGTAAAATTTATAAGCATTACTATAATTTTTCAGAAGAATAATGTTGTTGAAATAATGTATCTCCGTGAGTGTACACGTAACTAAAGATAGTAGGTACGCATCTAGCACATTAGAGAATTTTAATATACATCTACAAATGTTATAGGTCAGCAATAGTTATTTAAAAACTATAACTATAACCACATATTTTCTTAGAGATATTAGTTATAATATTTTCTGCTTGATCCATTATTGGATCAATATGCTCGGTTACCACATATTGTGTTTTTATTAATGGATCATTGCTGGTTGATTCCAGATCTAATATTTCTAATTTAATTAATCGCCGCCCTTTAGTAGGCATTGTTTTAATTAAATAAGAAGGTTCGTTCCCCTTCGTATTCTGCAGTAACTTGCTTCTCCTCTTCATGGGCTTCTTTTTTTATTAAAAAGACTTTTAACCACCTTAGCATGCAGCGGTGAATCTTTAGCATTCCAATGTGGAAATTCTTCAGAGAAGCCCTCCAACATATCTTGCGCATTTTGCTCAAAGCAAGGAGGATAATCTTCTGTTGCCTCCTTGCTTATGAGTAGCGATTGCGAGATTTCTTGGGTATTCTGAAATTAAATTTATTATGCAACAAAAATAATTTCACATCGAAGAAATGATTGATATAGTGGCGGAGGTAGAAGAGTATATCTAGGATCCACAAGGAGGCTGACTATCTTATACGGAACCGATAGAATATGAGAATCACGATAACAGCATCACAACCATAAGTTTTTAACAACAACATTATCTTCCAACTAAATCAAATATACAAATAAACATTAACTAGTGATCTAACCACTACACAAGAAAATAGTTTGAAGAAAAATTATTTATACGACTTACCATGATGTATTTGGGTGACCGTAGTTGTCACTTGATTAATTATGTGTGAAACAAATTTTAAAAACATTCGACTTTAATAGCTATTTATAGTGTAAATATAATGCTGACATAACAACAAAGCATTCGCACGGAATCGCAATTGGACAAATTACTAATGAACTATAAGTTGGAATACCTAAATCAGCAATAACATGTCCCAACCAGTTTCGAATTGTTCATTGCGTGTGCTATTTTATTAATAGTTTTATATTTTATGGATTATGAAATAAAAAAAACATGGTAGCTGGTTTATAACGTTATATATTTTCATCGTTACAATACAACATTAAGTATTTGATTAAAACTAGGTAATTAATTTACCTATTTACCGTTAAAAACAATGTATAATACTATTAAACAAATAACTGATGGATAACAATATTAAAATTAAATAACTTTACAATATAAAGTGCCGTGTCGGTACATACTATACAATTTCATGTATGTTTTTATTTTATTAACTTATTCATTACTTAAGCCATATAATAAATAAATATATGATGGGGTAACATATTTCTCAACTTACAATTTGATTCATGATTACCATTAAAATAATAATAAACTATACAATACGGTGCTTCTAAAGAAAAACTAATGATATTAAACTAAACTATCCCAGTGACCCCATGATAAAGTAGAAATTATGTTTTTTAATATGATACGTTTATCGTCATTACCTGACAAAGCTATTTTGTTCTGTTCTTGAGTAAATATTTCGTGCTTAAGAGATTTAAATATGATATTTTTTTTCTTCAAAAATGTATTTTCATTTAATACCTTGTAATAATCTTTATATTGTACATCTTTTAATACTTGCTTCTGTATGCCTTTTGCTTTTTTTAATTCATCTTCTGCCGTTTTAATACAGTATAACTTGGACCTTAATCCTACAAACTTCGAAATCAAACTTCCTCCTAGCTCATCTTTAAAGAGACCTGGCACCTTTTTGTTCCAACTAGGAATGTCGTATACGTTATTTACAGAATAATTACTAGTGTCGAAATAGGGAAGAAAATTTGATTTTAAATCAGCATAAAAATCTTTACTTTCTATTGAATACAAAAAACTATCAGTATCCGTATAACAAAGTTTTAACTTTTCCTTATAAAAAGGCTTCATAATAGAATAATGAAAATCAAACATGTGACTCTTAGATATTTCCAAAACGGAAAAACCAATGTATATAGGTTTATCCAAAGTGATTGTTTCAGGCTTCATTTGAATGGCTACCAAGTTTTCAGTGAAAATTGTAACACTGTGAAAATTTGGTCGAGCTATCATTTGCTCTGCACAGAAACTTTTCTTTGTTTTGTTACTATCATCATTCCACTTATTGACTAATTTCACATTAACCCTCTTTTCTGTGTCTTCTAACGTCTTGCCAAATATACTGTTGTTAAGAAGTTTGAAGAAATCTTGTTCAAATGTAGATTTAGCTTTTTTTCATAATTCAGTATTCATGTCAATATACTGCTTTAAATAAGGACTCTGATTAAATTGAATAACTCTTATGTATTTTTTTTAACAACAAACCATGTTTTATACATGTTTGCAGATGAGCAAAATGTATGACATAGAAATATTTATCGTATAAATTTGGAATCAATTTTGAAGTTTTAGAACCTGGCGGAGTAAATTTTTGAGCACAGAATGGAAAATCGTTATGATCATTATGCAAATGTTCGGGGTATTCTAAATCTACTTCTAGTATATAACCAGTGTCTCCGTTAGTTGGCACATTTATAAAATCTATTCCAGCGATTTCCAAGTCATTCAATAACTTAAAATTGGAATGAGGCAAATAAGCACACATTGCATATCCATAGAGATTATTACAATCGATATAAATTAGAAAGTTATTACTTTTTCTTGGATCGTAAGTTTTTAAATACTTATTATTGGCTTTTGAATACCTTGTCGAACATAAACATATTCCACCGCGAATACCTTTTTGAATCATTCTTATTATTTCCAGGTCGTGTATTAATTCTAATTTAACATCTGTTTTTAATAGCATGGCATCAAAACTGAGACTCGGTGCTATAACATAAAAGGCTGGATCTAATTTATAATTCATCTTACATGTCTGGCGAAAACTTTCAAAAACGTCAGCTAATAAAAGAACATCTGACTTAAGATACAAGTCTGTGTATTCACCGAGATTCGATAATTCAAACGTTTGCCAGACTTTTTTTGCATGATCATAATCTACTTTAGATATATTACTATTGCGTAATTTGCTGAAAAAGAACTCCTGAGGCGGAAGTACTTTGTCTTCGTATGAACTCCAAGTAGTCATGTATTCATATGGATACACCCCTTTTCGTTTTATTAAAGCAAAATGCTCACGAGAAAGAAAATAACGCCGCAGATGTTTAAAGTCGTCATTTTTTAAGTTTGCGACAAGTTTCTCTAGACTTGTGCCTAAAAATTTAAAAGAATCAACAAATCGAACAGGTATGATATCTTTATCATTAATTTGAAAAATTTTTGTAAAAGATATGTAGTTTTCCTTATTTTTTGCTATTGCTTGTATTTTTCCTGATAGTTTTCCCAACTGTCGTATAAAAAGATGACTGTCATAACCCGCTAAATTATGAAAAAATATAGGAACAAACTTAGGCAAACGATATCTAATATTGCAATAAGAATGAGCTGCACCACGATACCGTCCTGTAAGATGGCAATGATCTTTAACTTTATCGTCAAACAATATTTTATCACAAAGAAAACAATTTGTAGCCCGAGCAAAGTTCGCTTTGTCTTCATTTGTTAAACAAATAGCCACTGGCGACTGCAAAACGTTATAAATATCGGTTATATCCAATAATAGACTTTCTAAAAACTTTTCTACACAGGCTGGACCTCGATAAGATACCTATTTATTACGCGACTTATCATAAGAACACACAACGTAATAAGCAAATGCCGATGGTACGTGTTTTTGCAATATCTTTGTACAGCCTGATCCAGAATCGAGTTCAGTTGGTTTTAATAATGATTCAAAATCTGCGTATAAGACGAAGGGCATGTCATGCATTCGCTCGTAATGATTAAATTGGATTCGTGTTCCATCACCGGGTAATATTGTCGATACACCACCAAGAACATGAGTTTTCAGTTTATCATTACTATCAAAGAATATCATACAATCCTCGCATAAATATATTTTAGAATGATGTTTAGTTAATTGAAGACGAAGTAATTTAGATAAATCTTTAATAAGACAGTAATGGGTGCGTTTTCTGTTTTCCAGGAAAAGCATATTAATGTGATGATCTTTGCGAATCTCGCTTTTGTATAAAGGTCCAACAATGTTACCATTCTTTTGAATGCCGTAAATATTAATACTTATGCGAGGATTATTCTTTTCAAAAACTTTGATGTCCGCAAACCCAACTGGAAAAATCATATTTTTGATATTGAGTACATTTTTAAAGTGTGGGTAAGCTGACGTTCGATGTGCGTTTCTGTTTATAGGAAATAGTGCTGCCATGACACACCATAAAAAACAATAATTATCAGAATTTTGAATGTTGATACATGCTCGTTTACATTATATGGACTTTGGTAATTCTATAAAACTGGAGCCTCTTAACGGGTTATATTTGTTTATATTTACTTTTAGATATAGGCTTTGTAATTAGGCCCACCCACTATCTCTTTCTTCAAATTCTTCAATTTTTTTACAAATTAAGTGAATAATTTTTGAAAACATATCTTCAAAGTTGAAGTTTTGATGCAAGATGAAGTTTTCCGTTGCAAATGACTTGATTGAAATCGAATCATACTTACTAAGCAGAAAGAATTCACAGAAAGTTCAAAATTAGCTTTAACATTAGTGTGAGCTTGAATTTTCGCTATGAGCAATAGACGTACGCGAGAGCGCAAGTGCCATAAAAACTCGGCGGGCGGGCGAACACGCGCACTATCATGACCCTCATCTTCATATCGAACACGGTACGATGCTATACGATTACGAAAAGCGCTATGAACTTTTTCAACCCCCTCACTATCAACGACCGAACTGTTGTTCTTATGTAAAATACTTTTCAAATGTGCAGAGAAAACTTTGTTATTTACGGATACGTCACACACTGAACAGAAAGTAGACCTCGACATTATGATATGGACAGTACAAATTCTCAAAGTTAAAGTAATAAAGGCTTAAGTATGTAAGTACCTAATCTTTGAGTTTGCTAACGATAAACAATAAGTAAACCAGCTAAAACATAATTTACGCAGAGAGAAACAAAAGAGAACCTATTTTTTAACTTTATCTTTATAAAATATCCCCTCTGTGGTAAACTTTGCCTTAGCTAATTTTACAAATTTTTTTAATGCGTAAAATTCTGGAGATTCTGCTTCGCCTTGCAAGCGTACCCAAACGATAGCGCGCTCGCACCGGTCAAGGCCGCTGAGATTAGATACCTCCTTCTGGTTGTAGAGGCGTAGCTCCACTAGCAAGTCGCCGTCGAGCTGTGCAGTCCGACGCGTTACACCACCAGGTACTCGGCGTGTCAGGATACTGGTGGTCTTGTTTGGCAGGTTTGGCGGCCGCGAAACCTCGCTGTCCGACTCTGAGTCGAACAACCACTCAGAAGTATTGGACGACGATGTATTCTTCACTTCTGCACTCTTCGCCTTCGATAGGCACTTTATCGCCTTGCTTCTCTTCTTTGGACTAGGGAGATAGAAAAAGGATACACGATTATTGTACACATTAAACACTTAAAATTTAGATATATGTAAATATAGCAATAAAAGTACCTGATGTCTTCGTCGTCGGTATCAAAGAAAAGGTCAGATTCACAGCTCTTCTTGGCTGACCTTTTGTTTTGCTTGCTATCCGACCTGAAAATAGTAAATGTCATATTAGTACTAAGAGTGGTTACAAGAAAACGAGTTGAAGATTCACATCTTCAATTCATAAGATAAAAAAAATATCATCATCATCAGTCAATCAGCATGCCACTGCTGGGCTTGATGGTCCCTCGTGAAGACAGCACTTGGAGAGGTCACGTCATATACAGCCTGGTCCAACGGCTCAATTTGTTGAAGCATGAAGATGATCAACCACTTATAGACAATTAAAGAATAGATTAACGGCCTTACAAATAAAAAACTTATACCTCGGAATAACCTCGGAATAGTTATTCCGTGTTTTGTCTTATTTTGACATATTACATCTGACATGTGCTAAAACAAGACAAAACACACAATAAATTATTCCGAGGATTATCCTCGGTATAAGTTTTTATTTGTAAGGCCAATAAAGTATAGCAATAAAGTATAAAAACTTACGAACATTTTTCAGCAGTCTTGGTCTTGAGATTTTTTGATGAGGAGGTACTGAAGCACTGTTAGTGGTCAGAGATAGCACTGGAGTGTACTGTGACTACAGTTTTTCCGGATTTTATATAAGAAAAGTGCAATGCAAGTAATAATTTTACTGAGGTTCTCAACCTATACCTTATCTTTATAATCATTTTTATTTAACATGACTAATCTAAAAAAGAATGCTCATTAATTTTTATATTGTTAAATAAGTAAGTAATATTATAAAATATTATATATAATATATTATCACAAAATTATTAATTTCCGTCCAAATCATATCCACACAAAATATTTATAAGAAAACAAATATGCATTCACGGATATGATGTCTATACGTTATCGAGATGCCTAATGCATTCACTTCCACTTCCATGGTCAGTGTTCGTTTTTCAAACACTAAAGAACTGACACTTTATTTAGAGAAAATATTTTTTTTTTCGTGATTTTTTTATCACACCGCGCGTTTTAGGCAAAGGAGACGCGAAGCGCTTTGGGTACTATGGTACCCGGGACGGTTTACATAATTTGCGCTTGGGGACCATAGTCCCGCGGACGAAAATTTGATATTTACCCATAATTCTACCAATGTGCAATACGACGCGGAAATATTCAGCAAATTAATTGTTTGTCGTTTATTTCCACAAACTTGCAATACAATACTGTGCATATACAGCAAAATAATTGTTTACCGTTTAATTCTGCTGATGCAGAAATCTCGTGTAAGGCTGCATGCTCCAATTTTTTTTTCATTTCGGGTTTATTATATTTATTTAAATTATACATGTACATACATATTTACAATTACTAACGAATATTATCTCCAAATTAAAAAGTCTTCTTTATAATACATAACGGATGCGATTTCTAATTTTCATTTTTCGATACTACTATTTAAAACAGATAATCAATAGGTATATCGTTCTATTAGGCGAACCGAATGTATCTATAGCATAACGATATTGATACGACATGACGACAGAACCACAGAAGTTTAAGAAAATTATTGTAATAATACATACAAAGAATAGGTGGTATTCATCGGCAGCATCTCATACACGTTCCCACCGCACTACCCTATTTAATTAGGATGTTAAGACCTTAGTCAGCCATGTTGACCCAAGGTAGGTAGTTAAAATGTTCTTAATATTTTTTATATTTTCATTTTTTAAATTATTGGAATATTTATTTTCTATTTTTTATTCGTGTGATGACTGGAACACATCTTTCAGGGATTAGCCCGCCCTTTTAAATATTTTGTAAAAATCATCAATTTTATACTTTGTTTTATAATAAAGAATATATTTAATTGAAGTAATTTAATAAACAAATAAAAGTATTAACGTGTGAAAGAAGCCTTATTATTTGAGTAAGCACTCGTAACTGGATATATGAATAATGTGCAATAAATTTATTGCTGATAAATGAATTTCGTGGGAATGCTTTGAAACTGTATGGCAGGCAGAGTGTAGAACGGTACAGATACTTATCCGAGAGTTGAGTCCTGAAGCTACGAAACCTCAACCTGTTTAATTTCTGTTGTTATTGCACTGCTACCTAGTTGAATGTCTTAATATTCTGAGATAGAAAACCTTGAAAATGTGTCTAGTAAATCGCAATCAATCAAAAGTATACTGTTTACAGTCAAACAACACAACACAATAGAAACATTATGAAATGAAATGAAATAAAAAATCTTCTTTTCCATTTAACCCTATATAATGTATATTGGGCAATCTTAAACTGTTTTCATCAAATCATCGTAAACGAACGCAGTGAGATTTGCGGAGCGTAGCGGAGCTAGAGCGCAGCGAAGCGTAGCTCAAATCTCACTGCGTTCGTTTGCGGTGTTTTGATGAAAACTGTTTTAGAATGCCCAATATACACCTACTTACCTATATTTTTTGTATTGTTCGATTGTGATGTTGTACAAATTTATACAGCCAAGTCAGAAAAAATAGTGAGGAAAATAGTATATATCATCGAACGTGTTTCAACATACCGTTTCGATATTATGACCACGTAAGCCACCCAGGAGTTATCCGACCTGAGCGAAACTTTAACAGTCTTGATCTATTTTTAGCTTGTTAAGCCAAAAAAGATCCAATTCACTGTTAATAACTACGTATCAACATACATTTCGTCAGTTGTTAAGAAATCTAGATGAAGCTCGCTTCCTTCTTATGCCTCATCATCACTTACCATCACGTGAGCTTAAGGCGAAGAGCTTTCCTGTTGTGTATAAAAAGATAAATCAATTGAGATAAATAAAGCGAACAAACTAAGTACAAAGTATCAAAGAGATTCTACATTTAAATTAATTGATCAAAAAACAAGACGAAATAATGGATACCGGTTTAATAAATAGGTATGATATACTCGTAATTACTAAGCTATACAAATATTTTTGATAAAATTTAACGTTACCTTACCACTGAAATTATCTGATTAGAGAATCAAGATAGGTATTAGAAATGATGTAATCATTCTTCAAAATTTCCAAATTTCACAATACATTTTAATCTTATTTGTCAACAATCAAAATATGTTTCGAAACTGTTTCTCCATTATTAACGTAGAAATAATATTCACGGGGCTTTCATTAAACTACGAATCTATTTACATTTTGACATTGGAGTGTAAGACTAATAAAAACCCTGCTAAGAATATTCCTAGCAGTGTTTTTGTTCCTATACCAGTAGATATTATTAACGGCGAAGTATAAAAAATAACCGCAATGAAAATTAAAGGAGCGTCTCCACTAGGGCCGCGCGGCTTTCGAGGCCTAGCCGCGAGGCTGAGCTACGGTAATAGTAGGTATATAACTATTACCGTGGCTGAGCCTCGTAAGTGAGGACTCGTTGCAAGAGAACAAAAAAGCTCGTGAGGCCGAGCCTCGCGGCTTCCGCGGGCGAGCGGCTCGCTATGAGGACGCGCCGTAAGTTAACGAATATGTTGTCATAGATATCGTAAAAAAAAATGTATTGATTGATATTGAATGCTTTTATGTATTTATAAAAAGCTTTAGTGACTGACTGAGGTATCAACGTAGAGCCCAAACTACTGGAGCTAGAAGCATGAAATTCGGTACAGGTGTTCTATGGCTTATAAATAAATAAAATCATTTATTTCAGACAAAGTAGCCCATACCCGGTACATATGTAAGCGCTCAATAAGGAAGGATTTTTCAAAACTCCCACAGAACGCTGAAAAATCTCCATCCAAGAAATAGGAAAAAACCGACGAAGCCAGTGAACTAAAGCAACAAGCAACAAAAATTCGGTTCCGTTGAAAGTTCGTCACTTTATGTATCAAATCTGCTACATACTTTAGTGTTACTGTCTTATTCAAAAGAAAATTGCCTTGGAAATAATTTTTTTTATTTTTTATACTGCAGCAAGGCAAAAGAATCAAGTCCATACAACCAATTTGTTTACTCATGCAATTTTTTTTATGCTTCATCGTAATCATCATAAACTCAAATACGTCCCCACCGAGGGGCTCAAGCCTTACCTTAAGATAGGGTGTTTAGGCCTTAGTTAGTCAACCATGCTGGCCCAGTGCGGATTGATCGACTTCACATACACCTTTGAATTTCTTCGCAGATATATGCAAGTTGCCTTACGTAAGAGCGTCAGATAAATGTACATATGAAATTCGTAAAACGAAAAACACATTGGTACATGGCAGTCTCCAACCCTGGTGTCGTGTTTTGGTGTTCATACTACGGGGGCGGGAAAAGTTACCGTGGGTTTGTTTGCATAGCGGTTCCCCGACACAATGGATAAAATAAAATTAAGTAGGCTTACTTATATCCTATATTTCAAAGGGCAGTATGTATTATCAGGGGTTGTTTTTTGTTTTTAAATTAAGCTAGACCATCCGTTTTCCTAACGTATCTGAAGTGATTGGTAATACTCTCTTTTGGTGATACGCAGTCGTACAAACTACACGCGTACGAAGTCGCGAGCAAAAACTAGTCTAGTGTGGTATAATAATGAAGTAAATAGAAAAATGGGCTCTTCTGTTGGGGGCTGGCTCTTCTGTTGGTCGTGGAGTTTGTAAAAAACCAGATTATTTGATTATTGATTGCAATTTCAATGCAAATAAAATAACAAAAGCAATCACTTACTATTCAACTTAACACAACTCTTATTCGATATCACTGTATTCGAAATTCCAGCGTTAGGTCTTAAGGGCGAAAAAAGATGCGCAAAAATGCCTGTCTGGCGGCTGATTGACATGAAGCCCTTGGATCTGAATTACTTGTAGCAACTTTGGTGTAAATATAAATCCATTTATGAGTGTAACATGAGATTTAAACAAATTACAAATAAGTACAAGAACTTGATTGTTTTCAACAGGTAAGAGTAAATTTTTACATACTTAATACAACTTCAAATTGTTTGTTATGTAAGTTCCCGATTCTGCAAACATATAGTGCGAACTAAATAATTATAGAAATAAACAGAAGCTTTATTGCTTTTCACGGAACAATTGTTCAAGTTATTGAAAGTAATAAGAACAATATATCTTTTGGAAGTTGTATAAAGACTGAGAAATAGTACACGGACTTGTAATAGCTCTCGTAAAAGTGGACACACTTACATTACTTGGCACACAATAGATATTTAATATATCAACAATCTTTTTGTTTCTTAACGTGAAAGCACTAGAAAAAGTGCTCGTTCAGCTCTTAGAACCGATAAGTGCCTACTTATACAAGGTTTAACTCATAAAAGTAAAATGGGTTCAAAAACATTTTCCAAATCACTTAGACGATATGTGAATTTATTCGAGAACTTTTAGATTCAGTTCTCATCAAGTTGGATTCGCTCCTTCGCTTCGCGTTTTTTTATTATTCACACTTGACGCGAACTTCGTGCACGGTGAATTTCCACCTGCGTTTGAGTGATGAGTAAGTACGTCTTCCGCTTAATTCAATTATCCGCAGCCGGTGTCGGTGTCCCGGGAGTTCTCCAAATATTTTGCTTTGGCGATAACATGATAAATAATAAAACATTAAAATTGGAATAGTATTCAAGAATAATCGTTTTTTAGATCACAAAACTTGTTATTAAAACATTTATAAATGATTATTGAGTTACAAGCTTATCTGTCGCAGTACTGATAAATTCGGTCGCGTCGTAAAAGCGTCGGTGGCGCTGTGGACTCGGTACTTGTCTTCCAATCGGGAGGTCCGGGTTCGAGACCGCCATGTACCACTGTGTTTTTCGTTTCGAATTTCATATGTACATTTGTCTGACGCTCCTACGGTGAAGGAAAACATCGTAAGGCAACCTGCATACATCTGCGAAAAAATTCAAAGGTGTATGTGAAGTCGACCAATCCGCACTGGGCCAGCGTGGTTGACTAAGGCCTAATCACCCTAACATAGGGTAGGCTCGAGCCCCTCGGTGGGGACGTATATGAGCTGTGATGATGATGACTGATAAATTGGAGCCGGCGTGTACTGGAATGAAGACGGTGTTTAGGTAGAGATTAGATAATAGTTACTTACTACGTAGGCAAGTGCACCTTGCGTTAGTGGTTTAGGTAAGTGTGCCTTGAGGGAGGCCTATGTCCTATGTCCAGCAGTGGACTGATATAGGCTAATGATGATGTGGCTTATTATCTGCTTGACTTTTATGCATTTTTTATGGGATTTTTTTTAAACGAGCAAACGTATCACCTGATGGTAAGTGATTACCGTCGCCCATGGACACCCGCAACCCCAGAGGAGTTACAAGTGCGTTGCCGGCCTTTAAGGTAGGAATACGCTCTTTTCTTGAAAGTTTGAAGGTCGTATCGGTCCGGAAATACCGAAGGCGACAATTCATTCCAAAGTTTGACTATACGAGGCAGGAAACTGCGAGAAAAACGCACAGTTGTGGACTGCCAACCATCTAAGTGATGGGCATGGATTTTTTGTCGCGTGAAACGATGGCGGAAAGAGGCGGCAGGTATGAGACCGAACAATTCCTCGGAGCATTCCCCGTAATATATGCGATAGCAGATGCATAGTGAGGCGATATCTCTACGCAGCGCCAAGGTATCAAGCCGATTAGAAATTTCCTGGCAGTCAACGATTCGAGTCGCTCTCCGCTGAATGCGGTCCAGTGGGAGAAGCTGGTATTGGGGTGCCCCTGCCCAAAGATGAGAACAGTATTCCATATGAGGCCGAACCTGCGCCTTGTAAAGCTGTAGGCGGTGCGCTGGACTGAAATACCTTCTCGATCTATTGAGCACACCAAGCTTCTTAGAGGCTAATTTAGCCTTACCCTCCAAGTGGCCACGGAACTGGACTTCGCTCGATATGTCGACACCAAGGATCTCAATATTGGCTGAGGCAGATAGGGGAATGCTCTGAAAGCGAGGAGATACGACAAATGGCATTTTCTTGGCGGTGAACGCGCAAACCTGTGTCTTTGTAGGGTTAAAACGGACTAAATTAAGTCGACCCCAGTTAGAGACTTTCTCTAATGATGTATCAATTTCAGACACAAGTTTATTTTTTTTATTTTTTTTTATGTAAGGCCCGGCAAATGCCCTCCTCCCGCCTGATTTTAAGCGGTGAAAGAGGCCCAAATAAGTTGACAGATAGAGTAGGGACGACATCCACTATCCTACCTGCCCCCCCCCTTGCCCCCCCCCCCCCCGAATACGAGGGGCGGCCTAGGCGTCCACGCCCAGATATATTGCGTCCTGAAAGTGGACACCCAGAGAGGGATTCTCCAACACTAGCGCAGTTGGTACCCTCCTGGGGTAACAATCTATTGAACTGCGCCATCATAGGGGGGGTAGGGGGGTTGGGCCTCCGGTACCCTCACTCACTCGACGAAACACAACGCAAGCGTTGCTTCACGCCGGTCTTCTGTGAGGCCGTGGTATTACTCCGGTCGAGCCGGCCCATTCGTGCCGAAGCATGGCTCTCTGCATTGATTAATTAAGGTAAGGCACAGAAGGGAAATTTCAGGTAACGTTCCCCAACATGGCTGAGCATCTATCAAAGTTCTCGCTTTCTTACAATTAATGAAGGAGTAGCTGTAACAGTCATCTGCGCTAACAGCGTAGATCCATTCAAAAAAAATTATCACTCGGCTGTTAGAAATTGACCGGTTTGCATGTCTGCTGAATTCGCCCTGTGACCTTGCAAGATAATGAATACCATACCTACAAAAGCACCACAAATTGTCACCCTACTGCAACATGGGATTAACCAGTTTGTATTTAAATATCAAAAGTTTCTTTCATAATAAAATGAACATTGATTACTTTGATTTTGTCTGCTGTTTCCTAGTATAAAACAGCAATATAAAAGGCAAATTAAACTATACCTATATATTTTAGAATATACTACCTACATCTCTGAAGAGTTTGATATTAGCATAGTCTACAATGAGTAAGTTCTCAAGCCCGACTTGTCCGGCTAAATCTAATCTATAATGCAACGAGCTACAGTACTCATCGACCCTAATCGAGACCGCTTGCTGAAACTTATTAGATCTGAAGAGTTTCCCGAGTCGCTCTCGACCGCATCAATTTTGTACATCGTCAACCAATTTCGGCTCAAATTTATAGCTGAGCGTGATCTTCTTCGTTGAATTATTTTCTGGATAAAGCTTTATGTAAGAGATGTAGTCGACATAACGCGATTCACACACTGCCACGCATCACGCTGCATGTTGCGTGTCGACGCACCTGCGCGTGTACTTGCGGGAGTGCAGATCCGCATCATCATGCGTGTTTTAACGCACTCACGCGCGTAGTTGCGTTTCCAAAATCAACGTCAAGCCCTTCCAAAATCACGCACGGCACTGCGGGACTCGGTGTGCCATACTTTGCTTCTCGCCCGCACCTACGCGCGTGGGTGTGTCTTTCTCCGCTTGTAGGCGCGTGATCTGCATGCACGCGCGTGGATGCGTTTTCAGTGTGTTGGACTGTGCGTGTTTTCTATACAAACGGAGATACTTACAAGTAACGTAAGAACACGCATTCACGCACTACGCTGCGTGGTGCGTGGCAGTGTGTGAATCGCGTAAAAGTGCAAATATAAATAAAGAAATATTAGGTGCCCATACTAATTTTAATGTCCACCAAAGATAAAACGTGAATGCACTGTTGATGTTCGTTAATGTTTTAGATGTTCTTACCACATCAACCAACCAAAAGGTGACCGAATTCGGTACAACAATCGTTAGTTTACACACATACATTAAAAAGATTTCTTCAGTATTTTATTAATTCCGTTATTTGTATTTATGCCAAGATAATGATAATCGTATTTTAAATTAAGTAAAAGAAGCTATCTTTAAAATTTTCTGAAAGAACCGAAGCTTTTTTTTAGGTTCAAATACCCTCAATACAACGACCCTTTCCTTAATAGGTAGTATTTGCTTATTTTTGCGTGAAGGTCTTATCTCCACTAGAGCAAACATTCTAATATATTTAAAAATGTTTTTAGGGCTCCAAACCTCAAAAAAAGGAACCCTTGTAGGATCATTTTGTTGTCCATCCGTCCGTCTGTCTGTCAAGACCCTTTATCTCGGGGACGCGTGGAAGTATCGAGTTGAAATTAAAACCATATGCTCAGGACTACAGTCCCTTGGAGCTGTGAAAAAATCAAGATTCTAAGTTAACGTAAAAAAGATACGGTCGTTTATGCCGCAAAAAACGTAAATTGTACTTTGAATAAGATAAGATTGTACCTAAGTTTAATCAATGAGTAATATCAAAGGGATGCGTTCTTCCCTAAATTATTTTTAGAGATGTATGAGATTTTTGACCAAGACATATACTGCAGCAACGGCCTTATTGCTTTGCGATAAGACTTGAGAGAACCAAGCACTTCAATGATTACCAAGTATTAAACACATACTTGAGCTGGTAATAATTTACGTAACCAAAGCAAGCAATCTGACAAGAAGATAAGAATTGCGACGCAGCGACCGAATAAATCAAGATTTGTGACGCGATCGGCGCAGTAATGATGATTCAGTACATTTATTATCTGCAATTGTCTTAGTCTGAGGTTGATGCGGCAACTCCGACCCAACACTATACATCACGCTTACACACAAGACGCGGCCACTATTAAGTCATTAATTAAACAACGTCGGTGCAGACAACCACTGCTTAAAAGACGACTTAGCCCTTAACCACTACGTGATAAAGTTGAAACTGCCATAATTTACAGCGGGATGAAGTTAATGGGGTTACATTAGGGGGGAGGCGGACGTCGGCCTCGCAAACAAATAAAGCTACTCGTTAAATAAATCGCCACAGTCAAACATCGTCAGGACCTTTCCGCACCTCTACATTTGTGAATAAATAAACATAATAATGTGTTTAACGCAATGGTATCCATTTAGTTGGAATGGTAACAATTTTAATTTGATAAATTCCGCGTATTATACTTGACCTAGCCCTCCGACATAAACTAAATGTTATTTGTAATGAAACCAAGGGTAATGAAAAGCATGCGATTGATACATAGTTTATCCAAATGATAGGCTCAAATTGGATTTTAGGATTTTGGAAAGAAAGAGAAACTCGGTACTGAATCACTACGATTGTACATATTTTCTATTTCCACCCATCCGAGCCAAATCAGCGGTGCTTGTATTGCTTGTTGTGTTCCGGACAGATACTGTGTGTCGCTGTGCGTCGGGAGCAAATTACCGAGCAGTGAGCACTTTGACTAGAGGAAAGATAAGAAAACATACTCGTACTGAAAGCTTTTGTATTATATAATAATAACAATTTATTATATTAACTCTTTAGTGCAAAAATAACATATAACAAAATGCAAAAAAAAAACGTAAAAAAAGAAGATATAAGTATATTAATGATAATTTTATATTATACGAGCGGGTTTGACCACAAACTGGCCTGATGGAAAGCGAAGATGCGGTCTAAGGTCGAGCACGCAAACTCTAGTGCCTATTCGTTCTTGCCTTGAAAACCCCCAAATTATATCGAGTTAGAAACACGGACGAGGAAGATCATTCCACAGCTTCGCAGTTCGTATGATATACGGGGAAGCGAATCGATTGGTACGAGTGGGTGGAATGTCCACTGCATATGGACGGAAGACCTCATCACGTCGCGTTGTACTATGGTGAAAAAAAGTATAGATACAGTCAAGCATAAAGTCTCCTTTTAAATTAAAGTCGACTAGCGCGGGTACCTCTATCCTACTCTACTTGGTCTATTTCTGTCACCAAGCAGCGGTGCTTGCAACGCTATCTTCTAGTTTGAAGGGTAAGAGAACCAGAGAAATTACTGGGTTTAGTGACTTCACAAATGATGTCACCAATTGGCACATTAGGTCCTTATGGGGATTGTAGATTCGCAAATCTTTCAAGAACAACATATATGATGAAATGCGCAACCGCATCGTACCCGCCGTTGGCTAGACGGCAGGCGTGTGTGGGACTGGCTCGGCAGAGTTCCAGGCCGACCTACTAAAACCCCCCGGTTTTCTCCCTAACCTTGTGGGCACGCATTGTAAGGTCCACACTGCGCCTACCACTACCAGCACCCCCGGGCAAGCCCGACCAAGTTGATCGGGCTATCGCCAAGGCGGATTGCCCGATAACACCAGGGCAATCCCCAGACGGAGGGCCTTACGGCGGCGTGCACGGGGCTAACCGTGCACTTAGACCTCCACGGCAGAGTCATTAGACGAGCACTGCTTGCGCCTATGACCACATATATGTACCTACGATAGGCAACTATAGCCACCTACCATCAGGTGATCACATGAACAGTCTGCTTGTGTGCCAATTTAAGTGTATATAAAAAATTGATTTAATGATCTACTTGCTATTAAGAAAGAATTTACCGACTTCTCTTAAATGTTCTCTTCTTGTTAATAAAATAAAATTAGTTTAATATTATCACATCGGTGGTACAGTTCGGTGGTACTAGTGGGAAGAAAGAATATTATTAACTTTGTATAAATAAGTATGCAAATCATGTTAAGATTAAAAAGATTTTTCATCTCAACATGCGAGTCCGCTTTTAAACTTGAAAAGCACATCTGCATATTTTCTAACGAAGCTTCTAGCGTAATGCTCGGAAAACATTCTTCATACTCGTACTAATATTTGAACATCCTTAACTTTACAGTATTTACCCGATTTTTTCTGCACTTTTAAACCTAATTCAGCATTTCTTTTAAATATTTTATTCAGTTATTGTGCTTCTTTGTTTCTATTTGAGTCTACAGTAATTTTAGTGTACTAGTAGGTACTTAAGATTCTCTTCGCACTGGAATTCATCTTTTCTTCGCACTGGAGTTCACAGCACACATATCAATATTTTATTTATATTTAAAAGCACGTAATTTTATACGAAAATAATTAAAGCACCTATAGGTAGCTATCATAAGCAATGAACAGAGTCGAAATATAAGCTTCAAAAGAAAATGGCTGCATAGATTCTGATGGACAAATAGGCATGGAATTATGTGAAAGGTGCGGTTTATAAATAACAAAAGGAATGCTGCGAATTAATAAAGCATATGGGAAGAGAATGAATGATGAAACAAAATAACATTATAAAATGTATGTCATTGGGAGTGAAGAAGTTCCTATAACGTAACAACTAATCTTACCTGTTCGCGATGTATTCCATATCAGTAGCGTCAATGATATCATAATAAGTTATTGCTGACTACAGAGGAACTTTAAGCCAGAGTGGTGAGAAACGCCATGCCTACCCGGAAAACTATTATTATACAAGCTTTTTAGGTAAATTCCGAATATTAAATAAATGGTTGGGTAATGTTAGGATAACACCTAAGATTATGCCCAGCCAGTGTGCCCCAGTATGTAAGGTGTGCCCGAATATTAGATATTTTTGAATACATGGCGGGACTCCTTATTTTATAGTGGACCTAGCAAATGATTCCATTCCACCAAGAGATATAATACATGCTGCACTAGCCACTCTCTTCTTGCCGACATGCAAGATGCTTCTTCACGCCTTTTTGAAAGGATTATGAAGAGCTATTTATTAAAAAAAACGTCGCCCTACAATAGTGTTTCTCTTGTATCGTGGATGCAGTTACAAATATAGAATATCACATGTACATAGGTACACTCAGACCGGAACAAATGTCTGTAGGTCATATAAAATATGTGTCCCGTACGGGAATCGAACCCGCTATCCGTTGCGCAGTAGGCGATCACTCGACCTCTGCGCTAACCGTGTCGCTTTGATTGTGTAACGTAGAAATGAGTTACCAAATTTCTTGGTGCGCGTTGGAATTGTAGTCATAGTAAGACAGTGGCAACACAGACCACGCGTAATCCTTTCAAAGGAAGGAGAAGGTGGAATTTGGGATAAAAGCTCTTCAGACAGAACACTCATCGTGGTAAAGAAGATAGAACGCTCTTAGTAATGCAATCGCGATGTTTGCATTACATTAGTAATGTAATGCAAACATCGCGACGTAATTGTACATTGTAGATCAAATCAAATCAAATCAATTTTATTTGGAAATGTAGGTAGCATTACAACATGGTCAAATAGGTTAGTCCGCTACATTTTACCTGAAGGCATACAAATATTATAATAATTAAATTATGACATTATATTTAAAATATTATTATTAATTATATTACAATAACTTACATACTAACACTCTACCCCGATCTGAAGTCAAACAAATATTATTAATGTCAAGAAGTGATCTAAATTATAATTAAATTCAAAATTATAATTAAAATTAAAAAAAATAATAATAATATACAAAATTATCATTACATTATTGAATATAAATTATACAATAAATTATATTAAACACAATTACAAATGTCCTCATAAATTACATGTCAACAGTATCCTCCATAAACTCAGTTGTGGAGTAATAACATTTGCTAACTAGAAATTGTTTCAGTTTCTTTTTGAACATATTAGCATCGAGGATCTTTATATCTCGTGGGACTTTATTGTATATGGCTGGAGCCATTCTATAGATGCTTTTACGCAAGAGGGCGGTTTTGCTGAGTTGAACACATAGAACATTCGATTCCCTCTTTCTTAACCGTGCATCTGCAGGGGCTCTCATTTGAAATAGCTGTGGGTTTGTTTTAACAAACACAGCCACCTCAAAGATGTATAATGATGGAAATGTTAGAAGTTTCAACGAATTAAAAAGTGGTTTACAACTGTCCCTCGATGGTAAATTACATATAGCGCGTACACATTTTTTTTCTGCGATGAAGACATCATTCTTGTCTGTCGAGTTTCCCCAGAAGATAACTCCATACCTTAGAACCGATTCTACGTAGCTATGATAAGCAATAAGCACGGCATCACGGTTTACAAATCTGGACAGCTTATGAAGAGCAAAAGCAAAACTGTTTAGTTTCTTACAAATTTCTTCGGCATGCGGTTTCCATGTGAGTTGACTGTCTATTACTAACCCTAAAAACTTTGTGGTGTCTGTTCTTGTTACAAAATGTCCATTATGACTAATATTTACCAGTGGTTGTTGTCTTTGCCGCTGACTAAAATGCATTATGCTAGTCTTTTCTAAATTAATTTTTAAATTATTTGACTTTAACCAATCTATACTGTGCTTTAGTGTTTCATTGATTTCTTGTCCATAATCATAAGATTCATCTTTTTTATCACAATTGTACTATCATCCGCAAATAATACTGATGGGTGATTGATACTTTTTGGGAGATCATTTATGTACACAAGAAAAAGTAGGGGCCCCAATATGCTCCCCTGAGGTACCCCGTACTTCACTGTTCTAAGTATTGATCGGTATTTAATTTCGCGCTTAGTTTTAATATTTATATTTGTTATTTCCGTATATTGTTGCCGGTTACTTAAATATGACATGATAAGCTCTAGACCTTTGCCACGTATTCCATATCTTTCTAATTTGTCGATGAGTATGGGATGATGGACGTGATCGAAAGCTTTTGTCATGTCCATATAAAGGGCGCAGATAGGTAATGCGTTATCCACACTTGACATAATTTGTTTAAGAAAATCATAAATAGCAATATTAATAGACTTACCCTTTCTAAACCCTTTTTGTTCATCAACAAGAACATTCCTATTTTCGAGAAAATTGTAAATTCGGTTATGTATTATTTTCTCTATAACTTTCGAGTATATCGATATTAATGCTACTGGTCGGTAATTTTTAATTACAGTCCTGCCCCCTTTCTTATACAACGGTTTAATAATAGACACTTTGAGTTTATCAGGGAATACTCTTTTTTCAATACATATATTTATTATATAAGATAGTGGATGACAAATAATATGATGGACTTTTTTTATTATGTTAGTTGTAATATTATCGTTTCCTGTACTTTTAGTGTTTCTGAGAGATTGAATCATTCTCGAAACCTCTTCTGGATCGGTTGGATTAAAAAAAAATTATTCTTTCACTCTATCTATTTGTAATGGTTTTCTATTGCAGCCCGGAGTAATTTGATCAATATAAAAATCATTAAATGCATTGCAGATGTCTTTAGTATTTATTATTTCTGTATTATCGCGAATAATTTTTGTAATCGGTTCATTAGGGAAATCAATCTTGTTGTCGTTAATTATTTTCCAAGTGGCTTTACTTTTATTATTAGATGTCTTAATGTAATGATTATTCTGTACAAACTTAGTTAATCTTATAATTCTTTTATATCGATTTGCGTATGTAGTGTATATTGTTTTATTGTTCTCATTTTTTGTATGACGATATTGCCACAATAATTTACGTTTTATTTTGCTGCATGTTTTTATACCCTTTGATAACCATTTTTGCTTCTTATTAATTGTTTTTGTTACTATTTTTACAGGAAAGCAAAGGTCGTAAAACAGTTTAAATATTCCTACAAAGTTGTCATATGCTAAATTTGGATCATTTACTTCATAAACCTCACTGAAGCTTAGGCTTGCAATACATTCAACAAACTTTTCTATATAATCAGAAGAATAGTCTCTTGTTTCAATTTTCCATGAATGTATTGCACACGTTTTTTTAATATTGCATTTTAATATCTGCGCAGTGTGGTCCGATAGTGCAGTCTCAATTACTTCTCCGTTGTTACCACGAGCATTATGAAATATATTGTCTATACAGGTACCACTAGACAAGCGAGTCGGTTGTTTAGTAAGTATTTTGAGATTAAATCCGTGAACTATATTCATAAATGTTTTGGTTACTTGATCATTTTTTAACAAATTTATATTGTAATCTCCGCAAATGACCAAAGTTTTATTAGTTTTTCCATGTGTAATAAGAGATAGTAAGTTTTCAAATATTTCAAAGAAAAGAGAAAGATGAATCTTGACATGAGTATTTTTTGGAACTCTATACATACAGATGACAATAACGTTATGTTGCGTGAATTCTATGCCACAGCATTCAATAATATTTATTTTAGACACTTTTTTAATTTATTTTAAGACTTGACATAAATATTTCTTACTAAAATACAAGCGCCACCATTTCTTTTATCTCTATAAAAACAGTCACTCAATTTATAATCCGGTAACATGAGCATATTCTCATCGCCTAGTACCATATTATGTTCAGTAACACACAAGACATCAATTGATTTATTTGCCTTATTTGCGTAGTAGTTGGAGATTGATAGTCACCTCTACTTCGCCAATGATATGTTTTGCGCATCGCTGCAGCCTATGCAAATCATCGAATAAGTCAGTCAGAGATGCGAGTAATAATCTACTCGTTCAAGACACCGAGTTTTCGTGAAGCTGTTTTTAACAAGCTATCTTTTGAATTTAAGTCATAATTCACGTCCATACCGAGCGTAAGACTGATCTGCAGCCTCAATTGATGCCCTAAGAAGAAGGAAAGAGAAGAAATGGCGATGTTTTTACCATTGCCATTGAAATCAGTCTCTGTGCCCCCATTTGGATATGAAATCCAAGACCTGGTTGAGTTCAGTTATTAAATACTGCTGTCTCTGAGAACAAATGTCTCTAAAAACAAATGTCAGAGGAAGCTATTGTAATTTAAACAATAAAAAAAATACTGCTGTCTCTTCCCAGTGTCCGCCCGTCCAGCTGCCGCGTGTCCGAAATATCTAGCATGTACTTACTACACTTTCATCCGCATAACAATAATGTTCCCAAGAGAAGTCATATCATTGATATGCAGAAGAATGGGATCCCAGAGGGATAAAACGGAACCCTGGAGAGATTGATAGCATAAGCTGCGAACTGCATCCATCCGAAAGGACATCAATCCTTCGCTCATGCAGTCAGCTATCCAGGTACAGAGCTGAACAGGTAAATATGTTTGATTTAATATTCGGACTTTACCGACTATGACCTTTATACCTGGGTAAACCTAAGTTTACTTATTCTTAGAAAATTACCCGTAACATATCTACTAATTTAATATAACAGGCCTACTCGTAAGTACTACTTTTTGATCGTGAACTGTAACGTAATCTTTTACGTACGCTGCTTAATCTTAATTATTTCAGCAATTATCTAACGTTATTCTTTACAATAATACTTTTTATTAAACTAGAATACTATTTACAACTTAAAACATAAACTACCTAATTGAAATAACAAATTAAAAGGAAATAATTCATTAATAACTAAAACGCTAAACAATTATTACATGCAAACTGGTATTCTTATGCGTTGCCTACTCTTAACGGTAGGCGTTAGATGAAATTGGTCGCAACTCGCAAGACGTTTGACAGAGCGCGGGGTCGAGCTCTGAAGGACATTCGTCATTCACTTTGACTTCGACCGCCGATCCCGAACAGCTAACAGCAATTTCATTGACTACTGAATATTTCATATATCTACCAAATCTTATCTAATTGTTGTGAATCACCTACAAAGTTTATACGTATCAAGCTGTTCCCTAAATTGTGAAATATAACGTTATTAGTTAGTGAGCTGTCCCGACCCCGACTGGGGTTTCTTACTACGGGACTGCCTACCACGTCCTGAACGTTTCCGGAGCAGCAGCGGATGTTGTCAAGGTCAACGCGCACCGGAAGGAGCACACGGCAGGGAAGTGGTATTCCATAAGGACACTTACAGTGACAACGGCTCCCTTGTAAATGTAGACTCACGCCCTGGGTTGAGTGAATAAATTGTTAGAATCAATCACTCGCCTTATTTAAACTCCGCTGAGCTAACCCTATTACCTACCTATGCTACAATGGCGCCCATACAATAGGTATCTTACAGATCCGTGGTCACTTGTATTTGCTTCCTTGCATTTTGTAGTTTTCATTGGTGTTTTTTAGTCGTCTTTGTGAGCTTTTAGTTTTAGTTGTGTCTTCTAAAACTGTAGTTCTTATTATAATTTTTTTTAACACATCTAATAATAAATCTATTGAAAATTTTATATTTACTAAAATATAAAATACATTATTTTTACATTATTATACTAAATTATAAAATCACTATTAACTTATTATTATTACTTATTTAAAATACCTACTGAATTTGGAAGACTGTCATTGTTGGTATTGTGCTGTAGTTTTATTTGCTTCACGCTTGTATTTTAGACTAAGTTCACCGCTTTTGATTTGTCTATTGCAACACACATCCATTAAAAGGGATAATCATAATGTCTTATCAAATAAAATACCTGTCATTACGAAAATCCGAATTAGAAGGTGGTTCTACGGGAGAATCGGTTCAAGATCTAAGTAAACAAATTGTTAAATTAGCCCCACTCTTACCTCCTGAAGACATTTTAGAATCACATTTGGAACCGAAAATTGACATAGCACAGGTACAAGACACTTTGTTTAAAATTAAAGATAATTTGGAAGGATTAAAAATTAAATTTGATAAAAATGCATACTCTAGAACGGAAACCATACTCCACCACATTTACTTTAGGCTGCTAAGAATCAATAGAACAGATGAAATAAATACTAAATACATGGAGTGTTCACAAATGTACAAACAATATTTCGACGAATTAAAAAAACTAAAATGCGAACCTGCTCAAATTCCAACAAATTCAGAACCAATTTCTGACTTGATTACTATTACCTGCGAGAAGAAGATGGTTTCTGAAGTTGTAGGAAAACTAAAATATTCTGGCAAAACATGTGTTAGATCATTCATTCAAAAAGCTGAAGAGTTGGCTATATCTAGGAGCATGTCAAACGACAAGTTGCTAACATTCGCTTACGAGATCTTCACTGACGATGCGTTACATTGGTTTAGATGTATTCAGGATAAAGTTCAGACCTGGGATGACCTGGTAGTCCTTCTCAAACAAGATTTCAGCCATAGTGACTACGACTACCGCCTTTTGTCTGAAATCCGAATGCGTACACAGGGTGAACAAGAAAATATAGCTATTTATATTTCTATAATGCATGGCATGTTCTCTCGTCTTTCTAAGCCATTATCAGAGGAGGACAAATTAGAAATCTTATTGCATAATATTAGACCTATATATGCCAGTACTCTCGCAGCTTCACCTAATATTTCTAGCATTGATAACCTCAAAGATCTGTGTCGCAGCTACGAAAATATTCAATCACGCACAGCACGTTTTCACGAACCTCCTAAAGCTAATTCTGAGACACTGGCAAAAGAATTTGCGTACAATCGCCAACCGTCTGGGTCATCACTTAATAAAAATCATAATTACGGTTCGTACACTAATGATTCTTATATGAATAATAATTTTAATAAATTTAGATATAGAAGTTATCAGAATAATTATAATCATAAGCCAGGTGAACATTCTAAAAATTATAATTTAAATGCTATTAGTGCTCCTAGTACCTCGAACACTAAGCGTACGTACTGCCCAAGATGCCGCGTCGACACTCATTCTCTTGGTCAATGTCGACAACCACATTTTCCGATTTGCTTCAAATGTGGCAAAAAAGGTGTTCGCTATCCAGAATGTTCAGAGTGTAACTCTAAACCAAAAAACTAATTAATGTGGATTGTAGTGATAGTATTAAATTTGATCGCACTGATTGGTCAAATTGGCTACAATTTATATCAAGTTTCTTTTCATGCTATTCTGTTTCTTCAATCCACAACAGCGTTACACACTATCCACGTCCATTCGTCTCTGTTGAATTGCATGATAAAAATATAGTAGGTTTATTGGATACTGGTTCTTCCGTATCCATTTTAGGCAACAACAGCCATAAATATTTTATAGATATAGGTTTTACTTTGCAACACAGCCCACCCTTACAATTTACTGCTGCAGGTGGTCAAAAGTTAAAAAGTACCGGTTTGATTCATCTACCTCTTAAATTCTTGAATCAACTTCATATCTTAGACGTATATGTAGTTCCTGAAATAAAAAATTCCTTAATTCTTGGTATGGATTTTTGGAAAAACTTCAATTTGTTCCCTAAAAATATTAACTCCGTAGTTTTAACTTCAGACTCTGATGCCACCCTAAATAACTTAGCCCTGAGTAAGAATGAGAATCTTTGTGACTATGATCATTTAACTGAAGATCAAAAAGTCACAGCTGATCACATTATTTCCCAGTTTCGTAACATTTCATACGAGGTACGTGGTCTAGGTAGAACCTCTTTAATTACGCATTCCATTGACACTGGGGATGCTGCCCCCATTCGTCAACGCTACTATAGGATGTCGTTAGAAAAGCAACGAGCCTTAGTTCAACAGCTTGATGATATGCTTAAAGAGGATGTTGTTGAACCATGTGAGAGTGAATGGTCTTCACCAGTACTTCTCACTCCTAAGAAAAATGGAGAGCTAAGATTTTGTTTGGATAATCGTAAGCTCAATTCGATTACCAAAAAGGACGCTTATAGCCTACCATATATTGCTGAGATTTTGGACAATCTTCGGGATGCAAAATATCTTACTAGTTTAGATTTATCAAAAAGTTTTTGGCAAATTTTAATACGGGAAGAAGATAGATGTAAGACAGCCTTTTATATTCCAACACGTGGCACATTTCAATTTAAATCCATGGCCTTTGGCTTGACAAACGCCTCAGCTACTCAACAGCGTTTGGTAGATAGATTATTCTATGGCCCAGAATTCGAGCATAGGGTCTTTGTTTTCATAGATGACATCATAATAGTCTCATCATCTTTCGAACATCACATTTCACTTCTTGTGCGCGTTATGGAAAAACTGATGTCTGCAAACCTCACTATCAACTTCGAAAAAAGTAATTTTTTTAGAAACCAATTAAGATATTTGGGTTATGTGGTGGACTCAAATGGGTTGCACGCTGACCCTGAAAAGGTGGAGGCTATCGTAAACTACCCTATACCTAAGAACCGAAAAGAAGTTCGTAGATTTTTAGGTACAGCGTCATGGTACCGCAGGTTCATACCGAATTTTAGTGCTATAACTTCTCCGTTGAATAAATTAACATCTCAGGCTAAAAATGCACCGCCGTTTAAGTGGTCTACTCAGGCGGATGAAGCTTTTAAAACCCTAAAAAAAATTCTTATTTCTACTCCGGTATTATCCTGTCCTGACTACTCAAAACCGTTTCAAGTACACACCGATGCTAGTGATGTTGGTATAGGCGCCGTATTAACTCAAACTCAGGATGACGTTGAAAGAGTAATCGCCTACATGAGCAAGTCCTTATCTAAACAAGAGCAAAATTACAGCGCCACAGAACGCGAAGCATTAGCTGTATTGACCGCTATCGAACACTGGCGATGCTACTTAGAGAATGGTCAAAAATTTATTATTTATACTGACCATTCAGCCTTGAAATGGTTTTTGAATTTAAATAACCCTACAGGCCGCTTAGCTCGTTGGGGAGTTAGACTTTCCGCCTTCGATTGCGAAATCAGACATCGCCGTGGGTCGGATAATGTAGTTCTGGATAGTCTCTCGCGTGTAAATATTTCTGCACTTGCCACTATTAATAGTTTGCCCTCCAATACTACCCAAAATATAAGCGATCCTTGGTATTTGAATATCTTCAATGGCTGTCAAAATAGTCCCCAATCATTTCTCGACTATCAAGTTAAAAACAACAAACTATATCGTTTGAAAAAGTGCTTGCATCCCCTTGCCAAGGAATTTGAATGGAAGGAAGTTGTTCCCCGTGAAAATAGATTACACGTCATAAATAGCAATCACTCATGTCCGACCGCAGGTCATTTCGGTATATTAAAAACCTATAGACGCGTGTCACTTAAATACTTTTGGCCTGATATGCACCGCGAAGTAGCTGACTTTGTTACTAATTGTGATATATGTAAATCCTACAAACATCCTAACCACACACCGCTAGGTACTATGGGTCGTCCCAAAGATTGTTGTAGACCTTTCCAAGTTATAAGTATGGATTTGGTTGGACCATTGCCACCAAGTAGACAACAAAATACCTTTTTGTTTGTCGTAACTTGTTGCTTTTCCAAATTCTGTCTCCTATTTCCCGTAAGACGTGCAACAGCTGAAATACTCGCAAAAATAATTGAAGAACGGATTTTTCTTGTCCACGGTGTTCCAAGCACAGTTCTTATGGATAACAGCCGACAATTTACTAGCAACATCCTAAAACAATTGTTTCAGAAGTATAAGGTACCTAATGTTCAATATACCCCCAAATACACTCCACAAGTAAACATGGTTGAACGGTACAACAAAACAATTGTTACTGCTATTTCTTCCTTCATTGAAAGCGACGATCATAGATCTTGGGACAAAAATATTTCTAAAATTCAGTTCGCAATTAATTCCTCTACAAACGAAGTAACTGGTTACACACCATCATTCCTAGTTTACGGCAGAGAACTAGTTACATGCGGATCTCACTATTTGGACATAGATACAACTAGTGATTTAATATTTTCACCCAGAGATGAATACGCAGAAAATCTCGGCATCCTTCGTAAGACAAGAAGTACATACTGCGTTAATAAAGGCTCATTCTAGAAATAGTACTAATTATAATCTGCGTAGAAAGAGCGCTGAATTTAATTTAGGGAATTATGTTTGGAAGCGTACATATTACCAAAGCGACAGTGATAACAAATTTACTAAGAAGCTAGCTCCTAAATTTGTTAAATGTCGTGTAGTAGGAAAAAAATCACCACTAGTCTACGTTCTGGAAGACATGCAAGGAAAAAATATTGGTGATTGGCACATTAAAGATATTAAATTGACTAATTACAAAATATAACAGATGTACAAAAATTAAAAATTCTATCTCAGTTTTATAAAAAAAATTCGTAATTTCATATTTATTTATAATAAATATTGTGGCAAGTATCTACTCCTACATGATTGCCACGCATAAATTTCTATAAACTTTTATATCTTGAGTACTATCTATTCAAGATAGCACGTTCACATTTAATTTTTGTACAATTTCTACCTAGTTTATCAAAAGAACATCCATCTTTAGCTATTTCGAGTAAGTTGCAGTAATTAAGCAAATACTCAATTTGACCGAGGCTGTATCACAAATGTTATTGTGATTAGCAATTATGACTGTGAGTTATGAGTGTGTGAAGTACGAATGAGATGATGAATTTAGATTTAAAAAAATAGCTATTGAGGTAAGAAGCCTGTAAGGAATTTTACTTAGGCAAAATTCTACTCAAAAAAGGGGGGTATGTAACGTAATCTTTTACGTACGCTGCTTAATCTTAATTATTTCAGCAATTATCTAACGTTATTCTTTACAATAATACTTTTTATTAAACTAGAATACTATTTACAACTTAAAACATAAACTACCTAATTGAAATAACAAATTAAAAGGAAATAATTCATTAATAACTAAAACGCTAAACAATTATTACATGCAAACTGGTATTCTTATGCGTTGCCTACTCTTAACGGTAGGCGTTAGATGAAATTGGTCGCAACTCGCAAGACGTTTGACAGAGCGCGGGGTCGAGCTCTGAAGGACATTCGTCATTCACTTTGACTTCGACCGCCGATCCCGAACAGCTAACAGCAATTTCATTGACTACTGAATATTTCATATATCTACCAAATCTTATCTAATTGTTGTGAATCACCTACAAAGTTTATACGTATCAAGCTGTTCCCTAAATTGTGAAATATAACGTTATTAGTTAGTGAGCTGTCCCGACCCCGACTGGGGTTTCTTACTACGGGACTGCCTACCACGTCCTGAACGTTTCCGGAGCAGCAGCGGATGTTGTCAAGATCAACGCGCACCGGAAGGAGCACACGGCAGGGAAGTGGTATTCCATAAGGACACTTACAGTGACAATGGCTCCCTTGTAAATGTAGACTCACGCCCTGGGTTGAGTGAATAAATTGTTAGAATCAATCACTCGCCTTATTTAAACTCCGCTGAGCTAACCCTATTACCTACCTATGCTACAGAACGATTATACAACAACTTTTTGCTTTAATAAATGATGTTTTCATTTAGTAAAGCAAAATGTGTTAGTTATTATAATTTATATATGTTAGCGAATGTACTGAAGGAATTAACATAACCAGAGATTATAAAATATTTCAATACACGAATTAATTTTGTAAGAATTACTTAATAACTATTACCTACCTACGCCTTGGCGCATGCGGCTAAAAATTCGAGGAATTTATTTCGCTCTTATAGAAATTTCGCATTTAGTAGGAATTCTATTTTAATTGAAAATATTCTTCGCTTGAAGTTTCTACCTCTGAAAACTTAAATTAAAGTAAACGTCGAATAAATAAGTTTTTGGAGTTCTTATCAAACCTTAATATAATTCGAACAGCAGCTAATTTAAGGACGCAAGTCACGGAAAATAAAACAGATTATTTCCAGATTCACTTAGCTTTTAAATTCTTTGGATTTAGCTGGGCATTTCTCACAAGGAAAGGTTCTCCCACCACGCTACGCAGTCGCCCACTGTAGCATTAGGTTAGTGCGACGCGAAAAGTAGTGATGGTCAAAATGGAATAATTGAATTTGATTGATCATTTGAATGATGAATGTTCGTTGTATGACGTATTCGAATAACACGATTCAAAATAGAACTATTCGAATCAATGACTAGGTACTTACCAATAATAATTTGTTCATATAACCAGCGGGCCAATTATGGATCTTTCATCGTATGACATGGTATAAATTTGAAAAAAAGAAGTCATGAAATGCTGCATTTCGTATTACCGATCTCCAATGATATCATCACTATGGCATAATTTCAATGATGTCATCATTAAATAATGAACAAATGATCAAAAATCTGACAGGAAATCATATTTTTGTTTTGCACTATGATATCATATGATTATTTATAGTTCAATAAAGAAATACTAAACTACTATTGCGAATTAATAAAATAATTACAATATATTCAAATTATTATTCAAAAATAATATAAAACAGAAAAATCCTTCAAATGTTTTTTACCATTGAATAACGAATCGTTGTTCGCTTGGCACCTATCAAACCATTCGATTCTCTTTTTCCTGATCAATCTCACTTGACCCGTTCCAGGGGCCTATTCTGCTAATCTTATGTTATCGCATCTTGGTAGCGTTGCTGCTTTTATCACTTGTATATGCTTCTTGTAGTGCTATTTATTCGTACTACAATTTCTTAATAAATCAATGGAGACAAACATTTTAGTTAATTATCAAGTAACCAACAATAACTGTCTCAAAAATCAATGCTATTGAAGCGTTATTGACACACCATAAACGCATTAACGCTAAAAGAATAAGGCCCCTGCCCCCTTAGACAAAAGCCACACGCCTATATTTCCACAGTCATTCCGCAGAAAAAGTGTATGGAAATGATATTAGCCAGTGACAACCTCACGCAGCTAATGTCATCTCCATACATTTTTTCTTCGAAACGACTATGGAAAAGCCTGTGGCTTTTGTCTAAGGGGTCAGCCCCCCTAGACAAGATGTCTTTCGATAATCGCTAACGCAATCGCTAAATAGACAATGTATGAGATTTGACATTTGCGCTCGAAAACTAAGCGAGGGCTTATGTCAAATCGCATACATTTTCCTTCTAGCGATTGCGTTAGCGATTATCGAAATGAGTCTTGTCCAGGGGGGCTGATCAGCAGGCTGGACCGATTTCGTTCTATAAAGTGTTGTTCCCAATCCCGAAACAACTTACAGAACAACAATAAAATAGACAATATTGAAACAGTGTCTATTGAAATGATCTTCGAAGTTTAATTTTAACCATGTAGGTAAATGACAATATGATACTATGTATTCAAGTAGGAAAACTACTCCGCTCACCGTTTCACTATCGCTTAGTTAGATTGTACTTGCAAATTTTTAATTTTAAATATCATGGGCTATTCAATATGGGAGCAGTTAGAGTTAATTTAATTCACTGAGGTACAATTACAAAAGTAACTACTTTAGTATTCGTGGCTAACTTTTTTTCAATAACGATGTTGCGGTCACTCCGCACTAACGCAATTAATGTCATTCTCATGGGGAGAAGGCAACAAGTTACCTACACAAAGTTATCGAATCCCAGAAGGAAGCTTGCCCAATATAATGAGTGATTACGTATAGTTTGTCAGTTTGCCGGCCTGGTTGTCTGCGCATTATTAATATGTGCAGAGTTATATTTATATTATTATGTATCGATGAATGCTCATTCGATTAATACATTACTTGCTAAATCTAAATGTTAGTCGAATAAATTAGAAACTTAGTAATAAATTCGTCGTAAGTCATTATATGATTTTAATTTATAATTATCTATTTATAGGTACTGTAGCGCCCTACGCGCGCTCCGGGATCGTTGGGAACTTGTAACGTGTTGAACACAGTACCTATATTAGTTTATATTATGTTAAGTCTGTATTAATAATGCACTTCCCACTTCATTATTTACTTTCAAACTCTACATAATTGGTTGGTTGCTGGTTGCCTGGCAGAAATTTCTATATAGCAATAAGGCCGCCAGCAATAAGGTATTATATGCATTCATTCATAAAACCATACTTGTCATTAACATTAAAAATAATTGTATTAGTCAGTTCCGCCCGCCGTGATGAGAAACACGGAAGATGTTTCCACCTAACTGTGGACTTGCTATATTTTTTTGTTTTCATTTTAGCTGTACTAACTAAGCCTAGATACACGCTTTAGTGCAACTGAATACATGTAAAAGCAACATGTATAAAAGGTAATTACCTATATCCGAAATTGCAACTATATAAGCGACAAATAACTACGGTGTGTTGATATTTTTAATTTCTTGAGCAATCGCGTAAAGATGCGAATCACTTTGTTACAATCATAGAATAGAACTTGTGATAAAACTGTATTGTTTCGTCACAATATCTACTCATTCCCAACATTGCAAATTGCTTAACCAGATGTGTTAGTCGCTACAACGCGCATAATACGCTTTCAATAGGATCACAGATCTATCTGAATGTCTTAGAAAAAATCCTAAAGCTCCAAAGGAATCATTGGACAAGAATTAAAGCTTGAAGTGAAGCTTTGTATGTACTATCCCTCGCTTTTTACTGTAGAGTCTTTTTGTCACATAGGTATTTCGCTTTATTCTTCCAGCATAAGATATGTTTTTCTTCCTTAAACGTCCACAAAAGATTGTTGAGAATAACATATAACTCACTCAGCGTAAATCACTTCACATCTAACACGAAAAAGTTCGACGAAGAAAACATTCGAGACCGCACGTTTTAAGCCAATAATACATATCACGTACGCGATTTATTTTCCAATTGATCAGATTTAACAAAAATTGTAACAATACGCCTTCCCTCGGTCTTTAGAACATACCCACATACTCAGCGAAGTGTAAAAGTCTCCACCGGGCGATACGTGCGGCAAGTTAACGTGTGGAATACGCAAGTTTCTAGGATTTAATGGACACAAGTCCATTAGCATTTTGGTCTAATCTTGGCGCCATAATTAATGAACACCACTTTATTAACTTTGCCGTATCTAAATTAAACGAATTTAAGGCAATTTTTTGTCAGAAGATTAATTACGCATCCCGCAATCCCGCTTCAAGGAAACTGTCTGAATAACTCTCTGTGAACGCCGAACGCAAGCCGAAAATTGCATGGTGTTCCTTTTTCACGCAGTAACTAATTGGAATTTCATGTCCGAAATCTCCGCAAACAATACAAAACCTATATTAAACCTTCCTACCTATACTCTCAGGTATTTGCGTCCGATTTCAATCGATTTTTTCTTCATCAACAGCTCGTATACGTCCTCACCGAGGGGCTCGAGCCTACCCTAAACTAGGGCGATTACGCCTTAGTCAACCACGCTGTCGAAGTGCGGGTTGGTCGACTTCACACACAACCTGTAAAGAAATTCTTTCTTCACAGGTGTGTTCAGGTTTCCTCACGATGTTGTCATTCACCGTAAAAGCGTCAAATAAACGTACTTACATATAAATTCAAAATTTGAAAACACATTGGTACGTGGCGGGGTTCGAACTGTTACCTCTCGATTGGAAGGCGACAGCCTTACGCACTACACCATCACTTACTCATTCTGGGTACCTATTGATTGTAATGATTCATGCATCTGATCATTTATGCATAATTTTAGCTATGCCTGCGAGCTACGTTTCGCTATAAGCTCAACTATATTTTGGATGGAGGTTTTCTAGTTTCCGTGGACATTTTGGAAAATCCTTCCTTAGTGGGCACCTACATAAGCCAACAAAACCCTGTAAGTACCAAATTTTATGCTTCTTCTTTGTTCGTGGAGTAGAGCCCAAACTACTGCAGCTAGAAGCATAAAATTTGGTACTTACATGATTCCACTACTGGAGCTCCACCTCAGGATCTCAGTCACTCACCAAAGTAAAAATGGTATAGAGGGTGATTAGTAGTACCTTAACAGGGCTATCGGTCGGCTTGCTTTGAGTGAGTGATAGTTGCCGCCTGGTCTACACGCACTCTTAATCTCTTCACTTCACAACAGCTACTTGGAGTCATCCAAATAGTTGTTGTGTACGCAGCGGCCACAACCCCGGTAAACCGACCCGGTAAGCGTCGACTCGCGGGCTCAACCTTGCGAAGAAGGCTACTCACGATATTAGCGGAGGGAGTTATGAAAGGAGATCTCCTGCATCACTGCATCTCCTACCCGTGACTAGTTGTTTCGGTCCCCAATCCATTGGCCTCAAAGGGTATGGGACGAGAGAGTGGATTTGTAACCACGCAATTGCTTAACCACTAATATATTCACGCCCTGATTACACCTGGTAAACTTTTCTGGACTGTAATGAAAGACCGATGCCGATGAAGCGTTGGTGGAAATGAGGAGACTTGGTGAGTCTTGTTTCTAGCTAACTCTCTGACGTAGGCGGTTTGCCGAGAGTGATCGCTCCAGAAGTCGACTGGGATGGGATGACGGGATCGGCAGTCGTCTAACAAGAAAGCAGCTTTCTTAAGGATCGCTCTGCTTTCTCCAAACAGAGGAGAGGTCTAGAAAAGGTGGCCTAAAAATAGCCCATCTCACCTTATAACCCAGTGGCTAACCGCACTCACTTGGGCACCGATTTTATGCGGTCGAAGAGAACAAAAGAAAACGTAATCTTTATTTATAGCCTATGCTATAGAATATGCAAACCCTGCTAGATAATAAGTATAACTTGTGCCCAGAAAGAAAAACCGCAGTTATTGCGTGAGAACTATCCCGATACGACATTGACATAGCAGCAATTAGTGAAACTCACTGAGCGGAAACCGGAGAGCTTCGAGAAGATCTGGGTACTATTGGGTTGGATTTAGAGAAGATCTAGATATACATAGGGCAGATGACCCGGTTTTGGCCATTTTAAGAGATTTGTCCACTTTGATGCCTTCATAATCTATAGTTTTTGTTAAGGACATACTTAATTGTTTCAAAAAGTAATTAAAAATATGTTGTTCTTTCTAAGCAAAACATTTTTTTTTAGAAATTTAAATACCTACATACATAAAAATTTTAAAAAGGAAAAAATGACACTTTGTGCCACTTGTGGCCAAATTTACCCCATTTATGGCCACATTCCGTGCCAATTCTGGCCATCAAAAAATAAAACAAATATATTCATAATATTCTAGAATTTATTATTCAGTTACTACTAAATTTCAACTTACAAATTAAAGAGATCAACATTGAGGTAAGTGCCTACCAATCTTTGATATTAGTTTTGTTTTGCAATTTTTTTACTTATTTAAGATATTTATTTAATTATAAGTTGAAAAAAACTTTAGTTGTAGTTATTATAGTTCTACTTAACCTATAAGAATATCTCTTAACATCTAAGAATACTCTGATATTTTTACTAAATATCTTTGGAATTAGTTTGACTCATCACATCGTACTAACATCTTTACCTTTGTAATAGTTTTATACTTTGTAATAATTTTCTTTTCACATCATCTGTTTTCTTTTTCTTCGAAAGCCTGAACATTTTGTTTTTCTGAAAATAGCGAAAACTATCAAAACACACATTAAAAAGTCAATAACAAAAATATGTGGCCACAATTGGGGTTCCTATGTGCACCACTTTTGGCCAGCTGTGTGGCCAAAGATGGTGAATCTTATAATTTAGGTACCATTAGTGGCCACCTACGCATAACCTCGCTTTTTAAAAGCGTGGCGGTAAAATAACTTTACTTCTATTGAGACAATATGTTTCTTATGTAATATTAACATAAACATCCAAAAAATAAATAAAGATACCGAAAATTACAACTGATTACTCACCCGCTCGCCCTATTGTTTTTGCTAAGATTAATCAAAAATTCACGTCCGTCTACAAAAATGGCTTATTACATCAAAGTGAAATATCACACATTTCCAACTGTCACCGGTAAAAGTGTTGCTATATTTCAATACTTTAAAAACCATATAGCATAAAGTAATACAACTGTCTATGCCTTAATCACATCGCTCTGAAGTCCAAAATGGCCAAAAAGGGGTCGGTGGCCAAAACCGGAGCATCTGCCCTACATATTATTGGGTTGGAAAATCAATTAATGAAAGTTCATCGAGTGGTTTCGCGATTAGAAACTCACTCGCTAAATCACTAGCAGAACCTTTTTTTACAAGGGGAATGCGTTTACGCACCGTACAAGCCCCCGCAGGGGCAAGGCTGTATAGGACTGCGCAGCGAGCGACTATACCCATTAAACCCCTCGATGCCCTATTTAGCGCCTGACGCAGCCTCTCCTAAAGGACGCGCCGCTGCCGAACGAGATCGTGGGCACCCGTCTGTACGCAACCATAACCTCGTCAGCGGCACCAGTCCACCAGTGGCGGGCCCCTCACACCCTCTCCAAGGTGGAGGTGGAGAAGAGTTATATTCCGGGGCATACTCCGGGGTAACTTTTTACTGTGGCTTTCTTCCACGCGGCCCGACGCTTAGTGCGCCAGGCCCCCGGCCCCGATCAGTGCGGGGTAACGGGCTTGCTCGACGACAGATCCCACTGGATCCACCGCCGCGCACACGAGCCGAAGCACAGCGGCTTAAAACGCAACGGCGCCAAAGCGCCGACCCACCCGCAGAAAGCAGCCACGGTGACCACACAAGGTGGCCTGCCGAGTAGCCCTCGGCCATCCCACACCGCACAAGTGTGCCGAAGCGACACGGTGATCGGATCAGCCTCAGTCCTTGGAACAACGACACACCGAAGCTCAACAAGCTTGCACCGACTCGGAACAACGACATGCCGAAGCTCAACAAGGACACGTACCAATCGAACCAAAGTGGCAACGGCACAAGGCGTAACGCGCCATGACCCGCGAGCGAGTCCCTGGGCGACACACAATCCCACTTAAAAAAGAAGGAGAGGTGACGCCTTACGGTAAAACCCGGCTACACCAGGGGGCAGCTGTCAGACTCTTAGCCCGCGGCAGAAATTGTGTCGGGTTGCCCAGGGTGCACCACGAGGAGGTGGTCTGACATCGCAACCCTCACTAGCAGAACCACCGTCAAACATGGTCAAATAAAGCAAAACATAGTCAAATAAAAGTTATCGCGTCATTGAAAATTTGAATTTGTAAAATTAATTTACATATTTGTATGGGTGATCACAAAATAAATTTTAAAATTCTGAATTTTTAATAAAACCATAAGTTATATACGACAATGTTGGCATGGGTAGGTTGCGGCTTGATAGGGTACCACCCAAAAATATTGTATAATCTATAAAAGATTGCAATAATAATATTAATTTATTATATAATTTACGATAGTAAAGAGTAGCCTAAAGAGAGTAATGTAATTCGACATTTAAATGATTTGCATATAACCGTTGTATCAAACGAGCACTTCGAACACATACTGTGTTTAATGACATGTCTACCCATTAGGGGTATGAAAACTAAAAGCATTTCTCTAATGACCACATTTAACTGAGTGTCGGCCAGCGTTAAATCGTACATTAGGCATGTACGATGCCCAAAATATTTACTTTAAATTAGCAAAAACATGTGAGATTAATAAAGAATACACATAATTGAAGATAATATGCAAATTGTAGAGCTAGGTATTTATAATAAAAAAGGCCACAAATCTTACTTTTGATTTTCTATTTGTATTAAAGCTTAAAATACCAAATTAGCACCATTCTCTTATCTATACTAATATTATAAAGAGGAAAGATTTGATTGTTTGTTTATTTGTATTGAATAGGCTTTAAAACGTTAACTATTTTTAAACAATTTTTTAAAACTTTTTCTTTAAAAATTGTAAGTCAATTAAAAAACTAAGCATAATTATAGTAAGGAATGACATCTAAAAAGTACGCTCCTGCCGCAATAAGACTGAATTTGTAAAACGACGGACGCTACATCAAATTACATTTTGTTGTTATCCATCATACTTTGGACGTACCTTCATAAATCACACGTCCAAGCGAGGATTGGTCCAATACAGTAAATTTATGTCTCTCGTCACCCATTAATTTGAGCAACGAAATTCTGACGGGTCACTTCGATCAATAAGGAATATTTACAGTTCCGGCAGCGATATAGTCGGTGGTACCTAAAACTAATAACAGCTTGAGAATAACTACTCGATGCCGCGTCAAAAGGGATTTATTACCTTTTAAGGAAATATAGATAAATTTAACGTACCTACAGGTTAACTTACACAGTGTATACCCAAGTAACAATTTAAGTTATAGAAAGGTCACAAATAGGTTATATTTTTTTTTTTTTTTTATTGCTGAAAGTTGGCAAACAAGCAAACTGCCCACCTGATGGTAAGTGGTAACAGTCACCTATAATACATGTGGCTCTTGTGAGATTCACAGCAAAACTGCAACCCCCACAAGAACCACAGTGTACGTTGCCAACTTGTGACACAAGATGTAAAGTCACAGTACCCAGTAATTTCACTGCCATATCTTACCCTTCAAACCGGAACACAGCAATGCAAGCACTGCTGCTTTGCGGCAGAAATAGGTAAGACGGAGGTACCTAAGCAGACGACCCTGGTACAGAGTCTCCCTCCAGTTATATAACCTTTTTATGGATTTCCTCAAAGAAATACGATAGGTCCTAATATGTTCATAATAAACTCCGCATAAACTCTTAATAACCAAAAAGGCCCTCCATAACAACCTAGTGCAGACCTTATTTTTACTCTTTACTGACTAGACAAATTACCTAAAGGCATGCTTGATAACCTAGATCTAACTGTAAATTAACTATTTTATAACCTGGTTAAATTCAGTATTACCTAATTATAACCTTTATGAAGTTTCAGCTTAGTCATGAACCAGTCATAATCAGTTTTTAACGCAGCAGTCATTTTCCAGAATTAGGTTATTGTAAAGTACCAGCAAAAGCTTATTAGTAAGTTTTCAAAATATTTTATAAGAGACTGGTTATATATTAGTTAAAACTTATTTCATATCAGACAAATGGCTTCCATTTGTAATACTATTTTTTTATTATGACTTGGGTATTCATATACGAAGCAAAATGTCTGTAAAATTCACACGTGCTTATAAATTCTATTGCGAATACCAGTTTCCTGTTAAATTATGGGATAATATGCTTATAAAATACACGCGCCCTAATTATCAGGCATATTTAAAATATTTAATGGTCATAAGTAGTGTAAAAAAATACATTAAATACATTTTTAACCTCCAATCTGGCAAACAATTATTTTTAAACGTAAAAATGTCTTTTAAATTTATTATCACTAACAAATAAAAATAAATAAATTGATATTTTCGAAAATTCTTGCCACAATAAACCTCTTAAAAATGGCTTCAATGAAAGGCTTACTAGCTTTACAAATAACTCTTAAATAGCCTGAATTACTATTAACGCACGAAATTTACTTAAAAATAACCTCTAGGTAATTTAAATAACCTTATCACAAACTGTTAGTTATTTTTGCAACCCTTTACGCATTAAATTTTCTCGTAAGATTTGATAGTACTTCTATATCACCGCGGACGGACTAAGTAGTAATTTCAGATGCCAAGAGAGCTTAGATTACATTTTATTAAAAAGAACATTTCGCGTGGTGTACCTACAGAGTGTTTACAAAACCAAAGGATATGTTTATTATTATTCTTCTATTATTTTTCAGATTCTATTTGCACCTACTGCTAGTTAAATAGGCACCTACCTGCTTAAGTTTTATATTCAATTTGCAATGCAATTAATATATCTATTTATTTAATTATTTACATTATAGATATTAATTGCGGTCCCCCGACTTGACGATGCTAAAATCAAAATATTACTAGATCATCATCATCATCTCAGCCGCACGACGCCCACTGCTGGGCATAGGCCTCCCCCATGGATCTCCACAACGATCGGTCCTGTGCTGCCCGCATCCAGCGGCTTCCCGCGACCTTCGCCAGATCGTCGGTCCACCTGGTCGGGGGTCTACCCACTGAGCGTCGTCCGGATCGTGGTCGCCACTCAAGAACCGTTCGGCCCTTCGGACGAGACCTATAGTGAATGGCTACGTTTCGCTTCCGTAAGTCATCACTGGCAACACACACTGGTCAAAGACTTTGGTCTTGAGACATAGGTAATTTGGACGCGAATATTTTTAGTAACTTCCCGAAAGCTGCCCATCCGAGCTGGATTCGACGAGAGATCTCTTTCTCGAAGTTGGACTTACCTAGCTGGACTATCTGTCCCAGGTATACATAGCTGTCTACAACTTCAAGTGTAGTGTTCCCAATATTAACTGGATTGGGTACAACATGGGCATTCGACATGATTTTTGTCCTATCCATGTTCATTTTAAGACCCACTCTTTGGGAAGCACTATTGAGATCTCCGAGCATGGTGTTCAGGTCTTCCAAGGTCTCAGCCATTAGAACCATATCATCGGCAAAACGGAGGTGTGTTAGGTACTCGCCATTAATGTTAATGCCGTATCATTTCCAATCCAGAAGCTTGAAAATATCCTCCATTGCAGCGGTAAAGAGTTTTGGAGAGATAACGTCTCCCTGTCTTACACCTCGCTGCAATTGGATGGGATTAGAGCTCTGGTTCTGGAGTCGAACCGACATAGTGGCATTTCCGTATAGGTACCTTAGCACCTCTATGTACCTGTAGTCCACTCGGCACCTTTGGAGAGACTGCAGCACCGCCCATGTCACATGTAGTCCACTTGGCACCTTTGGAGAAACTGCAGCACCGCCAATGCCTCGATCGAATCGAAGGCTTTCACAAACGCCAAGCAAAGTGGCAGATTATACTCCTCGGTCTTCTGTATAACCAGCCGCCGCGTATGGATGTGGTCTATGGTACGCTCTCAGAAGCTCTGTAGTGATTCCGTCATCACCCGCCGCCTTATTGTTTTTTAGTTGTTTGAGAGCCATACTAATCTCGTACAGGCTGACGTCCGGGATATCTTCAGTATAGTGTCGGGTAAGCCTGGCTCTGGGGTCTCTAGCCTCGCTTTCAACAGGTGCTTGCGTGGAGTATAACTGTCCATAGAAACTCGCAATCTCCCTTAGGATCTCAGGCTTCGACAAAATGAGGCTACCGTCGTCAATCTTCAGCTGCGTGAGTTGACTTTGCCCAATAGACAGATATCTCGCAAATACTTTGGAGCCTTTATTTCCCTCGATAGCCTCTTCAATACGAGCCGTATTGAATCGGCGAAGGTCGCATGCCAATGACTTTGATATCTGCCTATTAAGCTCCAGGTAACGACTAGTATCCGTTGAGTTCTGCGGCCTAATTTCATGTCTCCGATCCATAAGTTGGAGGGTTTTGTCGGAGGGTTTCTTTGTTCTGGGACGGCGGGTTTTAAAGACCTTAGACCCTACCGTACGGACAGTATCCACCACCATGTTGTTTAGATCGTCCACATTTAAGCTGTTCTCAAGGGCTTCGAAGCGGTTCTGGAGCTCGAGTTGAAACCTTTCGGGGTTTTGGATTTGCGTAGGTATTGGTCGGAGCGTAGACTTTATCAGTCGAGAACTTTCCAGCTTAATATTGATATTCAATGTGCCTCGTACCAGTCTGTGATCACTCCCCGTTTTGACGGCATTGATCACGGAGATATCATTGAATATGTGCCTTTTTGTCGACATGATAAAATCTATCTAGTTTTTGACATTACCGTCCGGACTCATCCAGGTCCATTTTCGGCTTTCGGACTTCCTGAAGAAGGAGTTCATCATATAGAGCTTCTCCTTCTCCATGAAGTCCGCTAGCATCTGGCCTCTGGTGTTCCGGAGCCCAAATCCAAATTGCCCCATTCTCAACTCATCACCGCAACGTTTCCCCAACCTAGCGTTAAAGTCCCCCATCAAAACCGTGTAGTGAGTATTGTGGCTACGTATGGCTTCAGAGATCTCCTCATACATAGCCTCCACTTCGTCATCTGGGTGTGTCGAGGTCGAAGCGTAAACCTGTATGACATTCAACGAATATCGTTTCGATATTCTGAGTATCAGATATGCTACCCTGGTCGACACACTCCCGATGGTTATTACGTTGTTGATGAGGGACTTGTGGACGATGAACCCGACACCACCTTGGGACTGTTGATCGCCCTCCCGGTAGTACAGCAAGTTGCCGGAATTGAGGATTATCGAGTCCTCCCCCTCTCTTCGGACTTCAGATAAACCAATGATATCCCAGCGTAGCTTACTGATAGCTTCTTCCAACTCCGTTAACTTCGCGTCCGTCCTCAGTGTACGCGTGTTGTAGGTTGCCAGGTCGAGTCGTCGTAGATGGTAGCCGGATCTTACCCGGGGATTCTTCGCACCCCCTGACCTTTTTTTTTTTTTTGGGAGGGGGAAAATGCTTTGACGCATTCCTCGTGGTCGAGCCAAACCACGAGGATATGTGGGACTCCCCGGTCCGAATTCGGCCCGGTCCTACACACTAAAAACCCCCGCAGCTCCTCCGTCCATCACAAGACAGGGGGAAGGGGACAACAGCGGGGCCTTGTTCCCGCTGACCCCCTGCCCGTGAATACGTCCGTTTCCGGACTCCCGCTACGCCTAGGGCGTGTGGCTCAGCTGCTTTGTCAGCGGCGCCGGTGTTGTGCGCCGCTCTTACCACCCGAAACATCCCAGCACTAAGTGCCCTGGGGTAGGTTACCATTTTTTGCGCGGGGATCCCCTCCCGCGGCCGCCTCCTCTTGTATGATGGGGGCCCCGATTACGTCCTCGGTCACCTCCATCGCCATCCCTCCGGGGGTTTCGGGTGGCCTGTTTGGCACTGCCCTCCTCCTTCTCCTGTTGATTTTTGCCTTGGGGGCAGAGCAGGTCTTACCCCCAAGGCGGTGGTCTGCCGGTTTCCCGGTCGCCGCGCACAGTGGGCATTTAGGCTTCGACGAGCACGCCGAAGCCCTGTGCCCTGCCTCCCCGCACCGGTAGCAGAGCATGCTCCGGTCTATCTCCGCCTTGCAGTCTATCCTCAGGTGCCCCGATTCGAGGCACCTGAAGCACCGCATTTCACGGGGCTGCAGGAGTTTCGCTTTAGCGGCGGACCATCCTACCAGCAGCCTCTTGGCAGACACTATTTTCTTGGCCGCTCCCACCGAGCAGCACACCCACGCCGTGCCCATGGTGTAGCGGCCCTGGCGGATTTCACCCACCCGAACCTCATCAACTTGGCACTCCCCGGTCTTAGCGAGTGCCTCCTTCAGTTCCTCCGGCTGAACGGACTCGTCCAGTCCGGAGACCAACAATTCCACCATCCTGGTGGGTACGGTGATCCGCGCAATGGTCGGATCAACCACCCTCCTTAGAGCAACGGCTAAGTCAACCGCGCTCGCCTCCTTCTCCTCGCCCCTTACGAGGATTATGGCCGCCCCAGTCAAAGACCTGCGGAACTGGACTCCCTCTATGTTCAGCTCCGCGAGGCTTACCTTGGCCCTGGCAGCCGCAATCACCTGGGCGTAAGAATGGCCGTTCTCCACGGCGTCTGGTTGCAAAGAGAGCACCACTGCGGCCGTATTCGGCGCACGCATTATAGGCAGCCGTGGAGGTGCCTTCCTCTTTGGGGGCGGAACGGGTTGCTTCGGCATGGTGGTATTTGCCGGTATGCCATCCTGCTTTCTTCCTCGCTTTTGGCCGCGTTTTACCACGGTGGTCCAACCCTCCTCCGTGTTGGACGGGGTCGGTGGCAGTGGTCGTGGCTCCTTCGCTGCAGATTTCTCCGCAGCGGCTTTCTGTCCCCTTGCTGGTCTGCGCCTTCTCGTTGGGGCCGCACTCTTAAGTGCAGAGGGAGCGCTTTTCGCAGCGGGCTTTTGAGCTGCGGGCGCAGCTGGTGTCTGCGTCACATTGGCCGTGAGGGAGGTGTTTACTCCGGCTCGTTTCTCGTGGTGTAGGGTGGGGCGCAGGCGCGGCTCAGGGTTCAGCCTAGGCTCCAACCCCTCGAGTCTGGCGTTGAGCCGAGCAACCATGCGCCCCATCAACCGGTTCTCCAGCTCCTCGATGTTATGAGGAGCTATGGTCTCTGCTGTGCCTGTAGCTGGAGGGGGAGGTGGTGGACTCCTCCTTTGGAGGGCTTGCATTTTTGCCTCAAGCTCGGCAATTCGCTCTTTCTGAGCTTTTAATTCAGTTTCGAGGCGGGAATTCGCCTGCTGTAGGCGCGTCGTCTCGTCGGAGACAGTCCGCGCCGCCAGGGTTTTCGCGTCCTCCCGTAGGCTCTCAGCCGCCTTCTTCAGTTTATTAACGAAGGTCCCCTTAAGGTTAGAGGACCTTTCTGCCACATAATTGATGATGTGGATAGCGCGGCCCATACGTTCGGTGACAGTAAGCGTAGGGTCGTCGCTTCCGCTCTCCTCCAGAGGGGATAGCACGCTTGACGCCGGTGTTGGTGTGGGAGCTGAGCGTCGTGTATTTCGGGACTCAATCGGCATAGCCAAGAGTTCTCTCTCCGCCTGTAGTTGGAGTTCCAGGCGCTCCTGCCTCAGGTACTCCGCCTTCGCCTTGGCCAACCCCACGTACTCACCCGTTGTTGGCGGCCGGCCTCTACCTCTTTTTCCCTTCGGCTTGGGTATTTTGTAAGATGATGTCAGCGGAACATCTTCAACAGAAGGATCATCGCTGTCATCTTCTATGTCTCCTCCTGCTACATGCGCCCTCTTCCGACGAGTGGAAGGGGCATTCATGCTGCTGTCCGTGCTCATCAGGGAAGATCCCTCTGACAAGCAGTCTGACTCTCCAGAAATCGGGAACATATCGGGAGCATCGTAATCCAGCATGATGGCCGATATGCCGGTCCTTCTCCTTCCTCCCCTGCGTCCGGTCGCATTCTTACCCCTCGACGACCCGGGAACCGCCGTCGGGGGTTGTAACTCTCCTGCCGCCTCGGTTAAGTCGATGGTATTTCCACCAGCCGGCCCGGATACCGGTGGTGGCCCGCTCTCAACGGGTTCGCATGGTCTGAGCGCATCGTCGCTCGGAAGGGTGGAACTCGGGTTAGCCAGCCTCAGATACGCCTGGCTGCCCGCAGCCGCCTTGCGCGGTCCTACGGGGGGGACTGATACCCCCTGGGGACGTTTTTCCTTCTTGCCGAGTTCCATGATTTGCATTTTGGGATGCATTCCCTTTGCTCGCTTGGGACTGGTCTCCCACCAGCCACGCACCCCCTCGGCACGGAGACGCCACCTTGGGGTTGGGGTGATTTTTTATTGTGGTTGTCTTCCACGCAGCCCGACGCTCAGTGCGCCGGACCCCCGGCCCGCTCAGTGCGGGTAACGGGTTGCCCGACGGCAGACCCCACTGGATCCACCGCCGCGCAGTGAGCCGAAGCTCGGGGAAATCCCCTACAGGCGCGGAGCGCCATGGCGAGAAAACTCACCACAACTCTGCTACCATAGAAGGCAGCAGCCTGAAACCGGCTTCCGACGAAAGTCACACTCTTCTTACCACAAGAAGAGGGGACTTCGCCCTTCCCCGCATGAAGCGGATGGCCACACGAAGTGGCCCGCCAGGTTGAACCCGGCCATCCCACGCCCCCCTCCATGGGGGGCCTCTGGTCAGACTCTTAGCCCGCGGCAGAAAATCTGCCGGGTTGCCCAGGGTGCACCACGAGGAGGTGTTCTGACATCGCACCCCGCACCCCCTGACCTACAAGATATATATCTAAGTTAATGGGCCAACCAACGCATTTTATTTTTTACTTTTTGGAGGTTTTTTTTGTCGGGAGTTATTTAAATTTTAAGTTTAATTTTTATTTCAAGTTTTTTAAGCCCTAAGTCTGAACACCCTAACTTAAAAATGTAATTCACCATTTTGTGGTGGCGGCCATCTTGGATTTGAGATTGTCATCATAGTGTATAGTAGTCGAGCCCTTGCATTTGATACCCATATTGAGGGAGTTGTAAAAAAATATGTAGTTCGCCATTCTGTGGTGGCGGCCATCTCGGATTTTAAATTTATCATTGGTGGTGCCCAAAGTAGACTCCACCACGTCGGCGTTTCACCGAATAAGGATTTTTGGGTTGATTGCTGATGCCGCCACTACAATCAAAGAATTTCACAAATGAGATTGTAGTCGGTTTAAAATCAGCAATCAAAACCAATTAATATGTATTGCCCGTTTGGACAACCAACAAGATTACAATATTAATTGTACAATACTAATCAAATACTCAAATCTAAGAACCACGCTCTGCTACCAAAAGATGGTGGTGCCTAAAGTAGACTCCACCACGTCGGCGTTTCACCGAATAAGGATTTTTGGGTTGATTGCTGATGCCGCCACTACAATCAAAGAATTTCACTACTTACTTGGATCCGTTCGGTCTCCGTATGTAGCCGGTGGACTTCCTGAGCTAGCTCGAAGGAAATCGCGGCTCCTGAAGTTCTGCTGTCTGACCGAACCGGATGGTACACTTGCCTATTAGGCCACCAATACCCGAACTCATTAACGAACACAAAAGCTTTGATACACTATTCCCCGACACTAAAGCTTTGCGGAACCTCGCACCAACAATCACTTGGTGCGCCGCGCAATACTATACTATTTGTTGGATAATTTATTGCGGCCCGGACATAACCTCTAACAATGTCATTCCGTATTCGACTCGACTGACAGGTTACATGCGGCCGGCCGCCAAAAAGGCTCTCACTGCACAGACCACAATGCAGTGTTGCCACTCGCTCTTCCTCGAGCGTGAACAATCATAGTGTGTAGTATTTTACTAGTCAAACCCTTTCATTTGACACCCATATTTATTTATTTATTTAAACTTTCGCAGAGCCTAAATAAAGTGTACAGGGGCGGACTTAATGCCAGGCATTCTCTACCAGTCAACCCGTAAAATGTGAGAAAATCTTTGTTGACGGTGTTCCAATTGGAAAAAAATAAGAACTAAACAAACCTTGACACAACTAAGTAACAACATACTAAATAAAGATAAATACTAAGTACACAAATATATAAATATAAATATATATTGAGGGAGTTGTGTACAAATATGTATTCTGCCATTTTGTGGCGGCGGCCATCTTCGACCGATAAGAACACTTCCGACTAATTTACCTTTCAAACAAAAAAAATCAAAATCGGTTCATCGGTTCGGGAGTTATGACGCCACAGACACACACAACACCACCATAAATAAATCATTTGGAAAATATTGAAAAAAATACCTGACGTAACGTTGACACTCAAACAAATTAATATTAGGTAGATCGCTCAAATATTATGAAGCTTCTCATTTTGTGTTTGACCTAACTCGAATGAATGTTTATAATATACGTTACTGTTCTGTTGATTTATCGTCACTCGCAGTCAGTCACTCGCTTAGTACAATAACCCAAATTAATCATTTATGTCTCTTAAAATTTTAATTTACAGTCACTCGTTTAAATACTCCCCTTTAGTTATCGACACAATCTCTCCTCTCAGCCTTATGAATCGGTATGAGAACAGACTTTTTCAGTACATCAGGAAATTTTGCAAGTCTTAAGCAATTGTTAACGTCGGAGTAATTAAAGTACTCAAATGCTTTAAAACCTGGGCAGGGATACCATCATAGCCCGTGGATGGGCTTGCCTTGGGGCTTCTGATTGTACTTTCTATTTCTTCATTATTTGTATCGACCATCGGCTAAAAAGAATGAACTATTTTGTGATACAATTGGTAAAAACTCATAAGGAAAGGATGGAACATAAATAACAGGACTTAGATATATTCGTATACGTACTTAACCAACGTAAAACTACCTTTTTTGTGATGATTCGCTGTACTATGTTTTTCGAATTTCTTTTATAATGTTCACTTTTCGCAATTTTTGGTTAAGACATCCTGTATATTTGTAAGTGGGCATTCCATATAACTTTGAAGTTACGGTGATGATTGAGTAGTTTCTTTATGTATTTAAAGGTTATAATAATTAATAAAAGCTTATAAATTATGCTATAAAGCTATCTTTTACGCCTTAAATTGATTTTCCTAACTATATGTAGCCACAAAATGCTATTAAGTTATTAAATAGTTTTTGAGATAGCTAATAAGGTATTAGTAAAGTAGGTTATGAAAGAGTCACATTTGATATATAACAATGCGTTTCACGTCATATTTAGGCATTTGATTATCCTAAAAACAACCAAATTATAACCTTTTCGGAACTTAGAAGACTTAGGACTTATAGCTCTGGAAAACAATCTATGATTGCGTTATATTAACCTTTTGAAAAAGGCTTTTAGGTTAAAGCAAAAACCATATAGTTCTAAGACCAAGGAGCTCTAAAATTAACTGACATAGAACTTACAAGATATACAAATTCCTTATTATAACTTTTTTATGACAAAAAGGTATTTTAATTAAATATTGTGATTTTTATACGTGTTATTAAAAAGGCGCAAAACCTCAGTCATCTCAAATTATATTTATTATTAAAAGATTAAATAAATCATGAAAATCTATTTACGCAGCTAATTTAAATATATTTCCATTTTTTGTTTTGTTGCATATCTTGCAAATTTAAATAAAGCTCGATGGTCGTGCGCTTGCGAGTTATTGCTGTATGTTATTTCTAATGTTGTTGTTGTTGTTTCTGATGTTGTTTAATGTTGTTGTTGTTGTTTCTAATGTTGTTGTATGTTACTGCTTAGCCGCCGCGCCGCCGATAAGAGATGATTGCAATAGAGTTAAGAGGAAACACTAAGGTTGAGAGAAATAATATGTAAAATGTCCTATTGCTGTCGCACTGTATCCCCGAACAACCGAATTGATGCAACTGCAGTATAAAAAAAGGAAAATATAAAAACATGCTAATAGTGTCCATTGATTTTATTGGAAAAAGTAGTAAAGCAACTTTTGCCATTATCCAAGAAGGAAACAGGGGACTACGTTTGTATGGAAAAATGGCCCGTAGGATTTCCCCTTAAGTAAAGGGTTATTGTTCAATAATTATCGACTATTGGTGAACAAGTTATTTTCTGAAAAATATTTTCACAGTCAAGTATATTAAATGTAATAAATAGTAGATTTTACAACAAATGCACAAAACGAACCATTTTTATCCGAGACTTTGAGCAGCCCGAGCCGAAGGCGAGGGCTGATAGTAATGTCGAGGATAAAATGGTTTTATGGACGAGTTATAAACTCTGCTTTTCACTTCGATTGCGAAGAAGAAAATAGTAGTTTAACATACCATTTCTTTATATCTTGAAAAACACATAAGGCAAATCATCATCATCACAGCTCATATACGTGTCCCCACCGAGGGGCTCGAGCCTACCCTATGTTAGGGTGTTTAGGCCTTAGTCAACCACGCTGGCCCAGTGCGGATTGGTCGACTTCACATACACCATTCAATTTCTTCGCAGATGTATGCAGGTTGCCTCACGATGTTTTCCTTCAAATCAAGGCAAATAAATTAAAGTAAATATAATAAAATAACAAATTCTATCTATGAACTTCTTATTGTGTTTGGCTGTATGGCTCATTTTCTTTGCCTTAATATAGATACATTTATGTATGAGTAGATACTCTCTCTTGAAGAACTATAGGCCGATCTCACTCTTGAGTCATGTTTATAAGTTGTTTTCGAGAGTCATTACGAATCGTCTCGCTCGCAGGTTCGACGACTTCCAACCTCCCGAACAAGCCGGTTTCCGAAAAGGCTATAGTACCATAGACCACATCCATACGCTGCGGCAGGTTATACAGAAGACCGAGGAGTATAATCTGCCACTTTGCTTGGCGTTTGTGGACTATGAGAAAGCCTTCGATTCGATCGAGACATGGGCGGTGCTGCAGTCTCTCCAAAGGTGCCAAGTGGACTATAGGTACATAGAGGTGCTAAGGTACCTATACGGAAATGCCACTATGTCGGTCCGACTCCAGAACCAGAGCTCTAATCCCATCCAATTGCAGCGAGGTGTAAGACAGGGAGACGTTATCTCTCCAAAACTCTTTACCGCTGCATTGGAGGATATTTTCAAGCTTCTGAATTGGAAAGGACACGGCATTAACATTAATGGCGAGTACCTAACACACCTCCGTTTTGCCGATGATATAGTTCTAATGGCTGAGACCTTGGAAGACCTGAACACCATGCTCGGAGATCTCAGTAGTGCTTCCCAAAGAGTGGGTCTTAAAATGAACATGGATAAGACAAAAATCATGTCGAATGCCCATGTTGTACCCACTCCAGTTAATATTGGGAACACTACACTTGAAGTTGTTGACAGCTATGTATACCTGGGACAGATAGTCCAGTTAGGTAAGTCCAACTTCGAGAAAGAGATCTCTCGTCGAATCCAGCTTGGATGGGCAGCTTTCGGGAAGCTACGAGAAGTCTTCGCGTCCACATTACCTCAGTGTCTCAAGACGAAAGTCTTTGACCAGTGTGTGTTGCCAGTGATGACCTACGGAAGTGAAACGTGGCCATTCACTATGGGTCTCGTCCGAAGGCTCAAGGTCGCTCAGCAGGCAAGTGAGAGAGCAATGCTTGGGGTCTCCCTGCGTGATCGGATCCGAAATGAGGAGATCCGCAGGAGAACTAAAGCAACCGACATTGCTCGAAGGATTGCTCAGCTGAAGTGGCAGTGGGCGGGACACATAGCGAGAAGAACCGATGGCCGCTGGGGCCGAACGGTTCTCGAATGGCGACCACGATCCGGACGACGCTCAGTGGGTAGGCCCCCGACCAGGTGGACCGACGATCTGGTAAAGGTCGCGGGAAGACGCTGGATGCGGGCAGCACAAGACCGATCGTTGTCGAGATCCATGGGGGAGGCCTATGCCCAGCAGTGGGCGTCGTGCGGCTGAGATGATGATGATGATGATGATGAGATACGTTAATGCACTTGTGCACCGTAAATACGATTACTATACAATTCAACATCGAATAAAAAATTACGCAACGAAAATTACAAAAATTTGAAATTCGTGCGTAACTATATAAAGCTCGACTCAGAAAGATAAAATAATATGGTAATACCTATGATATTCCACTCCTAAAGAGGGTAAAATGGGGATAACACGTGAATTAAAATTAATTTGGGACATCTGTCATTTCATAATCTAGAAGCTTTAAAATGTAACTACTCAATTATTCGATAATTTGTCACCAACATATATCCGAGACAAACAAGAAAAATCAAAACAGACAAAATTGAGTTATCCACGTAAACGAAGCCGTGGGTGGAAAGCTAACTAATACTAATATTATAAAGTGGAAAGATTTGTATTTTTGTTTGTTTGTATTGAATATGCTCCGAAACTACTGGGTCGATTTCAAACATTCTTTCACCATTAGAATGCTACATTATCCCTGGGTACCATAGGCCATAGACAATAAAATTATTTTTCCTACGGGAAAATATAAAATTCCCACGAGAATACAAAAAAGACGCGGGCAAAGCTGCGTAAAGTAAAACTAGTATACGATAAACGTATAGATATGGTTCTAATGTACTTGTAATAATACAACTTTAGTAACGTTTATCATTAAGACATTGCAGTGAAGCCACGTTATGTTATTAATTTGTTAGTTTCATAAATCTCGAATATCTTGGCTTGGCTGCCATCAGCTTGATTGTGATATATGATTAAGCTGTTTGTGAGCGTTACATAATCCCAACATTAAGCTTCGCATTATGTAATAAGGCAATCAAGATATATTCTTGAATAAGTTACTTGTATACTATCGTATTGGCTGTATTTCCTTTTCATTCATAACAGTTTACGTTCGTATATACGGGCTCGAGCCTACCCAAAGTTAGGGTGTCTAGGCCTTAGTCAAGCACACTGGCCCAGTGCAGATTGGTCGACTTCACAAAGACCTTTGAATTTCTTCGCAGATGTATTTAGGTTGCCTCACGATGTTTTCCTTCCCCGTAGGAGCGTCAAACAAATGTACTTAAATGAAATTCGAAAAACGGAAAACACATTCGTACAGGATGGTCTCGAACCCCGGAGCTCCCAATTAGAAAGTAAGTGCCGAGTCCACAGCGCCACCTTCGCCACGTAATTATCTTTAACAGCCACGTAATTTTTGTTTTTAATGTGGAAGCACCACATGTATAAAATTAGAAATTTATTTTTAGAAATGGAATAAAGTATTACATGTAATGGTTAATTCTGGTCGAAATGGTTTCTAGGATATTCACAAACTTCACTTGCCCAACTCTAAATGGCGTCTTCATTCTATTTTAATATTATATAGTCAAGAAGTTACACATTTGGATAACACTATTGGCATCCTTATATTAATCTTTACCCCATCTCGTAAACGCTGATAATTGAAGAAATAAGAATATTCCACTTAAGAAAAAACTAGCCTCAACGAAACACGAGTGTACTACTTAGAGCATTTGTACTACGCTTAACATAATACGCTGTCATATAATGACGTAGAATTTACCTTATTTGCGCGAAAGTACTTCAACTATGCGGTGCTACGCATACAAATATGTGGCACGCGCGGCTTTTTGTCTTTTCCTTGATTTTGAGTTTTTTTCACCAAAAGCAAACTACTCGTGGTCATCACAGAACAATTTGCTTCGAATGCAGTAAAAAATCTTACCAAAAAATCTCACCGCAAAACGCGCCACAAGAATGCGATGAAAATTTCAAAACGTAATATTCCACTTTGCATCCAGAGTATCCTATCCACCGGCTAAAGCCCACGGATTTCCTTGGGAACCTTTCATAAGTATGTAAATTGAAAATTTTTATGTCGCTCTGATACAATGAGATACGAAAAAACCTCCATAAATGACACAATCTAACGTCGTGATGCGCAGTGAAATTTGGCGTCTTAACTTTTAATGAGGCGCCTCGGCGGTGCCGGCGTAGCGGCACACATAATAAAGCCATATATCACGGCGACACAGGTGACTGTCGCTCATTGGCTCCTTTATTTCACGGCCGCCATTCGAAATCTCATCGCACTCCGTTATATGACACAGTCATTTTTATTTTACGATTTTGTAATGTCACCAGAGCGTAGGAGCACTCGAACACCACTCTTTGTGGTGTGTTATTTTATTACTGCTTTTATGCGGTTCGATACCAGCATAAAAAGCTTAACCTTCCAGATATGGAGGTATTTTCATAGGGTCGATATATTTCGCTTTTCATGATGGAGTCAGATGTTTTGTTCTCTTATCGGTGTACTGATATAGTTTTTTCATCACAGTTAATTCCATGAGGAATTTAAAAAAAAAGCTAAAATTTCCGAATAATGAACGCAAACAACAAAAACTTTCAACAATTATTTTAAAAAAGTCAGTTTCTGTCGTCTTACAAAGGAGGGAAAGGAAGAAACAGTACCCTTCAGTTTCATCTCTCAGTCTCGTTTTGTCCTTCCCTGACAGGCCCATATAATGTAAGCTCGCAAAATAAGGACCATGTTTTTGTAAACCCTTATAAATTTGATTTTAGAAGTATTTAAAGTTAAAGAACATAAAAAATAAGTAATTTGTTTATATTTGAAGTAAAATCATGGAACAAAAATCATGTGTTACCTACAAGAAATTTAATGACATTTTTTACACAATAACAATGATAAATTTCTTTTTCCAAATCAGTCATCCTGCACCTCGCTTTTTTTCTGCGGTGGTTGCATGTTTTTTGTTTTCCTAGAAGAATTATACTTTTAGTTGATTTTAGTTTCTCTTCTATTATATTAGTAAGTAAATAAGGTAAGAATTCGAGTTCATTAAATCAAATATTTTGCAATTTTCATAAACCAAATAAGGTTCTGTCCTTATTTGTTAACCACAAGCTAGACCTTCTCAAGCATTTCGTGATTCCAGAAAAAAAATAACTAAACTTAACATAAAAAACAGTGATATCAAGAGAATACACACACTACTTCTTGATTCCATTTATAGCATCAGAAATTTAAAGCATATAGAACGGTGTCCATCCGTGGAGGTAGTGGTCCTTGGAGATTTCAATGTTCACCATAAAGAGTGGCACAATTGGTGTCACAGCCCACCAGTAGGTATCCCAGATATTGAAAACCATAAACGCTCCGCTGAACACCCATCCTAACGGATATAGGATAATGGTAGACGCCCCGCTTGGGACATCTGACCACTGTATTTTTCGTTGCACAGCCCCTGTTGTGTGACCCAATCACTCTTCAGCAACTGGGTCACACAGAGTCTGACAGTACAGGGTCAGCAGATTGAGACAGACTGTGTGAGTTTTATGCGTCCGCCTCGTGGAACCGGCTTTGCCTCTCCTCCAACGATACTAATGTCTGTGCGGACGCCATTGCGGAAACCATACTTTTTGGTATGGAACTTTTATCCAACAAGTTTAATAAGAACTGTAGGGAAGCTATGAACCACAAAAAAGCCGCTTACCTACCTAGAATCGTCAGGGCCGTAACATTGGAGACTTGAAGCGAAAGCTTAATGCCGGTTTCAGATCCAGCAAAAGGGTAATTGCTGATGCCAAGGCGCAACATGTTGCCAGAATTGGCGAGTGACCAGCAGACTTTCCTTCTGGGAGCCGCACCTTCTGTCTGATCGCTCGCCAAGGCTGCGGAGGGCAACATCTTTCAGTCCAGTCTCCCACCACTGCGTAAGTCCGATGACAGTTTTGCTCACAGTGCATAGTACAAGGCCGATCTCTTGGTGCATCTCTTTGCCTCCGAATATCAAAAGATGTTAAAGCTCTCAGCCTGAAATCCATTTTACTCAACATGCAGTAAGGTGTGAGCTCAGACTTCTAGACATCAATAAGTCGAGTGGGCTGGACGGTATTTCCGCAGTGGTGCTAAAGACGTGCGCTTCTTCACAGTGTTCCATCTTCCTGGAAGGTAGCTCTTGTCCACTCGATCCCTAAGAAGGGTGACCGATCAGACCCGTCAAACTATAGGCCGATAGCGGTAACATCCTTGCTTTACAAGATTATGGAGCGAGTTATAAACCGCGACACCATTTACTGCAATACCTAGATGACCACCAGCTGTTTAGCGACCGTCAGTACGGTTTCCGTCATGGTCGCTCGGCAGGTGATCTTCTGGATTATTTGACTCACCCCTGGGCTGAGACCTTGGAGAGGAAAGGTGAAGCTCTCGCTCTCAGCCTCGATATCGCCAATGCATTTAATAGGGTCTAGCACTGAGGTCTTTCGAAGTTAACATCATATGGAATTCTCGGGGGACTTTGCAGATGGATTGCCAGCTTTCTGGATGCACGCAGGGACTTCAGCTCTCTCTGTATGTTCTACCGTCTCTTTAACGATGAGTGCTGCGAGGAACTTTTTAACCTGGTACCGACGTCGAGCGCAACATGTCCCTATTTAAAAGTAACCTTAAGAGAGCATTAAACTCAAGGTAGGCAGAGACCTAGCTGTGTCGCTGATATTAGTGCAGTGGGACGGTCAGCGAGCGACGGATACCGCTTACCATCAGGTGGGCCGTCTGCTACTTTCAGCAATAAAATAAATATTTATAAATAACAAAATCACTTTAAATTTGTCACAATAACGGAGTTTTTGAAATGGTGGCCTTTATTAGGAAGAGGTCCTTTTTAGCCAAACATAAACCGTATAGGAGAAGAAAATAGTAAGAAGACGTGATGCTCATAAAATTGGAATTCTATTCGTTTGCAGTAGCTAAATTTGCATTCGCTATTTAGACAGAGAATGCATATTTTAATATTAGCTAGAACACAAAAATAAAAGCTGTTTAAGATATCGAAATTATCTACAAAGAACAAAAACGCAGTATGTACTTTACTGTCTATAAATCGTCTTTAATTACCAGGAGTTCCTTTTTTATGAATAAAATGCCAGTAGAAATGAAATTTTATCTTGGAAAAAAATCACACAGGCAACAATAAAGCAAAGTCCCGCAACGTTTTATAAAGATATTTCAAAGCTCTTTACCTGACATACAATCTCCAGAGTACCTCTTTCGTTACTAAGCAGCTTATTGCAGAAAACTATATAAAAATCCTCTAACTTTTTTCTTCCTTGGGCAATCACGGGTCCAACTATCGTGCAATGCATAGGTCTTCGTAGCTATGCTTAAAATTCAAAGCTATGTATGCATAGTCTATACCTAGGCACTTAAAAAATAATTGTATTTGCCTTTAAAAACTCTTATAAATGAAAATGAAGTTCTAAATATGTTGTTATTTTTTTCAAAAAGAGATGAAGGAAAAAATATCAGGAAAAACCTTGAAAAACATAAAAAAACCAAACTTTTCCAGCCTTAAACACTACCTTATGCGTCTCAATTCGACGACAATCGGAAAACAATAACTTTGGACAGAATGACGTCTATCGGGACAGCTAGAAGATAATAGTATTCCTACCCTAATACTTTAATGACTACAAATACCTACAGTAAATCATCGCAACGAGAACATAAATTATTATCGGAATCATGGACATCGGAATGAATATAAACGTGACAATTGTGCTAATATGCTTGAATTAAAATTGACTAAATATAATTACATTAAAGCTACAATATAATATAATTTATATAAGTACGAACTTATTAATGTTGCGAGATTACATGCAAATTCCAATGTCGCATACGGCTAGAACAGTAATGTATAATATGATATTATGTTAGGATAGCCCAAGCGTGTACTCACGTAAGTCCCAGAGTAAAATAGTACGTCCCAATTCTCTTAGCAATGTCGCAACATGTCTTTTGAAGCTCACAAACACGAATCAAATTGATTTTATCTTTTCATGCTTTACTATCTTGCTGTGATATTAAATACTCGTATGTAATCGTATGTTTTGAGACACTGGGACCATGGGGCCGAAACAGTTTTTTATTCAAATACTATATCACCTCTCTCTTGCCACCAGCGGGAGTAATGATTTTCATTACTCCCGCTGGTGGCAAGAGGGCTGGCTTTTCCTCAATGAAAAGATCAGTATTTCAATACAGCGACGAAATGCAACCAGCATTCTTGCTACCATGACCCCAAGTCCCGGCCTCTTCGATTCCACCCCTCCCACGCCACATGTCTAAACCTCCTCTGTTCCTCCATTTTCTTCTCTTTTATTTTTTATTTGTTTATACATATAATATTAGTAAGGTGCTTGGTCTTTTATACGTAGCTATATATAAGAGAAAAAATCGTTTGGTTTAATTTTTGAATATATACCTTTTCAAAGAATAATATTTTTAGCAGAAATGGAAATTGAAAAGTTATATTGTCACAATTAATGTTATATTTGACACTCTTCGTATATTTAAACAGTATAAATATAAGAGGCGGTCGTCGACGGCGTCGCAGGATACCGCAATGGCTTCAATTTCCGACTTGTCGGTCGCTTTAATTTCGTTACCTACGGCTGCCTCGCCACATAATTTTGGGAGGGAGCGAGATCCCACAGATACCATAAGTCGTTAAGTTACCAAAGAGTATATTTTCTTTACCAGTACCTGTTTTAAATAAAATAATTTATAATTTAATGTTCTTTTATTTTATAGTAGTGTACTACAGATCAGATAATGTTATATCATAGTTTTTGAATCATAGATTAATAAAAGTACAGATTAACTACAACACCTTCCCCTCAAAGATCAAGACGCTGGGGAGGTTTGATGATTCTACCAAACTTGGAGCATGTAGGCTCTAGTACAATCTCATTTTTACTTAACATAGTAGTTGGAGGTGGTGATGCAGTAGAGCTGCTATGATGCCTATTTGAATTTGCAGGCAGAGGTCCTATAGTGGGGTTTCTAACAATGTTATTTGAGTGAATGTTACTTGGGTTAGCATAATTCTCATGTGGGTACAACTCAGGTTCACAAATGAATTGGTTTTGTACTTGAATGCTTCATATGAGCGGTATTACGTCTGACTATTTTGTTGTTTTCTTTATTAACCCAATATGATCTGGGTGCATCTGCTTTTTCAATCACAACTGCTTTTTGCCAAATATTTTCTTTGGATGTTCTAATTACTACTTTATCCCCCTTTTTGAATTCTAATGGATTTCTACAAGCTGTTTTATCATAATATAATTTCATGGATTTTTTCTGTTCACAAAGTTTTTTATAGATGTTCTTTTCAATCTTGGGTTCTAAAATATTGTTAGACGTTGGTAGTTCGGTTCTTAAAACTCTGCTCTGCAATATCTGTGATGGTGAGCAACCAAGTCTGATAATGGGTGAGTTATTATACTGCATCACCCCCTCTCGGAAATCACAATTATCTTCAAGACACTTTCTTAGGATTTGCTTTGAAATGTTAACAGCTTTCTCTGCTAAGCCTTTGCTCTGGTGGAAGTGTGGGGAGCATGTTAATATTTCAATATCTTTACTTCTATAGTATTTTTTGCAACGGCTAGAAACAAAACGTAAGTTATCTGCAATTAATGTTTGTGGATATCCAAAGCGACTGAAGATGTCTTGGAAACAATTTACTACAGATTCAGATGTTTTGTCTTTCATTTTAATTAACTCAAGCCAGTGTGAGAAGTGATCAATGACAACTAAATAATTATTTGCAGCATGTTCTACAATATCGGCAGCTACTTTAACAAATGGGTACTTTGGAACGCTATGAGGCAAAAGAAGCTCTTTATGGTTGGCTGGCATATATTTTTCACAAATTCGAAATTTTTTTATGTACTTTTGAACAGCTTTAAATACAGTTTTACTTATGCCAGTGTGACCTTTGTGCAAAAATTTTAGCATGTCAAGTTTTAAATCTTTGGGGACTACAATTTTGTCTTCTATGAATACTATACCAGCTTCAACATATAGAGAGTCTCTGCATGGGTAGAAGCTTTTACAGTCTGCAGGTATTTCATTTTCCTTTGACCAAACGTAGTAATAATAGTCATATATTTTAACTAGAATTGGATGCTTGCTAGTTTCAAGTCTGAATTGATCCTTTCGTTTTTGACTCATGGGTAAGTGCTTGGAAACGGAATGAACAATTTCAAACATTTCATAGTCAATAACTGGATTATGACTTTGTGGGCTACTTCTTGACAACATGTCTGCAAACTGTACATTTTTACCACGGACATAGTATACATTTAAATTATATTTTAACAGTTTAATTCGTAATCTTTGCAGTCTTACAGAGCCAATTTTTGTATTAGTTTTGCATAATTGAGATAATAGGTTTGTGGTCTGACTGTACATCAACAACTTGACGGTAGATGAAATCATGAAAGGAGATCGGCGAAATTGGGCCCAGCAGGTACAGGATTCAGACTTTGTCCAAAAGTAATAACTTAATTTTTAATGTTTAGGCCAAAATTACCAGTCACTGGTTCTTCGGGGAAACAATTATTTATATTATATAAAAGAATACTGATTTCCTTCCATAGAAAACAAGGGCAAAACAGCCGACACAAGAAATTATTGCCAGTCGTAAAAATATTTCATCGATAAGATTAATCGATTACTTTTTTTTTTGAAATGATAATGATTTGAAATGATTTAAATCGGCTAGATGAAATTTAATTTAAGCTAGCTAGTAGTAAGGCATCTTATAAAAATAATATACGAAGTCCCTTTCATATATTAATCTGTCTAGACTGCGGTTATTGTTGTCATATTATAGTACTGTAGGTTACTGTTGTCATATTATGTCCATAATATGGTATCTTGGCTGGGCAAGCTATCAATCAGATTTAGTGCCACCTGCACAGTTCTTAGATGACATTTTAATTGTATATGATGTGATGTGATGATAATTGTGAGTAAATAAATTATAAAAATATTTGGTGTTTATGTACACGACTGCAATATTACTCACAAAAAACTCGATATTAAGATGTTTTATGGTTAATTACCGACAGATTTAATATAAGAAACCTCACTTTAAATGTTTTTAGATCCCCTTTGATAGGACAAAACAAGTAGACATAACCTAACTTTTGGTTCAATGATCTCGAATATCTCCGGTCTCCCATAGAACAAGTCTATAATTTTAGTACCCCTAGAATCAGTATATTTTGATCTATATAGCTGACTAGAAATCATCAGTACGGCTTAGGCCCAAGTTCCTAAGGAATCTTGCCGATCTCCTTTTTGAGTACCATAGTAAATAAAAAGCAGCTCTTTCTCAGTTTGGCTGTAGTTGATTTCATGGTTGTTCATAGATCTTGATGCACATGCTACTAATTTAAAAATATTGTTGTCATACAGTTGGAACATGCAACAACCTTAACCATTTTTTGAAGCGTCACACTGTAATATTGTTTCCTTCGAGGGGTCAAACGGAACAAGAACAGGAGCATTTGTGATAGTTTCTTTTAACTTTTTTAAGGCTTCTTGGTTTTTAATTAACCAGGACGATTCTACATTTGATTTTAATAGTTCACACAAAGGGTGCATCATTTCGGACATGTTTTTAATGTATCTTCTGACATAATTAAAAGAACCAATTATTCTTTGCAATTCTAATTTATTTGTGGGTTCTTTAAGTTCTAATAAAGATTCTATTCTTGTTGGGTGAATCTGCATCCCATTCTCATAAAATATATGTCCCATAAACTTTACTCTATTTTGGCAATATTGGAGTTTATCCTTATTAAATTTGGCCCCTACTTCAATTGCTTTTTTCACAACTTCAGCTTTGTCATGCTCTTGTTTAGTTTTCCCAGCTACTGTCATGTCATCATGGCATATAACAACGTTATCAATGTTAAAGAAGTGTTTTTCTACCTCATCTTGAAATATTTTTTTTTTTTGTATTACCATTTTAATTTAATTACTACTCATTGACATTGTTAATTTAATTTGTTAGATTATTTTTGATATTAATTATTATATGTAAGTACTTACTAATGCTTCTAAATCTAAACTATCTGGTTTTACTTCTTATAAACAGACATTATATTGTGGTTGATATTAATTATTAAATAATACCGAGCTTGTTATTATATTGACATTTTTAAAGCTTTTTTACTAAGTTAATATGTTCAAGTCTGTTGTCTATTTTCATATGCCTATAAGGCGAATCATGTCTGTACACCTGCTTTTTTTAACACCAATGTAGCTTTTACCCATGTTTTATGAAATAAACGAATATGAATATGAATATGAAATCTTGAGCATTTGACAAACCATAGGGATAGTACTGTGAACCTATAGATACCAAAGGGGGTTGCGAAACAACACTTCCATGATGACTTTTCATTTAGTTTTAAGTGATGGTAACCTTCAGCAAGGTCAAATACTGTGAAAAACTTTTTATCTTTTAACTTAGACGCTATTTCTTCTATGCTTAAACCAAGTTTAGGTTTCCTAACAATTTGATTATTTATATCTGATGGGTCTAAACACAGTCTTATTCTTCCATTAGATTTTTCTACGAGGACAATTCTATTAATACTTGCTTCAGGTTTTATAACATCAACTTTTACAATGGCTTTTCTTTCAACTTATCTATCAAATTCTTTTTTAAATTCTTCACGGATAGCAAATGGGATTTTAGTGGAAGAATGGCACGAGTTTTCAAAATTTTCCTTTATTGGAATATTGTGCTCGCCTGGAAATTTACCAGCACCACTGAAAATTTGAAAATTTTCTGATATAAATTTCTTTTTCTCATCGTTTTTATCATATTTAGTGTCAACACTGCTGATTCTTTTTATTAGCTTTAAACTTATACAAGCTTTGCTTCCCAGTAAAATCTGACTTCTCAACAAGCACAAAGTCTTCATAAATTTCGTTATTTTTAAAAGTGCAATGTAAGTTTACTTTACCTATTGATTTAGCTTCGGAACCCTCAAACCCTTTCAGGACATACTGTGTGGGCCTAACCATAAATTGTTTGTCAACTTTTTAATTTTTTTTAATGGTATTACACTAATGTCTGCACCGGTGTCTAAACGAACTTTTAATTTTTTGTTCTCAATGTATAAACTTTCACAGAATGAACACAAGTGAAATGAATTAAATGAATTTAGAAATTAATCTTCTTCACTTTGTATCTCACTGTCATCACTATGTTCTACGTTTCTTATATAACGTACTCTACATGATACAGCAAAATGGTTTTCCAGACCACACCTGGAGCATTTTTTACCGAATGATGAAAACTCACGAGGACCGTGGACTGTCTGACATCTTAGGTACAATTATATTTCCTTTCAGGTTCCAATTTTCTCAGTGGATATTTAGTATTTTTACTTTGATTTATACGATTACTTTTCTTCTTTACTGTGTTTATTTCTGTGTCCTTGGGCTCCATAAATTGCAAACTTTGATTTTTACTTTGTTCTGTAGTTCTGCAAAAATTTATTGCTTTATTTAAGGTAAGATCGTCGATTCTGAGTAGAGCTTCCCTGGTTGTAGGGTCTCTTATGCCCATGACTATTCTTTCCCGTAACACCTTTTCTTCATGAGACTGATTAGCGTCAGCAACATCATAATTACACGTCTTCAATTGGTAACGACATTCAGTAAGAAAATGGTCGAAGGATTCGCCTTCTTTCTGTGATCTTTTAGAGAAACTATAACGTTCAAAACACTTGTTTTTTCTAGGATTCACATATTTTTCGATTTCTGTCAACGTAGCGTCGTATGGGTCAACGTCTTGTTGAATTTCAAATGTTGACATGATGCGTGAGGCATCGTGTCTGATTATATTACGCAAAATGCTCAATTTTAGCCTTGATGTACCCTGGTCTTGACCAGTGGATACCAAATAATCTTGGAAAGAGGTTTTCCAAAACTTCCATTCCGACGCCGCATTTCGAGATTGCAGATCAAAGTCTGGTGGTAACTTCACCAGGCCACCTACTGCCATTTTCACACTTTGTAGCAGCGGTATTCTTTTTTTTATGTTTCTTTTTTACGACTGTGCCATGTTTTAAATAAAATATTTTTTTAAATTTAATGTTCTTTTATTTTATAGTAGTGTACTACAGATCAGATAATGTTATATCATAGTTTTTGAATCATAGATTAATAAAAGTACAGATTAACTACAACAGTACAGTAAGCTCCTCATCAAGCTATACTGCTCGACCTTTGGACCGTTCTTATGTCGCTTGTAATAGTGGCGGTTACCGTAGTGTAAATGTAAAGCTTGAATGGGAGCTTACTGTACCATCATTTAAATGCTAATAAAAACTGTTTTATAATTATTATTTTCGAGTATAACATCATGCTATTTTTCTTGTATCGCACATTGTTTTAAAATATTCTGAAAAATATTATTAACCGTTTTCCTGCATATTTTTGTGATTGACATTAGATAACAGTACCGAAATATACCTTATTATTACAGTTCATATACGTCCCCACCGAGTGGCTTGAGCCTACCCTAAGTTGGGGTATTTAGGCCTTAGTCAACTACGCTGATAGCCCAGTGCGGATTTGTCAACTTCATACACCTTTTAATTTTTCGCAGGTGTATGTCGGTTACCTCATGATGTTTTCCTTCACCGTAGCAGCGTCGGAGAAACTTACAATATGAATCTTGAAAAACGAAAAAACACATTGGTACATGGCAGGATTGAACCTTGGACCTCCCATTAGAAGGCCAGTGCCGAGTACACAGAGCGCCACCGACGCCCCTTAGCTATAATACCTAAGAATAATTAAATTTGACAAAATAATTTCTTTTACGTCGTTAAGTTAATGGCGGCAGTACTCCAGGAATCAGTGCTGTACCTTTTTTTTAGGAGGGGAAATCCTTCTTACGGATTCGACAGGGGCCGACTGACGAGGCCACCCCAGGATATGCCGGACTCGGGTAAAAACCCCATACCTGGCTTAAACCCCTCCAGGACTTACCTCTTACTCTCGGGGGGGGGGTCGACAAGTATGCCGGCCCAGCTAGGGAATCAGTGCTGTACCTAGGGTGGGGAGCTTTCGAACCTGGGTTCTGAAGGATAACTTCCTGCTCGGCATGGAGAATTTTACGCTTCGCCAACGACGGGTGAGAAACAGTGATAGACTTGATAAATTGGATAAATAGGAATAACAGTGGTCTAGCATATTAGAATTTTTCGACAAAAGATTTCATACTACGAAGCGTATTCAAGGCAACTTTTTTTACCTTCATAAAAAAACAATAACAATACTGTCACAGTTTCGTAAACATTTTCACAATTTTTATTTTTCGACTATCTAAAATTTCCTCATTGTCTGCCGCCCGTGCCGAGATAGAGTTTCCGCTCGCTTCGCAAAAAGACTGAAATGTTAAAATGGAGGCGAGTGTCACTGAACGCCTTACCTTTCCACTTTCCACCAACTGAGCGTTTTGCGTTTTTCTTTTTCAGGGTATTTACTATTAAAAAGTACGTTAAAAAATATACTTACATAAATTAATGTGACATGAAAGTAAGATAGTATCAAAATTTCATAATGATTGCCGTCTTTGCTAAAAATGAAGATGTGTCCATTGTACGAGTAGGTACTTAAATCAAATCAAATCAAATCTTTATTGCTGACTAAGGTGTGATACAGATGTTGTTATAATTAGAGTCCTTGATTACGTAGTCACCCTTTTCAGGTATAGCAATGTTGGCGAGGGCCTATCTACAATTTATGTTTTACTATTTCATTTAATGTATCATTCCTCACTTCAATACAGATAAATCAAACTAAAACTATATAAAATTAAATCAATGAATGCCATTTAATAACAAATTACCAAATTAACATTTAGCCAATGCACTGGTATAATAGGCTAGTTAACCCTTTTTTAAAGTAGGGCTTAAAATGTTCATAATTGTTGTATTAGACCATAGCACATGAATATTATTTTTTTCGATGGCTAAAAAGTGCAAAAAATCTATTTTAAATTAAGATTTTCAATTTTGGACCGAAAACACGGTCAGCCATGACAGTCTGTTGATTATCTGTGGCATACATCAAATGACGTCAGACTTATAGTAAACAAAGCACCGAGGCGAAATAACCTCACAAAAACAATGCTTTCTATTAAATATCAGAAAATATAGTAAATGTGTATATGGAACGGGACAATAGAACAGGAATATAAAATTACCTCTTCAAAGACTCCAGGAAAGCTGTGGATTAGACGTACCCAGTGATATAGACATGCGAAATATTTGGTTAACACTCGCTTAAAGAAATCCTGTAACTATCTACTGAAACTCAAATGTATTTTTGCGAAAATCACATTAATGTAAGTACCTACTATAAATGAATAACTCAATCTGTGTAGGTACTTCAGTTTCAACTTAAACAAAATAGAAGTTTTTAGGTTATATGTAAAATCATTAATTAAATTTTTATCTTTCAGTTAGAATGAAAACGCCGCAGCCGACCAACCAAATTTTAACGCCAGACGTAGAGAAAACTTCACCATTCACGCATTTTTGATCTAAGTTCTATCTAAGTTATACACTGCAATCTAAGTTATACACTGACACTAAATGATGTTTCAAAGAAAAGTATATGTAGGTACTTATGTTCAATTGAATACCTATTAATGATGTAATTGAATATTAATTAAAAAGTATGTAATACAAACTATCCCAGTTTCATAATAATGAATATATTTATCTAAACAACGTTTACTTGTATTTACTGAGTACCTAATTAAAATTTGTTGCTTTCAGAGGTTACTTAATGAGAACTATTGTGTACTACCCTGTTCTCCTTTTGACAACGAGATTGATAAGGCAGTAAAACTTGTGCAACATAATACAAAGCAGTGCATGCTCAGCCACAACATTAAAATGTGGCCCGTCAACTAGAACAACATTATGTCAACAAAATAACTCAAGTATTTATATACCAAAGCACCATAGAAGTAAATAGGTCCAGTATGGTAAAACTGAAAGATGTTATATCTTCACTGATTAAACCTGCTGCCCACCACCAATCAACTGCAACATCTCCCAATAAATTGTCTGAAGTAAAGTGCTGCAAACCACCTATATCTGGCCAGACATTATTAAAAATGATTATTTCCAAGTGAGGAAAATTATGATAATGACATTTTATATACCTTCACTAGTTGGATCATTACTTAAGTCATCTCCGTCAAGCTATCGGACAACTGAAGACATAAAAAGGAAAAATCACAATAACCAAAAATTAAATCTGGACAGTACATACTTTTATGTATGATAAGACACAACCCAAGAATATACATAGGGATACCTAAAGAACTTTATTTAATAGTTGATATATTATTTCTAAAGAAATAAAGCTCTTGAGGAAACTTATGAAGAAAAGAAGAAAGAAAGTTAGTGAACTTTCACCTTTTATTAGACCTTTTAACCAAAAGCACAATAAAAAAAGTTACTTCTAGTGTTTCACCATAAGTATAAAAGGGTAATCATAGATTGCTAAGAAATGAAATTCAAAAACCCAATAAAGTACTAACTTGGCCTGAGTATAAAAACGCAAATACTATTGAATATTTATTACTGTGACTACCTGATGGTTTAGTCAGCTTAATATATACAGGATATGAAAGCAGTATTAGTGATATTAACTTACTAGAAGAAAGTAAATTTCAGAACAGCTTACGCAAGAATATACAAGTTATCAATTTTAAAGCCCTATACAAATATATTAAATGTGATTGCTGTGTTGTCAGCCTGTACTCTTCCTAATTTACAAGACCATTCTTATTTAATAAATAATATATAGATTTTTTTTCTTTACTTTATACATAACTAACATCTAAAGATGACATAACTAATTTTTGTACTACTTACATTAGACATTATGTTCTTCACAAAAAAAAATGTTGCATGTTTATTTGACAATAATGACTTGTAAAGGTTTAAGTTGAATCAAAATTGTTTAATGTGAAATACATGTGTTTTATTTTTCCATTACACTTTAAAAGATTTATAATATTTTATAGGTTTGTTGTTCATATTTATCATTGTTACTCAAACATATATATCTTCCAAAAGTATGTACAAATAGGTTTGAATAGAGTTAGATCAAATTTATTAATTTGTCATAGTATATTGCCTTAGGGTCGCAGGTAATAAAAGTCAAATAATAGTAAAGTGATTTATTATGAAGTAATACTTTCATAGGAAAAATGTAGTGTGTGTGTAGTATAGTTTCCAAAATGGCACTATTTGATCAATAAGTTTTTAGACATACAGATTGTTAGAACAAATATCTATTATAGCTAATATTGTCACCTTTTCAGTGTTTTCAAAATTACTGCTAGCAACACAAAAGTATATAAGTTTTGCTTTAGCACAAAACATCTGCATCTATACTGAGTTAAGCATACTGTTTACAGTTTTCCGTCTTTGATAATTAGCATTTTCTTTACTAAAAGAGCATGACAATTTTGTATTAATCTAATTTTATGGATACTGTTTGTTGAACTGACTATTACAGGGTATTAATCAGAAATGAAGAGGTCACATTTTGCAAATGTCAACCCCAATCTTCATCCTTCAACTTTTATCCACATTATATTATAGTTGTGTGCGCAAGATTTCCTACCAAAAATCTTCCCAACGAAAGAACCATCATGTGTTATGCACTGGCTGACTTCATAGTACATGGAAGCTGTTATTATTCATAACCAAGCTCGAACTAAAGAGCACTTCTGTATTGATGATTCCTGATTTAGTTTTCTATGCACTTTATTCTTTCTTCATTGAAGAGGTCGTTAAGTTTTTAAGAAATATGTCACAATCTGTGTCTGTGAATGTATATAGGTATATTATTCCTCCCAGTCATTTTCTTCATGTTTGCCTTGACAAATGAATATTACTGCCAATCTTTCTCTTTTTATGTTCATTTACAAATTCTTGCAGTACTACACTGGTATTTGACACATGATCCTGATGTTTTCTTTTGAACATTTCTCGTGAAGTAAATACTTTTAGTGTTTATTTGACTTTGAGAGATGGGATTCTATTCAATAGCATTCAACTGCTGTAGAAAATAGCCTCACAGTGATGGTGCAATCACACCAAAAATGCATGTTTCAACTCTCTTCTGCTGCGTGACAATCTTGACAAGTACACTTGTAATCTGTTCTTCATTATAACAGTATTGAAACTGTACTTATATTGTTTAGTGATCGTTTGGTAGTAAATCAATGAGAGCGATAAACAAAGAATCTCCTGACCATCAATCTATCGATTTTCGGAAGATTTGTACTATCTGCTCACACAAATCCAACATCAATGGTTGATTTTGCTATTAATACAAATAATTTACGATATTTACACATATAATAACGGAGATTTTGCCAGTTTTAGGAAAGAATAGAGAATCATTGAATCAAATTTGACATTTCTTTGTCTACTATATGAGTGACGTCACGGCCCTGACCACAGGATATCAAAGCGTTTACGGCGTGAGATAAAAAAAGATTATTTCTAGCATTTTCAAATTAAAATTTTACAGTAATCATTCATTGTTATTTATTAAAATCGGTATATTGTGGAACCCTATGCCAAATACTATTAGAAATAAACAATATTTTAATCAATTTTGATATGAGTCAACTACCCTATTAGGTGTGTGGTGATGTCATATTTTTTTTATAATATAAAGTTAATAAAAATGGAAACATTAAATTATTGCAATATTAGTTTAAGCTTTGTGTTGTAATTTCTTGATGAAACTCCATGGTATCTTGTTATTAAATGTTGTCATCAACTTACATCATTACAATTAATTCAGAATAATGTATGAACAACCCTGGCGTAACAAATCTTGACCTCGATTACACATATAATGTGAAAATCTGTTATCGTCTCGTATCGTATCGTTAACAATTTATAAAACCTTTCAGTGTGGAATGTAAGGAAATTGCTCGCAGGAAATTAAAGCGCACTCGTTATGTGAAAAACAATAACGGGAAACGCCAACCACATATTGGCGATGTCAAGATTAACTTTATCAAACCTTCAACAGGGAAATGTGTGAGATAAACTAATAAGTAAAAAGGTTTATTAATAAATTGTAGACTTAAGAGTCATCAAGTCCTATAAGTTTATAAAGTAACCTTTGTTGTTATTTAAAGCAGTGAATATAGCTCTTATACATTTTTTTTTACCTTAAAAAGATCGTCTAGATTTACGGAGTTTCCCCACAGCTCGATATGGACTTGTGCTGTGGGGAAACTAATAGAAAAAATGTAATAGTGACGCTACGTATCCGTAATATTAGACAGATATTGTAGCTTCTTTTGATACTATTATTATTTGTCTAATGCTATTAGGGCATATACTCGTACTAATGTATTAAGTTTGATTGTTGGCATGTCAATATCAGACTTTCAGTTACAACATGGATATAGATACCTGAAACATACGTTTTTTTTCGAAAGAGCCTTCGATTTGTCAATGTATTTAGATACCTAGTGAAAATAAAAAATGTCCACCTTGTTGAATTCTTTCATTTCCTTAGTTGTCGAGGAATCCAGGTGAAGCTCGCTTCCACCTTCGGCCTTATCGTCATTTACTATTAAGTAAGATAAACTTCAATTCATTTTTCCTTGTTTTGTTCTTAAGTGTTTGAAAAATTAAATACTTGATTTCGTTTCGTTTGAATCGTTTACCGATTTTAAGGTTATTCTGTACTTGCCACGTTGTAACACTATCATGTTTGGCGATATCTCCCGACCCGATCACACGTGCGAACGACCTTCTCCCTCCGCCTTCCAACATATTATTATTATCAAACAACACTGCACACCCACGCACTAGTCCCACACACCGCACTCTTAGAACAAGAGTACGAAGGCCCGGTCTACACAGTCTGCAATATACCAGGTACAGATATTATGTGCTTGGTCGCTTTTCTCCACCCTCCACTACACGGCGAACTCGAGCATCCGAGCCTTAAGGTGCATAGTGCTCCCAATGACCTTGCATCGATCGTCCCGCACTGATTACATAGGAGTGAGTGAGTGAGAGTGAGGGGAATATTTAAGCAAACCTTTACGCGTAAGATAAATTATTTCAATAATAAATTAATAAAGGCGAATAAGAAAAATCTAAAAAGACCATTCCCTAGAATATTGTTCACTTTATTTATTGAAATCGAAAGTATATGATTTTACCTAATATTTACGAAGCGATTAGGTTTAATGTTTTAAAATCGAGGCATGTTTGGGTCACATTTTAACCAAGTTTTAATTAATTTATCAAAAAATTAAAAAGACCATCCTCTAAAGAATGCGTTGAATAATAACGTATCTTTTTTAAAGATTTTTTTATTCAATATTTATGACGAGAACCGGTTTTTTCTGCAGTGATTTTTTATGATTGACGTTACTATGCGCCTTAAGCTGCGCGCGCTCTGCTAAATCTAAAAAATGGCCCGCGCGGAAAATGATCGTCTACCCTGGTCGAACATTTGCTCGCGCGCGCGGCTACCGCGCATAATTTATACTAACCTTAGAGGCGCGCTCGCGTTGCAGCCGCTCCCCGCAATGGCTATAACCGCCTGGTGACTCTATCTAGGTACGCTATAGGTACTCAGAGAGCGGGACAACCCCATGGTGATGCCTCTGTGAGCTAGTAATCCATCAGGTTTGGTTTGCCAAACGAGGACCCAACAAAGTTCTCGCCTTCTTATAAATAATTAAGGTGAAGCTGTAATAGCCATCTGCGGCTAACAGCATAGGTCCCTCAAAAAAAAGCTATCATGATTGGCCGTTGCCCGATAAACACACATTGTGTTGTAAAACTTAATTTTTTAGTTTGTTTTTTATACGTTGTTTATGACAAGAACTGACTAATTTTGATATTCGTTTTTTAGAAATAGAAGTTTGTAACATGACTAACATGGCATATAAGTAATTTATTATCAAATATTTTATAATATTTTATTCTCCTAAGAATATAATAAATAAATCTCAAAGAGTTTATATTATACGTTGTATTACCCCAAGCACAATCTAGCTGTTGACCTGTCGCTGATTTGGTCATTTGCGGAAATATTTTTTTTAATACGCAATAGGCCATTATGGTCATATGCGTCGGGCTCGTATAAATATTACACTTTGGTGTAACAATTGCCTAAGACAATTGAATATTAACTTCACCCCACTACACACAACTATGCGACAACTTACAAGATTTACGCAGACAAACATTCCTTTGGATTAATCGATAAAGCGACCATGAATTTTTTTATGAAAAAACTTAAACCTTTAATGAAGTCCAACAAAAATATGAGATGGATTCATTAAAATAATAATTACACCAAATATTATTGCTAAGGATCTCAATCATGATCGGAATGTGAAATTGCCAACATACTTTCGGACAATTCATTGAAAACATTTTTTAATATTTTGACTGAACAGATTTTTCCAGGTAACATCCACATTTTCAGGGCGTTCAACTTAAAAAGTTAAACGTCTTCTTAGTTAGTCCGTCGATAATTTTTAACGTATATTTGAAAAGTCCTAAGTGAATGCGTTTTCCGGTAACTCATGAACTATGAAGCTAGAGTCTGACACACGAAACATGAACTTGACATTTTTTCAAGTAGCAACACTGATACAAGTCCCCATGTAGTTTAGTTCAACATGGTGATTTTGATACTTTGTAATAAACAATTTCATAATATTTTTTCTTAATTTCTGTAGAAATATTTAAGATATTAAGTAATTTTAACATTCATGAAATCCAAATACAGCGATTTCTTATAAAAGGTTCATTGTTGGAAGTTCATTGAAACTAAACATTACCTAATATTAAATTTTAATTTAATTAAAAAAAAAGACAATCCTTTCACAAATTTAACATTCTAAATTACTACATAAATAAAAAAATATTAGAATATTTCAAGTATCAAAATGTATTTTACCTTCTGTAGACAGTATTACCAGAGCTAGAATTTTTGAATTTGCCGCTTTTTTCCAAGCTCATGTTTTGTGTGTCAGACTCTATGTCTTGAACAGCAAATTTAAGTAAACTACTATAATTCTATATGCCCTTTGTAGTACCTACATAGTATGTACCCTGCAATGAGTTTTAAAATAATTAAATGATCAAACGAACTTACCTGAAGTGAAGTTCGATCTTAATTATCCTGTCTTCGCCGAAGAGATTTATTCCTTAACCATGTAGTAGTAGCCCTGCTACGCGCTAACCCTATCGCACAAGTTTTAAAGTCAGAGAAAGAAAACCACTATATCTTCCTCTGTCTAATCACACCTGACAAGCCTCCGCAGTACCGACCTCATTCTTTTTAGAGAAATAGAGCAACATTGATATATAGGGGGATAAGATTCAGGGAGGGAGGGACCTTAAATCTCTTCGGCGAATACAGGATACTTAAGATCGAACTTCACTTCAGGTAAGTTCGTTTGATCATTTAATTATCCTGTCTTCGCCTCCGAGATTTATTCCTTAACCATGTAGATGTTCAGAGAGTATAAAGATTTTTCTTTTCGAATCCGCAGTGCTGAGATTTTTTCGCAAAACTATATTTTCAAAAAAGCCCACCTAAAATAAGCAATACAGCAAATACACCCACCGTGTTCCAGATAAGCATTTTTAGTCACAATTATTAACATTTTTAGCATCAGTTTGGTTCATATATACGGAAATATCAGCAAAATATAACAAAACCAAAATAAACAAAATATGCGTTTAAGCGTAGCTATGCAACGACCGGAAATCACAGAGTATAAAGGTCAGCTTTAGGCTGCTGTCCGAAAACCGATAAAAGTTATGAGCAGCTAGATCACTACATGTTTATTCTTATAATACCTAATCGCACGGGTTTTTTTATTCATAATATTAACATATGTATATCAAAAGAAAAATTATTTCAATCATCGTCCAATCAATTATTATTATTCTGGAGTCGATTTTTCGTTTTTCGTTGCTACGATTCGATTTTTTTGTTATGGCAATGCACATACTTTATCAAATTCTTAACTGCCGGAAGTCAGGAATTTGGGTTAACTATAATATAACCCGGATTTAATAATTATTCATAATTTGCTGAAAGTAGTATAAAAATGTTAAGATATTTATGGAATCAAAATCATTTTTAAGCAATGAGTACAGGTTTCGGCATTTTCCTTTCAAAACAACAAAATATTGTGAACAAAAAACTAATCAACCGACAGTATTATTTTAAGTAGGTACTTAATAATAATTATAATTGTGACAAAGATTCAATAAAATTGGTTTCAGAACTAATATACCGGTCTGTTATAAAAATCAGCAAATACAGCTGATCTTTCCGAACATCCTGCGGTCTTTCTAATTACATCGACGTTGAGGCCAGCACGAGACGCCGCCTGATGTTGATGCGTGTCTCGCTCGCTCCGAATATTGAGATGTCAATGCCACTATCGCACATGATCTGCTTTATCCAGCGCCCAATGGGTTGAGATGAAGCAGGTCTACGTGGTTTCTTATGTGTGAGGATCAGGTTTGTTCTGAATCTGAGCGAATTGAAGATGATACAGCAATATATCTTAATACCACTGATGCTGGACAAATACCGGGATATTAAAGGGATAAAAAAAAATAAGTTTAAAACCGGTTGAGCTTTGCCAATTGGCTGGATGACAAAAATTTTTTTTTTGCTTTAATAGAAGCTCATTCATATAATAAACAGAAAGAAAAAATCGGTTTTCGAATAACTATGAAAACAACCAAGATATAAGGTATTAAAGATTTTTCTCCATCTCTTTCTAACAAAACGGCATTTTACATGGAGTTTATATGGCCGTACTCAACGATGACGTCACGGTTGATGTCGGACCTCTCTGTCTAATCGCTTCAAAATTAACAGTTTAAAATGCTTGTATCTTATGTATTTCTAAGCCGATTTTAATTCTAATTTCACATCATTGCATCTTTTTCTACGCTATTTTAATATTTTATGTCGAGATGTGAAAATTAGAATTCAGTCATCATCCCAATTGCTTATGTTTTAATTAAATTTGTAAGTGTTATAATTACTCGATCTTCATATGCTTTATTAATATTTCGTATTTTTGTTAGAGAAATTGTATGCGTCCTTGGTCCAGCTAATAACATGACTAACTTCTTACTCATTTTTTCAAGATTAATTGTATCATTCTCAAATCGTTTAATAGTCTAATACTATAATACCAGGGGGCTACTGCCTAACTAATAACGATCACTTGCTATCGTGACATTAGAACAATAGTTCTACCTAAACTTCAAAATTTCAAAACACATTAACAGAAATTCCAACAAAAATGTAGTATTTACATTTAAAAAAATCTGTTGTATTCTTTTTACAAAATTCCCACCATATCTTTAGACTAGAATTATAATTTATGACCCGGTGTTATGTGATATCGAAGATAACAACATCAAAGGCTATTTCTGGCACGTCATGAAAGCTTTCCCGGAAAATACACACGCTGCCAGGGAAAGGTGACGGCGCAGATGGTGTACCATCCTGAAAGGAAGTAAGTAGATCTTTCTTGGAGGAAATATCACAATCTCTGTGACACCCAGGGATATGAAAAGGGGATACCATGGTTAAGAGGGCTATAGTTGAACAACGATAATTCCGGTGGCTTAATCAGTAACTATTTTGTTTATAGTTTTAACAATTAGTGCAAACGGTGTTAAAGCGTAAAAATAAAATTGCGACTAATCAACTGTTTAAACGCGTCAATATCATAGGCAAAGGGATCCCTTTTCCATGAAATATACGCGGGACATTTTGCATTACTACGAGATGCAAATAAGTCAATAGATGGTTCACCAAAAAAATGTTTTAATTTTCAAAAGTTGTCGGATACCCAACTGCCACTCTATGTCGAAGTTTATTTTTCTCGATTCACTGTCAGCTTCTATATTTAACGAGTAACGAATATAAGACGCGAAAATAAATATATCTACTTTTCTCACACCAGTCCCAAATCGTTTTAGTAACTTGACTTAAGTGTTGGTATTACACTCTCCCCATTCTATTTATATAGAATATGGCAGTGGTGTTATCGACACTTAAACGACTACCACAATTAGCGACATTTTTAGCAAATGAAATTAGCCCACAATATACAGCGAGTAGTTCCAGTCAGTTTATATGATTGGCTCGCTCGATGTTGGTCCAGAAACCACCAGTCTTTTCGTTGGCACAAGCTGCACCCTAGCCTGCTGTCGAAGCGTCCGTAAAAATTCCGAAATTGTACCTATGACTTTTTATTCAATTGACTGCCAATGGAATATGGATCTGCCACCAATGGAGATCATCATATTATTATAAAATATCTGTAATTGTAATAAAAACGTCGTAATTGTTAGTATTTCTAAGAGCACTTTTTAGTGATTTTGTGTGTATATACTACCCATATACTACAGCCGACATGCTACCGTAGAAAACGTTCAAAGAACCTTATTCGAATTCTGTTAGATTTAAATATATTTTTTATGTGTATAATAAATTTTTGTGGCTTGAATCTGGTAATTGTATGTTATTTTATTAGAGGTTAAAATAAAACCTAAAAATTTACAAAGCTTTTCTGGTATAAGACTAGTTTTTTTTTTAAATTAATAACTAACCCTAATCGTGTCAGACATTAAAAAGTTCTTTTTGCGTTCTCTAAGGCACTCTCCAGCAGAGTTTGCTAAATACAACATATCATAGATATCTCACTGATAGCAGACCATAAGATCTTAAATGAGTAAGAGCTGGCTGTAATATTTTTGTGAAATATATCGCGCGGAACATAGGCTAAACGGGAGTTTTAGAAACTCGTACAAAATATCATGAAAATAAAAGCGTAAACATGTTTTTTTTTTTGTTTTGTGAATCGGCAGCAAAAATTAAGCTTCCTTAACCCTAGAAGCCCAATCTAGGTCAATTTTACCTACACGCAAACGCATAATTGCTGTCTCTTTCGCACTTTTCGTTTAATTGCCTTGATTGATTAAACCAACTTAGTTGTCGCCAAGAGCTAACAGATAACGGTCGTGTCGCTTTGGTAAGTACCACCACTTTGTAGTTATCGCAAAGTTATAGGTCAATTTGACCTATGTTTGGGATTTGTGTAACTTTTGCATTGCTGTTACTTATTTACAATGAGCTATTTTAAATAGGTTTGAACGTTGTTTTAAATGTTATTTCTTAGTATAAACATTCATTTTACGTAATAAAACAAGATGGCGTCCTTGCGGCACCTGAATGTGGCAGATATAGCGTCTCTCTTAGAAAATACTGACGACTCGGAGCCGTGTGATACAGACTCTGAAGAGGAAGATTGCGTGACTCTATTGCGACCTAAGCTATCGAAGATGATATACTTTTTATCATCATGTGATGAAAATGCTGTAATCAATCAAGGCAGTGGAAAGCCAGATATGATCTTATTTTACAACCAGACAAAAGGAGGTGTTGATTTTCGACCAAATGTGTTCTTCTATGTCTACTAATAGGAAGACTAATAGGTGGCCCATGGTTGTATTTTACGGAATGCTCAATATGGCTTTTGTTAATGCCTACATTATTTACTGTCACAATAAGCTGAATAAAAAAGAAAAGCCATTAAATCGCAAAAAAATATTATGAAAAAATTGAGCACTGACTTGACCTCGCCGTTGATGCAAAAGCGGCTGGAAGCTCCTACTTTGAAGCGTTCGTTACGTGAAAATATTACGAATATCCTTCAAAATAAGCCACAACCATCACCAGATAATGTCACTGTTGAACCAGAACCGAAAAGGCGTCGCTACTGTGGCTATTGTTTTTATAAAAAGCAACAAAAGACAAATTCACAGTCAGCGGTGCGAACGCGGCTGCTCGCCGTCGATTCGCTTGTTAGTATGACGTCTTTGACTGTCCCGGCCCACCGGCTCGATGAGGGTAGGATTGGCCGCTGCTTTGCTGTGGCGTTCGGGACGATGACCCTTTCAAGTTTAAATGACTCTTAGATGAAATTGGTGTCTGCATCGTTCAACGTAACTACATCTGGAATATTAAGATTTTTCTTTAAAAGACACGATTGTGCCCTTCCCAGTGCTGAAAGTGCTTTATCGAGTTGATTCTGTTGTCTACCAACATAGCACTTACTTCCGAATTAGAGTTCGGCCTTTCGCCATAGGTACTATAGTACATTGTTTTTTTTTTTTTTAATGCTCGTCTTTGGTCACTTTTGGAAACCGTTTTGCAATAGGACTTGAAACCTGGCCGCTACATCGGTTTGTAAGTCATCAGTTATCACCATATTGGTTTGTATGTGAAAGATACTAATAAATATTTAATGAGAATTTAGGCAGCACAAAAAATATTTTTAAATAATTCCGATGAATACAACGGAAATTTTTAAAACAGCGGGAAAAAAAGGGCAGCCCCTATATTTTCCATTAAGTACATATTACGAGTATTACTCGTTGAATGCAACGAGAACATAATAACAATATGATCCGAAGAATACAACGGATATAAAAGTGATTTCCGATGAATGCAACGGAAATTTTTAGGCAGCGGGGAAAAAAGGATACCCACATTTTCCATTACGAGTATTACTGCACGTGGTCGCGCCGCGCGCGTACTCGGCGGCCCAGGTGAGCGGTGTCCACCCGCTTACTCGTTCAATACAACGAGAACATAATAAAATATTATCCGAAGAATACAACGGACATAAAAATGATTCCTCGTTCAATACAACGAGAACATAATAAAATATTATCCGAAGAATACAACGGACATAAAAATGATTCCCGATGAATGCAACGGGAATGTAAAAAAGTATTCTTCTGGTTGCACATAATTTTCGCCATCATCTGAGTACAAAATGTGCCTCCGGCTTGCCCCTACGTTTTTTTTTTCTTCGTATCTCTTCATTTTCCTTAGCCATTTCTCGTGCGAACGCCGCGCGCGCACGGACAAGAATGAGGTCGGTACTGCGGAGGCTTGTCAGGTGTGATTAGACAGAGGAAGATATACTAGTTTTCTTTCTCTGACTTTAAAACTTGTGCGATAGGGTTAGCGCGTAGCAGGGCTACTACTACATGGTTAAGGAATAAATCTCGGAGGCGAAGACAGGATAACTATAGTAGGTACTTTAATACTATGTATATGGTTAGTTTATAAACTAAATATCTCACAAGACAGCTATTGATAAATTGTGAAAAGCACAAACCATACAATTCAATGCATATTCTTTTTCGATATTCGCAAATAATACCTACGACAGGCGAAAGAGATGTATATGTTACAGTCAAAACTCATAACCGGTCAAAACCACTTTTGACTGCAAAAATTAGGCAAAAATGGTTTTGACCGATGCCTTCAGTTAAAAACAGTTTTGATTGATTTTTGTAGTCAAAAGTCGTTTTGACCGATGCCCTTAGTCAAAAACAGTTTTGACTGCAAAAACCAGTCATAAGTGGTGTTGCCTGATTTAAGATTTGGGTGGTACGGGTTCCCTTAGAATAGTATGACGCTGCGCTCGCTTCGCTCGCTCCGCTACGCATGGTCATGTTCTGAACCTAACCTAACCTACAGTAGGCAAATTGTTACCTATTTTCTTTTGTGATGGCGTTGCGCCCCTATTTTGGGGAGCTGCGCCCCCCACCCCCCTGCTCCTTAGTCTTTTATACAAAAAGATGCCCTCTCTGTATTTCTAATCGTCAACATAGTAATTTTGGCGCACGTTTAAAATTTTAATAACCAAAATTGATTATTCATAACCCACTTTTTGTCCGATATAATTTGGTCACAAACACTATTACCCAATATTTTGCAGTTAAAAGTAGTTTTGCCCCACGTCCTTAGTTAAAACCAGTTTCGACTGGGAAAATCAGTCAAAATTGTTTTTAACTAAGGGTATCGGTCAAAACAACTTTTGCCTGATTTTTGCAGTCAAAAGTGGTTTTGACTGGTTATGAGTTTGGACTGTAACATATACATCGGCACCAGACCCGTAGTTCGGCCTGTAACTTGTTTAAAATTATTCTAGTTGACGATTAATGATGAAATGATTTTGATTTACAGGCTAAAGTTTTTTTCAATAAGTACCCATCACCTAGTTTATAATTATGTCAGACTTAACAGACTATAAAATATAACCTGCTTTCTTTATACTACATTTATATAAATTTATTTAGGTCTGTCCAGCCAGATACTGATTGTTGTCTTAAAGCAATTCAGACGGCGTACGGAGGCGTAATTGTTTTCCGAGCGTCGCTGCGCTCACGAGGATTACGCCCGCTTATAAGGATATAAGGATATAGTCCGTGTAACGAGGGATAACTGTCTGGTAGCGACGTAAAACTAAAGGAGGAAAGGACAAAAGAATTGCAGGTAGAAAGAGTAAAGGGAACGGTGGCGGTCCCGCTCCATTATCGTGGCGCAGTAACAGGAAGCTATTACGGGTAATGTAGTGGCAGAACGCAATGCTTTTTGTGGTTTGGACAAGTGTTCGACTTAGTTTATTGCCGTTAAACTAATTGTTACATTTGTTAAATGGACTGAGGAAAATATATTAAAGCTGCGTGAAATATTTTCCTTTAAGTTTAGTAAATAGATGTCAAAGAAATGGCATGCAACCTGTGTAATTCGAACGAAACTATCGTAGACAATTTATGGTTGTGATTGTGAAATACTAAGAAATTAATGAATGTGTAGAAGTATAGTATGTAGATGACATAGTATATATATAATACTTTATTGCACACATAAACACCCGAAAATGTAGTGAGTACACGGTATACAAGGGCGGACTTGTCTCTGAGAAAGATTACTATAATATGTATGTATGCAAAGTAAAAAATCTGTGGAGTCAGATGTTCACCATACCAGCATTGTGAATGAGCAGCGTTGTATAGTATTATATTTCTGAGCAGTGCATAGCGAATATGTGTACTCACACAAACTTACTTAGGTATAAGGGTATGCAATAAATTGTAACAACAGAGATAAGTTGTTGAAATAATAAAAAAAAATTACAATGATGAAAATTATCTCTTGGATGTAAAGGGTTCCAAATAACACCTTGCGGCACTCAAGCTAACCTCACCTGTACGTGGTGCAATGTACTGATTAATGGAGAAAGTTCTCGCGCTCCGCACCAAACCACATTAGACCAGAGGCCTAATTCTCCTAATAAGAATGGTTACAGCCGAAACGAAGCTAAACCCTTGCGACCGACCAATCGGAGCGCATTTATTGCCATTGAACTATTCGATGACGTGATAATATAGCGTTCTGATTGGTTAAACGCAATGGTTTAGTTTCAGTTTAGCGATGGCTCATTAGCAGAATGACCTTCTGTATAGTGGGAGATAACCAAAATGACCCCATCTAGAAGGAGGTCTATGCACAGCAGTACCGAAGTTATATCAGATTTTATATTATGATGACAGCCAACCCACTCAATATTAACTCTTTATACTTGGCTTGCAGTCTTTGTAAGAATCCTAAAGGTATACTGGGTAAACATATCGCTAGTTTAATTAACCTATCGCCAATAAGAGGCAAATTTACTACAGTTTAGTCGCAATAATTTAATTTCTGTTAAATATCAGAAAACAGCTGCCTAGCAAGTAAAGATATGCCTCTCTCTTACTGGCGATATGCAATTGAGACAGGACGTTAATAAATAACACTGTATATAGATTCTAATTTTGTCACAATGCATTAGAAGTGTATGGAGTATCGAATAATATCTGACTTGCTCCTTAACAATCCACACGGTGTACCCTGTCCAGTAACACGTCCAGGACAACAACGGATATAGCTCTGTCCAGCATTGTTGTCTGTCACAGCGTTTAAATGAAACCCCTCTAAAAACTTCGGCTTCTTGGGAGAGGCCTATGTCCGGAAGTTGACGTGTAGAAACTGTAAGTATTAACTTCAGTTAACCGTACACTAATTTCAGTTAACTTACTAGAGAAGTCCTTATTAACAATATTATGATTTACAACCTTTTTTAGATTATTGCTACAGACTCATATACCAAAATAGAGTATCATTTCATTATAAATTTGATAAATCATGACCACAACAATAAAATTCTGAACTCAATCCAAATTTATACACACATTTTACCAAGTCGTCCAAATGAATTACCAGACACTTAACATTGCTTTCATCTACGCACTCTTGCATATTCATAACAAATTACGCTAATCTTGGCAGCTTATTAAGGAAGGTACGCACTCCACACAAATAAGATCATAAATAAATGAATTTAACAAAATTATGAAAACGAATCCTTTCACACACATCTCTCTGTAATTAAGAAAACATTATGAACATTTCCTGGAGATTTGATTTTTAGATAAAAATTTAATGTAAAGTCGCAACATATAAGTGATGGCTATTTATGCATAAAAACTTTCTAAAAATAAGTTCTAGCCGTATCTTTTTAGATATTTTGAAAGACGTTATTGAACAAACCAGAAATAGGAAAATAATAGTCTTATACCTAAATCCTTTAAGTATATTAATCTCCATAAAAAATTTTTCGAACATCTGGCAATACAGTTACGGACCGGCCTGCTTCTAGCAGGTACCTATGCTATCACGGGATGTCGATGTAACACATCCTCGCGAAGGTGCACAAACATCGGGCTGGAGAAAGAAATCAGGAAGAGCGACTGGTCGCCAAAGAATTCCGACGCTTAAGTGTAGAGAGAGGTTCTGCGCAGATAGGGGGATGCACTTGCCTTCCCAGCTGCCGGTTATCGGTTGTTAAGATCCTGATGCTTGCGATTATAGCCTCCGGGTCTGGGCATTACCCCCATGTTCAGGGCAATACTCCAACAGGCTAAGACCCGGCCCGGAGAATTAGAGCTGTCCAAACCCTTTTTTTTTGGGAGCCGCGCCGGTGTGGGGCTCTCCCGGCAGACCGCCGAGCCTACCCACAACAACCCCCCGGTGCTCCCCTGCCCTTATGGGCGCGCATGGTAAGGTCCACACTGCGACTCCCACTACCAACGGGCCCGGACTAGCCTGACCTGACTGGTCGGACTATTGCCAAGGGGGGATTGCTCTCTCTCCGTGGCCTCCTTCTGCGAGGACATCATCTCGCAGAAAGAGGCGACAGCCCCTCATTCCGCCTCGCCGCGGAGCATGGCCACGACCATGCTCGGCAGCGAGAGGTTTACGTCTCTCTGCGCGGCGACAAGCTCGTCGCGCTGGCGTCGCCAGGCCAGGTACACCAATAGTGTGTGCTCGGCAGTGACGTCAGAAGTGTCGCAGTGATGAAACTGCGGCGTTTCCTCCCGACGAGCGACCCGGTGCTGGTAGTGACCGAAGCGGACATGCCCGGTCAGTACCTGCAACATGAGGAATGTGAGGCTGCCCTGCCGGCGTTCAACCCACTTCTCCAATTAACACCGGACGAATCGCCTCGATCGTCCGGTGGCCAGTAGCTGGGGAGGCGAGTGCCTCACCCTACTGACGCAGAGCCTCTCTCTGCACCAGAGCGTGAATTTAAGGCGTGAGTATGTATGACCTAGCTATCGGCACTGATAATAGGTCTGGCCGCGCAAGCTTTTTGTAAACCAGTATGTCTGATGGCTCCTAATTGAAATTTAAGTCCTTATAGCTAAATAAAGTAAGTTATAAAGATATAACTTATATCCTATAATTTCCAGTAAAAAAAACCCAAGAACAGATCAGCAATCTGATATATATTTCAAACAGACACTTGCCTTGACTAAGTTAACCAAATAAAAAATACGTTAATCAAATTAGAATTATACTCGTAATAAGAATCATTCTCGATAAGGCGATAGCAAAAATGCTAGAGCAATTGTTTTGTATTTCTAGACATGACACAGCAATAATTTGCATTAAAATATTAACACGCAAAAATGTAATCACACCTGCTCTGCATAACCAGCAAAACCCCAAATCTTATGCTAATCCCTCCAAAAAGGTGTCGCAAAAATGAAACAAGCGTACTACGCGAAAAGGATCCATGGGGGTTTTACAGTGGCTCCGAATTCTGCCACATAAGCATCAAAAGTGAAAGTGGCTGGGACGAAATCCGACGTGGATGTGTGTGGAATTAGGTTGGACTTTGAATAAATCAGGCCGGAGGTCGGAAGGTGAGTGCCTGCCCCACCTCCGTAGCGGCCAATATCGCATTTATATGACTTCGTTATGTGTCCGCTCCAATACCCTATCCTGTTATCGAACTGCGGGCCCGGTAAGAAAGACGTAATTTCGAATTTGACGATCCCTTAACCCTGAAAAGCCTTTGACCGCTTATCCAAAGTGTACTGATTTCTTAAATCGAAGGATACCAAATGGCTCCCGTTTCACCCGATGGAACAATGAGGAATTCTAATTTAATATTTTCACAGAGACAGAAGTCAATATTTTTGCTCGTTTTAGTGTTACGATAGATATAAAAGGAGATAGTTTGCAATCTCTTTAAGAAATAAGTCCGCCATTGGACATACAATTGTTTTTCGTGAACTGTGTTTGTGTTCAATAAAAAGTTTAAAAGTTTATTTTGCAAATAACGAAGATATTTTTTATAGGTATTATTTTCTTTCTCAGCTGTCAAGCTTAGAAAACCTATATACCTTAACGATTTTTTTGGCCAAATTACCCCGATTTCAAGTACCATGTTGGACCAAAAGTTTATATAATAGTCACAAATAATTTGCTTATTCTGATATGAACTTTTAAAAGCGCCTATGCATTACATATGTATATCTAACCGTTGTTGCAGCATTAATACATACATATCATAATATACCGTTCAAATTATGTCTTCAAATTAATAACATAGAAAGTGTACTACAAGTATAGAGATGATGGCAGTATAAGTACCTACATGAAATTCGATTCTGTCAGTTAAATAATAAAAAATATACCATAGATATTTTTTGCTTCGTCGTAACAACGAAAAGCTACTGAGATGAAGCGATTCAAGAAAAGCCTACACACGCGATATTGCAAACCAACATGTTGTCCCAAGTTTTTGATTAGATAAAAAAATTAAAGAGCACTTCTGCAATATTATCTACCACAAAACTTTGGCAATATAACAATTGACACATTGACCTAGCTATATAGGTGAACGGCAAATACGGCCACGCAAGGCGAGCCGAAAATATAAAAAGGTCGTTGTTTGTGTGTTCGGCCTAGGACTAGATCATAGTACCTATTATGCCTTTGTTTCGAGGGAAATACGTCACCGCATCGTACCGCCGTTGTCTAGACGGCGGGTGTGTGATGGGGCTCTCCCGGCAGAATAGTATTTGCATAGCTTGTCCCTTTAAACTGTCAACGTAACGTCACCTAGGCCAGCCGAGCCACCTAGACCTAAAATGGAGTGTTTAATGTCCTAGAAAAACTCTATCTTAATCGTAGACTGGCCTTTATAAAGTATAGCCTGCTAGTTGCTTATTGACTGTCAAAGCGAGCGTTACAAATTTTAAGTTACATCCTCCTCAAATTCCTTCCAAAGCTTCTTTACAATTCGTAATCCACTTCGTTTTTCAAATAAAGTAGGCAAAAGTGATAAGCCTCGAAATAAAAAAAATAAATCAACTCTCACGTGAGCCTGCTTAGTGAATAGCCTGAGGTTTTATAACTCAGCTCAGTATCAATATGCCCAGGAAAACCCTGTACCCAATAATGGGGCACTTCATAAAAAAGAAAAAGAAATCTATTCGGTTTGACCAAAGAATTTAATCAAATGAAACGCCGGCCATTTTATATACCGAAGCGGGATTTGCAAGGGATAATGAAATTGATTGTGATGCTAAAGTGCTGTTATTCTGTGGCGTGTTTGTGTTTTAAGTTTATCTTTACCGCGTCGCCGGTGAAAATAAACGATTTATCTTTATGAATACAATAGCTGTATATTAAAGGTAAACTTTACAGTTCCATACCTGCATATTTAAAATTATTTTTAATTTCTTTTCGTGATGTGTCGAGACGTTCTATAAAACGGTAAATGTTGTTCATGTTATGATGTACGCCTTCGTACATGTTATGAAATACTTTTTATTGAACACAACATAACATACAGGAGACATTACATTTATAAAAAGTATTTCATAACATGTACAAAGGCGAGCTTATCTCTTCAAGAGATCTCTTCCAGCCAACCTCTAGATAATGTGAAAAATTATAAAATGCGGAATTATGTACAATCACTCTAAGGCATTAAGATTTATGAAAATATGTATACAAAACATGAAATTTACATGTACATACAAAACATACACCCATGCAATATATACATACATACACATATCATCATCATCATCACAGCCCATATACGTCCCCACCGAGGGGCTCGAGCCTACCCTATATTAGGGTGATTAGGCCTTAGTCAACCACGCTGGCCCAGTGCGGATTGGTCGACTTCACATACATCATTGAATTTCTTCGCAGATGTATGCAGGTTGCCTCACGATGTTTTCCTTCACCGTAGGAGCGTCAGACAAATGTACATATGAAATTCGAAACGAAAAACACATTGGTACATGGCGGGTCTCGAACCCCGACCCCCCGATTGGAAGGCAAGTGCCGAGTCCACTGCGCCACCGACGCTCTTACACATATACACATCTATAAAACTAATGTAATTACTTATGATGAAAATAAGTGAGCTTTTAGCTTATTTTTAAACGTGGTTATAGAACTGCTCTCACGAATTTCAACTGGAAGTGTATTCCACAACTTAGGAGCTCGAATAGTGAACAAGTTAACGAAAAATTTGGAATTGGCTTGTGGGAAGTCAAGGGTATTTGGAAAAACGCAGGAACGTTGAGGACGAAAATTAGGTGAAAGAAAGTGAAATGGTGACTTTAAATAATTGGGGAACAGAGCATTGTGAAGGATTTTGTAGGTGAGATTAAGTATATGCATAATTGTACGTTGGCGGATAGGGAGCCATTGCGTTTAGGGCGGAAGCCTGACACATGATCATATTTCTTGAGAGAGAATATGAAACGTATCGCTAAATTTTGTAGTCGTTCCAGCTTGTCAAGGAGCTCTTCAGTGGCATCCAGGTAACAAACATTGGCATAGTCGAGAAGAGGGAGCAAAAGCGACTGAGCAAGCATAACTTTAGTTTTAAATGGCAAAAAATACTGAAGGTATTTACTTAATATAAATAAATGAGAGGCAATGTAATATATTGGCTAGTGGAGGGTTCCAAATAATACATCACGGGTCCCAAGCTGATGAACTCCACAGATCAACGATCAAGGCTCTGACAGTTCCGACGCTCCTCATCAATCCAGACTGCTCCAGTGTTCTGGGCCCAAATCCTCGGAGGCATATGCCTAGCAATGGCCGTATTATGGCTGCAATACGACTATTGCTGACCATAAGCCTAAAAAATGGAACGTTCGTAAATGTATTAGCGATGTATTCGTGCGTGTGTGTGCACCAAAGAACCACCTAGTTCCCCACCTTAGCGTAATCGATGAAAAAAAAAAAGACAAGATACATCATGTTCTATTATGCAAACATTTACTTCAGCGAATAAAATATGAATGACAGTAAAGAAAATTTTAAATTTGCAAATAATTTAAGTTTTTTTATACAGTAATTATATTAAATATATAAACTACAATAAGAGTGTTGACAGAAAGTATTTCTTCAATTGATATTTAATGTTCTTTTCATTTAAGTTTTGTTTTATATTTTCAGGTAATTCATTACTGACTTGATGACTTGTGGGATTTTAAAGTGTAGTTGATATGTTCCGTACATGTTATTGTAATGAGGGCACATCAACTGCTTTCTTTGTAAGCTACGCGTATTTTTTTCATTCGAGTGCGTTATTCTGCTGATGCTCTCATTAAAATAATGCTCCACAAGTAACGCATACTTAACTTTAAGGTGAACTGGCATAATCTTACAGTAGTTAAATAAGCCATAGTCATTGTCCTTAAATTTTGTTTTAATATTATATGGTACGATGATTTTTAGGATTCGACGTTGCAAGCTGTAAATTTTGTCCAGATGTGTCCTATATGTAAGCCCGTAACTACTGAGTCCGTATGATAATACTGATTCACCAAGTGCATTATATAATGAAAGCAGTACTTTGAAGGGAATATTGCGTTTAACTATAGAGAGTTTGGCCATTATAGCCCTTAATTTGTCACAAACTGAGTCAATATGATTAATCCATTTGATACGACTATCTATTATTAAACCAAGGTATTTTTGTTTATCAACGATATCAAGTGCTGGGCAAGTACAAGGTAAGATGTTATTATGTAAACACGTATGCTCATGTGCTAACATTTTCAATGGTTTACTGATTCTATTTTGAGACGAACTTATGTACATTATATGATAAAACGATATATCGATATGACAAAAAAAGGTTGGATTTTTCAGCTATCTTGAAGTTTTGAGTATATTTTAGTAATTAGTATTGTTATTTAGAGAATTGTTAATATATTAATTTCAAGGAAGCCATTTTAAGCAATATATATTTTGATAGTTCATATCGATTTATCGTTATATCATATCGTGTTTCGGTGTTCATGCTACGGGGGCTAGTTCCAACGTACGCGCCGAAATAAACGCGTTGGCTTTTTGAAGCGAGAAATGAAAGCTGTAAACGCGTAAGCGTATACTGAAACGACCGCTATGCGCAAAAAAAATGCTAGTCTGAAAGCACTCTGATAAAGTAACAATTTGTAATATAGGTACATAGCTTACAAGATGGGTTGATTTCATGGTAGAAAATATGTATTTTTTCTTTTAGAACTGAACGAGTATTTAATGTATCTACATATAAGCATACGCACATTTTATGTATTCTTATTACTTTACGTACATTTCGTATGTCTTAAATATTCTCTACGTATTAATGACAAAATCCTTGGCAACAGAATAATATATTAATAGATATTACTTGTAGTAAAATATTTCATCACGCAGCACGCTTGAGACATATTTAGATGAACGAAATTCATGATACACTCTTAATTAAAACATTTCTCAAGTAATGTTAACAGAAATAAATGTCTGGAGACTAATTAAATAAGAGTTATGTTATACTCAGCTTCAAGTGATTAAAAATATTTGGAACTAATACGTAGACTATTTTTTTGTATCCACATTATCATAACAGCTCATATCGGCTCAAGCCTATCCTATGTTAGGGTGTTTAGGCCTTAGTCAACCACGCTGGCCCAGTGCGGATTGGTCGACTTCACATACACCTTTGAATTTCTTCGCAGATATGTACAGGTTGCCTCACGCTGTGTCCCTTCGCCGTTGCAGCATCGGATAAATATACACATGAAATTCGAAAAACGAAAAACACATTGTGGTACACGGTAGGATAGAACCACGGACCTCCCGATTCGAAGGCCAGTGCCGAGTCCACAGCGCCACCGACGCTCTCAGGACGCATTGATGCTTAGCGACAGAACCAGGTAGAAAGGCGGACGACTCTAATTTTGTGTCTCCCTCAGGTAATTCATCCTGGCTGACTCAGAAGCCCTACCACCAATCAAACCACGCAAACCCCGGACTTCGAGATTAAGGCGCATAGAGGTCCCAATGACCTTGCGTCGATCGTCCCGCACTAATTACATAGGAGTGAGTGAGTGAGAGCGAGGGGAATATTTAAGCAAACCTTTACGCGTAAGATGAATTATTTCAATAAAAAATTAATAAAGGCGAATATGAAAAATCTAAAAAGACCATCCCCTAGAATATTGTTCACTTTATTTTGAAATCGAAAGTATATGATTTAACCTAATATTTACGAAGCGATTAGGTTTACAGTTTTAAAATCGAGGCATGTTTGGGTCACATTTTAACCATGTTTTAATTAATTTATCAAAAAATTAAGAAGACCATCCTCTAAAGAATGCGTTGAATAATAACATATCTTTTTTAAAGATTTTTTTATTCAATATTTATGAAGAGAATCGGTTTTTTCTGCAGTGATTTTTTATGATTGACGTTACTATGCGCCTTAAGACCCGATTGGAGGCGGAAAGCTAATGAGATGTCTTAAAAGTGTCACAATAAAACTATTTTTGATAACCTGAAAAGGGCAAATCGACGTCACAAAAATATAATAACAAGCACACAAACCATAACTTAGTACGATTACAACTTAGTATTATGCAGTAATATATTTACACAGTAATTTAAAAATATTGTACTTTAAGATACATAGTAAGGTTTTAACATTCTCTTATGATAGGGCCAAAGGTAATGTAATGCTTGACAGGCGATATACAGGACTCCAGTCAAAATATTATCTTAAAAGTAAATTCAAATATTTTCCGGCATAGAAGAGATACCAAGACACGTTTATCAGGATTATAAAGATCCAGATGCCTCCTTTCATACGAGGCCGTCAAGGGAGATCTGAGCCGAAAGCCTATTTTCTCTTATTTAACTTACTCATTTCATATCAGTAAAGATTTAAAATTAAAATAAAACGAGAAAAAATTTGTGTCAGAAGAAATGTTAATACGATTTTTCGCAAAAATATCAGCAATTAGATATTTTTATTACTACGAATATTAATAACACGGGAATTGCTTGAAAATACGCGCTACGAATCCTTATCGTGAGTTTTTTTACTAACGTTGCTCTTATTTTTATTTGTTGACCGTGTTTTCCAGAAAATAGAACGGATAAACTGAGCCATGTTGTTTTTCCATCACGTGCCGCCTCGACCACCAGAACATAATATTATCTAGACCAGTCAGCTAAACAATTTACTCGCAGTATTTCAGGAACCAATGCTCAATGTTAAATGGAGTTGATGCTTTTAAATCCTTAGACGGAAATAAAAATTAAATCTTTCAACACCGTACAGATTAATAAGGTAGTTTCTTTTTTGTTTTTTGCCATTACCGTTGTCAATGTATTTTTATTTTATTAACAATGGGAGACATTTTGCTTAGAAATAAGCGGTATATCCAATTATGTAGAATAAAAATTCCTTAAGAGGCTGACAACGCTGAGCTGCGCTCATCGAGCTCCATTTAAAACTTTTTTAGCAAAACCTGTTTAATACACCGCAGTAAAAAAAATATATGTTACTCTTGAAATATTTTTGAAAATATCCATGTCTTCAAAATAAATATGAATCAAAATTTCTCTTTAAAAAAAATGCCAATGACACCCATCAAAAACAGCTTCCAGAAGAAAATCCGAGTTATTTAACAAAGGTTTTTAATGATTTTCAGGGAATCAACTCGTTACACTTAATTTTATAATATTGATGTTTCATATCTTCAAATAAGTTACTAGTTTTTTTTTAATATATATATTTTAATTTTTTCGCTCAATTTCAATAACGCACCGCGCCCGTTTTCCAGTACAAATCATGTCTCAAGGTCGTTGGCGTTACTCAGCCTCTTAAGATGTTATGTCCACACAAATGTACTATACTAACTTTCCGCTCGCAGCCTCGCCCGCGTTATTTTTGTTTTCCCGTAGGAAAAGTAATTTTATAGCCTATATTCATCAGGGATAATGTAGAATTCTCAATGTGAAAGATTTTTTCAAATCAGTCCAGTAGTTTCGAAGCCTATTCAATACAAACAAACAATCAAATCTTTCCTCTTTATAATATTAGATAGATAGGTAGATTCTTTATTGCACTCATCACAATTTAAATACAGTAGGTACAATATGGTTCTTAATATTAATGAGGGCAAAGGCGGTCTTATCGCTAAAAGCGATCTCTTCCAGATAATCTTTGGTTTGGAAAATTGGTATTAGTATAGATGTTGCGTACTCTTTTGTAAGTAGTTGTATAGTCTGTGTTTTTATATCTTACTTTCGTACTCTCATTTAGTAATCTGCACAATATTTTATTAGCTAAGTACGAAAGTCTACGAAATCCCGACAAATCTCGCTCAAGGTTTTCTAAATTAAGCGAATTACATATCTTTTCGCCCTTATCTGGATAAGCGGTACAAATACAGGGTTTCGTTTTTTAATAAAAGTGGCCATCTGTGAGAAGTGAGAGTTTTAATCCGGCTCTTCAATCACCCGACTCAGCTGCAATATTTTTCGAAGCACTTAATTTTAATAGCTTTGGCTATGAGTAGAAAAGAAGAAATCACTGTGACAATTATGTAAATTATGTACCTATATGTACAGTGCAACGCAAACCAGGTTTAAAAAGAGCACTTCTCACCACATAGGCAATAACTGAGCTATGCCCATTGTAAACGATTAAAATATAAAATTGTAAAAATTAAGAGCGATAAAATAAAACGTCACTTCATGGTGACAAGTTAATTTCTCTATAATACTGAATGACAACTATGCACTGATAGTTGTAACCTCTTTCGTCTGCAACATAGCGCCCCCGTGTAGCATTAGCAACACCGTGTCAGTGCAGACGAAAGAATCCACAGAATGAGTACATAAAATACCATGAATGAAAGCGGATGTAAGTATAATACTCGTGAACTATAAAGGTGAATGAAAAAATTACAATCCGGCTCGAAGGACCAAATTTGTAAACGATTAAAATATAAAATTGAAAAAATCAAGAGCGATAAAATAAAACGTCAGTTCGTGGTGACAAGTAATATGAAAATTGAATTTTCTTTTTTTTGTGCAATTCTTCTCATATGGGAAAGGCAAAGGCATCTTAACACGTTCGCGGACGCGACGGTTATAGCAGTCATCAGTGTTTTACTCAGGGTGACGCGCCGGCTATAGCCGTATATTTTTTTCGTACTCCAGAGACACCACGGCTTTAGCAGACGTTTTTGTATACTGCTACCGTATATTTCATCATAAAGTGCCCCCAAACCGAAATTTTCTAATTGCTAGGTGTCATATAACATCTATTTCCACACCTTCAAACGTGACACCACTCGTTGTTGCTTGTGTTCGCACGCACACTGACGCACCTGTCATAGCAGCGAGTATTGTACTGCGATTTGTTCAGTTGGCCGGTGAGTGCCCCATAGAGCAGAGGTGTCGTGACTTTTTTCGCAAATATTATTGGTTCGGCTGTATAAGGTGAGTTTATTTAATTTCTTGAGTAATGATATAGTGATATCAATGTCAAAAAACATTTAATGCAACATTTGCTACAAATTCGTAAGTATTTCTGTGTAAAGAAATGCATACTTTGACTTTCTAAATGATTGATCAAGCTTATAAAGATAAAAATAAACTGTTTTGTCTGATGGTTGTAAGATAGCTGTTAAACCTGGACTGAATTGGCAATAAGGGTTAAGTATTACTAATACACTGCTTTCCCATATATTTACCTACGTTTACCTTATTTTATTCTAAATGTAATAGCATTCCAAAGATAGAAAAAAAACTTTTGCCTTAGTTTTATGGTGTTATATCTTACATAATTTTTGCGACAATACACACAAATTTCTATGACAATATCTATATAATCTTACACTTAATATCTATATAATCTTACACTCAATAGGTATTTTATTTTAATTTTCAGATGTCTAGTCAAGACCAGAGTGGAAGTAAACGAAAAATGTATGATCCACATGAAAAAGAAAATGAACGATTGTTGAAATTATTCAATGAAGCTTCCTCCGAAGAATTATCTTGTGGTTCAGATAAACCTGAAACACCGAGCGATAGCGAATCATTGTCAAGTGAGTCAGAACAGGATCCCTATAACGATCTGACCATAGTCACCATTATGGTTCAGACACTAATTACGTACCTAATGAAGAGAGCGGGTCATCCACAACTCACGTATCTGACTCTGAAGAAGAATGTAGCAAAGTAAAGCATTTAAAAAGACCAAAGGCTAAACTCTGCGCAACTCAACCCAACCAATATGTTTTCCCTATAGAGTCTCCAGTTACTTTAGAAGGTAAGAGCGTCCATGTTCCTATTTCATCCGCCGCTGTCACTCAAAATGGACAAGACGAACAAGTGTCCTCTGTTGACTCTCCAATCACATTAAAAGATTTAGGAGTTCATGTTCATATTCCTGCTTCAGTTCAGTCAGCTGCTTCAATTGCCATTTCATCCCCAGTTAATATGGAAAATGCACATATTTCAATCCAGTCACAAACAGACACTTTTAACTTGCGCTCGTTTGATTCCGATACCACTCCACCAAGATCAATAGAATCACAAACGATTTTACAGGATATTGACTGGACGGACAATGGAAATTCAGTATCCTCTCAAAATATTGATACGACAGAACAAATACCGAGTTCGCACATGGTTGACAATCAGCAGCAACCTATGATGCCTCTAGATTATCAACAACCTAGTACATCATCATTTTTAGACGTAACTCGGGCCAATCGTCATCGTCCTAGATCCCCTCTTTTCATAGACGAAGATTGGCAAACATCCACTGCTCCTATACCAGAGTTTGAGTTTGATGACAGCGCTGTTGGGCCTCAGTTTTCCATTGATACAAATACGTCTCCGATAGAAATATTCAATCATTTCTTCCCTCTTTCAATAATACAACAACTTGTAGATCGCACTAACAGGTACGGTGCTGCATTATGCAATATGAATAGACCACATACTAGAGGTAGTCGAAAAAAAACCTTTCGTCCTACATCCATGGAAGAAATGAAGCGGTTTCTGAGCTTATGCATTTTACAATCTCATGTCGAAACACCAAATATTCGAAAACTCTTTACATTCAGTGATCCCTTATATTATCATCCCATATTTACTTACTGTATGTCAGGAAGAAGGTTTGAACAGTTATTAAGATGCTTGTGTGTTTATGAAGGAAATGCCAAAGGAATAAACAAGGTTTTAAGTTTTGCTAATCAAATGATTACTGTTTTTCAGAATCTATACAAGCCACATAAGCAGCTTTCTCTAGACGAATCAATGTTATTATTTCGCGGTCGATTGTCTTTCAGACAATATATCAAAACAAAGAAAGCTAAATATGGAGTAAAATTTTATATCCTGACTACTAGTGATGGCTACATTTTAAATTTTAGAATTTACCAGGGTAAAAATGAAACCAGTAATGACATAGACACTGAAACTAATTCAAAGTTGAAGACTGAAAAACTTGTTCTGAGTCTGATGCAGCCATATTTATACAAGGGTCACGAGCTTTACATGGACAACTATTATAACAGCGTAGCCTTATCCGACAAACTTTTAAGTTGCATGACTCATACTACAGGAACTTTAAGGAAAGATAGAAAAAACAATCCGAAAAATGTTGTGAGCAAAGTACTCAAAAAAGGTGAGCATGTGTGGATGAGGAAAAAAAATGTGTATGTTTCAGCCTGGAAAGACAAACGAAATGTGACTATGATCACAACACAACACCATCCACGCATGGTCGTAACACGGAACAGATTTGGCAAGCAAATGATAAAGCCTAAAGAGGTCGAAGTGTACAATAAATATATGTCTGGGATAGACATTTCAGACCAGATGCTGTCCTATTACTCCACTCCAAAAAAGACAGTGCGGTGGTATAAAAAAGTATTTTTCCATATTTTTGACATGGCCATATGGAATGCCTATTATACGTTCCGTAAACATTGCAACGATAAAGAGACGATGTTGCAGTTCAGAGAACATATCATTAGATATTTACTAGGATTTGACAATTTGAATTGCTCCAACATCATTACTTCTACAAAACCGACAAACCCGAGAAAATCAGGGAACCCGAGAATGTCTGTATCCAATAGTAATCAGGACAGTTGCCAAGAAGGGGCATCCTCGCAAGTGTTAAACATACACTGGCCGGAACCGATACCAAAAACAGTAAACTGCAAACGTAACAAAGCTTTTTTAAAGTGCCGCCTATGCGCAAAAAACAAAATCAAAAAGGAAAGTAGCTATCGGTGCAAAGGATGCACCAGTAAACCACCTTTATGTCCTGGATGTTTTGAGCAATGGCATTGTCAAGCAGAAAATATGGACTGATAATATGTAGGATAGATTCCTCATTTAATATTTTTTTGTATTTAATTAATTTTATTGAGTTGAGACTAAAATTAAAATTAAATATCAAGGTTAGTGATTAACGATACTTTTTTTTGGTTAGTGATCAACGTTATTTGATCGATTGCTGACAATACTGTGATTTGCCGAAGTCTGATATAGTTTTTAAAGTAAAAGTATAACTTTTACTCATTTATGTTTAATGTCAAGAACGACTGGTCACATAAGTGCAATTTTAAAATAAGTTGAAATATGTAGGTAGGTATATTAAAAAATTGTAATGTGTCTCTATATTGTCTAATAAAAATTAGGATATCAAAACATGCTGTGACTTTTTGAAATTGAAAATTCAATTTAATAAAGATTTAAGTGTTATTTAGGTAATCGAAACAATTAAAATAAGGAGAAAAATGTTGATTTTTGGAACTCGTATATTTTTGAAGGTACCATTATGTATGTTTTCATTTGAATAAATAAGAGTCTAATTTTGTATTTTCATTGTTAGGAGTTTTCTAATACCAACCAAATTAATTTCGAATGTCTTTGTTTTTGTATTGCATTCTGGGCTAAGATTATAAAGGCTATGGGCGCGATATGCTGCATTAATGACTATTTACAACCGTAAATCATTATGCCTTTGCCCCTTTACACAAATAAACAATTTCCGAATGAAAAACGGCAAAAGCAGTTTTTAGGGTACCATTTATATAATAAAAACTATTCACCAGCGACGCACCGGCTATAGCAGGCAAAGGCTATAGCATTTATGTCCCATTTATAAAGTAATAACTATTTACCAGTGACACGCCGGCTATAGCAGGAGAAGGCTATAGCCGTTGTGTCCCATTTGTATAGTAATAACGATTCTGTAGTGACGCACCTGCTATAGCCGATGCGTCCTATTTGATAGCGATACACCATTTGTCTGTGACGCGACGTCTGTAGCAGGCGAAGGCTATAGCCGTTGTGTCCCATCTGTAAAATAATAACTATTCCGCAGTGACAGGACGTCAATAGCAGGCGACGGCTATAGCCGTTGCGTCTAATGTTATAGTTACAAACTTTTTATTAATGACGGAACGGCTAAAGCAGGCGAAGGCTATGGCCGTTGTGATTTTATTTATGTTCATAGAAATTTTTACTAGTGGCGGTGCGCCTATAGCATTCCATACAAAAACAAAGTGTCAAAGTGGCATTACAAAATCAGGTCGAGTGTCCGCGAACGTGTTAAGATGCCATACAGCCTTGACTGGCAGTTTTCATTTCGTATCTTCAAATGTCTTGAACTGTATTTTCTATAAAATTTAGAAGGCTGAAGATGTTTGCAGTTTTTTTAAGATAGCTTGAACAGTCGACGGGATTTTTTCTTCAGTTTTATAAATCTTGGCAAGATGTCATCTTGACATCTTGAGACCGACCCTTTGAGAATAGGAATATGTCTGGTCTGGATGATGAAAGAAAAAGATTCTCTCGGATTTTGTAGTGTTTTTCACGTACTTGTCCATCAATAGGGTCCAATCCGATGCGAGTCTAATAATGGAGTAAGGTTTATTTCTTGATTTCTCAACTGAACCTGGCTTTACAAATTTGATGTTCCTTTTAATGTAGTCAATCCTTTCTTAGCTTTGGCAACAGAAAGACTTACCGCTTCACGTATGATTTACAGGACTATATCGTGGCGACGTGAATAATGACCCCTATCAAGAAGCACCTTGCATCCTACTAACAGTGTGTCGGGCTGTGCCTGTAGCCTCACCGGATATAAAACACGTTCTTTCAGATGCTTTTACCTACCTTACCAAAATGCTTTGGCCTGATAGTGTCATCTGGAACGCCACTAAAAGTCAACCAGTAGTAAAACAAAGTGCGCCACTTTATTGCTATTGGGATACAAAATTCACCGATGCTAAGCCAATCTTTTTGCATTTCTAGATTCATCGCGTGCATTCTATATTCATGGTCTTGGTCTTGTTGAATGAATGATTTAATTTCCGCTTTGGTTTCCTCTTTTCCTTTCCAGCCTAAGCCCTGTTAGTTTTTGCACCTACCATTAACTGATTACGGAATTTAAGTCTTGATTCTAGCTCGGAAGCATAATTGTCTTTTGGGAGAGGTGTAACAATACCGTCTTTAGATTTTGCCAAGACATTCGTCTTGGTACCTAACTCTGAGGTATTTGTAGAGTTCCAATAGTTAATTTTAGTTTCAACCCAAAACTATTGAAATCCCTAAATAAAGCCGATGAGTCCGCTGAGTGTGTTTATCCAAGCCATGATTTCAAAACTTTCATGGCTTATACATCTAGTTTTGTTAGGAGGGTTTTACTGATGTCGTATAAGAGGAAAAGTCAGATGAGGCGCAAGGTTAAATAGTTGGTGTATATCTAAGCTTTTTTCACATTCCCTATTGGTTACCTATCTAAGTCTGTTATAAAGCTATCAACAACACTAGCCAACGATGGCGAGCGTCCCTTGCTGTCAATCTTTTATTAAAGATATTTAAAAGGTACTGTTTCAGCAATTATAGAAAGGCATTGTCCTCATGAGTGAGTCCACAGCGTCGGTAGCGCTGTGGACTCGGCACTTGCCTTCCAATCGGGAGGTCGGGGTTCGAGACCCGCCAATGTGTTTTTCGTTTCGAATTTCATATGTACATTTGTCTGACGCTCCTACCGTGAAGGAAAACATCGTGAGGCAACCTGTATACATCTGCGAAGAAATTCAATGGTGTATGTGAAGTCGGCCAATCCGCACTGGGCCAGCGTGGTTGACTAAGGCCTAATCACCCTAACATTGGGTAGGCTCGAACCCCTCGGTGGGGACGTATATGAGCTGTGATGATGATGATGATGATGATTTTCCTCTTATCAAAAGTCCTGGATTGTATGAGGTGTATTTTGTATTCATTGCTCCTGTCCATTTACAGAAATCATCCACTTCGTTGAGCAACTGTTTGCAACTCCATGTTAGTATTGCGAGGTCGTTTGCTAAAACTGAAATGGTCTCCGTGTATTTATTGTTTATCTTAAACCTGTAACCCCATTTCTTTTCAGGGCTCACTAATTTGTTAATTAAAATATTTATTACAATGTTAAGCGCTATCGGTAATAGTCTACAGCCTTGAAACAATCCTATGGTATAATTTAAAGATTTTGAATTTCTGTCTACTGCAGCTATTACAAATTTTAACTGAGAGTAATATGACGCAATTATATTATTAACTAAAAAAAAACTTTCGCAGGAAAGTTATACAAACTTCTAACATTTACGTAACACATAACCTGTAAGTGTAATATAAGAGACAAAATAAAATATAATGCATAATATAAGTTGTGCAATATTCAATTAAGCAATCCCTATCATAATGTAAAATTTAAAATGTCAAAGCTTATTGCGCCCTTACCCGTTTCGACACCACAAGGAAATTTTAATTCGACGTTTACTCAACGAGTCTATTATGATTGTACGAAATTTATAATCATATCACAATGAATAATTTATCATCTTTTCCAGTATAAGCTGACGGGAATTTCGGGCGTGCCCTATCAAACTCAAACATGCCGAAGGCAATATACGTGCGTGCGTACGGCCAAATCCTGATAAATTAGAAACTTCAACTGCAACTTTGAACGTTCCAAAATTGTTTTCGATATTAATTACCGTTGAACTTTAACCTTTTATGTTGATATAACAGTTCATCGCACAATTTAAATGCTCATCAACTAATACATCTTATAATATATAACCAGGTATATCGGTTAAAATTTGTTAATATAAAGTACCTAAGTATACAACAGTCATCATCATCATCATCAACAGCTCATATACATCCCCACCGAGGGGCTCGAGTCTACCCTAAATTAGGGCGACTAGGCCTTAGTCAACCACGCTGGCCAAGTGCGTGTTGGTTGACTTCACACACAACCTGTAAAGAAATTCTTTCTTCACCGCAGGTTTCCTCACGACACATACAACAGTGCCGAGACGAAATGTGTAAGACTTTGAGTTTGGTGGATAAAAAGCGTTTATGTAAATAAGAATTTATTAAATTTTTAGAGCACCTAATATATGAATACTAGCTGAGCTTGCAAACTATACGTTAATAAAGCTAAAGCCGAAATCTACTTTAATAAAGCTCAAGATTCAAAAAATTCTGGAGGGGGCCACCCTTATCTCTAGGGGTAAAAATATTAACCTACGAACCATTCTCAGATCTACCAAATATACACCAAAAATTTCATTTCAAATCGGTCAAGCTGTTTTGGAGTTTAATAACAAACACTGGGACACGAGATTTTTATATATTAGAAGATACGTAAGAACATCAGATTCGACAGTCATATAAATCAGACGGTATTCCATGACGTCTATCCGAAAACTTCTAAATGGCCAATGTTATAAAATGTCAACATCACTCTCCCATAATATGGGCACGTCACAGGATATTAAAATAAGATTATTCAATACCTAGTAATCCTAAGAAGTTTCATATTTAATACGATCTAAAAGGCTTCGTTCGTAAATATGTCAGCCACCATTTCTTACGTAGATGGGATAAACTAATTGCAACATTATCTACTACCTCTCTGATAAAATAGCGCCTCACGCTGATGTGTTTTGTGTGTCTGTGTCTGTGATAACTTGGGTTGTTCTCTGCTAACTTTATTGGTGGCTGATTGTCACAAAACAATCTAATATTGCTCCCTATCAGCCACCCACATCTTGCTGTCTAGGTAAGCATCAAAGACATTATAAGGGTAGACCAACAATGCAAACGAAATGTATGAAGTCCCCTTCAACCAATTTTGATATGATAATAGCTAAATAAATAAGCATAATTAAGACTCATCGGTAATAAATAATGTTACAATGTGATTTAGTTTTTATTACTGTTCGTTTTTTACACTACAAAACGAAGTTATTTGGGCATGTTTAAGTATTTTTATAACTTGACGCGCGCTCGACAGTCGAATGCAGTACAAATACAGTATGAGTAGCGGCCGCCTGACCGCTGTTGTGGTTGAAGGGGGATTCTTAGAGGCCGCGCGTATTGTCGGTCTATCTCTTATAATGTCTTTGGTAAGCATTATAAATAATACATCTAGCTTTTTCTAATAGCGTAAGGTTTAACTGCTTAGCTGAACCATCCTGCCATATTCTACTGGGGGCTGTACTGTCAGCTGATAAATAATTTCTTTTCAACGTGTAAACAAACGCGCGCTGCTTATAGCTCATTAAATAGAATATTTATGGATACCATTTTTAAGGATAGATTTGTTGCACTGATGATGAACCGTTTGTCCGTATGTCACTCTGTCCGTGAGTCCGTCTGCTCGTCTGTCTGTCTATGACTGTCAAGACCCTATTTCTCGGGAACGTATAGCGATGTCACACAGAAATTCACAAACTCGGATTTACGGTCTCTCTCAACTGTGTAAAAATCAGACTTTTATGTCATCACGATCAAAATATAAATGATCATTTAATTGCACTATTTCGCAAGTTTTGTGATTTCACAAGGGAATCAAATCCCATAGGGTCCTTCCCGTTGACTAAGAATCATGAAATTTGGCAAGAAGCAAGGTGTACATAGCACATGCACGCACAAGAAAAAAGCTGAAAACTGTAAATATGTACATAGTTAGGAACTCATACCGGGTGTAACTGAACACCCCAATAACATTTAAAAGGCATATAAGTTAGATACTAAATAGACCTTCGGTGCTTGTCTAATACCTGGAACCCCAATACTTTCAGAGTTATATGATTTTAAACTGAAAGCAAAAACTTTTAAGTGACAACCATAATCAGCTCTTAACACAAAAGAAATTTAAACACAAAATGACACGTGACAGACGTGAGCGTAGTATTCCTCCTACGCTTACGTAGGGTTGTCGGCACTTAGTACCAAAAAATAATTTATTTAGTTTGTATGGAAAAAAAAGTAGGTTTGTTAGCCCTAATATTTTTCCTACAGAATCTCTGCTTCTGATGGATACATACCCTTAAATGTTATTGGGGTGTTCAGTTACACCCTGTATATACTATATATACTTAGGTAAGTTTAACGGAACCCTCAAACTCGTGTCTAACTCGCAGTTGATTGGTTTTTTATCACAAGTAGAGTCCCCCTCCACACATTCGTGATCACCCCGCAACCGCACCCAGCGTAGTCCAAACTTAACACCTAACTTGCATTTTATAATTCTCACAGTTCTGTGATGTAAACATCAAAAAACATGTTTATTAATTACTTCCTACTTACACCTGCGCTTGAAGAAAGTGTAAATCCGGTATTTGGAAGTCGGTATTTAGAAGTAAATCTATGAGAATAGCATATCGTGTTCGGAATATCTCCTCTGGGAAACATTAGGATAAACGGGGAAGAATATCAGAGCGATTTATAACCTCACACGTTTCGAACTGTACGTGCGCAAAATGCAATGGCTTCAACGAAGAATAAACTATAATTAGCAATTTTTGTAGAATTTTGATGTGTAATTATTTAAACGAAAACTTTTCAGACTTTGTTTCAGCAGACTTCATAATTCCTTTTTACTAATATCTACTGTTTAATTATTTTTATGAGAGTTTGTCAAATATATAAAATTGTTGATTTACCAATTCAAAAGAGTTGACTTTTAAATTGGGTTTGTTTGATTATACTTATTCTAAGAATTTCGCTAGACTTGTTAAAATGTACTAAGAAAACATATTTCAAACTAGTTTTATTTGAAATAGAAAAGATGAGAGACATAGGTGACAGTATGTCCAAAAATAAATTAAAGTCGTGGGCGTAAGGATAAATTCTAAAAAGACCAACTAAAATTAGGATACCCGGGCAATCGCCGCCGAAAGAGGGCTAATCGAGAACGCGTAGGTAGCGGTCAGGCTCCAACAAAATTTAGGTCGACTTTTAATGATTTTGATCAATGTGTGAGTACCGGTTGAGCTCCAGATATGCCCTTTAACATAGGCGTAAGTATAAGTTTCCGATGGGGGGGGGGGCTCTATTATTACAATACGGTAGTACCACAGGATTCGTCTCAATGTAATGACGACAGAAGCACGAAAGGGGTTTTGTTTGCCTGAATGTAACAAACTGCATGCATAACTAGAAATGTCTCAAGTCTCGACAATAATTGGTTACAACATTTTTTCAAGAAGAATTTAATAAAATACAAGACAACATTGTGACACGGATAAACAGACCCTAATATTAGTTTAGAAATCCCTGGGGAAGCTCATGTTCAACAGCAGGCGTCTCATGGCTGAGATGATGATTATGAGACAATATATTTACTAAAAAAAATCATTATGCCAAAACATTTTTTCACAAATTGATTATTTTTGAAACATGTTAGTTGGCAAAACAACGTAAAGCCTAAATTACATTTGACAAAATGCATTGCTTGGTAACTATTTTATTTACGAAAAGGATATTTTATTTTCAGCACGAAATCATGTAATATGTGTAGGGTCAACTGAACCTAAATGGTTGGTTAGGTTAGGTTAGAACTGCGACCACAACGCACGAGCCAAACGAGCGAAGCGAGCGTGCCGCGGCAGCGGCCGGCGAGTACCAGAACCGAATTCTACTTATTTCGTTTAGTTAAGGCAGTGTGTAGTTTTTTTATGATTTAGTATCTATGGAATTAGTTTTAGTACAAAATTATTACTTGCCTATAAATCATATAATCTGTCCAAGATAAAAATTGTAACCATGCAATTTAATATTTTAGAAAAAAAATAGTTATTTTTACTAACTAATAATTTATTTACTAACTTTTTGTAAAATCACCGATTTGGCAAACGAATTATTTAGTAAAATAAACATAATTAAAATAATATTTTAACATTTGAAATATTCCCTAATATAAGTAAAACATTTGCGAAACCTGTATTATGTCAAATGATTCTTTTTAAAGTAATAAGTTGTTGGTTTTAAAGTATATGAAATGAAAGTTTGTCAAATTATTAGTTTTTCAAACGTTGTTTGCAAAATGATCTTTTGTCATACGTTTTTTGTTAAACCTCATGAGACACCATATTGATAATAGTTTTAACCATCCAAAAATAGGTGTAGGGTAAGGTTGCGATCATTGGACCAGCGCACGGAGGGACACGCTCCATACAAGGGCGGTCATAAATAGTTAAAGTCCTGTTACTATCAATACATTGTATTATTTTAGTGAATTATAGTTGTAAAAGTGTTTTAGGAACATTAAAATGAAAGAAGTACATGTATTTACGGAATAAAAAACGTTTACTTCAGTAAAAAACAAATATAAACAATAACATACTTTTACCTAAATTTATCATGAACAAACACTTAAAAATTGGAATGTAAAACATATATTTTAAATAAAATAAGAGTCAAAACATTGATAACATTATTTAATTATAATAAAATAATAGAAATAAATAAATTAAAATTAATTAAATACAAAAAAAAACAAAACAACTAACAAAATACAAATAAATTATTCTTATTCTAACAATATTAAACATGTAACAATTCTATTACACTTTGTGACAGAGTTTTTTTCTTTTTAGGGGGAAGTTTCCGAAGACTTGTAATATAAGGATCTGAATGTAATAATAGTCGTTGTATTAAATCTTGATTGGTAACTTCACGTGACATTTTTCGAGTGTGACTTCGTCTATAAATTTTGATATACTTATTTGTCGCTTCAGCAGCTTCTTCGGAAAGTTCTCCTATAGATAACAATGCATAACTTATAATATCTGATCCATGTACGAGCACCTTGTGGACAGAAGCAGGAAGACTATACCACGGATATTCCTCGACCAGGCTGTATGCTGTTTGTAATGCATAGTCTTTAAACTTGCATTCATTAATTTTATGTCCAGAAGATAACGTTTGTAATATTACACAACAACGATCTATGAGATCCTTATTCAAACCTGTAATTTCAGCAGATACAGCTGATTCCAAAAAAAACTTCCTGGCCGTGTTTCCGTCGTTAGACGTCCCGCTTCCACCACTACGCGGCTTGTCAACTATTAAACCTAATCGTTCCCTAAACTGGGACTGTACATATTGTTTTTTATTTGATAACAATTGTTTATCACTATCTAGCCTAACTTGCCATTTTTTTATGTCTAATCTATATGAAAGATGAATAAAATATTCGAAGAAACGTATCCAAGAATGTAGTGGTGATAATCCAAATTGGTATCTACTCTCTATTACAGGTTTTTGTAAACATTCGTCTATTTTATTCATCTCTTTAGGGGTAGCATTACATATATAACATCTACTTGTAGATGTTTCACTTAAAGCACTACAAATTTTACCATCTACCATTGAAAGCTGCAACTTATGAGAAACGACCAATTCACGATTGTCGATCTGAATAAAAGTAGGTTGCAAACTTTCAATTTTATCCTTAAAATAAGCTTCCTCTTGCAAAGACACTGCTGTGCTTTCTTTCAAAAATTGAAATCGAATAGGACGGCAGTACCTAGTGGAAGAGGGTCGAGGATTTTTCCATAAAATTTTACAATTATCTTCAGCTAATTTTACAATAATTTGAAGGGGTACATAAGATGTTACAAACAAACTACTATCTTCTAAAGTTGAATCTGAAAAAAATTGTTTGTATTCACTATGTCCAGTGCTGCCATCGAATCCCCATTTCCCAAGTAAAGAGATATTAGACAAACAATCATCAGGAATCTGATCTAAGACCTCTTTTTGAGATTCAAGGATTCGAGAAGCTGTGTGATCAAAAAGACTTTGTAATTCAACTTCAGCTGAAGACTCGGAAACAGTTATATTAGAAGGGTAACATCTCTGTTTCGCTTTAGTAATTTGTTGGTAACATGGTAATACATTAGGAGAAATCTTACTATTAACAAAGTTTTTAATTAATAAATACTGATGTTTTGTCAACTGAGCATCAGTCACAAGTGACAAGACATCATCAGTGCTAACTCTAGATATACACGAATCGAATGAACAGTCTGAAACATCAAGCAATGCACTCACAGTAGAATCATCAGACTTTGACAAATCAGCTACTCTCCGACGTTTAGTCCTTTTACTACATTGCGTAAAAGGTTTTCGAGGACGACCACGTGAATGACACGGCGACGTTTCAGACGGAGTACATTGCTTATTGTTTTTCACAAGTTGAATTTTTTCAATAACATTAAACCAATCGGAATTCTTATATAAAAGCTTGGTTTTATCCCTATTACATTTTTTCCAGAATCGAGCAATAGCTTTACATAAATTATTAACAATTTTCTCTAAATAATGAATATCAATGTTCTCAGCATCGTTCAGAGTAGTCAACAAACTTTGTAGGACTTGACGACACTTTTCCGAGTCATTATCGGTATTGACAGTTAGCCATATTTCAAGAATATGCATTCTTGAAAACGAGCATATATATAAATTACCTAAAACAAAAAAAAAACGGTTAAAATTCAGTCACAAAACCTACACAAAGCACTAAGACTAAATAAACTAATTTCGTAGCAAATGCTACGAGATAATCTGGCAACCGTAGCACCCTTGTCATCGCCAAAAGGGCAGATAAGGGCAGCCAAGTTTTAATTTTCCTAAGATAAGAAAGTCTAAAGATTATGGTGCAATATACCTCCATAGTCGGAGCGAGTGGGAACATATTTAAAAGTTTATTCAAACTTTGAATATTAAAATATAATACTCCAAGAAAAGTCGCCTCGTAGCAATGACATACTAAAGAAAATATATACTAAGATACAATTAAAATAAAAATATTAATTATTACATACCCTGTTCTTGGATATCCATTTCAGAAAAAACTCACACAGCACTCACAGGTCCCGCAATGACAACAAATGACGTCACGCTTTTTAATGACTCACTGATAACAGTATTTACGATTGGCGATGCGCTCTCTTTGAATGCACAATAGATAATGAAGGCGCACTCTAATTACTGACCTATTTATAGTTTCAGAAGGTACCGCAACTATCCAATGTAACGACAAGGAATAAAATGTAAAACAAGAAAGCAGGTTTTTAAGATTTATGACCTATGGATGTCCCACAGTGCAGCGCTTCGATTTGACCACCCCAATAACTCGCAACCGGTGCCTTTTTAAAACTATCTTTGCAGCTCTCCGAATTACTATTTTGAGACTTCCGCCAAGCCCCTTTAAAGCCAGGGCGTTCTGAGGCTTAGTTGAGGAGAGATAAATAGATGAGTGTTTCGAGCGCGGTCGTTACAAAATTCACGGTAACACATTTCACCATGTAAGTATATCCCTGTGAGGTTTTTAAGTGTGTTTTTTTTTGTAAAAACATTTGCTGGTTATCTGTGATTCTGATTTCCAAATGATATCAAGTGTAACGTTTAGTATATTTCTGTAATTTACCTGATGGCTAGAAAGGTCCGAGTTGCCATCAATGGACTGATGCTGGGATCTTTGATTGGACTGGTCTAATCATGGAAACTATTTTATATCTATGTAGTTTTCATGTGTTCGTCGAATCGTTTAGGTCAGTGGTTTTGAGCGCCAGCTCAGACGTAATTATGGAGATTTAAAACCCAAGTTGAAGAAAAAAGTTAGTCCATCATATTTAAAAAATGGAACGTTGTTTAAACTCTTGCTTAAAAAACGTATGCTACTCAGACATCATTATAATATGCGAGTAAATCACTACAAATGTTTGTTGCCTTTTATCCTACTAATATTATAAAAGTGAAAGTGTGGATGTTTGGATGTTTGTTACTCAATCACGCAAAAATGGCTGAACGGATTGAGATGAAATTTCGCATGCATGTACGTACATGGAAAAGAACATAGGCTACCTTTTATCCCAACTCCTTAAGTAGTTCCCGAGAGAAAATTAAAAATTGTTTACGAGCTAAGCCGCGGGCAAACAGCTTTGAAATTTGGTTTAGACCCAATTCTGAAGTCCACGCAGACGAAGTCGCGGGCAGAAGCTAGTCTAAAATAAAAATAAAGACTCCAGTAGTCAAAATATGTCAATTATATAACGATACTGTCTCTGAGCACTCCTTTTAAGATAATTTTGGTGCAAAATTGTGTCAATTTAGAAAACAAGTTTTGAAATTTATTTCAGCTCATGATTAGGTTCATCTTATGCTTACAAAATTACTAATATTAAATATTAGCTAAATCAATGTAAATCCCTCGTAACATTTCATTATATCCAACTCATCCCTGTACTTATATTAAGAGTTACAGTCTAGTCTCTCTCTTCTAGACTATATAACTAATACATTGTGCAAAAACAAAGGTGTAGACTCTACCACGTAGTAAGTACCACGTAGTTACGTAGTAACTATTATCTAATCTGTGACTCTACACCTTATTTTTTGCACCATGTATGTATATATACCCATTTTGTAACTATAATTTGTTTTGTGAGCCTTAAATAAATCAACGTTATACTTATAATCAAATAGCCAAGTATATTTTTGCAACAATCTTAAAAGATTTTATGCTGTCACAGTTTTAAAAGATAATTTATAGTATGCTCGTAATACTTTATACAAAAAAAAAATGAAAACCTACGAATATTTTCATTCCGCCGCCGATGTAAATACCATACTATGTACGACCATCATGTAAATGCTTTTGTAGGATATTGTATACATTCACATTGTCATACGTAGCTACTGTGACAGTTAGTAAACAATAATGTTTCCTTTACCGAACATAACTAGCTAAAAGTAGCGTATAATTATTAATTCAATTAAGCCTTTTACATACTGCGACTTTATAATTTTACGATTTCGAATATTCAGTGACGCCATAACTTTTGAATAAAGCCGGCTTTTGACTATGGGATGTAATGTAATATATATTACATTTTGAGATATAATATTTTATCGCTTGCCATACTTTTTTACGAGACCGTTCTCACTGTGCTATAATATATATTACACCCCAAACTGTAAATATTTTTTCGCTCGACCGAGCTATATTTGAAGGCTATTTAGGCGGTATATATTTTACCTCACGTTCCCGCACACCGCACCTCTGCCCCTGCCTCGCCTTCATTTCGAATCGTGACGGTCATGCGCACGTACCTAGCTGTCCGCATGTTATGATTTTTGGGTATTTTGGTTCGCAATCTTTTCTTTACGTATTTACCTATTTATCCCTATAATAATGGAACATTTTATAGAAAGTGTTAGGAAATATCCTTGTTTATGACCGACTAATCGTGAAGAGTATAAAATGAATGAAATTAAGGATGCTGCATGGAGAAACGTAATAAATTCACTATAATCTTTTCTTAGTCTAATATGATTCGATATCCAGAATCGACGTTTATTGAATTTTTTGTTAAATAATGAGACATGTAAATCGAATACTGCATCATCTTCGTCCGATGAACTATCGAAAGTATCTAGCAAAACAATTTCCATATTATCCATTTATTAACGAGGAGTCAACCGTTTCGATTAGACGTTATGATGTAAGGATCATAGAAGCTGAACTATTCTTAAAAATATATCTGATAGTGAGAACAGCAAACCCGGGATGTAATATATAGCTCAACATGTAATATATATTACATCCTATAGTCCAAAGCCGGCTTAACTATGTTAACATGACTATTATATGGTTATTAGGTCAAATTATTGACACGATGATTAACAGAAACAATTAGTGGCGAATGTCCCATATCTATGCAGAAACAAAATCCTTGTCCTTGTCCATGGTAACGTGGATTAATTGACACTATCCACATGCTGTTCATAAAACGCTTCTTCAAAATTGTCAGTGTCTGCATTGTGCAAGGTTTGCATAATTGAACAAAAATATAATAATAGTTATATTATTATTTTTTATTTACATTAAAACATCCAATTGTTAAACGAAGAAGTCATCCTAATATATTTATTTATATATAAAATGATTTAATATTTAATTCAACAGTACAACTAAAAAGAAGCACGTTCACAATAATAAGACATCAAGACAAATTCCCTTGTCGTTTAATATTTTACAGCTAACACACGGCCTATGCTGCTATTCTGACGCTATAAATCGAGTTATCTGGTTTATTACAAGCGCAGAGCAGGAGGACATAAATCCAGGAGCCCGGCCGGCAGTAAACAAGATCTCCCGGCGTCACTCAATCGAACCAATACGAAGCAATTGACTTTAATGTCCCTGCAGGTATGTAATGTCAAACACCTGAAGATAACTTATTTCTCTAACCAAGGATAGCACATTTAAACCAATTAATACGTGATTACTTATTTTGGACTTTGGAAATAGTCACAGATCACAGATGTGAAAGGAGCTCCGAATAACAGATGTCCCTTGAAAAATCATTTTATACCGAATAGAAATTACTTTCACTAAATATTAAAAATGGAAATGAGCATTAGCCGCTCTGTGGGCCTAGACAAAGTTACAATACAATAACTTTGTCTTATTTAAAAAATGGAATTTTCTTTTTTATTTTAATTTTAATTTTTCGTATTGGACATTTTTCATTTTGGACATTTTTCGTATTGGACATTTATAATTTTTGTCATTAGTAGTGCAACCCAATACTTTGAATCATTTATTTTACGATTTCTTAAAACACTACAACATAATGGTGGGCCTTATTTCGTTTTGAGTAGTTTACCAATATTTATATACGCTATAATCCTGTTATAGGTATATTGGCTAGGAATTTGTTTTCGTTATCTCAAAGACGATGACGAATTTAGATATCGTTGCGCTATTAAGCGATTGCCACTTGTCTAGGCCCCCAGGTAACGGTGAGACTAAAAATGACAGCAGAGTTCATGAGATGTTATAATCAGCCCAGTATCATCTGAAATAATCGTCAGCCGCATTGAAGATGGCAGATTAATACTCGTATATCAGTCGCGAACTTTAATAGGTATACAAACTTTTATTGTGACAGGCTTAAATGGTGCATATAAAACGAGGAAAAAAGATTTTCAGACTCAGTAGGATTTATTATTAAAACAGGGTATAAAAAGGCTTGGAAGGAAAATACCCTAATAAAAGATGACAGCAAATTTTACTAAAGGAAAACATTCTTGTATATTATACAAAGAAGAATGGCAGAACCCCGTGTCTTTTCAGTGTCGCACTTAGGAGTTATGTATCTTAATGAAAATATCCTTAAAAGATAGGTCTAAGTCCAATTAAAAAAAAAGGTAATTGTAGCATATTTTTTTAAAATGGGGTTTTCGTGTTATGCTGCGATAAGTATAACCTACAAATATCAGTGAACTTACATACAGATAATATATGATTTAATACTAGAATTGATTTGAAAAATAGGTAATTATAGGTATTTAGTTACCTACACAGCCGAAATCATATAAAAAGGTATATACAGATGACAATTGACAACAAAACATAGGGTGGATAGGTACCCTATCCACATGATGTATGATTGTTGTAATGTAAGGGTGCGGTTCATGGACAAACAGCCAAAAGATGTTATCACACCGACCGAAGAATTAGGCATAATCTTGATATTTGTTTCAATAAATTATATTATTAAGACTTATTGACAATAAGTTATTAAAATAAAACTTTGTCTTTAATACTCATTAATATCGAATTCCGTTTATTTATCACTTGTTATCACATAAAACTTTAAAAAACGTATTAAATAGTTAAATCTTATAAATATTTTAAACATTATATTTATTTAATTATTTAAGGTGGCAACTTATTTGTTTATACTTTACCTATGCGTTTCGTTATTGCATGTGTGGTTGAGTTTTGATACAAGTTTTATTTTTTCGATTTTCTCATTATTCCCGTTTTACAAAAAAACCATATTTATAGGAAATGAACAACTATAATTGTCTAATATAATGCATAGAATTTCATCGACTTTCACTTGATATTTTATGCGACCCTGGGTGTGCCATTCTTCTTTTTGACTCTGTATTTTTAATGCTTAGGTTATAACATTTCTAACAATATTTAAATCAATAGAAGAAAAATCTCTCTTAAGGCAGTACGAGTACACGAGCCTGCGTCTTCAACCGTGCTTCAACATACGCCATGACCACAAGGCCAACGAGGTCTTACCCAACCTAAGTACTAGGTATATCGATGAATTGACTATTGTATTGACTAGCGAAAATTAATTGTATTGATTTCTTTTTACAGTGTTTAGCCAAAGTAAAACTTATTCACTGTTGTTCACTCTCATTACATTACGTGTCAACTCCCAATCTTGCTTAAGAATAAAGCAAACTTTCAAATTTTATATTGACTGAATTTGTGTGTCTAAAAATAAAGATCTGTTGAAAAATTACCCCCTCACCCTATTTCTGAAGTAGAGTTTAAAAATGCTATACTATTTTTATTTTTCTGAACAACCAGAACTTTATTCACCAACGTCTGCGTTTGTACATAAAACTTTGCATTCAAAACTTTCACCTTTTTCAACCCCAAAGGGCAGTGCTAAGTTAGTGCTTGGGGTATTTTTTTGTCCTCCTTCTATTGATTACTTCACTGACTTAGAATCAGTTTTTGAATCGTTAGGGTCTGATTATGCACACCACATCATCATGGGTGACTTCAACACCAACATCCTTTCCCCTCAATCTCCCCGTCCATGCAAGTTGTTACAAATGGTTGAGTCAAATAGTCTACACGTGCTGCCACTTCAGTCAACATACGTCAATACTTGTGGAAATGACTCTTGGCTTGACTTGATGCTTGTGTCAAATCCCTGTCTTCTGTCTTCCCACGGCCAACATCCTGCTCCTAGTTTCTCCCTCATGATCTTATTTTCCTTTCCTACATCCTGAAGCCTCCTAACGCCAACACCTAAAGTCCTGTACAGGCGACATTATGCTAAAGTAGATGCTGCAAAATTTCAGTCTGATGCATCTAAAATTAACTGGGAACAGTTATTTCTGGCCACTACCATTGATGACAAAATCATTTTTACAATGTTATCACTCAGTTATATGACGCACATGCTCCGGTATGGAAAATTAAATTGAAACGCAGCCCCGCACCTTGGATGTCCGAAGAAATTCGGAAGACTATGAAGCGGAGAGACAGGGCCTGTCGGTGCTTTAAAAAGGACCGCAATGATGTGAGGTGGGATGCCTATAGGGTTGCAAGGAATCGGTGTAATCAGGTGATACGGAACACTAAACGCCGCCATATATAGGGATAGGAAAAACACACCACTCTGATTTCCCTAGCACAATTAGCTTGGATGATCTAAATTGTCATTTTTTACATAATGCCAGTCATTATTGCCTGGATATTGCTGACACCAATGCTCACATAGCTGGTCTTCCAACTCCAAACATTGCCCCTTTCAATTTTTCGCCAGTGTCTTCCAAAGAGATCAAAAAGACAATTTTATCTATCAAGTCCAATGCTGTTGGTTGCGACAATATCAATCGTCATATAATTGTCTCCATACTTGAGCACGTCCTACCTGCGATCACCGATATTGTGAACTTTTCCCTTAAGTCTGCAACATTCCCATCCATCTGGCGAAAAGCTTTAGTTCGCTCCCTTCCTAACGTTCCTAATTCAACTGTCCCTAATCAATTCCGACCTATCTCCATTCTTCCCTACCTGTCCAAAGTGCTCGAGGCATGCGTACATAAACAATTCTCCACCTTCATTTACAAAAACTCACTTCTGAGTCCTTACCAGTCTGGTTTTAGACCTGGTCACATTACTTCTACAGCTCTCCTCGAGGTGACTGGGGATATTAGGACTGGTATTGAGGACAGAAAGCTAACTGTATTGATTCTTATTGACTTTTCTAATGCATTTAATGCCGTTAGCCATAAAATACTTCTAAATATTTTAGCTCCTATGAAGGTCTCTTGCGAGGCAATTGAGTGGTTCTTCAGGGTCGACAGCAGTCGGTTACTTGGGATGAATCGCTTTCCACGTGGTGTAACCTTGTAGCTGGAGTCCCTCAGGCGGCATTTTATCTCCACTTCTGTTTAAAATTGTTATAAATTTTATTACCCGACATATTCGCTGCGCGCATCACTTGTATGCTGATGACTTGCAACTCTATACTCAAGCTAATGTTGAAAGTGTTAATGATGCCATTGATCTAAGTAACCAGACCTCGCTGCTATTAAGAGATGTTCTGAGCGGTTTGGAATCCGTGTAAACCCGTCTAAATGTCAAGCTATACTGGTGGGTAGCACTAGGATCATGTCGAGAGTGGTACATCAGAGTCTACATTCTGTCGTATTTGACGGTGAAATTATCCCTTTATGTAACAGCGTGAAGAATTTGGGGCTGTACATCGACTCCGCGTTGAGCTGGCAGCAGATTACTAGCATTTGTCAAAGAGTGACTGGTATTTTAAGGAACCTTTACCGTCTAAAGAATTTCACACCAACTGACTTAAAAAAAATGCTTGTACAGACTTTAATCTTCCCAATTATAGACTACGGTGATGTGTGCTATTTCGGCCTGAATGCTGATCTACTCAATAAACTAGACCGACTTCTAAATAACTGCATTCGATTCGTCTTCAATTTAAGGAAATTCATTCAATAAATGTTGTAATAATATTTTTTTCATGTAATCAATAGTTTTTTACTCCCTCTAAGTGATGCGCTTGGTTCTAATTGATTTACTAAGTCCTTGGTTAGTACTCAGTTTAGTATATTTTACCTACTCCTACTCAATTAAGTCATCATCATCATCATCATAATAGCTCATATACATCCCCACCGAAGGGCTCGAGCCTATCCTAAATTAGGGTATTTAGGCCTTAGCCAACCACGCTGGCCCAGTGCAGATTTGTCGACTTCACATAAATACCTTTGAATTTCTTCGCAGATGTATACCTACAGGTTGCTTCACGATGTTTTCCTTCACCGTAGAAGTGTCAGACAAATGTACCTAAATATGAAATTCAAAAAACGAAAAAACACATTGGTAGGTACATGGTGGTCTCGAACCCAGGACCTCTCAATCGGAAGGCAAGTGCCGATCCACAGAGCGCCACCGACGACGCTTGACTCAATTAAATAACTCGTTTTAAATGCCAAATGCTTGGCTAATCTAATCTATTGTTAAATACTTGGTTCGATAAAGACAAAACCGAATTGAATTGAATTTGCAAACAGTGGTAAAATCGATATTATTTTTCTTGCACCACTAATAGAGTTGTACCTATCAACTTAATTTATTGTTGTAGTGTATTGTAGAACCACTATTTAGTTATACTGAGCTGCTAAATCATGATGACAGAGCTTAATTAATACAAACAACTCAAAAAACGCTATATAGAATCACAATACAATTTATATGTGATGAAAACAAGCTAAATCTCAAACAATTACAGGCCAATATGAAAATATTCGTATTCAAATGCACATAGTCGTCTATCACGGCCCACTTTGACGTTTTTCACATCTGCAAAATGTGACGCCAGCACGAATGTTTCGCAAATTGCAAAAATAAATATCTACACTCGTTCCGGATCAATCCACGTGCCGGCGGTCCTGAAAAATTGAATTAGGTACGCTTCGAAACCGTCAGTGAACGTTTTTGTGGTTGCTTTAGAATAAAATTAATATTTTATCTTTTTTTACACACAACCAGGCTTCTCTTGGAATTCTTCTCACTCACCTGATGGTAAGTGATGATAACGCTGAAAATAAAAGTGAGAATCACCTGGATTTTTCAGCAATTGAAGAACCTTACCTTTTATCTTACCTCTATTTGTCGGAACACCACAACGTTATTATGGCGACAAACTCAGGAAAGATGGTGGTAGCTAGCCAGGCATTCAAAAGCCAAAACCAACCAAACCAAGCAGAAAATCTTCCGCCTCTGTGAGAATTAGAACCCCGGACCATCAGATCCTCAACCACTAGACCACAGAAACGGCGTTTACCGGCGGCCGTTAGGGCCGTACGGTTCTTAAATGGCGACCACGTACCGGACGACGCTCAATAGGGTGACTGGGGTGGGTAGGCCCCCGACCAGTTGGATCGACGATCTGGCAAATAATAATAATAATAATATTTATTATCAGACAAAAATAGTCCTTAAGTACAGTACAGTGCTTTGATACCAAAAATTTGTTATAGTATTACTACTAGTAAAAATACAAATCTAAAAACATGGTTAAAAAAAGGAAAAAAGGCACAATAACAAACAATCCACAACCTCTTTTCTATTTCTTATAATAATAAGAAATAGAAAAGAGGTTGTGTATTGCAGATGTAAGTACACCTGCCTAGTACACAATAATCGGGCTATCAATTTTATCAGCTAGCTAAGGACAGTGTTAGCTTAGAACTACCATGGATCTTGCTCATCATTGGCACAATGGCATAAAAATCGTCAACAAATGCCTCTGCAAACATTGCAGAGGCATTATTATACTGAACACGTAGAGTATTATAAGCCCGCTTCGTAGAATTGATCCACAAACTGCACGTGTAAAAAGATTGACAGAAGACTCGGAGTAAAGATAACTTTACTTCCTCACTTAGAGCATTCAGACTAAATGATCTAAATAACTAAAAAATTTGGGTAAATGATCTAAGCCTCCTCATTACAACGCGCAAATCTGCGGGCCAACAAATTACAGGGGATTGCTAGCGCCCTCCTTTCCCTCTCACTATCATCATCATCCTTACGATGATCCGAAAGTATGTGCCCTAAATACTTAAAGCTTACCCTTATGAGTTCTACCCCACCCATCTTTACTGGTGGCACATAATGGGGGGCTTTATTCCCTGCCGTAAATACCATAATAGCACTATTAATTTGTAGCATTTAAGACCATGAGATTGTGCAAACTCTTCACAAAGCCGCTGTATGCGGGCAGCACAAGACCGATCGTTTGTAGAGATCCATGGGGGAAGCCTATGCCCCATGGATCTCCACAAATGATCTGTAGAGTTGTTGAATAAGCAGCCGGTCGTATGTAGGACAGAAAACACGTTGCCCTAACTTCTAGCAAACACGCCGGGGCATACTTATGTCCGGGATACCCGACTCTTATGATGGCTAAACCTACATAAAGATCTTTAAACATGCGAACTTGGAATATTTATTGCTAGCATGTAAATAAGCAACATAGGTACATAATTATTCTTAATCACACCTAGAGTAGCGTCGTTACAATAATTGCAATGTTTATAAATCATTGGTATAAATTGCAGTTACACATGCTATTGAAACTTTATTACGCTTTAATGTCAGATATACCTATAATTTAAGCAATTCAAAACGTTTGAAGTGTTTTAAAAATTAAATGTTACACCGTTTATTGTTATCTATCTGATTTAGTACTACTTTAAAGGTAACCAAGCTGAGGATAAAAAATTATTTTGTTATTGTAAGAAAAAGGGTATACTGTTGAAAATATAAAGGGCAGAGGAGACGGTCTTTTGTTACAGGAACTTATTATCATAGCACAGGAGTCAAGTACATCAAAAGTATTTTTATACACAAAGCTCACGCACGAGGGAAAAAGACACTTTTCAATAGCACATTCAATTGTTCACCGAGTTAGTTTTTGCTTGCAAGACACTGAATAAGATAGACGGTTAACAATACCTTTTTATGTTCAATTGCCTAATAGGTGTGATTTTAAAAATGTTATTAAAAGGTTTATGAATGTTATTTTGAATACATCAATATTTTCCTCAGAGTCCATCTACAAAGTGTAGATGACTGTACGTAAGTACGTTGTTCTTTTTTGTCATAGTTTTTTTTTTCATATCAACTTTTTGCGTTGAGGCAAAACTGAATAACGCTCATTATGCATTATATTTGGCACCATAATGTTGAGTCTAGGAAATTTAAAATTGATTGGTAAATTGTTCAATTCTTCTTCTCAGTTTACTCATTAATTATTGAGTATTAATTTTTTTTCATCTTTGGAACGAAATGAGATAAGAACGAAGGTGAGATCAAAAGATGCGGCCTACTTTAAACTTAAAAAAAGTTGCTTTTGAAAAAAGTGTTAGTTGATTCTACGGCAGCGCACTGCGGTCATAATTTTGTTTTAAAGTAAGTTCATGATAAGTTCCCTTTTCCTATTGTGGTAGCAATTCTAGCAGACGGAGATTAGGTACCATATTGAAGTAAACCCACATCATCGCAGCTCATATACGGCGTGCGTCCCCACCGAAGGGCTCGAGTCGAACTTACCCTAAGTTAGGGTGTTTAGGCGTATTGGTCGACTACACGTCATACACTTTTGAATTTCTTCGCAGATGTATGCAGGTTGCCCCACGATGTTTTCTTCACCGTAGGAGCGTCAGAAAATGTACATATGAAATTCGAAAAACGGCAGGATCGAACCTCGGATCCGATTTGAAGGCCAGTGCAGAGTCCACAGCAGCGCCACCGACGTTCCACAATACCCACATAAAATCGATGGCAAAAGGTATTTATTAATGAATATAGTCTAGCTAGATCGACTTGAAACAACATTGAAAACAATCGCTACCTATATTCTTTCTATTAGTCACGACTTTATTCCCCTTATAATAGGTATTAAACTTTACGTAAAACTAATAATTTTCTAAGAATAATTCTAAAGTCCTGTTTGTAAGTCTTCAGGGAGCTGTTTCTTGCGAAACGAAATTGAGGAGCCGCCCGCAACTTGTCTCTCATTATAGTGTTTGGACTTCGTCAGTTCGTCTTCTGAGTATCTTTTCTTATCTATATACATAAAAAATCCCGCGTCACGATGTTTATCCGGGATTAATTTCAAAACTACTTAACAGATCACATATGTAATTTGGTCCAACTGTTAAGATAGGATATTCACTTCAATTATCTCGATTTTTCACCTCATCATTTATTATTTAACCACCTCCGTGGTCTAGTGGTTGAGACCACCCGGTGTTGATCGGGTGGTCCGGGGTTCAATTTTCCATGGGGCAGAAGTTTTTCTGCTCGGTTTGGTTTATGGTAGGGCTTCTGAGCCCGACTGGCTAGATACCACCGTCTTACCTAAGTTTGTCGCCATAAGAGTAACATCAGTGAGATGAAGGCAAAGAGCTTTCCTGTCGTATGCCCCAGGATCGCGATGTATGGGGTGCTATGTTAGACAACCTCCTCGTGGTGCACCCTGGGCAACTCGACAGATTTTCTGCAGCGGGCTAAGAGTCTGACAGTCTGACAGTCAGCGTGGTGTGGCCGGGTATAACCCGGCGGGTCACTTCATGTGGCCATGTGGGGCGTCACCTCTCCTTCTTTTTTAAGATGGGGTAGATTTTTTGCAGCGGGCTAAGAGTCTGACAGTCTGACAGTCAGCGTGGTGTGGCCGGGTGTAACCCGGCGGGTCACTTCATGTGGCCATGTGGGGCGTCACCTCTCCTTCTTTTTTAAGATGGGGTTGTGTGTCGCCCGGGGTGGCGCGCTGCGCCTTGTGCTGTTGCGTCTTTGGTCGGGTTGATGCGGGTCCTTGTTGAGCTTCGGCATGTCGTTGTTCCGAGTCGATGCAAGCTCGTTTAGCTTCAGCGTATCGTTGTTCCAAGGACTAAGGCTGTTCCGATCACTGTGTGACTTCGGCGGCCACCATGAGGGGAGCGTGGGATGGCCGAACGCTACTCGGCGGGCCACCTTGTGTTGCCACCGTGGCCGCTTTTTGCGGTGGGTGGTGTTTTAGGCCGTTGAGCTTTGGCTCGCGTGCGCGGCGGTGGATCCAGTTGGGTCTGCCGTTGGGCAAGCCGGTTACCACACGCATTGAGCGGGGCCGGGGGCCTGGCGCACTGAGCGTCGGGAAAACCACAGTAAAAATTACCTCCCCCGGAGTATGCCCCGGGGAACTCCTCTCTACCTCTAACTTGGAGAGGGCGTGAGGGGCCCACCATTGATGGACAGGTGCCGCCGACGAGGTTATGGTTGCGTACTTTTTGTATACAAGTTAAGATTCTTCAGTCAAAATTAAAAACCGCAGCGCCGCACACCGGAGCGGTGTCCGGTGCAATGTGTTATGCGTCTTAGGTTAACAGAGACCAACTTTCAGAATATTGGAAATAAAAAAAAACTTTTTTTGTTTTAGAAGGTATACTTTCCAATTGGTCCCATTACCAGAAAAATCGAGGGGAGCCCTATACTTACAAAATAACCTTATTTTATTAACCGACTTCAAAAAAGGAGGAGGTTATCAATTCGGTTGTATTTTTTTTTTATGTTTGTTACCTCATAACTCCGTCATTTTTAAACCGATTTCCAAAATTATTTTTGTATTTGATAGAGTATACTGCAAGGGTGGTCCCATGGTCACCAAAGTCAGGATCGAATGATGGGATCTCATAGAAAATCGAGGAAAACACTAATTTAATACCGAAGGTGAGCTGGTATTAAATTAGGGTTTCTTTCACTAAAAAGATATCATTCACTAAAAAGTTAAAAATATTTTTTTTTTACAAAAAATAGAACAGACTTCAAAAATACTGAAAACTTAAAAATAATCTTCTTCTATATTGAAGTCGGTAACAAATTTTAACACTTTCTAGGAGATCATCGTTTGGCGCCGACTTCAATATAGAAGAAGATTATTTTTAAGTTTTCAGTGTTTTTGAAGTCGGTTCTATTTTTTGTAAAAAAATTTGGGGACATTCAACGTGTTTCATGTTTATTCTGAAGCTTCTCAGGTATTTGCTTCTGTCATTTGGTACAGTCATGACCCGAGCTGACCCTCACTTGTATTCTTTCAATTAACTTCGGTAAGCTGGCATTAAAGTCACTAAAAATATTAAAATAAAAAATATTTTACAAAAAATAAACACCGACTTCATTTTGATAGTTTTACTGTAATCCCTAACCATCTGTACCAACTATTACCAGTAATTGGAAACGTAATATTACTGACGCCCAACTGTCACCAAAGGCTCAGTCCTGAAAACAAATTGAAACTACTATCAGCGCTCTACTTACGTTTGCCAATTTATCAGGCAGTGATTTATTACGTTGTATCATTCATACTATATTATAACAGTTTTGATAAATGTTTAGTCCCGTTTTTATTGCTGGATTAAGCTTATGATATTTTGGACAAAAGGCACAATGGTTGGCTTATGTAAAGATGATATTCGGCCAACGTCGTCATCAGTAATGGAGTTATTAAAATATATCGGGCAATTTATATGCATGTTATCATGCGTTGAATGGTGCAATTATTACGTAATGATACAGCTTATGGGCCTTATCAATGTATCTATTTTGCCATTACCGAAGGTACGTTCAAAACATTTACGTTTTGATGGCTGGCAAATCTTCCAAAACCTTAATTCGCCTGCCTCTAATCATCTTTTTACGAGTAACGTTATCTTTATTGAAAAGTGTCCCAAGCTTCATTCAATACCACCTGATCACAATCACATATTACGTTCGTGTCAGATTTATCTGGAATTTGGTATATTTTTAAACCTACAACACTACTGTGCACTTTCAATTTTAATTGAGAAAATAAATATGGAAATTCAAATTCAAATTCAAATTCAAAAATCTTTATTCAACATAGGCCTTTACAGACACTTATTGACGTCAAAACAAAGCAAAACAATCTAATTTAATGAAATCATATTAACCTTGTATGTGCATACATCCTGAATATACTCAAGATGTCTGCAAATACAAGTAGGAATGAAAAAAAAAAAAAAAGTTGACTCTACACCTGTAAAAAATCTCTTACTTCCTAAAAAGGTGTTCAACATATTGTTTTTTTTTTGTAATTTAAAGATTATCGATCGTGTCCCACTTGAGAACGCATATGCCTTTAATGAAGGTATCCCACAGTGTCATACGTGTTATTATTGCTAAATAGATTAGGTACGTATGCTCTGTACTTTCGCAAACAATTAGAACAAAGAATGAGAACAAAATTGCTGATCGCACTTCCTTTCTTAATTAAATTTACGTGCACACAAATTGTAGCGTCTTATTAGAAATCACAATCGAGCATTTCGAGGTAATTAAGATTATCCTTATTAATTGGTCAATTCAAATTCAATATCCTTTATTCAATTGAGATTTAACAATCATTTTTGAACCTCAGACGTGTACGTGGTGTACGTACCTAATTGCTGCTTTTTTTTCCACCGTCGTAAAATAATAACAACAAAGTAATTAAAAAATCTTCAATTATTAGGTAAGTACACAAAAATTATAAGGAGCTGAATGAGCAAGAGTTAGCACGTATGAACACAAATGTACAAATCCTGCATTCCGTATGTTGAATATCGCAGTGAAAATAGACGTGCTTGTTGATTTTGTCCCTCGTTACATTTTATGTTTACCCTCGATGGAGCAACGTGCGCCAAATTGTGGGACGATTTTATTTCAATCGAACAAGAGACTCAATTTGTCAGCCAAATTGTGATTTTATTTATCATTCGCCTTTTAATGTTATTGCGCGAAAATTTTATTATACACAACCCTACATATTCCTATTAATTAGGCTCGTTTTAAGCTATATATTTTTACTAAGCTCGTATGATGAGAGGATGTTGATGATGAGATGAGGCAATATAACGTCATAATAAGACCCATAATGTTTGTAGTTATTGTCATAAATAACGAAATTAAGATGAAAAGCAATAATATTTTAAAAAAGCAACATTTAAAGAAACGCGAGTTAACTGTTTCACAAAAAATAGTAAGGTGCCAACTGGCGCGCGCTCGCGAGTTTTGCACTCGCCAGTTTACGAACTTGTACGGCCGTCCGAATTGACTCTTACCACAAAATAGATAATAAATAATACTATGTGCAGAAGTTGCACTTCTTTGATCTCAAAAAAGCATGATTATAAGTCATCCCGAAGCCATTGACGTATACGTAACATATGTCAATGCCTGAAGCCTCACGTAGCTACGAGCTCGAGCTATAGAGTTGTTGATGCAAATACGAGTAAAAGACCTTCCACAATTTTTATATTAATTTACAATGAAGAATGTTACTAAGTATGCAAAATCGTTTGTAACTGTCACAACATAGCTTACATGTATATGTTACAGTCCAAACTCATAACCAGTCAAAACCACTTTTGACTGCAAAAATCAGGCAAAAATTGTTTAAACCGACACCCTTAGCTAAAAACAATTTTGACTAATTTTCGCAGTCAAAAGTGGTTTTAACTAAGGACGTTGGGCAAAACTACTTTTAACTGCAAAATATTGGGTAATAGTGTTTGTGACCAAATTATATCGGTCAAAAGTGGTTCGAGCTTACAAAAAGTGGGTTATGAATAATCGATTTTGGATATTAAAATTTTAAACGTGCACCTAAATTACTATGTTAACGATTAGAAATACAGAGAGGGCATCTTTTTGTATAAAAGACTAAGGAGCAGGGGGGCGGGGGGGCGCAGCGCCCCAAAATGGGGGGGCTGGGGGGCGAAGCCCCCCGCCATCACGAAAGAAAATAGGTAACAAATTGCCTACTGTAGGTTAGGTTAGGTTCAGAACATGACCATGCGTAGCGGAGCGAGTGAAACGAGCGCAGCGTCATACTATTCTAGGGGAACTCATACCCCCCAAATCTTAAATCAGGCAACACCACTCATGACTGGTTTTTGCAGTCAAAACTGTTTTTGACTAAGGGCATCGGTCAAAACCACTTTTGACTACAAAAATCAGTCAAAACTGTTTTTAACTGAAGGCATCGGTCAAAACCACTTTTGCCTGAGTTTTGCAGTCAAAAGTGGTTTTGACCGGTTATGAGTTTTGACTGTAACATATACAATAGCACTAGTAGTTTTAGTGTTACATCCAATTGAAACTCGCGTCAATATTAAATCTTCCGTGCGGACGAGCGGCCTTCGCGTGACGTCACAGGTCTGCTCTCGCTTCGCCGCCGCATACTAGATAGTCAGTCACAGTCATAAAAAGTAGAGTCGTCGCTGATTGAAGTCTATTTTGGGATTTGGGTCCCAGGGCAGTAGTGTATTATTGTTCCTTCTATATCTCGTTCAATCGCAGACACGATTTCACTCCATCTATAAGGAACAATAAAACACGTGGTAGCAGATTTTTACAGTTACAAAAGTAAATTTTCAGTTTAGAAGTTTACGCTCGTATTATTCCGTGTTTAAGTACAAAATCACCTAATGATTCGAACCAGCGATTGCTGGTTATGTTTTGATAAATTATCATTCAAAATAATTTACTTCAAATCTAACCATTTCAGTAGTTAAGTATTTTCTGTCAGCAAATGTTTAGCGTCATATGGCTCGTTGCGCCATTAAGTAGTTAAGTATTTACTGTCAGCAAATTCTTAGTGTCGTATGGCTCGCCGCGTCCGGTGTGACCGCGGCGTCCGCGACCTAATTACACTTGTTTTGTCTTCAAAAATAATTATTTTAAATTGAATTGAATATTGCAGCTAGAAATACGGTTTTGTTTGACTGACCACAGCAACGTTCGCTGTGGTCAGTCCTAGGATGGGTGACCAAAATAAGAAACATCTCAAGCTCCTCCGTGCTTCGGAAGGCACGTTAAACAGTGGGTCCTGCGCCTGATCTCACCCCGATCGTGTCGGTTAACCGTCCCATCGGACTAGGCGAGTGAAGGAACAGAGAGTGCACTTGCGTTTGCGCAGTCACTTGTGCCCTATAATATCTCCTGCGCAGATGGCTAGTCTCTGTGGAGATTGTCCGCCGTGACCGAATATCGGTTAGGAGGACATTATTATTATTATATCCAAAGAAAGTTGGCGTCAGACAGATCGGCTGTAAAAACCTCAGTCAAAACTATGTTTTGGAGTGATTGTCATTCCAAGCAAATCAGACCCTGGGCTACGAAGTGATGATAGAAAGATACTCTTTATTACTCACCACGAAAGTAGTACAGTTACAGAAGTTTTACAAAGCTAAAATGTACAATTTCGACAGTCTTATCGCTAAGAGTGATATCTTCCGGAGAACCTTTGGACAGAGGACACTTTGTTTAAATGATTTTGCGACATTCCTAAATGTGAAAAATGTTATACTAGCGGTTTTTCTAGTATTAGCGTACAAACAGAAAGCGTTATGATGAAATATATATTATGCTTGCACTAAAAATAGACAAAAAGATGTACTCCATATGACGTAGGATTTTTATTTTATGTTTATAATCCTTGTCAGTTTTGTTTGATATAAGTGTAAAGAAACGGACCCAAATGATAGCAAAAATACTTAATTTTATATGTAAGTATATATCAAAATGTAAATTATTCGTTTGAAAACCTATATAGAAATAATGGTTAAACCCAATCATTTATTTATTACAATTATTAACGCCCAAGGTTAATATATATGTACAACTTACTGAATTTGGTTTTATTTATTAGCATTCACTAGATATTAATATATGTAAGTTAAATAAGTGGATATGGACTAGCGATTAGAATCAAATATCAACATCATCATCAGCCATTAGGTCTTCTGCTCAGAAGACATAGGCCTCCCTATGAATCTCCTTCAACCCTAACCAGGTCACTTATCCACCGGGTAGGAGGCATGCCTACTTACTGTCTGAATTAAATATGTATAAGGTTTAACATAATAAAGCATATAAATAAATAGCAGCATAATGAGCGTATGCACATTTTAACTACGTGGAAGTCGCAGTGTGGACCCTATCACGCGCGCCTATAAGGGCAGGGAGAATACCGGGGTGGTTTAGTGGTTAGGCCGGCACTCTGCTGGGAGCCCCATACACGCTCGTCGTCTAGCCAACGGCGAGTACGGTTCCCCTCGACAAAAAAATGGTAAAGGCAGTTCGACATATCCAAAAACTTAAAGGTCATAACAACTGATTTTCAATCAATGAAACTATTATTATATTAATTAACAAAGACCCAATTAAATATTTATCGTAGGTTGATGTGCTGTTGATTGTACTTTAATTAAAATTGCAATAAGTTTTCGTGTTTAATAATGTTTCATTCTTATTTTTTGGTTTGTTTTAATAACACTGAAACATAAATCTAATATATAAAATTCTCGTGTCACAGTGTTTGTTATCAAACACCTCCGAAACGGCTTGACCGATCTTTATGAAATTTTTTGAATATTTTCAGTAGGTCTGAGAATAGGTCGTAAACTATTTTTTATTATGGCGAAACGTAGTTCGCGCGGCACAGCTAGTAATATATAAAAAATTCAAATACATTGAAAGTTATAAAAATGCATTTACAAGGTATTACTGCATTTTTTAAAACTTTTTAGTAACAAATGTCGTCTTAGTTAAAAACGTGGGTATATATGTATCTTATTTACATTAATTTTAAAATCTAATAATGAATTTCTTTCGTTTAAAACACAATTATGTCAATAAACTACCCTAATAAATATATTTTATGTATAAAATTTAATTGATGTTTGTTTAATTTGTGTTTAAATAATAAATCTTTGAAATTGAATTATTTCAATAATGAATGGAAAGTTTTTAACGAGCAAATTAAAGGTCAATACGTAAAGTCATTTAAATAGGTTATTGCACACGGCACCACGGCGAAAAATGTCTAGCGCGCAACTCTCGATAGGGTTGTCACGAGTGACGAGAGAGAGTCAGTCGTAGTGGGACGTCGACAACAAGATTTTGCTGTAAGATTTTACTTTAGTAGTAATAGTATTCAATTAGTTTTAGGACAATCCTAGTGTACTGACCTGTTAAACATATAGGTATTGATTGTTTGCTTAATGTTACAATAGTCAAAATCTGTAATAACAATGTATAAATATTATACATTGTATTGTTTTTTTCTATTTAATAACAAATATTTTTAATTATTGATGACATAATAATGACGTCACAGAAATGTCTTACTAAAACTAGTATACAAAGAAAAAAGGAATAACTAGAAACAAAATACTTATAAACTACTTTACTTAAAAAAAATACAAATTGTTTTTTCTAATGAAAGTTGATTACGTTTTTCACTAACGTAGATTTACTGAAACAACATTCAGGATAATTTTTTCACGTACAGTCAACAGCTCATCAACCTTCATCAACTTTTGCACCAGCACAGTGCATCGACTATCACTTCATATTGATCTCTTTGTGTTAGACTTAAAGTTAATACTATTTTTCGTTGTAGTTTTTCTTATTCAGGTTTCAAAAACAGATACATTTGTGACAACCCTAGTAAAAATTGATGAATTTTCAATAAGTTCCTATATAATGCGAAATTTTCGAGTAGTGGTTCATTCTGTTCTTCAAAGTGCTTCGAGCCAAGGAACTAGCTGCAACAGTGTCGTCAGTCGTCGTCGAGGAGTCTCCCCAGCACCCAGATCTTCAGCCACAGTACTTTATTTGTGAGTGTTCATTATGTAAGTACTTTGAAAGGTTTACTGATAGTTGGTTGTAATTACTATTTCCTCCAAGTTTCGTACGGAGAAAATAACAATGAGATAGTTTTAAAGATCGTCACACTTACAATGAAGGATCAGTGTAAGTATGCATTGTCTTTTTCCGATACTCAATTTTGCGTTACTTTTTCAGGTCTGACTCCGAGTTTGAAGTCTACCAACCAGTGCAGAAGACCAAACCTAAGACAAAACCAACATCTCGAGGTAACATCAGGTAAGGTTTAATTAATGCTGTCGTCATAGTATTTATTAAATCTTCGAATCGTTAGTGAAGATTTTATGTGATAATACCACAATATTTATTTATTAGGGTATGCCAACAGTACACATATTAATGAATTAGATTGAAGTGGATAACAATTGAACACTAAAATGATTATGAATGAGTGAATGGTGTTAGTATGCTGTTGCTGATCAGTATTAGCTAGGAGACTAACAATATTATTAAATTTATCTTTTCAGGTCTGACTCCGAGCAAGAACTGTTCGAGCCAGCGCAGAAGCCTAAGCCTAAGAGAAAACCAATCTCTCGCGATACTATCAGGTAAGATATGAGTTATTTATGCAAGTGAAGTGGTAATTTCGTTTTAGGTTCATCACTGATAGAGTGGGTTTTTTTTTTGTATTGAAGTGTTGTTTTCTTTATCGATCATAGTGGGTTAGATAAATTCGAAGATTGCAGGTGTCAATCGTAGGATAGGAACATTGCGTTCTACAACAACATAGTAATATCAATTATTGTTGAGTTGTTTCACGTTCTTGCTGATTGTCCTAACATAGGATATAATACAATCTCTTTTGTCTTTTACAGGTCTGGTTCATCGAAAAAGGCTAAGTCGAGCTCAAAGGAGTCGTTGAATTTGTTCGGGTTGGTGTCGGACGACGAAGAAGTTACAGCCGAGCGTGCGTCACGCGTCAGGCAGGGCAAACGACTCGACAGCAGCCTCGCCAACAAGACCGCGCACGGCACGCTCCTGCGGCGTACTCCGCTCGACGGTCGCTACTACGTGGAGACGCGCGTATACAGCACGGACGAGGCGTTGGCCGTAGCGCCCGACCAGCGGTACACCAAGGCGCTTGTCACACTCAAGGTGCAGCTAGAGCCAGACCAGCCCGAGTGGGACTACTTGCAGCAGTTTTTAAAGCGGTCAAAGTCGTTGTTTAAAGATAAGCCTGTATTTTATAGTAATAAAACAAATATTAAATAAATAAATTAACTAAGCAAGTAAAATATTTTTTACAATAGGTTTTTATATTTAATCCGGTTTTTTTGAGCCCACGTCCAGGTAAAGTTACAGTCGTAACTTAGGTATTAATGAGGTACGGTAATCATTCATTTAGTTAAGTGGATAAGTAATTAACTAAAAATACTATAGATTAGCGTTAGGTAACAAGTTGTATACTTTATTTTTCTGAATTGCTACGATGCCTTTTTGCTCAGAGTGTTCGATGCAATTAGGCAGCAGACAATGGGTAGGACACCTGCGCAGCAGCGCGCACAAGCGCAGGTGCGCAGTGTCGCGGGCGCACGACGACGCCGGTGTTGTCGAACTCGCGAGTGCGTTTAGAGGTCGCATCGTTACATACAGAATTACTCCTACAGATGAGTACCGATGCTCTTTACCCGATTCATTCTTGCATAGTATATTTTCTAAAATTTATAATCTTTTGCAAATGTCTCTAAATAAGCATATATGTTTAAAAGTAAATTTTGAATATTTTGCCGATTTTCTTTTATTTAAGAACGAGGTAAATAACATTAAGTCGTTTGTTACAAAAAATTTAACGATTCATCGCAATTTTGATTTTAACGAGTTGTTTGAAACACTCGTAAATACTATTAAGAACAAAGTTGAAGAATTTGAGGATCGTGACAGTGGTTGGACTTTTTTAAGTAATGTTTCCTTAGAAGTTAACATTAATAGATATGATCCTCTAAGAGGGTCTGGTTCAACTTATGTAGATTTACCACTAGCGATAAAAAAGAAAAAGGCGTGTATTAACATCAGGAATAAAGATGAATATTGTTTTTTGTGGAGCGTCGTTGCCGCTTTGTACCCGGCTAAAAAGAACGGTGACCGTACGTCGTCGTATCCGCACTTTGAACAGGTCCTAAACACCGACGATATATCTTTCCCAGTAACGTTTACGGATATCGCGAAATTCGAACAAAACAATCCACATTTAAGTGTAAACGTATATTCATTAAAGAATAATCAGATAGTTGTAGGTCCCATTTATAAGTCTGGATATAAATCCAAAACCAGAACTAAAATTAACTTGCTTCTACTTGAAAATAATGTTCTATGTCACTTTGTTTTGATAAAAAACCTTTCTCGACTTGTAAGAAGTCAAATTACGAAAAATCATAAGAAACTATATTTTTGTGATGATTGCTTGCTATTTTTTACTTCTGAAGTTAATCTTGATAATCATACATGCAGCGGCGTTTGTACAGTACTGCCTGAGAAAGGAACTTATCTACAATTCAAAAATTTCGAACGGAAGCAAGACGTTCCTTTTGTGGTCTATGCTGACTTTGAAACTCTTCTTATACCGTTCGATGGCTGTGAGCCTGACCCTTCATTAAGTTTTACTTCTCAGCGTCAACAGCACATTCCATCAGCTTTTGCTTATCACATAGTGTGCTCGTACGATACCAGTCTGAATTCTTTTGTACAGTATCGAGGAAAAGACTGTGTCCAAAAATTTCTTGATAAACTGTATTTTGACGTTAAAAAGATTTATGACATCTTAGATAAAGAAATTGCGATGGAATTCGATGAATATGACGCAGAGGCCTATGCGCGTACCGATGTTTGTCATATTTGTAAGCAATTATTATTTTTTGACAAAGTGAGAGATCATTGTCACCTCACTGGAAGTTATCGAGGTGCTGCGCATCAATACTGTAACTTACGGTTTAGCGTTCCTAAATTAGTTCCCGTTTTTTTCCATAACCTATCCGGCTATGACTGTCATCTGTTCATCAAAGAATTAGCCGATAGTTTAGGACCTGTTAAAGTCATACCTAAAAATAAGGAAAAATACGTATCATTTACAAAATTTTTACAGTTAAAGAATGAAAAATATGCTCAAATACGATTTGTCGATTCGTTTCAATTCTTAGGAACCAGTTTGGAAAAATTAGCGAGTGGGTTAGATAAAACAGATTTTAAGCATTTAAAAAAATATTTTCCAAACGCAACTGAATTTAAATTATTAACACGCAAAGGAGTATATCCGTATGATCATATGACACATTGGAAATCATTTTCCGAGAAACAACTTCCACACAAAAAAGGTTTCTATAATTCTTTAACTGATGAAGATATAAGTGATAAAGATTACACTCATGCTCAGGAAGTTTGGTCTACATTTAGAATACAAGATATGGGTGGGTACACAGACCTTTATCTAAAAACCGATGTATTGCTATTGACTGATGTATTTGAAAATTTCCGTGAAATTTGTAAATTGAACTATCAATTAGATCCTGCTTTTTACTTAACAGCTCCAAGTCTTTCATTCGATGCTATGTTACTTAAGACCGGCATTCAGTTAGAATTATTAACTGACTTAGAAATTATACGTTTTATACAGAAAGGGATACGGGGAGGTATCTGTATGTGCTCAACGCGATATGCTCGTGCAAACAATAAATATATGCCACAATATGATTTTACAGAACCAGATTCTTTTCTAGTTTACATCGATTGCAATAACTTGTATGGTTATAGTATGTGTCAGTACTTACCTGTTTCAGATTTTAGACTTTTAAGCGAATGCGAAGTAGATTTGTTAAATATCATGAACGTAGCAGATGATGCTGAGTTCGGATATATTCTTGAAGTGGACTTAACATATCCCGAGGAGCTACATAATGACCATAACGATTATCCTTTTTGTCCCGAAAAATTTGTACCACTCGGAGGTAAAACTTCTAAACTCTGTCCTAATCTGTATTCTAAATATCAGTATGTAATCCATTATGTTTATTTGAAAACATGCATTAATAATGGTCTTGTTTTAAATAAAATTCATCGCGCCTTAATTTTTAAACAAAGCCCTTTTTTGGCTAAATATATCAATTTAAACACAGAACTGAGAAAACAAGCTGTAACTACTTTTCAGCAAGACCTTTTTAAGTTGATGAATAATTCAGTGTTTGGAAAAACATTGGAAGACAGTGAAAAAAGAGTCGATGTTCGCTTGGTTAATAAGTGGTGTGATAAATCTAACAAGACAAAAAAGTTCATTTCAGCGGACAAATTAATAGCGAGACCTAATTTTCACAGCGCTACTATTTTTTCCAATAATTTAGTTGGGGTTCAAATGAAACCTGAAAGGGTTATCTTGGATAAGCCAATTTATATTGGTTTTACTGTTTTAGAACTATCTAAAAGTCATATGTATCAATTCCATTATTCTGTCATAAAACCTTACTATGGAAATAAAATACAACTTTGCTACACCGATACTGATAGCTTTGTTTATAAGATTGAAACGAAAGATTTTTATCATGATTTGAAAGATAACTTTTTAAGCTTCTTTGACACCAGTAACTATAGTTGTGACAATATATTTGGTCTGCCTTTAAAAAACAAAAAGATACCGGGCTTATTTAAAGATGAATTAGGAGGTGAAATTATGACAGAATTCGTAGGTCTCCGGTCTAAGTTGTACTGTATAAAAACGGAATCAGCATTTATTAAAAAAGCAAAAGGTGTGAAAAAAAATGTAGTAAGAGACTTAACATTAGATGATTATAAATCAGTTCTGCTTCACGACAAAATAATACGGAAAAAAAATATTTTGTTTAGATGCATTAAGCATGAGATTTTTACTCAGAGTGTTAACAAAGTAGCTTTATCTAATCAAGATGATAAACGTTTTATTTTATCCGATAAAATTAGAACCTGGGCTTGGGGACATGAAAATCTAATCTAAGATAGTGTTAAATTAGTTAATATAATTGTTTTTGACCTGTTAATATTTTTTATAGTTAATAAATGCAATTAAAATAGTATTATGTGTTTTATTTATTATTGCATCTATATTAATATTATAAAGAGGAAAGATTTGATTGTTTGTTTGTTTGTATTGTATAGGATTCGAAACTACTGAACCAATTTAGATAAAAGTTGGTATAGGGATAGTTCGAGACCAGGAAACAAAAATAACTCGGGCGAAGTCGCGAGCGGAAAGCTAGTATGCTATAAATTACTGCACTTACACATGCTACATATTTCCGCGTGTTATATTAAGGCTAAATATGATGCAATGCCAAATAAGCATTAAAATAGTATTGTGTTTTTTTATTGCATACCTACACTATAAATTACTGCACTTACACATGTCATATATTTCCACGTGTTGTATTGAGGTCAAGTGTGATGCAATGCTAGATAAGCAAATTTAGTCTAAGCCTCAACTTTATTTGATATTATATTCATTCATAACTCGTTGTTCGTGACAAGCAGTCCATATTGTAATATTATTGTAAGTATCATTCTCTTTTCATATCATTTTTTAATCATTATTGATTATTGAGGTAATTATGGATATCAACTTATTCATTATTATTATTCACTTGTTACAGATAATGTCAAACTCGTCGGATATCTTGTTTTCCCAATATGCACAAGATCCATTGGAAGGCTTCACGCAAGAATATCAAAACATGATACGTCGGGAAGAACAAACTAATGAATCAAGACAGGGAGAGAGAAAAATAAGACAAAGAAAGGACATCACAAGAAAAAGAGCTCGTAAATCTACAAAATCATTTGTGATCACTAAGGAGCAGAAAGGCGTGAAATTAATTAAAATACTGGTCTTGGACTTAGTGAACGATTCTTCAAGTGCATCAAATAGCTGCTTTGACATTGCTGATGCGGAAGAAAACGTAGTGCTGAGTGCTCAATATGTGGTGCAGGAACCGGTGGATGAAATCATGGACCTTACGGAAACCGTTATAAGAAAAATATCCAAAAAACTTTGTGGTGATAACTTATAGATAACTTTTTAATTTTGTTAAAACGTTTTCCTAATAAAAAAATATTTTCAAGTACTAAGTTTTTTTCTTTTTGGGTATCAAACATAATAAAAACAACTTTTATTACACATGACATTTTATTTGAAAAATTCTTAATATAGTTGTATATTAATTTTTAAACAAGATTGTTTCTCTAAATTTAGATTCAAAAATCATATAATGTGTATCCATTGAGAAAACACCATTTTTTAATACACAATGAATTTCTTAACGCACATCTTTTTTTATGAGTTAAACAATGGAACATATTATTACTATACAAATCATTTAACGTATTTAAATTTGGTATACCTGTATAACTTATGTCTATGATATTATTATGACCACATAAATCCTCTACCCATTTAACTTTTTCTTCACCTTTTACAATTATTTTCCTGTCTTTCAAGAAAGGTTTAATAATTCTGTTAAATTCTCTGTAGTCTATATATCCTTCACTCCATTGGTAACCTCTGTTTCTTTCTATCCAACAAACTTGTTTTTTTTCTTCATCAGTTAGTGTAGAAAACGGATAAGGAGGTTTAATTAAAAATATATGGGTAAACTCGAGAGTTGCTATAACAAATTCTTTTACTAAAAACTCATTTTTATTATTTTTAAATCCTTGCAAATCTACAATTATCGTATCGTTGTTCATGATATTTTCCTTACAATATTGCTTAAAGGTTTATATTCAAATATGCAATCGTTCAGAATCAAACAATATGCAGCTGTTTGGTCAGGTATTTCTTGATCTGTTTCAATTTCAACTCTAACGTCAATAGATCCTTTTAACGTTTCATGCTGACGTGAACAATCAATGATGAATAAAGGAGCGACGTCTCTGAATTCTTTTAGACTCATCAACGGCTCTGGTCGACGTCCGTGATAAGACTGTTGAAATCTAATGTACTGTTCGTATAATAAAGTAAATTTATCATCTGAAAAATTTACATTCAGTCCTTCATAGGGATAATATGACGAATTTAAAAAGACTCGTATGTCACGTACATGACAATGATCGAACTCTGCCATTGATAATTCAGCGTTATGTTTCCGATTAGTTTGTAAGGCAATTATAACAAATCGAGGTTTCTCTATTTGTGAAGATGTTTTGATAGACCAAGTATGTTTACGAGTTTTCGGTAATAATGGATATTCATATAAGTCCCAATTACGAAAAGCTAAAGTGATTGCTCGATCTCTCTCTAAATGTTTTAGTAAGTTAATTCTTTCACGGTCTGATACTTTAATGTGCGGAACTCGCCAAGCAATTTTAGTAATTATTATATCATCCACTATTTCACCTTTATTTAATATCAAAGCATTCAGATTTGTGTTGCTTCTCAACAATACTAACTCATGTTTGCAGTTTATTATAACTTTTTCATAGTCTTCTGCAAAACCCAATATTTTGTTCATTGGTATAGAAGCAGAGAATCCGCCATCACCAACACTAGTTGTACCTGTAGTCGACCAGCCCCAAGCTCTTGCGCTTTTGGATTCATTTTCATTTAATGATAAATAAGATTTTATAGTTGTGCTAATTCCTGCATTTTTTATTTTGTCTATTTCCACTCCGTTTAGTTCATATCGAATGTCTTGAAATAGAAATAACACCGGATTATTTACGAAATGCACACTTGACACCTTTTCTTTTTTGCTGTTATAAACATTAATTGTGCCCTCAATATACAAAGTGCTGAGTGAGGGCAGCACATACAAATCTTGCTGATTGATAGGTATTCGTATTTCATCATTCTTGTTGAAACTTGTTACATATGGTTTGTACGAGTGATATTCAAAACTTTCAATGCTGTTATCTATTGACGTCGGTTGAGTTATATTTAATATATTCATTTTAACAAGCCCACTAACTTCAAAAAATCCTTATTGCTTTTAGTCAACTTCTTTCTAAGCCGAAGCGGTGCGTCTTTTTGAGGTGATCTTTTCAAACTGACTCGAGTACACGATGCCTCTTGCTTTTTATTGAAATCAATCATTTTTTTTTCGGAAATGCAAATATAGTTGTACTTCTTCACCTCGTAAATTTACCTGTTTGTTTTCAGCGTCTAGTAACCGTATGCTAATCGCACTTATAGAACTTTGGTTTACTGGAAAATATATTAAATTTTTAGGTATTTCAATGATCCGATATCCTGGTGGTACATTAGGCACAAATTCATAAATTATATGACTAGCTTTTCCGTTCACAAATGAACCGCTGACTACGTCGCATTCAATCCTCACGATGGTTGTTGATAAAATGCTGACCGGATTCTGAGATTCAGTACTTATATTTGCATGTATTGTTTCAGTTCGAAACCCTAAAATTTGACCTAGTGAATCACTTTTGTTAAAGTGAACATTTTTGGAACAAAATATATTTGTCTTTAGAGTATTGTTGTTACAAGTCAATTTTAATACGGTGTTTTTAATATTACTTTTTATGTAATCACAAATATCTTGAAGTTCATAAGACCCTTCAGGAATTTCGATGACTTCATTTTCGCCATAATAAAATTTATTGTTTCGTTTATCAATATTAGGAATAGAATTAAAAGTAGAAAAATATAAAAGACCACATTCATAGTCGCCATGTAACTCCAATGTTGGCGAATAGTTCGTTGTCAAGGAGGCTCCTCTCCCAGTTATAGACACAGTGAAAGACATTTTTATACTGACAATTTTATTTATTTTACACGTTATATAAATGATTTTTCCAATAACATCTTAAAAATTTTAAACATAGATGACCACAGTTAGTAGTACCAAATTTTTGGTGTTGTACGTAATTATAGTTTATTGGTAAGTTGTGTAAATATTGAATTAATTCTAATGGAGGTTTCAAATTACCAAAACTATCAAAATATTCAGCGTAATTGTTTTGCTTGACGAAGGCTACCCAATGTGTTCCAGGATTTTTGGAGCTATCCAAATTCAATATCGCACATTCTATCTTTTTAGGTTTCGTAGGTAACGTATCTCTCATGAAAACACCGCGAAAAAATGGAATGTCACTTGCGTGTTCTAATATATCAATATTGGTAAGTGCACGTCTGGGTAGCCCCTTATTTAGTTTTTTGATGGATTAAAATACAGTCCAGCTCCTTTTTTGTGAGGTTTTATATACAGCCCTTTTCCAAGAGCCACAGCTTCCATCATCCTGTTGTGTCGTTCAGATTCCTGAAGACTTTTTTGTGCAGCTTTAGAATCATTAACAGCCTTTGCTATACCTGCTGCTCCTCCGGCTAATGAACCTAAAGCCGACAATCCCGCAAAAATCGGAATAAGTGGTAAAAGTCCTCCACATTTTGGAATAGGAATGCGACGCGGCAAACGTATTCCCTTTTTATTTGTAAATATCTTTTTTGCAGCAGCGTGGGCATATTTAATTGCAGAGTGACTGTCTTTAGATTTAAGTTTTTTTAATTGTAAGCGTATTTTTTTTACACCGGTCATAAATGATTTGAGCCCACTCCCTGCTTTGAGTTTAGCTTTCATTGCATTTTTAACTATCCAAGAGGCAAACTTTTCTCCTCTTCCAGCATCCTTGGATTTTAACCTTCTTTTCGCCATATTTAAAAGTCCTAAATCAGCTTTATGTCGAACGTCTAAATTTCTATTTGTATAAGCTATATCGTGGTACATACAAGCATTATCTAATTTGTTTATGCCTCGTTCACCTTTAAGCAACCGTTTATGAAGTTTTGTTCCAGGGCCACAAAATTGATATCCAGGTAAATGTAACTCAATCGGTAAATTGTCTATTATTGTGTTAAGTATACCACCACCTTCCTTCATTGATAATTCTAAAGTGAATAGAAGATACAGAATTGCGTAGCAATATTTATACTATTGAACCAATTCACTCTTGTCAATCCAACTGTTCTCTTTATTATTTAGACCTAACCATTTTACATATAGTGTGTTTCCTTTTCTTTTTAAAACTTTCTCAATAAGGTAAAGATCAGGAACTTTAGTTTTTTGTAATTCATACCCGTAAAAAGATCCCAAAATAATTTGTTTGTGTTTATCTTCTATTTGATATGTTTGAGGATTGGTTTCATTAACTTTTACTATGCGGAAAATTTCTGTAGACCAATTTGGAGTATAACCCTTACGAAAATCTCCTTTGTATTTACTTATACGAACATAATCACCTATTCGAAACGCAAATCTCTTTTTTGTTTTAGGTTGTTGCGTTTTAACAATGTTTGACTTAACAAAAATTTCGTTTGACTTAGTAACATCAACAGGCTTAAATTTAGTAATTCGATGTTTAGTGTTGTTATAGTTTTGTATCACGTCATCCAAATTATGTTCAAGCCATTGATATCGTCCATGAAGACTAAATAATTTGTAAAGATGAGACTTGATTGTTCTAATGACACGTTCGACAATGGATGCTTTTTTTGCAGAATATGTAGAATAATGATTTATTTTATACGTTTCCATCAATTTTTTAAAACTCGTATTATAAAACTCAGTTCCTAAATCGGTTTGTAAATTTTTAGGATTACGCGAAGAAGTGGTTAATATACTTTGCATAGCATTCATAACACAGTTTGCTGTTTTTGATTTTAAAGGTTTAGCCCAAACGTATTTTGATAAGCCATCAATCACTACTAGAACGTATTTATGGCCTTTATTGAATTGTGAATATTTTTGTAAATCCATAAGGTCTGCTTGCCATAGATCATCAATTCCTTTTATGAATGTACATCGACGAGAAAAATTTCTTCGTGCTGCTTTGTGAAGTTCTTTAACTACGTCTCGCTTACTCATCCTTAGTTGAATTTGCTTGAATCATAAAATCTATTTCTTTTTTTGTGTAAAATAAGGCACTCAAACTAACAATTGTCGCCTTTTCTAAACTACTTAAATATCTTTTAACATCACTATTATTATTTTTTATTTCTTGTCTTAGTTCTTCAATACATTTATCCACGTATTCTTTATTTACTGCTTCGTCGTTATTTTCAGGAAATTGCAAACCCTTCAACTTTGTTGATTTTAAATCAAAGTCACCTGTTTCAGATTTTACTAAAGTATCATTGAGAGTGTTAATGAATTCTGATAATCTTAAACGCTTGTGTACATGATGTCCAAATTTGTCTACATTCATTGTCGTCTTGATGCAGTCTTCATTGAAACGAGACTGAATAATTTTCCTGATGGATGCTTTTTATATTCTACATTTATGATGCCAGCTTCATATAGTTCTTCAATTATTGCATATATTTCATTTATCACTCCGGTATTACCAGCTTCTTTTGATGCTAGTAGTAATTTTAATCGTTCCACTAACTCATTTGGATCGTCCCAGTAAACCAAATCAGTATCTGTTTTAACCCTTTTTAAAAGGTTTATACCTTCTCCTCGAGGAATACTTTCCACACTACTTGTAATATTTCTTGTGTATTTAAACAGTGGTTTAATAATACGTATATATTTAAATCCTTTATTACTGTTCACTGGTTTTAAAGGATCGTAATTACGTTTATGAGCATTAGTATCTATTAGTATCTGTTTATAATTTTGTAAGTCGTCGTCAGTGACAAGGTCTAAATTTGGTATCTTTTTAAACAATAATTCCTTTAAACCGGGCGTTTTTTCCAGATCATGATTTCCAATCCTCAGTCTACAACCTTCATCGTAAACGCGAGTTTTGCCAAGCAAAAGTTTACCTCGCTCGTTTCTGACTCCATAAGGTATATCTTTTATTAGATCACACGACGTAGGCCATGAGAAAGATTCTTTTGCAATACTCGGAGATGATTGAATGGATTTAAACGAGTTTTCATGCTCATCGTGATCTTCAGAGGGTAATATCGTAAGAGTTTTGTTAGATAATTTATAAGCCTCATCACCATAAGAGTTTTCATCTTCTTCGTTCATAGCTTCCTCGAAATCTTCACTTACAGAATTTGATGACTCACTTTCGCTGTACTTATTTTTTTTTACTGGGTGGTTTTGGTCAATATCCAAATTTTTATGAAGACTTTCGTTATTTTTGCTTGTTAACACATTAAGTGGTTCTACAATAGGCTTAAATATTGTTTCTAATGCCATATTGCTAGCGTCTTTTGCATCTTTTATCATATTAACCTTCCTTTTCACAGCTGCGGCAGATTTTATAATTTGTTCTTTCAAATTTTGTTCCATTTTGTTTATATTTCCTCTCGGTATGAAATCACAAATGAAACTGATTCCATATTTATGTAACACCTTTTTATGAATGCTAGTCCACCATAATAAATGTGTCAAATGCCTTTCTATAGCATCCCTTATTCCGTTCGCAGTCTTTATTGATAACAATGTAGCTGAATGGTTGATTCCAAACAGTTGAGCACATTTCTCGAAATTGAGCCCAAGACATGTCAGACCCTACATGTTCCTCATAGACATGTCTTAAGTTAATGTCGTCTAGTTTAAATAAAATAATCAAGTTAGAATTATCTCGTACTAATTGTTTCGGTATTTTAGTATAAGTTTGATTAATATAAAAACAATCAATGTTTTTATGACGTCCCATAGCAAAATAGTCTCGGATGCTATTTTGATTCTCACAAGCAACATCGTCAAATATAATGATCGAGTTCGGCAAAGCTTCGTGAGGGCTTAAAATTTCACTATTATGATTATATTTATTATAAGTCGTGTTCGTAACCATACTCATAACTTTTTCTAAGAATGTATATTTAGGCTGATACAAAGACTTTGAATAAACATACAGATTTTGAAATCGTGGACCATCTTCATGTAATAATAAACTTATTACTAAGTTGGTCTTTCCACAATTCGATGGGCCACAAACAACACAGCGAATGGTATTTGGTAGTAAGTTGCCATGACGCTTTGGTTCATTCATTGACGTAGGACAAATACATTCTAATTTTAGTGATTGTTTTTGTTTGATAAATTTCATATCTGCACTTAAATGTGACCGATGTGATGCGTGTACTTCAACAAAATGATGACTGCATTGTCGCGTTAAAACGTTATAAATAGCGGAATATTTTACAACCAATTACAGACCTGAATTGAATCTTATCTGATAATTTACTTACTAGACGCTGCTACCACGTGTTTTATTGTTCCTTCTAGATGGAGTGAAATCGTGTCTGCGATTGAACGAGATATAGAAGGAACAATAATACACTACTCAGGGCATATAAAAAATATTTAATGAAAAACAAACCGGAATTTTAATTTTTTCCTCTAAGAAAAATTTCGGTAATAAAATTGATACCCCATAAAGGGTATGTAGAGCCCTATTATGGCTTTTTTGAGTAGAGAACATTAAAGGGAACAACTTAAGTCCTATAAAGTTTTTACGTAAACCGTAGGAGCGTCAGACAAATGTACTCTACATATGAAACTCGAAAACGAAAAACACATTGGTACATGGCGGTCTCGAACCCCGGTCCTCCCGATTGGAAGGCAAGTGCCGAGTCCACAGCACCACCGACGCCCCCTGACGGCAAGCAGTTTAAAAGTCTTAGCGTAATCCAATCCTGTAGACGCCAGCGCCACTAAGCCAAGGACTTATCCAACTCGAACAAACAGAAATTAATATATTTTCTATAATTTACTTAGGACTAAAACAGAAAATAAAGTTATAAATATAAAACAGTGGTAGTCTGTGTTCATTTCAGAACAATCAAAACCTTTACTGAACAGAGTTTCTTTCATTCTGAAAAAAACTATTTGTACTGTTAGGTACATCCTTTATAACGCACGTATCCTAAAGTCGTAAATATTTACTCGACCCTTTCACATAAATGCTTTGACGCTTATTTATAAAACCTGCGAGTATAACTGCTTCTGATTTCCATATTACAAGAAGCCGGTTCCTTGTCCTCGTATTTTGGAGTCAAATGCTGCGACCAACGCTTATACACTTTTCGTTTTTTTTTATATAAATATACATGTTAAAACTTTCTTGATGGCGAGTAGATAAACATGAAAAGCATATTCAACAAGGACTTTAATCATAAAATAACATAACATGTAAAGCTTAGACGTGCTGAGCTTAGATGAGGCTGGGTCAGAGCAATCAAAAGGAATGACCAGAGATGAACGGTCTTTTCTTAAGTCATCATATGACGTTGAGAGTGAACGGAGACTTTCTCAATTTCCGGGGGCGCTCCCGCCGGATACGACCAGTGATTTGCCACCTCCGGCTCGCCGCACCGTTGAGCCCTATAAACAATTCCCTTCGAACATTTTCCTTGAAAAAGTAAGCATTTTTTTCCACTTTTAAACACAACGCTATTTCTATTCAAATTGGGGTTGTTACGTCTGAAAGCCTTCGATGAACCTTCATCTTTGTGTGAAACTTATTTAATATATTTTGATCCATGGCAGCGTTCAATAACATCAAATAGTCAAAATCAGTAAATGAAAATTATTTACAATAATAAAAGATCATGCTCTTATTAATTTCAGTTTTACCTAGTTTCTCTTTATCCTTAGCACTGATAAAATAGCCTTTATCTATAGTAATATTATAAAGCTGAAGAATTTGTTTGTTTGGTTGGTTGAACGCGCTAATCTCAGGAAGTACTGATTCAAATTGAAAAATTCTTTTAGTGTTGGATAGTCCATTTATCGAGGAAGGTTATAGGCTATAAAACATTACGCTACGACTAATAGAAACTGAGCATCAATGAAACATGTTGCAAAAACGGGAAAAAAATATATGGCGAAACGTAGTTCGCGGGTACTTTATAACAGCTAGTACTTTATAACACCGTTGTTTGTATTTTTTTTTTCACAAATACTTCTTAATGTTCACTTTGCATTGTTGGACCAGGAATCTCCCCCAAACTTCCCCAAGAATCTCTACACCGATCGATCTCGCATCCAGCAGCTTCCGGCGACTATCACAAGATCGATGGTCCATCTTGTGGAAGGACCTATCACCGTTGTGTCTCCTGCGAGATGCAACGGTGCGGAGTGGCAGTGGGCAGGGCACATACCCTGCCCACTGCCACTCAAGATTCACAATCCTTCGAACTATGTCGGTGACTATAGTTCTTCTACGGATCTCATCATTTCTGATTTGATCATTTGGAGAAACTTCGAGCATAGCCCTCTCCATTCCCCTTTGACCTTGAGCTTTCTTATGAGGCTCACTGTAAACGGCCACGTTTCAGTTCCGTATACATTAACGCTGGCAACACGCACGAATTGAAGACTTTCGTGTGGAGACACTGTGATAAATGGGCGGGAAATATGATGCGTAGCTTTTCAAGAGCACTGCCCAGCCGAGTTAAATTCGTCGATTTACTCTTTTCTGGAAGTTGCGTTGAGGTGTAGAGCCTTTAACCTTCACAGGAGTGAGTACCCACTTCTGTGAAGGTTGAAGGTTATATAAGAATTCGCCATAATTTTAATCTTATCCATGTTTATTTTAAGACCTACTTGTTCGAAAACTCAACAGATATCATCTCGGTATTCAGGTCATCCATAGCCTCAGCCACGACTACGACATCATCAGTAAAACGAAAGTGAGTCAAGCACTTTTTGTGATGGAAGTGTTGGAGGTAGTTTGCTGGATGAATTAAAGACTGGATGGTTGTTCATTTTTTTTTTACTTTTTTTTTCGGCAAACGCAGTTTGCCAACCACTATGCGGAGTGGAGGTGGAGAATCCTCATGGATACCCGCACGGCCGGCCGCACGGGTTATGCCGGACTCTTACCAGCTAAACTCCACCTTATGCTTTTAACCATAAGGTCATTAAGGCTTCATCGGATAGCGACCGCCCCTCAGGAAAGGGGCGGCGCAGCGCTGCCCTAGACTAACTAGGGCATATGCGCTATATAAAAAGGCCGGGAACCAAAGTGGGCCGGTCGTATCTGATAGGGACCTACTTCGTCGAGCGTACAGAAGGTAGCTCGGAGAAAATACTGACTAACTAAGCGATGTCTCATAGGCGAAGCTACGAGAGGGATTTAACGAGCTCTAGATGCTCGACAAGCGCGAGTGTCCTATCGCGCGGGGTTGGCGCGTTCCTAAGTTTGCCGGCTAAGATGCTTAGCTCGGCAAGATTGACTTTAGAGATGGCATCGAATACGACTGCTAGGTCGTCCGATGCAGAGGCGGGCGCCGCTTTGGAGAGCGGTGTGGGTTTTTGAACTTGCGCTCGGGGGCCCCACTTAGGGGGGAAAATGGATGTGTGGATGGGTGCCGTTTTCGGCAGCGCCGGGAAATTGGCGGCTGTTGGAGCAGGCATGCTAGGACGGGATGGGCGGGAAGGGTGCGCTTTCGCGCCCCTGTGAGGACGGGGAGCTCTGGGGCAACCGCGATAGTTTGCTGTGTGACCCGATTGGCCGCACAACACACAGGCAAGAGGGGTATTTATTTAGATTCCGGCCGCCTTATATACTAATTTCTAGGCGCAGACCCCTGCGGCGAGCTATACCGTAAAGAGAGCCTATTTTTATTATTTACAAGTGAGGGTATCGTAATTCTAATCCTATTCTAAGGGTACTTAACAAATCCATTATTACTAACTACCTACATACTAAAATATCACAATTTAATCTAAGATTACCCTAACATTATTTTTATTAACTACTGTTATGCTACCCTACAAACTATTCTAGATACCCTACACACTTGACGTCTAAATTGATACCGAGTCCTTTCAGTACAAAAACTTAAACACATGATTCAACGCAGCTGTAAACAGTTTAGGCGGTATAACGTCACCCTGTCTCATATCTCGCTGAAGTCGTACTGGTTTCGAGTTTTGGTATGGTAGCGTTTTCGAACAATGACTGCAGTGCTTGAATGTACCGATTGTCTTTTTGTCACCTCTAGAGAGACCTCCGAGTCAAGATATAAACAAATATCGCTTCCAGGTAGGTACTATGCATAAATCCCACTGAGGTGTAGATTAAAAAATGGTGATGTCGGTACCAATTCAAACAGTCCTCGGAGCACTCACTGTTGAAGAGACGGAAAACAGAAAGAGCCGAAATCCCTCCGTGAGCCACCGCGCTTTATTCCTCTTCTTCTTCTTATAATTTATTTGACCACATATACAGTATCAAACTGCATGTTATAACCTTATTTACATGGTACATGCATGCATAAACGGGGGTGGAGAGGGGCAGCCCCTTTACTCGGGGGGATCAGGGGTGGAAGCTTAGAAGCTAAATTTGAAAAATGTGTGTTAGGTTAGACATTGTAACCACAAACAGCATCAAACTACTTGTTGCATGTTTGCTTGCATACAGGAGGCTTGTTTGCATGCTTGCTTGCATACTGCATACAAGTTGCTAAATCACTTTAATAAAATTAGTAGTAAAAAGCAATTTTCAGTAAAATCCACATCGACGCTACTTTCGCATAAAAAACAGCCTAAGCCGAACTTTATTATTATAACGAAAAATTTACGAATTAATTTTTATTTTAATAATTGATTTACGAATTAAATTTTATATTTATTGATTTACGAATTAATTTTTATTTTAATTGATTGTTATACTAATCGTTCTTGTATATGAACTGACTTTCGATTCAATGAACATTATACCTTTTGAATGTTAAATGAAAATATAATTTTAAGTAATTGTATTAAAATATAATCAATTGTTGTACAATTACTGAATTCTTAATAGCTAAAGCTTATTGCATTATCCTAGTATTATTATATTTATCAACTAGCTTTGCCTGCGAACTACGTTTCGCCTTAATTTATTTTTTTCCGACATCTTTAACAAATATCGTTAATGTACACAGAAATAAATACAAATACTTAACAAATTATATACTAAAACCTTCCTCGAGAATCACGCTATCGAGTGGTGAAAACCGCTTGAAAATCGGTGCAGTAGTTTTTGAGTTTATCGCGAACAGACAGACAGAAAGACGTGGCGGGGGACTTTGTTTTATAATACGAATATGTAAGGATTTTATACGAATAGATTGTTAAACATTATAAGGTTATATCATTTAAAATTATATCATCTGATTATTATAGTAGCTTCTCCGTCATCCAATTACGATCTTGAGGCAAAGAGATACGCTAGATGATCGGCCTTATCCCTCGCACTGTAAGCCAAACTGTTTTATCCGACTTACACAGCAGTGGGTGACTGGACTGGCAGAAGTACGCCTGCTTGGGTACCTCCGTCTTAACTATTTCTGTCACAAAGCAGCAGTGCTTGCATTGCTGTGTTCCGGTTTGAAGGGTAAGATACGGCAGTGAAATTACTGGGTACCGTGACTTTACATCTTATGTCACTACACTGTGGTTCTTGTGGGGTTTGCAGATTTGCTGCGAATCTCACAGGAACCACATGTACTAAAAGGTGACTGTTACCACTTACCATCAGGTGAGCAGCATGCTAGTTTGTCAACTAAGTTGTATAAAAAAATAGTTGACGTGCACAGAGGGAAAGCCTGCAAGTCGCTCGCCAGTTCTGGCAACTGCAGTTGCCTTTTAGCATCATCAATTGGCTAGATGACAAAAAAAATTTTTTTGCTTTAATAGAAGCTCATTCATATAATAAACATAAAGAAAAAATCGGTTTTCGAATAACTATAAAAACAACCGAGATATAAGGTATTACAGATTTTTCTCCATCTCTTTCTAGCAAAACGGCAATTTACAAGGAGTCAATATGGCCGTACTCAACAATGACGTCACAGTTGATGTCGGATCTCTCTGTCTAATCGCCTTCAAATTAACAACTTAAAATGCTTGTATCTAAGGTATTTCTAAGCCGATTTTAATTCTAATTTCACAGGACTGCGTCTTTTTCTACGGTATTTTAATATTTAAGACGAGACGTAAAAATTTGAATTCAGTCATCATCCCAATTGCCCTTCTGCTGAATCACGATGCGGCATAAAATTTTTGCTTCGTGTCTCCAAAGTTCCAGTGCTGATGATTCCTAGCTGTATTTCAAACTAGGTAATACTAGGTAAGTTCATTAAGTTTTTTATATTTTCTGTGATTTTGTCACAATCAAACATTGATTATTCTTATTTACCGTTAGATTTTGAAAAAAAGAAAAAATTAGAAAGAAAAATAGAGCTTTTATATAACAAAATAAAGTAATTAACATATAGTACAGGTACTTTGATCAGTATATTATCTATTGTGTTAATTAACAAAACAAGCAAACTTAACAATCGTATGATTTAATAACCACATAACTACATACAATTTTTACATTAAAATTATAATGACCTTAATCTATTGTTGCCTATTACAACCTAATGTTGCACTTATATAATATTAAATACTACATCTTCCTCTTTTAATCACAAACACAATCTATCAAGTATCTAGGTGGAACTATATTTCGCCGTGCTCTTGATTGTTCAACATTACAATATATGGTTATCTATATTAATTACCTTAGTATTACAGACATTTTCACTTCCATCTACCTCTTTTACGCAGGATGAAACTCTTCAGTAAATTTTTTTCATCACATTTTGAAACGAAGGTTTTACATGTATAGTAGGTATTTCTTCTAAAAATATATCAATTACTACTATCTTTTAAAATAAGAGACCTAGGCGATGTGTGTACGAGTATGTTCACTACGTTCCCTGACATCCATACCTTATCTCTTAAATACACAATATCTTGACCAGGATAGAGCTAGGTTACTAAATTTGCCATATTTATCAAAACCTTGCTTATTACTAATGAATTGAAGTTTAGTCCTTTTTTTAACGAGGTGGAATGCTGTTGCGCACCATACCTACCGATGGCTAGTCGACAGGCGTGTGTGGGACTCTTCCCACGGGACATATCCACTAAACCAACTTCGATGTCCATGCTGTCCATAGTCAGGGCGATCCAGGGTCTGGGTGGAAGTTTAGTCCTAGTCAATCTACTAAATAGCAATTGAGATGGAGTAGTTTGAGAACCTAAAACAAGAGTGTTTCTATACTTTAATAATGCTTCATTTATATCAATACCACTCCAAAGATTTTTTGATCAATTTTTAGCAACACCTACATATCTTTCAGTAAAACCATAGATCGGGGATATCGTGGGCTTGACGTTATTCCATTAATCCCCAAAATTTTGCAATGTTATAATGACCTTACATCTAATGTTACCTGTTACAACCTAATGTTGAATTTACATAATATTAAGCACTACAGTATAGTTTCAAATGTGTTTAAATATTATATGCGGTTTTAATATTTTTTTCGACAAAGCCCCTTTCATGCGGGATAATTTCGAAACCGCTGAAATTGGTTACAGTCTCTTTGCTAATAAATCTTGAGTGACATTCGATTATGCTCGATCGCGAGAATGAAGTGGGATCATCGAGCTATGGGATCGCAGGAAATCAGGACGTCATAGTGATTCCACAACAGCCGCCGGGGTACGTCACATGAGCATTGTTGCCCAAATGGAATGCCAATCTTTCCGAGCTCCTACGATATACAGAGCCGCTATTATGGCCCTTACTTTTTCATTGTTTATGCAAAATACTCAAGTCCGATGAACTTTTTACTAACGTATAAATATATGCAGTAATTTAATTAGGTACTATATTTTTTATGATTTTTTGATAATTTTACTTATAATTCCATTAATGTAAGCCTCAATGTCTAGAATACTTTTAGAAATCCAATCTGTTTCAATTTTTTCTAGTTTGCGTGAACGTCATTTTCATGGATAATGTAAATATTTTCATAATAAAATATTTTTGATATTTATGAAACCATCGTTAATTATGTCGTTTTTCTAATTTAAGCATTGAGCATATTTGCAGATATACTTCAAAGGCCTTTGATTAACTTTGCTTTATTGTCACGGTAGGTACTCGAAACCGCCACTTTACAATGAATGAAATCGACACCAGGCAAAATGAACCTTTATCTAGAGAGACACACGAGCACGGCGCCTATGAATTTCTTTTGTGCTCCCAGGATTTATTAAGAGAATAAAGGAGCAACGGTTACATTTCCACGTTCGGACGCAGCCAATTTTGACGTTGCTGGGCTGATTACGCATTACTCAAGATTTATCCATTGTACCGAAGATCTATATCACTGTTCAATTTCCATTCCCCGTAACTGTAATTTATCCGCAAACGAACAGAATTCAACACACCGGTAGCTAAGATATTTCACATAGACAATACACCTACGCGCTATATCATAACTTTCGGTACGTGGTTTGCCTTGTTATTGTATATTATTCACAAACCAATTTACAAATTTAATTATGTTACATAATATTTGTTCAAGCTCAAAATGTTTTGAAAGCAAGTCAAAAGTTTCCTTTGTAAGCGCTTCGAGGTTATTAGGGAAATTGCCGTGGAAAATAAATAAGTATTAACACTCGAAGTAGAGCACTTCAGATCCAGCTATGAATTGTTAATATTGGAAACCCTTCTAAAAACACAGCTGTGTTTGCTCAAATTCCTGTTCTTAGTCTGTAATTACGGGTTGAAGCTCCCATATTTGTCACTATAAACATAAATGGGCAGGGAAGATGAGGGTGTGCATGTGTCCTAATTCAAGCGTTGCTCGTTAATTATTTACTACAATACATTGGGTCAGGGTACCAGGTACTAAGAACGAGGTCCTGGTGAGACCTTTGTAATTACTTGTTCGCTTTCCTGCCATCTTACGGCACCCTACCAATTAAGCTTAATTATATGGGTTTTGATTGTCTTCGAGTTGTAATGGTAGTAGGTGTATGATATCCAATCCTTAAGTGTAAATTTTGGGCAATAATAATCTGAAATGACTAACAGCATAAAAACGTGAACAGTGAAAAAAGGTAAAATATTTTCCACCATTCTAAAATAGGACTGACTAGTACAAAATACTTCATAACTTAATTAACAGTATCTGAATGAGGATCTCAAGGACTGAAGTACCTGACCAAACAAGCCGAGGAGTTGCAGTTTACAAATTCATTCACCGACTCATTTGCAGTAGTAATTTATTGGTTTTAAACATCTTGTGTCAATTAACAAAACAGCTAATAGAGCTTCTTCTCTTTAACCGACTTCACAAAAAGGAGAAGATTATCAATTACACTGTGTGTTTTTTTTATGCTTTTTACCTCGTAACTCCATTATTATTTAACTGATTTGGAAAATTCTTTTTTTTTTTGTTTATGAAAGTATAATTCCCAATTGGTTCCATTGTAACCAAAATAGAAACTGGTGATAGGATCCCTAGAAAATCGTGAGAAACCCTTAAGTTATAAAGGCATGTCCAACGTGTTAAATGTTTGTCTGAAGCTATTACATATTCAGGTATTTGCATCTTGTAATCATGAGCCGAGCTGATGATCCTTGACTTTTACGAGCGAGAGGTTAGTTTTTGAATACAATAGGCACGTATACACCCTCAGTTGCATTCTTTTTAACCCCCGACGCAAAAAAGGGGTTGTTATAAGTTTGACGTGTCTGTCTGTCTGTCTGTGTGTGTGTCTGTCAGTCTGTCTGTGGCATCATAGCTCCCGAACGGATGAAGCGATTTCAATTTAGTTTTTTTTATATTAAAGGTGACTTACGGGCGAGTGTTCTTAGACATGTTTGATGAAAATCGGTTGAGCCGTTTATAAGTTATGGGGGTGAAAGTGGGGAAGAATAACCGCATATCTGAAAATATACTCGAGTGGGGTTTCAAATCAGAACGGATCACGTGCACATTATAAAATAATATGTTAGGCCGTTTAAAAAGTATGAAATAAAAATTAAATTTAAATTTTAAAAAACCCCCGACAAAAAACCTCCAAAAAGTAAAAAATAAAATATTTTGATTAGCCCTTTAGTCGTCACGTCGGGGAACCGCAATTAATATATCCAGTAACGCTCTACGTATTGGGTCAGTAAGTATTTAAATAAATAGATATATTAATAACGGTCCCCCGACGTGACGACTAAAGGGCCAATCAATATATTTTATTTTTTTAATTTTTGTAGGTTTTTTGTCGGGGGTTTTTAAATTTTTAATTTAATTTTTTAAGTTACTTCGGTGACCTGATATTAAATTTACTAAAAAAGTAAAGTAAAAAGTTAACAAAAATAAAAAATATAAGAATACACACAACCTGACATTATTTTATTTTGAAGTCGAAGACAAATTTTTCAGCTTGAAAAACTATAAGCTACAAAATAATGTAAACGACATAAAGATTTTTTTATTTTGTTTTATATTTATATTCACGGATTTTTGTGCATACGAGTAGGTATGATTTTAAGAATCGTTATTTAATTTTTGGCTTAACAATATAAAAAGGGGATTTATCTACATTTAAGCACTTTTGGTGTCAAATACAAAAATTCAATCCCTAAAGAGAAAAGGAAATTCAGTAGATACACTATTCAATCTTTTATTTTAGAGGCTTTAAATGACTTATTTTATGTTGGCTTCACATGACACAGAATATGTTATTTTTGAACGAGTGGTGAAAAAGGAAATGGACAGCTTCGGTGTTAGTGGGAGCACTTCGAGGAGGTCTTCCAGGTCCGAACCAACTCCGTTACTTACGGCTACCAGCTTGCTCGCATAAAGCCTGGATATTGACGTTTAATTTTAAACACGGAAATGGAGTTAGTTCGTGGACAAATTGAAATTTGTAATTTTTCGTTAATCATTCGTAAGCTAAACTTTACGTAATGGAAAGATTTTTTGACAGAGGACAAATGGAATATTCTTTATTACCATTTTGATTTCATATATGTATATTGTAATTATAAGTACCTTGTAGTTGCCTAACTGTGATTTTCTTGGTTCTTTTTTCATTTTCTTGTACCTAACGATCCACTGTCACACTGAAATTTGAAAATATCACTGGTGTGAAGTTTCAATGTGAAACTGGGGTTGGACGGGAATTAAACATTGGGAAACACTGGTTATCATGAAGGTTGGTTGGTATGGTTATTATGAAGTGCTTATGATCATAACTCTCCTAAACAGAAAAAACATCATACAAAAGCTCCCTTTTCAGATCAACATGTACGAGTAATGCCCATCTTTAGATCAAAAGATTCTTTAACTTTTTTAAGTTAAAGGAATTATGGAAAATTTCCTCTTGTAAAGTTAACTTAGCAACTGCGACTTTTTGCAACGATACAATTGCTATACAAACGCGCTGCAATTGCCATATAGTTACTTGCATCGATACGTTTACATCGCGAATGTATCGCATTTGCATCAACACATCGCGTTTCTATCGTGACTATCGCTGTAAAAAGTCGCAGCATTTAAGGGGCCTTAATCTACAAATACGGCACTCATGTAATTGTGTTAACTTAAAATATGCATTACACTATCTATATCATTTTATAATGCCATCGGTGGCAGTCGAGCTAGTGGCTCATCTCATGGACATTTGCATTGCTAGGGCATAGCTCGTTTCTACCTATCTGGAAAGAAGCTCTTTCAAAGCCTCGTTTGAATTTGAACATATCGTAGCGCCCAGGCAATACCGCAGTTGGGAATTTGATCCAGAGTCTGCAAGAAATGGCGAGACGAGGAGAGTGGAAGAAATGACCGCTAAAACCGAACTGTGCTAGGTTCCAGGTGATACGGATGAACAACTTCAGACGTAAGTCGCAGATACTTTTCATGCAAATAATAATCTATTACTATAGGAGAATTAAAGTTGTTCATATCTTCAGTAAACAAATCTAATATACGAGTATACCAAAACTCATCCGAAACGGCTTGACCGATCTTTATGAAAATTTTTGTGTATGTTCGGTAGGTCTGAGAATAGGTCGTAAACTATTTTCTATTATGGTGAAACGCAGTTCGCCGGCACAGCTAGTAAAATATTAAAATCAATAGTAACACCAGTAATACGATGTCGTAATAGCGTGCTGTAGCAAAACTCCCCTAGCAACATTTAGCTATCATCATTAACTGTTGTAACAGTTTTTAAGAGGTCAGTGTTACTCTTAAGAGGATTGTGAAACTTTAAATTTTCATACAAAAAGCGATAACGCTTTTCTCCCTCTACATAATCCAATTAGTATATCTACAACATTTTCAAAAATTATAAAATTTTTGGAAATGTTGTAGATATACTGAAGATCTAGGTTTGTACGTTTTGATTTTGAAGTAATATTGCCCAGAATTTATTAGCATTTAAATATCCCATGAACCTTCACTGTTGGATCTTCTGCTGACTTCTCATCCCGACGGCTACCTCATATCTGTCGGCGCCCCTCTTGGCTCCTCAGATCACTGCCTCATTAGGAGTTCGGTGCCACTCACGTGCTTGCAACGACCTCGAGCTGCACGTAGTCGCCGGCACTACAAGTCAGCAGACTGGGATGGGATGCGGTCCTTTTTTGCGTCCTACCCTTGGATGCAGGTTTGCTTTATGCCGGATGATCCCAACTCCGCCGCTGAGTCTGTTGCTGATGTGGTGTTGCAAGGTATGGAAATTTTCATTCCATCCTCAGTTATCCCCATTGGTGGCAGATTCCAACCTTGGTTTGGTCAATCCTCCAAAAAGGCTTCTCGCTGGAAGCAGAAAACCTACCAAGCCTGGGTAAACGCGGTGACGTCTCGGGATGGAAATACCAGCGCTTTGAAAAAGCAGTATAACTATGCCTCCAGATCCTTCAAAAGGGACATTGCAAAAGCGAAGTCGGAGCACATCAGTACAGTTGGCGAGAGGCTAGAGCGTCTTCCTTCGGGGTCTCGTGCGTTCTGGTCTCTCGCCAAAGCTATTCAGGGAAATTTCTGCATGCCATCTTTTCCACCACTGCACAAGGATAACACTTCGTTAGCCCATGATGCTAAAGAGAAAGCCGATCTTTTAGGGAAACTCTTTGCATCCAACTCGACCTTGGATGACGGGGGACAGGAACCACCGACCATACCACGGTGCACGAGCTTAATGCCGGATATTCGGTTCCACCAAAGCTCAGTGCGTCAAGCACTAGTCACCCTAGATATCCACAAGTCGAGTGGGCCTGATGGTATTCCTCCTATCGTGCTAAAGACGTGTGCTCCAGAGTTGGCACCGGTTTTAACGCGACTATTTCGGCTCTCTTCTGCATATCAATGATATGCTGCAAATCAGCAGCATTCATTGCTATGCAGACGACAGCACGAAAGACACCTTCTATAACGGCCGTGCGAACTCTTCTCGGGAAAACGTCATTGAGTGCCGGAATAAACTTGTGTCTGAAATCGAAAATTTTATAGCCAGAGAGGTTATCTAATTGCAGCTTGTCCGGTTGCTTTTTCAGATGACTCGGGTGCGCGACCCCGGCTTCTCGAGCCTTCGATGCCGTTTACCTCTTATCTCCGCGGTGTCGATGTCCTTCTCCTTCCCTCCCTCTCCCATTACAGTTGTGGTAAGGCCCGGTACTAATTAGGTTCACCTACTTAATGCCGGGACTGTGCGGGTTGGTACCACCACTCTGCCTATTTCGGTCGTAAAGCAGTCTTGCGTTTCGATTGAAGGGCAGAGGTAGCCGCTCCTTCATGCCCCCTTCCCCGTCCCTGTTGTGGTGAGGAGTCTCGGTGATAATCGAAATTAGCAGAGTTATAAGTCTCAGTGTGTTCGTTGGGCGTGAGGAGTTGACGCGCGGTACAGGGAGACCCGGTGGAAATGGTTACCGTCGGCCACCTGCCGGTCAGTAGGGGACCCGAACCCAGGACTATCCTGCCTGGGAGGCTGTCCTGCACAACCGGCGAAAATCCCGTCGTGCAGTCATCGTGCCGGAGTAGGAGACCGGAGTGGATCCCGATGGGTGCATGCGGGGGGGCACCGGGGGCCCTTCCGTGCCGCGTGTCAGCTCTTCACACAACCCGCGTTCCCACTTTGTACTACACTCTGCCCTTTCTTTGTTTGTCACCGGGACTCTGCCTCACATTTATCCCCTTCCCCAAAATGCTCAATTAAAACAAAACATGAAGGTAAATAAAAAGAAGAAGCGAGCTCCTACGGCGGACACCCAATCCACTTTTAAAATGGATTTCTGCAACATCAGGGGTCTACATAGTAATCTTGATGCCGTCCACTACCACCTAGAGACGGCTCAGCCTGCCTTGCTCTTCTTAACGGAGACGCAAATATGCGCCCCTGATGATATTTCGTACCTGAAATACCCCGGTTACGAATTGGAACACACATTCCTACGTAAAGCCGGGGTGTGCGTTTTCGTCAGGGGCGATGTTTGTTGTCGCCGCCTTCGGGGCCTCGAGCATCGGGACCTGTCGTTACTATGGCTGCGCGTGGACCATGGGGGCCTTACCCGAATCTACGCGTGCCTTTACAGGTCCCATGCCAGTGAAATAGGGTCAGCTCAGCTTTTTGAGCACGTCCAAGAGGGGATTGACCGAGCGTTGGAGCAGTACCCATCTGCGGAGGTGGTGGTCCTTGGTGACTTTAATGCTCACCATAAAGAGTGGTTGAAGTCCCGGACCACTGACCTCCCTGGTAGGACTGTCTTCAACATGGCTTCGGCCTATGGCCTCTCTCAACTGGTCGTACAGCCCACCCGTATACCAGATATAGAGAGCCATGAAGCCTCCCTGTTGGATCTTCTGCTGACTACACGACCAAGCGGATACAGGGTTGTGGTCGATGCTCCTCTTGGATCATCGGATCACTGCCTTGTCCGTAGTACTGCTAGTCTTGCGCGGCCCCATCGCGCGTCCCCATCGCGCGTCTGCGGCTGGCAGTCGTGCAGTTTGGCGGTATGAGTCAGCAGACTGGGATGGACTCCGAGAATTCTTCGGATCCTACCCCTGGAAGCAGCTCTGCTTCGCCTCCGAAGATCCCGATACTTGCGCAGATTGCGTTACTGAAACGGTGCTGATGGGAATGAAAACATTCATTCCCAACGCCAAAATACCTGTTGGCGGTCGCAGTCGTCCCTGGTATAACAATACCTGCAGGAAGACTGCCCACCTCAAGCAATCTGCGTACATCGCCTGGGAAAACGCCAGGAAAAGTCGGGATCCTGGTGTGACGGAGAAGAAGCGTCAGTACAACGCTGCTTCCAGATCCAACAGGAAGGCTATTGCTGAAGCCAAGGCGGAACACGTGGCCAGGGTTGGCGAGCGACTAGGAAGCTATCCCAGTGGGAGTCGTGCTTTTTGGTCGCTGGCCAAAGCTGCGCAACGTAATTTCTGCCAGTCCAATCTCCCACCACTGCGTAGAGCTGATAGCAGCCTGGCCCACAGCGCAAAAGAGAAGGCCAATCTCCTAGTTGAACTCTTTGCCTCTAACTCGACAATGGACGATGGGGGAGCCACACCACCCACCATCTCTCGGTGTGAAAGTTCTCTGCCTGAAATCCGTATTACACAACGTGCGGTCAGGCGGGAGCTTAAGCTCCTGAACGTCCATAAGTCGAGTGGGCCGGATGGCATCCCAGCAGTGGTGCTGAAGACGTGCGCCCCTGAGCTGACCCCTGTACTAACGCGCCTTTACCGCCTTTCCTATCAGAACAATAGGGTTCCATCTTCGTGGAAGATTGCTCACGTCCACCCAATTCCCAAAAAGGGTGACCGATCCGACCCGTCAAATTACAGGCCAATAGCGATAACGTCCTTGCTCTCCAAGATTATGGAGCGGGTCATCAACTCCCGCCTCCTACGGTACCTAGAAGAACACCAGCTGATTAGCGACCGACAATACGGCTTCCGTCACGGCCGTTCAGCTGGTGACCTTTTAGTTAATCTGACCCACCGTTGGGCGGAAACCTTGGAGGGCAAAGGTGAGGCTCTCGCCGTTGGACTCGATATCGCTAAGGCGTTTGATAGGGTCTGGCATAGAGCTCTTCTCACGAAGTTACCATCATATGGAATCCCCGAGGGACTCTGCAAATGGATAGCCAGCTTCCTGGATGGTAGGAGCATTAAGGTCGTCGTCGACGGCTGCTGCTCCGAAACCATGCCCATAAACGCTGGTGTTCCACAAGGTTCGGTGCTCTCCCCAACCCTGTTCATTCTGCATATCAATGACATGTTGTCAATTGAGAACATACATTGCTATGCGGATGACAGTACGGGTGATGCGCGGTATACCGACCACCAGAATGTCCCTCGGAGTTCGTTGCTAGAAAGGCGGTTACAACTTGTGTCTGAAGTCGAAGACTCTCTAGGGCGAGTCTCCGAATGGGGTGCAAAGAACTTGGTTAAGTTCAACCCCACGAAGACACAAGTGTGCGCATTCACTGCGAAGAAGGACCCATTTATCGTAGTGCCTCAGTTCCAGGGAGCTACTCTTCGTATGTCCGATGGTATTTGAATCCTCGGTGTGGAAATTTCTGCTAAAGTGCAGTTTGGGAGTCATTTGGAGGACAAAGCCAAATTGGCGAGCAAAAAGCTGGGCGTCCTGAACAGAGCCAAGCGGTACTTCACTCCAAGCCAGCGGCTAATGCTCTATAAAGCACAAATTCGGCCGCATATGGAGTACTGTTCGCACCTCTGGGCGGGAGCTCCCAAATATCAGCTCGACCCTCTTGACTCCCTGCAAAGGCGTGCATTCCGCATCGTCGGTGATCCCAATATCACGGCCTCAATGGAGACGCTGGAGCAAAGGAGAGACTTTGGTTCTCTCTGCGTGCTCTATCGTCTCTTTAACGGAGAGTGCTCTGAGGAACTGGTTGCAATGGTGCCCTCTTCACCTTTTTACCATCGCACCACCCGCCATCGCAGTAGAGTTCATCCATATTACCTGGAACCAATCTCGTCTAGTACAGTTCGGTATCAGCGTTCATTCCTTCCACGTACGTGTAGGCTCTGGAACGAACTCCCAGCTGCGGTGTTTCCTGAGCGCTACGATATGTCCTTCTTCAAACGAGGCTTAAGAAGAGCATTTCTCTCCAGGTAGGCAGTGACAGAACTGTGCCCCTGGCATTGCAGATGTCCATGAGCGGTGGTTACCACTTAACATCAGGTGGGCCACTGGCTCGTCTGCCACCGTTAGCAATAAAAAAAAAAAACTTCATTAGAGAAAGTCTCTAACTGGGGTCGACTTAATTTAGTCCATTTCAACCCCTCAAAGACACAGGTTTGCGCGTTCACCGCAAAGAAAATGCCATTTGTCGTATCTCCTCGCTTTCAGGGCATTCCCCTAACTGCATCAGCCAATATTGGGATCCTTGGTGTCGACATATCGAGCGAAGTCCAGTTCCGTGGCCACTTAGAGGGTAAAGCTAAATTAGCTTCTAAGAAGCTTGGTGTGCTCAATAGATCGAGACAGTATTTCACTCCGGCGCACCGCCTTCAGCTTTACAAGGCGCAGATTCGGCCTCATATGGAATACTGTTCTCATCTTTGGGCTGGGGCACCCCAATACCAACTTCTCCCACTGGACCGCATTCAACGGAGAGCGACTCGAATCGTCGACTGCCAGGAAATTTCAAATCGGCTTGATACCTTGGCGCTGCGTAGAGATGTCGCTTCGCTATGCATCTTCTATCGTATTTATTACGGGGAATGCTCCGAGGAATTGTTCGGACTTATACCTGCCGCCTCTTTCCGCCATCGTTCCACGCGGCAAAAAATCCATGCCCATCACTTAGATGGTTGGCAGTCCTCAACTGTGCGTTTCTCTCGAAGTTTCCTGCCTCGCACAGTCAAACTTTGGAACGAATTGTCGCCTGCGGTATTTCCGGACCGATACGACCTTCAAACTTTCAAAAAAAGAGCGTATTCCCACCTCAAAGGCCGGCAACGCACTTGTAACTCCTCTGGTGTTGCGGGTGTCCATGGGCGACGGTAATTACTTACCATCAGGTGATACGTCTGCTCGCTTGCCCCCTATCCCATAAAAAAAAAATATCCATATTTTAGACTTAAAAACTACCTCGAGTATTTTTATCTTTTTTGACTAAATTATACTGAATTATAAAAAAAGCAAAACGTACAAACATAGATTAAAGTATACTGAATCTAATGAGACGTGTGTCTAATTTCGTAAAGGTTTCGGGGGGTGAAACAGTTATGGCCCGAAACAATATTTCAATAAGAAATGTAGGCACTTGCCTCGGACTTTCAACTCTAAGCGATGTGCAATAAACTCCATTTTTGAAAGTGCATACTCGAATCATAAATTGGCACTTCACAGTCCTCTTAAAGGATTATCTGGAAAACAAAAAAACACTGCTAAGATCAATAGCAACACTAGTCCGTAAGAGCGTTAACATATTGTGGTGCTGTAGCATAATGGACGGGTGGATAACTAACGAGTGCTGTCACCGGCACACACTGCGGCCGCTGGACGGCGGGGAATTAATGAGGCCAGCCCGCGGCCTCGCTGAGCCTCGCTGCCATTCTTCGATCGCGACTCTGCCAATGACGTAGTAATGGTCTAAACATTGACGGACATAGATTCCATTTCTCATTTTCAGTGTGCGGAGTGAGAGTTTTATCGAGCTTTACGCGATCACACGCATCGAACGCGTAAACGCGAATTTGTATGGAATCAGAGCAGTGCCATCTAGTAGTCACTAGATGAAGCTGTCTCATTCCATAGCAGCTACTAGATGGCGCTGCTCTAATTCCATACAAATTCGCGTTCGCGTTCGATGCGTGCACTGCTGCTTTGCGGCAGAAATAGTTAATACGGAGGTACCCATGCACACGACCCTGGTACAGAGTCTCCCTCCGGTGAAATCCTCTGGTAAATCCTCCCTCCCTCCGCTTCTTGCCAGGTCAACGGTAAGTACCCTATAGGTTTTGGTTCTCATGTGAAATCGCAAAATAATATGTCATATATACGACATTAACCATTGACGTATATAACCTAGACGCGCTGTCCGGTACAGTGAAATTCAGCAATCAACTGGAGCCAATCGGCACCAGTTCGCTTAGTCGGTCGCGGGCGAATGAGAGAAGCAGTTGATGTGCCGTGGATATTGTGTCAGTAAAACAGATATTTACAGTTATAGTGATACAACAAAACTCCATATTTGTGTACCTGTGGATATTTGTTAAGTAATTGACATATTTTTAAGGTGAGTAATCATATATTTCTTGATGAAAACAAAAAATATGTTTCCGAAACTGCGTAATACGCTCGGCCGCCACCTTAGTATTGTCGTCTCTTTTACTCTTATGTAATATTCTGTTGGAGCGAGGACGCTACCGAGTCGCTGACATAGATTAAATTTAACAATAAAAAACAGATGTGCCAAAAGTTGTAAAAGTGATGGTATAATAATAACTCATTATGATTGATATTGCATCGATAGTTCTAAATATAAAATGCCTTCTTGTATTGTGGTAAAATGAAAAATTATTCGGGAAGAGCAAATGTTGCTGCAGGCATAAGTTTTCATAGGTAAGTTATTTTAATACCTATACTTCTTAACATAACTAATATAGTTTGGTTAATTTTAACTACTTTTTAATTAAATTATCAGTTCTATGTGTTATTCTATTTAACAAGGTATTAAAAATATTTTTTGTTACGCTTTTTAATAAGTTGCGAATAATATAAATGAAACACAAATAACAACATTTTTGTTTCTTTTATTTTAAGATATTGTTATAAATTAATTATCATTTGAAAATAACAATATCTAAAATAGTTTATAAAGTTTTATACATTCAAATGTTAATTTTCCAAGAAATATTAAATATTAAGTGTAATCTCTCAGAGGCAACCTCAGAAAAATAGGTAATAGTACATTGTTACCCCAGGGGTGAAAGTAACTTATTTAGTCCCGAGATGATGTTTGGCGCCCGAGCGTAGCGAGGGCACCAATAGTTCAAGGGACTAAATAAGTCTTTAACCCGAGGTAAACACTGTGCTTTTCATTACGAATACAAGGAAAGTAAAAAAAAACAATGAATTAGCTAAAGAAAAAACATGTAAGTTTTATTTTACACAAATCAACAACTTCTGCTTTAGCCCGCTTTCTCTTATAAAATCACTCACGCGTTCACTCCATACCTGAACGAGATGAGCTCATTGTGTTAATTTCAACACAATGTATACACATATAATTAACAGTTAATAAAAATCTCTGCTATACGGAAGTATGAACAAAACTTTACAAATGAAAAAACAAATGAAGATCGTCTTGCCGCTATCCCGCTTATTTTTTTTTTCTGTGGCTGGCCAGCTATTCAGCCATTATTTTTCATTTTCATAATTTAAAAAATGGGAAACATTTTGCCTATATCTATTTCATTTTAAAGAAATAGTTGAAAATAAATTATAATAAAGTCATTTAAAAAATATATTCTTTAAATACTTAACATTATGTTATTTCAATTTTACACCACGCTGTAATTGAGTGGCTGTATAAAAAGTCGAAACATGGTTCAATAAAAATGTGAAAAAAGAACTAGTTTCTTTTTAAAATTTGGCTGAAAAGGCTGAAAAGTATTACTTTCAACCCGCTCCTCAGGCAACTTCAGACCTACTTTCAGAGTATGAGTAATTAAAAAATCATTTTCGACGCATCTGCGTGAACACAAGATTATTCTTTGCACTATACCCCGCTCCGAACGTCACCACACCTCACTCGGCGCTGTCCCGCGTTGGGGCACAAAATTTCTTCGCAACAGCGAGTCTAGGTTATATACGTCAATGACATTAACGGTCATATTTTTTTGTCGCGTTGACTTTCATGTATGTATGATTTTTTCACAGCCGAAAGAGACCATAGATCCTATTATTTGATTGTAATTTCAGTTTGATATATCCACGCGTTCCCGAGAAAATGGTCTTGACAGATGGACAACAAAACGATCTTATAATCCCGTATTTTCCTTTTGAGGTATGGAACCACAAAAATCGTAAGATGTAACTTTGTTTTAATATAGAATTATTTCCTGGGAGCGCCTTTTGAAGCCAATGCAAATAATGTAACAAACCTCTTTGAAACGATATTATAATAGCCTCTATTTTAAGAACTTTATTCAGACTGAATGTTTCGCCGTGGATTCGAGCAAATTTAATACATAATAGGAAACCCTTAAGACGAGGTTTCCCAGAAAATCTACTCGTGCACGGCGACTGCTTTATTGCAATTTAATAAAGTTGATAATTGCATAGCTTCTAATGTCGCTTACGCGCGGTGACCGAACTAAAACGTTACTTTTTGCACGTTTTAATCGATTTTTGGAAAACTGGGGTACAAAATAAAAATTGTACTTTTGCAATTTTCTAGATAATAAAAATGCACGTCTATTAGTAAAACTTTTATGTTTTATTATTATTATATTTTCTGATTCACAGCAGATTTTAAAATATTGAACAGTGATCTTTGGATTTTATTTCTATCGAGTGAAATATTATTAATCATGTGTCTGTTTAGATGAAATGTTCAAAAATGTCACATAATATGAATTTTAGAACTATATGTTTAATATTTGTGGCGGTACAGTTAATCGAAATTGTTCGAAAACGGGAAGTAGCGCCTTAATTCACGTCAAAATTTCAATGAACCGACGAACACAGTTTAGTAAGGAAATAATCGGCAGTTCCAAATATTACATGGTCGATTCTCGTAAGCGATCGCTATTCATATTTCTTTTATAAGAGGCTCGTGCCGTACTTGGAAGGGAGAGAAAATTCATATTGTTTTCAATATCTTTAACGAGTATTCGACAGTTTATTGAAAAAATGCTTTTGTTTTCAGTTCCATTTCTTAGTTAGCTTATTTTTGATTTTGTTGCAGTTTTTTCAGAGATTTCGTGTTGTACGTAGGCTGTTCCATAAGTCATGCAATGGAAAGTCGTTTATTTTATTTTAAATCCATTAGTCCATGTAATAAATCTTTCGTTAAGTCAAGGCCACTTTCCGTCGAAATTAAAATTATCGATTGTAAAACCTTTGTACAAAAAAGGTTCTAAAGAAGATTTAGGTAATTACATGCCTATAACACTTATACCTGTAATATCTAAAATATTTGAAAAAGTTATGTTAGATAGAATGTACAGCTTTCTAAACAGAAATAACATTCTACAAAATGAACAGTTTGGATTTAGGAAGAATAGAACCACGACACATATAAATCAAAGCTTAAACAAAGGAAGTAAGCCACTTGCTGTGTTTCTTGATTTGAGCAAGGCATTCGATCTTGTACCCCATACACTATTGCTAGCGAAGTTAGAAAGATACGGAATAAGAGTAGCTGCTTTATCGTGGCTAGATATAGTATACTCATAACAAAAATAGAAAATAACTGGAAAATAAAACACCAACCCACATATGAACTGAACAAAATCGGCGTCCCTCAAGGTAGTGTATTGGGACCATTCCTTTTTACAATACAAACAAATGACTTGCCTAGGGCAACAAAGCAATGTGTGTTATTTGCTGATGATATAACGATTTTCGTCGAAGGACAAAGTTATGAAAATATAGAAAAAGTAATTAATAGTGAATTATGTAATATTACAAAATGGCTTAACTTAAATAATTTAAAAATTAATACTGACAAATTAATAATAACATTCTTGACATTAAACTAAATAATATAAAAATTATTGAAGTATCAATGACAAAGTTTTTGGGAATCATAATAGATAATCATTGCAACTGGAAACATCATATTGATTCAACAATGAAAAAACTATACCGATTTATATTTGCACTTAAGAGAATAAGACAAACTGCATCCAAGGCTGCTGCATTATCTGCGTATCATGGTTATGTCTCATCAGTATTACGTTACGGTATAATTCTCTGGGGGTATTCCGTTGATTTTAATAGGTCGTTCAATTTGCAAAAAAAGTGTATAAGGTCTATATGTGGAGCCAGCTTTTTAGACTCATGTAAGCCGCTTTTTAAAGAACTCGATATATTACCTTTACCATGCTTATACATACGCGAGATTGCCATTTTTGTAAAAAAGCATCACTGTTTATTCCAAACAAATAATGATATTAGTAACTACAGGGGTCGTAAATGTAATCAATTGTGTATTCCTGACCAAACATTGAGATTATTCTCTAAAAACTCATTTTGTATGGCCATACGGATTTACAATAAATTACCTCTTGCACTTACAAACTTGACATTTACAAAATTCTCCAAGCAATTGCATACATTTCTTATGGACAAATTATATTATTCTGTGGACGAATTTTTAAATGATAAATTGGTGTGACACTACTTTCTTCTTGAACCAAATTTGACATTTGGAAATTATTGATATTGTGACGTTAAAGATTTTATATAAAATAGAATACATATATAGTAACATAGAATTTAATTTGACATTTAATGGTATATTTTAGACATTAAACAGTAAGATATTGACTTTTTAAAATGTGTTAATGTAATTTTGATGAATATTTGATAACTGTCATTAAAATTTATTTGTAAAATATTTGCACGTCGTTCAGCGACAGAGTATGTTGGACATAACAATGTATTTACCACCTATTGTACCATATTCTGGCAAATAAATGATGATTGATTGAAGGTTGTAACTAGTTTTGTCTAACATGTATGACTCAGTGTATGGATAATCCAACAAGTTTTGTCTAACATGTATAACTCAGTGTATGGATAGTTGATACTAATTACAAGTTCTACGTGATTATCAGTGCCATCTGTCAATGAATTTGCCTCAAGGCTTCTGCGAGCTGAAGAAATTGCGACCAAACTCGCGTCTGGGCAGTCGGCGCACCTACCGCGATTGCGCTCCCGCTAATCGAGTGACTATAACTCAGGAGTTTTTGGAGCAATCGGGGCTTACTGTGCAGAACCACTCGCCTTAGAGCTAGTTCAGACATGGCGGAACAGCCTCGACTTTGCGCCGTGCGATTTTGATCTCCTCCTGCTAATCAAGAGCCAGTTAAAGGGACGACGATTTGCGACTGATGACGAGCTATTGAGTGCATGAGATAAGGCTTGCGCGTCACAAAGAAGCAGTGGAGGATCATGATTAATACGTGGTCTAAACGCATGCATCAGTGTAACAGTGATGGTTTTAATTTTGAGCAAAATAAGAAGTTACATGTTTGCAAGACTTATGGAACAACCTAATACCCAATATGTGGAACAAAAAAATACGGCCCTCGATGTAAAGGAGCTTAGGGATGCCAACCACTTTGGATTGATTGGCAGAAATCAGTTTAGCCTTATTGAGAGAGAACGCATAAGAGGAATTTGTAAGAAAATACTCGCGCGTTGTGTGAAATATTTTAATAAAAAGCAGTCAAATGTGAGTTGGGCTCGCGCATCTACGGTTCCGTGCAAACTTATCTATGTTTCTAGCTACATATTGAAGCTTTTCAATTTTTTCTTCCAATCGGGAGGTCGGGGTTCGAGACCCACCATGTACCAATGTGTTTTTCGTTTCGAATTTCATATGTATATTTGTCTGACGCTCCTACGGTGAAGGAAAACATCGTGAGGCAACCTGCATACATCTGCGAAGAAATTCAATGATGTATGTGAAGTCGACCAATCCGCACTGGGCCAGCGTGGTTGACTAAGGCCTAATCACCCTAACATAGGGTAGGCTCGAACCCCTCGGTGGGGACGTATATGAGCTGTGATGATGATGATAATTTTTTCTTAATATGTTGTTAGACAAAATTCATAATTTAAATTTCTTATCTATTCTAAGACAACGGGAAGTAGGTACTCTATAGATTTTGATTCCCTTGTATAATCGCAAAATATGCGACATAAACGGTCCTATCTTTGATCGCGTTGACTTAAAAGTATTTTTTTTTTATATCACAAAGGTGGCAAACAAGCATGTGGGTCACCTGATAGTAAGTGATCACCACCGCCTATGGACGCTTGCAACACCAGTTGTATCACTCGCGCGTTGCCAACCTTAAATATAACTACCTCTTCACGCCTTTTTTGAAGAACTCCATGCTGAAGTCCTTATTGAAAACCCCAGAAGGGAGTACTTGAGCGTACGCGGGAGAAAATGTCTCGTTAACCGTACCGTATGCGACCATTTTGGTTCTAAGGTGTGAGGATGAACTCCTTCCCGATGGCGAGCGGTGCGATGGTAAAACGTGGCCGTTGGCATCATATCGAAGAGTTCTGTAGAACACACCCCGTTGTACAGACGCTAAAATACACACAATAAGGCAGTCTCTCCTTAAACTTAAGGGTTCAATACCGTCCGTAACACTGGGATCACCGACGATAAGATTTTTTCACAGCTGAAAGACACCGCAGATTCGAGTATCTTCTATATACATAAAAATCAATGTATTTATGTTTGTTCTCTATGCGTTCCGAAACCATTCATCAGATTGTAATGAAACTTTGGTAGGGTGTTCTGCAATGCAATCCCTTGTACCACGAAAAAAGAGCAGCTAGATCGAGCAACAGAATCAACCATCAATATTGACTCTTCAGAAGGTAGTCCTTTCTTAGTAACTACATCTAAATTTATAGGTAGTTAAGTAGTCAATATACAGTTTTACATTTTTTTTTGAAGGACCTATGCTGTTAACCGCAGATGGCTGTTACAGCTTCACCTTGATTATTTGTAAGAAGGCGAGAACTTTGGTGGGTCCTCAAGCCTCGTTTGGCTTACCTAACCTGGTGGATTTCTAGCTCAGAGAGGCATCACCACGGGGGTGTCCCGCTCTCTGAGTAGAGTCACCAGGCGGTTATAGCCGGTGCGGGGAGCGGCTGCAACGGGAGCGCGCCTCTGAGGCTCGGACGCTCGAGTTCGCCGTGAAGTGGAGGGTATACAGTTCTACAGCTCGACACGATCGATATCAGCTACAATATAGCTACCGAACACAGCTGCCGCAAAGCTCTTAGTCTTTAGCAATGTTCGATTTGTATATATATCACTGAAACAGCTCTATGGAATGCTCGGCATTTGCCTCCGACACTAAACTAGCGATTCTATTGTCTTCGGTGTCGAAACAAAGCGCTCTTCCATAACGTTGCCTTAAGTACAGTCAGCAACATGTCAAGCTTTACATTTGCACCACGAAAACCGCCGCTATTAGAAGTGACATAAGAGCGGTCTCAAGGTCAACGTGTAAGGTCTACAGTGTTGCTGTGAACATTCTCAATTCATTTGGAAATGCACAATGAATTTCTATTTAAATGATTTACTTTCCTTTGATATCGTACGTTCATTTTCAACTGTAATAACAACGATTTACACCGGTGTTCAATAATTATTAACGCGAACAGTCGGTCGGAGCGTTAGGAAGTTTAAATGTTAAATATTTTGAGACCCATCGCGAACTTGTCAGCTGCAAACATTTCTTGCGGCCATTACGTACGCCAAGTGCAGTACGTTCGCACTGGGTAATTGTTATCCTATAGACCTTAAACTTAATATAATAATTGATGAAATTGGTGCCCATAAAATCCAGAAATATAATAAAAAAACTATATTATCACTATTTTAATCAAACTTAACTATTAAACAACTTAAAAAAAAACAAACATTAAACTTATTTCTAAGCCATGTAATTTGTTGAATACTTAAAACTTTAAATTAAACATTTTCTTGAATTAAAAATTATTAGTCTAGGGATTCCGTAAAGGCTATAGTACCATAGACCACATTCATACGCTGCGGCAGGTTATACAGAAGACCTTCGATTCTGTCGAGACCTGGGCCATGCTTAGGTCACTCCAGAGGTGCCAAATAGACTACCGGTACATCCAAGTGTTGAAGTCATTGTACGAAAACGCCATTATGTCAGTCCGCCTTCAGGACTAGAACTCGAAACCAATACGACTTCAGCGTGGTGTGAGACAGGGTGACGTTATATCACCGAAGCTGTTCACAGATGCGCTGGAGGATGTATTTAAGCTTTTGGACTGGAGAGGACTCGGCATCAACATAAACGGAGAGTACATGACTCACCTTCGTTTTTCCGATGATATCGTGGTCATGGCTGAGACCGTGGAAGATCTAGTCACAATGCTCGAAGACCTCTGTAGAGTTTCCCAACAAGTGGGTCTTAAAATGAACATGGACAAGACCAAAATTATAGTGAATTCCCATGTAGTACCCACTCCTGTGAAGGTTGGCGGCTCTACACTGGAAGTTGTTGACGAATATGTTTACCTTTTTTTTTATGTAAGGCCCAGCAAATGACCTCCTCCCGCCTGATGTTAAGCGGTGAAAGAGGCCCAAATGAGTTGACAGATAGAGTAGGGACGACATCCACTATCCTACCTGCCCGCCCCTTGCCGGCCTAAAAGATGCTTTTTCACACCTCTTTTGAAGGAACCCATGTTGTAGGATGGAGGAAACACGTGCGCAGGTAGAGAATTCCAAGTGTGGGATGAACGACAGAAGAAGGAATCTTGGAATTTCTTGGTACGGTGTGAAAAGGAAGATACAGTGTAAGGATGACTCCGAAGGCCCTTACGCGTGTTTCTGTTAAGGAATGGAGAGGGAGGGATAAGGTTAAAGAGCTCCTCAGAGCATTCCCCATCGAACATTCGGTAAAAGGCGCTAAGAGAGGCGATGTCACGACGAAGTTGTAGAGGCTCGACAAATAGTCCAGCTCGGTAAGTCCAACTTCCAGAAAGATGTAAATCGAAGAATCCAACTCGGCTGAGCACCGTTCGGGAAGCTACGCAGCATATTCTCGGCCAATCTACCGCAGTGTCCGTCTTCAATTCGTGCGTGTTGCCAGTGATGACGTACGGAACTGAGACGTGGCCGTTTACAATGGGTCTCATCAGAAGGCTCACTGTGCAATCAAAGGCTCAAAGGGCAATGGAGAGGGCTATGCTCGGGGTTTCTCTACGCGAACGCATCAGAAATGAAGAGATCCGTAGAAGAACTAGAGTCACCGACATAGCCCAAAGAATTGCAAACCTTAAGTGGGAGTGGGCAGGACACATAGCTCGCAGGACTGACGGCCGTTGGGGCGGAAAGGTCCTTGAGTGGCGGCCACGTACCGGGAGACGCAGCGTTGGTAGGCCCCCCACAAGGTAGACCGACGATCTGGTGAAGGTCACGGGAAGCCGCTGGATGCGGGAGGCGCAGGACCGATCGTTTTGGAGATCCCTGGGGGAGGCCTATGTCCAGCAGTGGGCGTCTCTTGGCTGAAATGATGATGATGATGATAGGGAACCTCAAGTACGGGTCGCAATGGTTCGCGATGATGCGCGAGCGTATCCCAAATACTGGCGAAACCAGCCCTTAGAGCATAAATGATCTACGAACCAGCCGATGCGGTGACGCGACCGACGGTCTCCGAGGAGCAGGCGCTCGGAAATTTTAACCGAGACCCATACGTAGTATCTCTTTGTAGTCTGTGCCGAGACCATTTGATTTGAACGCATCGGACGGGACGGCTGTGTCCATCGATCGAAAGAGCTACCATTAGCGATTTTTTTAACTATTATAAAAGTGTGCTGAAATTCCGCTGGGGAACTTCGTACGGAATAGTGTCGCACAGGCACACCTTCCTACTACCAGCGATAGCTGGAGGAAATTGCAACTGGAATTGCAAGCAAAAGGGAATAGTCGGAGCAACACCGGTCTTCAAACACTGGTCTGCAGCGGCCAGGCAGGCACCTACGGCAAGACCTTCAGGCCAGTGTCACACTTTACGTACCTCTAGCCTAATCAAGACGTGAGGCGGCCACGGAATTTTTTTGGCAAAATAAATAACAGTACCTTCCTAAGTAGTTATTCATTTCGAAGCCTATCTACCTGTGGAGGGCTGGTCTACTACCGACCAAGTGTCGCATTATATAGAGAAAAAACATTACTATATCAATCAACCTACCTGAAATAAAAAAGGTCTCAGAACAATGAATTCTCAAACTAGGATGGAACATATTCATTAATTTTAAAAGCGATGTCAAAAACAATTTAATGTTTTTATTTATCTCAAAAACATTATGACACTGGAAACAATTCAAGCCAAACTGTTGTAGCCGCTTGATCATAAATAACAGGACTTGACATGTATAACGTGTTAATGAAATTGCACAAAACCTGAAATCGATTTGTTCAGAAGTGAAAGCAGAATTGTTTTCACTAATAAACGATATGGGTCAGATTTTCCACAAAAAAATCAAACACGCCACTTTTATTCATTTAACTCTATCGTCTTGGCGGCGCGACAATAATCGGTTACATCGTACTGGCTTAAGAGTTTAAAATTTTCAAGATATACAACAAAACAAAAAGAAAGGAAATATCTTTGTAAATAGTCCGCGTTATTTTTATTTACATAATTCTAATTATTTTTTGTTATAAAAATAAGTTGGGGTTAATAACGATAATATCCATCACATAAAGATAAAGCTATTCATTTAATTTGTATTGAGCAGTTTTCAATAAATCCTTGACGTTGTGAATAAGTTCGTTCCATCAAAATTTTGTAGGGAGATTTATCACAACCGAATGGAAGCTTCGTCTGACATCTGCGTCATAATAGCATTATATCGACCCTTGTTCGAGAGTAAAACTCATTTAAAACAACGTATCCAAATCCAACTTTAGAAGGAAATATGCGAAAAATCCGCAGCGCAATATGCGCTCCGGGAAAAATGCGGCACTTCTTTTTGGAATAAACAAAATATACGATTCTTTACTATCCCAAGAGAAGGTGATCTTTCATATTGAAATAAGGCTCGTATTATTAATTGCATCTCAAGTATGATATCGATCTTGAGATACTGTTTTTGACAGATGTTCCATACATTTAACGTCAAAACTGCAACTCAAGATCGCTCTCAACTTTGAGACGCGTTTATTAATACGAGCCTAAGTTTGGACTAAACTTTGCATTATTCAGGCAACATTAAACAAAAAAACAATAGTATGTCCAACAAATATTATTAACTGGCACAACATATAAAGAGGTAATTCATGGTTCCATTCAATAGGTACTAAAGCAACATGTTAAAAAGAATACGCATGAAAAATTAAAGCCTTTTACAGTTTAAAAAATAACCTTATAAAAATTAACTAAATTAAACTTGGAATTTACCACGAACATACTCAACTATGAGTCAACAGATTTTCTACAATTTTTAATGAATACTACCACCACAGTGATTATGACACCACAATATAATCGTTCTCTATATTGTGATACTACCCCTATATAGTTTTGGTCGGTTAGGTTAAAAGTTCTAACCAGCTAAAAATATGTTTAGCCGTAGGTACTTCGGCAACACCTAATACATATTCAAATAAACCCAATTAAACCCAAAATAAGCGCAATTTCTAAGAAAATAACTTTTAAATTATTTCCAAAAAATACACTTTGAGTTTCAGCATTTTTTGAAAGCATACAAGGGAGTAAAAAACGTTGATTTCTTGAAACTCACGTGTACCGAAAAAATGTACGATTCTTTGCTTAAATTAGAGCAGTTTATAGACAACTTGCTTTTACTCCATTTTACGTACACGAATCCTCGGTCCGTAACACAATGTAGTCAATTTGCCTCAGTCTCGACTCAAAGTTTGCTCTGTTCCGTCCGAAGTTGTGATTGCCTTGTTTTCCACTTCGCTCGTAGAAAGATGACGAATAAAACTTTACAAATTTTCGCTGAGCTAGAGTAAAAAAAATGTAACAAACGGCCAAACTTAAGGGCGTCAGTGAAATAATAAAGAACAGACCTAATTATGTTTTAAGGAAATAGGTATTCGCAGAGTAACCCTCAAGCGATTTCCTACAAATTTATGTGGATGCATTTTTGGTTGTTCTATACTACAATGCAACTCCGTTCCATCCTACATGTAGAAAAACGCTTCTCTTCCCACGTACTGGCTAGCTGGCTGGCTAACGCAGACGCGGAGATTTGTTTATGACCTGTGTGACCATGACCATGCATCACAACATTATGGTTTATATTTTTTTTTTCAGAGAAAATTAGTAGATCTAAAAATCTAGCGTCACAATGTTTGTTCGGGATAAACTCTGAAACAACTTAACCGATTTTGGAGAAAGGCGTTGCACGCACTCCGCTAGGAGTAGTATATTGTTGTTTGCTGCGGTCCACAAGTATATAGCAATGTTTCGCGCGATTGATTATTTACTATTAGCAACATACCTATCGCTCGAGCTCGTAGCAACATCAGACTTCAGTATGATGCAGCTTGGAAGCTCAAAGTTTAGTTATTTAAAATTTCAGGTTTTTACAAGATCAAAGGAGTGCGACTTCTGTGCGTAGTACTATTATCTATTCTGTGGTGATGGGACAAATAGCAAATTTTATGACACTTCCCCTATTCACATCATACACTCTCAACAAAATAGGAACCGTGCAGATTGGGATGGATGACCAGGTATTCTGAAATCATAAGGAATTTTAACTGTCGATCACACATTATCTGGATCCCAAACCAATGCGTTTAACGAAATAACAATTGTACTTTGAGCTATGTTCGATCTCAACTGACAAAAGATTGTTTTTTCCGCCTCAAAATATACTTAACCGATTCTGATTCTTCGAAATTATATATTTAATCAAAGATGTACAAACCAACGTTTATAAGTCTAGTATAACGTATACGTCTAATATGCGTACATACGTATAATTTTGTTGAAATTGTGCTGCAGATAATTTTCATATAAGCGCAGTAAATGTGGTAAATGCGCTGGTAATGGCCCATAACAGAAAGCTGGCGATATATGAGCCTCGCCAGCCGATCTAACCCGATAACCCCTCATCGCACAATAAAAATAAAACAGCCAAACTATTCGCGATTTATTACATAGTAACATAGCTACCATTCGACAGGAACTATATTACGGAAAGCAAACAAGAACAAAATTACAATTGTGCTGGCTTGTACACTACTTTGGAGATAGGAAATTTGGTTTATTATAAAATCGAGCTATTATTGATTCATTGTATGCATTGACGTACTCGTATATGGTAATAATAATAATTTATTAATTTCTCTTAAGAATAATTTTTACATATTTTCTATAGTGTATTAGTACATAGTGTTTAACAGCATTAACCGATGGATTGGTATAGTCCGCTGGCCTCCAAGCTAGGTTAGACCTGTGTTTTGGAGGACAGTGGTCCAGTCTCATTAGGTAGGTACCAACAAATTGGCATAAGATGAGCATCCACGTACGACAGCAGTGAAAATAAATGTGGTATACTCAGACCCATGCTAACACACATCATAAACACGCACGCACACAGATACATAAACACACAGAGATACACACAGAAAGACGCATCAACACACACAGAGACACATCAACACATATACACACACACAGAGAGAGAAAAAAAAACACATCAGTACATCCATTCACGAGCACAGGCACATGCAAACACACTCACACCAACCCAAGCCGACACCCAGTATCCACTCAAGGAGCCAAAATCTATGTCGGCACTGTCAAATGACGTATCCTTGCAAGAGCTGCAAGGTGGAGCAATCAAGTACAAAGGTACCTATACAACGATCACATTTGAAGAGAGGGAGGTTCAATGCTAGTTCGAGGCTATGGGGCATTTAAAGGGCTGTGGAGGGTGATTAATGATGACTGCAGTCTATTCTATCAAGCTTTCTGTGTCTTTGTAGTTTAACGACAAAAGCCAATCTTTTATTTTCTTTTTGCACTTGTGCTTATTTAATTTACTTATTTTTATTAGGCTGTCGACCTTATTGTATACTCGGCTGCCCGCTGCGGCTACTTGTCTTTTAGCAAAGGCAGTTTTGCAGTGTGGAATCGGGTACAGGGCTTTCCGTCTGGTATTTTTTGTTGCAGTTGATGGGGGTGGAGATACAGCGTGTGCCGAAGAATTAATTTCAGTATGTAGGACTGTCGTACTGTTAATACCTTGGCCTCGTCATAAAGTTGGGAGGTCGGATATCTTAATGGCTTTCTAAGTGAGACCTTAAGTACCGCTCTCCGTGCGCGTTCTAATTTTAAGAATGGTTACCATATACCGGGTTATTTTTCCAGCAGGAGCCAAATTTTGTGTGCTTGTTCAGACAAGCAAAATGAAGAACTTTTACTATGAGTCAATCTTGAAATCGCGAAAAAAAATCAGCTGTTCCATACAAATGTTCAACATCCACTGAACCTAAATGTATGGAACAGCTGATTTTTTTTTCGCGATTTCGAGTTTTTCCCATAGTAAAAGTTGTTCATTTTGCTTGTCTAAACAAGCATACAAAATTTGACTCCTGATGGAAAAATAACCCGGTATACGTCAATGATTGTATAAGGTAATTAGCCTTTTAAACCTGTTTTCTGTACTTTTTTATTACCTGTTGCATGCAATAAAGATTAAGACATACTGGACGCGACCTCTACTACATATTACTTGCACACAAGGTATCCCACCTTGTGTGCGAGTAATGTGTGTAAGTGTACTAGAGGTGGCGTTAATGGTTGAAAAAAAAATAGTTAATAGTTAAATAAAAATATCAGATAATTTTTATGGTTGAAAATATCAGTTAATGAATTTATGAAATACAATATCTGAATATTTTTCACTTATTAGTTCGCTCTGTGATTGAAATTATTCATTACGATAAATTTATCAGTCGGTTACATTTATCTATACGAACTAATATTACTCTCGCATTAAAATCAACTTGAATTGAATGAATAGGTTATTTTTATTCGATATGATTGAAAATTTTTATTAAATACATGGGTTCATTTTTTTATTTTAATTTAACGGTTGATGGATATATAAAAAAAATATATAAAAAAATAATAAATAAAAAATAAAAAAATTCAACAACACTAATGTGTACTGCCAACTGCCACTGCGTTTTGTCCTGTTAATTTTTAGATCCAGTTGTTAAGAGACTCTACAGGGGTCCTCCTACAATGTTCCTAGGATGATCATTACTTCATTTAATACCGGGCTAGGCTATTCAGATTTGCTTTTCCTTCAAAGATCCATTGGGAAAATTGTGTGTTTTCCTATCGCCTAACCAAATCAACAAATTGCTCATCGCCTGTTTTTAAATTATAAACACCTATATGAATGAAGTGTTACTTTCCAAACATTTAATTAATATTGCGTGGTGTATCTTTTTTAATTTCGGCATGTTTACGTGTCGACAGCTAATCACTCACTATGCAAAGGAACTGCACGAGTCGCGATTGAGCAGTTCTTCACCAGCCTACTTTTCGATCGTTCATGCGTTATCTACGTTTGGTAGTAAATCAATGCTGAATGTATATTGATTCGTCTGCAGTTAAAGGAAATTCGATCACCTGTCTGCGTTACGACAGCGTTTAAAATGGTTACCTATACAACAGCGTTAGGCATAGTAGAACCTTATTGACTCTATACTCCTTACTCAATAACCCCGATACACCTAGTTAGTTCAATACCCATTTTCAGTACTTATTTACCTACCTCTCATAATATGACTCTTCGTCCTGCCTTTAATGGCCTCTTCAAATATCCCCCACACCATTCTGATACTGTTAATTTTTTGGTCAATCTATTCTTTTATGGAATGCCTTCCCTCAAAAAATCAGAAATTCTCCAAGCAAGCTTAGTTTTAACAACAAATTACAAAAACTTTTCTTTGAGCAAAGTCATAGCTAATAAAACTTGGGCTTTTTAGGAAATAGACTATAATACATATAAGTATCATAAAATATAATTATTTCTGTATTTTCAGTAGGTATACCTTACCTACTGAGGAGTAGGGATATACGGAGTAGGTCAGTTGACTGGCAGAAAATGCCTTGAAAAATATAAATTTTAGGACCAGGTAAGGAGGTCCGAAATATATATAAATATCCTACAAAATTCGTAACTACATGACACCAGGAAATATATATTCTTTATTGTACACACGTGTTGTTGTTTTCAAATACAGACATAGTATACAACAAACATGTACAAGGGCGAGCTCATCTCCTGAAGAGATCTCTTCCAGCCAACTCTAGCGGAAGTGAAAAATTAAGTAGATGCGGGACGAGGTGTACATTTATAAAATTTACCATACTACTATTATAAGTAATATACACAAACACACACATACACACACACATACATACACACACACATACATACACACACACACACACACACATACTTACACACACATATAGGTATATATATCACTATGACAAATTCGAGAGCAGATGAGCTTTTAGCTACTTCTTAAACAAAACTATGCAAGTGTTTTTACGGATATCAACGGATAATAATAATATATGCGTGCTTGAATATTATCTTTTTCATTTCATATTATTGTGTAATATAATAATATACACTTGATAATAATATAGATTTTGTACTAAATCTCGGCAACAGACTGGCGATTTATAGAAAGTAGCAATCTCTATTAAAAGGTAACTTGATAATAAAATAAAATGGCGACGGAGGAAAAAAACAAATTAAAGCTTCTTGCGACAAGGCTGAGAAAAATTCCCCTTAAATTTTTAGAGGCAAGGACTTTCTGGTAAACATTTTCTCAATTTAAAATTTGTTTCAGTGAAATAATTTCACGGTGCGTTGTTTTGTTTGAAAAGAGGAGAATGTAGAGCACAATTTCTAGTACAGTAAAGTTGTTAGGAAAACTAAAGTATGCTTTGTTCCTTTTTCAATCACGACAAAGTTCGAATAATATAATGGACTAGCTTTCCGCTCGCGGCTTCGCCCGCGTTATTAATGTTTTCCCGTGGGAATTTTATATTTTCCCGTAAAATAATTTTGTAGCCTATTATATAGAAGACTGTTTTTTATATTTAGAAGCTCGAATAATATATTTTATAGGAATTGGAGCAGATTTTAAATATTTTTCAACCCCTATTTTGCACCTTAAGGGGGTGAATTCCAATAAACCATGAAATACGTGTTCAACGAAATGTTTTTAAGAGCATGAATCTCAAGTTTTATCAAAATTGTTGCTAATTTAAAAAAAAATCCATACAAACTTGCAACCCCTATTTCATCAATCTCTATATTTCATCCCTTCAGGGTTATCATTTTTTAAAATCCCTTTTTAGTGTGCGTCCGCATTTTGAATTAAAACAACTATCCAAATTTCACGTTTCTACCATTAGCGGTTACTGCTGTGCGTGCGTCTATAGATGGGAACTTCTCCTTTTATATATAGATAAATGGAATAAGGTTGCCCTTTCTCTCTGCCTGAAAGTAAAAAAAATTGCGTGTAACAAAACTGGTAACTGAAATCATGGCGTTTTACTTAACACTGCAAATAAATACTGAAATTAAACAAGGACGGAACAACAGACAAATAGAGAAACTTTTTTTCTATTTGGCATAAACTCAGTTATAACTCTTTCGTGCATAACACCTACATGAATTTCGTAAACCATGCTCTGATTCATTAATTTCATGTGAAAAATTATTAAACAAAAGCGCTGTCCTGCTTAAGCTCCGTAGATTACACTCAAAAGTAATCTCGAAACATTTATCACGGAAGAATGCTTAAATATCCGAGCAGGTGCCACGTCATGTTATGTCAAGTAACATTCTAAAGCAAATAGCGTCAATTAAGCTTCAAGGCTTAAATAAAAAGAGTATCTAAGAGTCCAAAAAAAGCTCATAATATGACGGAAAATACTCGTGTGTTGGCTCGTCGTAATTTACGCATCATTCACTCCCATAAATCAACTTTTACGATATCACAGTATGAAATGCAGCAATTAAATGTTTTTACAGGGGCAACGCTCTTGATATAAAACAGAAAATGTTTTGATTCATCAAAATACACTTTTACTAGCTTTCACTCGTATGGATTTTTCGATTTCTTTTGGTTGTTTTACTCTTTCTGTTTTCACTGAAATCGTATATGTCGAATTATATTATCAAATAATAAATAATTATTAAAAATTACTAGTTTAAATACAAGCTTTTATTTAGTTCTCGTCAATACGAATCAAACGAGCTCAAACTCGATGGGGTTGTGTCGTTTTATTGCGGAGTTCCTATGACCACCTTCCAGCTCCAGCATTAGATCAGCTCTAGGTCATCAGAATATAGCATTGTCATGCGATATACCTACATATGCATGCAAAATTTCAGCTCTATCGGAAACCGGGAAGTGGGTCAAATTTAACTTGCAAGATTTCATTAAAGACACCGGGACAGGTGAAAGTAAATGAAAACTTGTAATTATAAAGTATATAAGAAATTACAAATTTCTCATATATTTTTTTGTTTTGGAGATGGGATTTCGTAAATACAACGACATTATATCTCATTAGGTAATCCAGAAGCCTAACTACCAATTATCTTCTAAAAAAAATTAGAAATGAATATTTGCCTATACAAAGCGATCCTCTATTTATAAATAAAAAAAGAAGCAAACATACAAATTTTCGAAACTTATAACTCCAAAAGTTATAAGTTGCATTCGGACACTCCCCATGTTACCCTGCGAGGTGATCCAAATTGTCCTAGGTATCATGGCTAACGTCTTTTTCATAAATTTTTATCCGTCTTAATATAAAAGTACGTGTACGGAATATATTACATTCATTAAAAAGTACACGACGTCCACTAAGATCCATTGAAAAAATCCATCGATGGATCTTTTTCCACTTTTATGTCCACTTTAATACATTATTGAGAAGCGCTATGCATATTGGATTTTTGTGGACGAACGGGTGTCTAATAATCCACTATGAAAGTAAAGGGCATGATACATTCAATATTCTTTTGTTTATTACTACACGTCTTTTCTATCAACACTTCAACACACCTGGCCTAAAAATGATGCCTTCATACAGGATTGTGGAATGGAACTGGTAAACGGAGAAATATCTGTTGGACACTTCCTAGAAAAAAATAAATAAAATAACGAGTTTTATATGTATACATACATATAATAATATGGATATACGGGATGCAATTACAAGGGGGTGCCAAATTTTAAAAATAAGCTTAAAAAAATAACATTAAAATGTTATTAAATCGTATATTTCTCGAGCCATAATTACTATCGTATTTTTGTAGTAAACTTGTTGGGAACATGAAGACCATGTGCTCACTTCTTGTCTCTCAAACGGCGGCAAATACTTGGTTATCACGGAATTATCGCGCAGAGTTATAATAATTAGTAGTGCTATTTTTGTCTTCTTTATTTTCATCAGTAATTAAACAATTGTGAGGGTGGTGGTGTGACCACTTGTTTCTTTTAAAATAATTAACTCAGCCCCTGATATTTAAGAATATTTTAATTTGAAGAAAAAATAGATTCCGGATATTTTTGAATTTGTGAATAGTGTCAACCTTAATGAAAAAATAACCGGATATTTACAAAACAGGCTGCATCATATAGACTCCACGCAATTTGGACGTGATTTTTTTGTGGTAGGTAGAAGGATATAGGACCTTCATTTTCATTTGGATAACTTTTCCAAATACGGTGGATTATCTGAAAAATAAAATAAAAACGAAAATCTGAAAAAAAAATAATTTCTCCTCTTCTAAGGCAGCTACAAGGTCGCTAATAGCTCTTAAAAATGAAGCTTGTAAAGTGCTTTCGAATCACATATATATTTAAAATATATTTGCTTTTAGAGAAGGAATTTTTCTAAAAAAAATATCCGGAAAAAAACAGATTTTCAAAATTGTTTTTTTTCCGAAACTAAGCGTTTTTGCCACTCTGGAGTGCTACTCTAGCGTTTTAAATGATTCAAACTTCAGGATTATGTAATAAAAAGCAGGCGTGCGAAAAATGGGTTTAATAACACTCAATAACACTGTGCGCTCCCTCCACCTACCCCAAATAGGGAGGGAGTAGTAAGAGTTTGGTATAATTCCTTGTGACCAAACTATTTTTAACCGACTTAAACTCAAACTCAAAAATCTTTATTCAGTATAGACCTTTACAGGCACTTATTGACGTCAAACAAAACATAAAAAATCTTCAAACAAGAATCTAATTAACTAATTATTTAATCCTTGTACGTACACACACCCCAACCATTATTAAGATGTATGCAAATACAAGTAAAAGTAAATTGAAAAAAAAAGTTGACTCTACACCTGTTCGGAAGTTGGGAGAGCCTTCTCGAGAAGAACAGGCAAGAAACTCGGAAGGTCTTGTATTTTTTTTGTCTCCTCTTTTAAATTGTCAACATTTTTATAAAAAAAAGAATAATATAGAAATGCCTGTCGGTGTGAGTGGAACAGTTACTCAAATGAATGAAATCTATCCCATTATCACAAAGTGTTAATACCCTTTGATCGTCAATTATCACATTTTTTGTCAATCCCAAGCAGTTTTGTCTGTCATATAATCAGACACTTTATAATATGCTTTTTTCATAAGTGCGCCCTTGATTGTGACTTTAAATTTATTAAAGCTAAGTGCTTTAATATTATTTGGGATTTTATTGTAGAAACGTACACAAAGGCCTTTGAAGGAATTATTATTAATATTAATTAATTTTTTTGAGCCTAGTATTTGGTAACGCTAACATATTCTTTTGCCTAGTATTAACTGAATGAATATCACTGTTTTTAGAAAATAAATGAATGTTTTATGGACGTATATTACATTCTCGTAAATATATTGTGACGCAACTGTCATTATATCGATTTCTTTAAATTTTTGTCTCAAAGAGTCTCTTATTTTAAGATTATAAATAGCACGAATAGCCCTTTTCTGTAGCACAAAAACAGTCTGAATGTCGGCAGCATTTCCCCACAGCAAAATGCCATACGACATCACACTATGAAAATAGGCAAAGTATACAAGCCTTGCTGTATCAACATCAGTCAACTGACGTATTTTCCATACAGCGTAAACTGCAGAACTAAGCCTTTTTGACAATTTATCAATATGTGGGCCCCACTGAAGCTTTGAATCTGAAGTAATACCAAGAAATACTACGGTATTCACAAGCTCCATATTTTTATACTTTATATTTAGAGTGGTGTGAACCTCTTTAACATTGGGTAAGACAAATTTTATACATTTAGTTTTCCCTTCGTTGAGGCACAAGTTATTCGCATTGAACCAGTAAACTATTCTTGAGATAGAATTGTTTACATCGTCATAAATTTGCAATCGTCTTTTAATTTTAAACATAAGAGAAGTATCATCTGCAAACAATACTATCTCATGCCCGTCTTGTACATAATCAGGCAAGTCATTAATATATATTAAAAATAGAAAAGGACCAAGAATTGAACCCTGTGGAACTCCCATTTTAACCGAGGAGCCCGGGGACATCTTCCCGTTAACGTCTACTTTCTGAATCCTCTCACTCAAATATGAGACGAGTAGATCCAGATCAGTGCCGCGAAATCCATAGTGGCGTAATTTCCTGATCAAGGTTTCATGGTGAACGCAATCAAATGCCTTAGACAAGTCACAAAAGACGTCTAGCGCATCATGTGAGTCCTCCCAGGCCTCATATATATAATATGTTGTATTAACTCAACACCAGCATCGGTTGTTGAGCGACCCTTCCTAAAACCAAATTGTTTACAGTGTAGAAGATTATTCCTGTTGAAAAAACCTTGCATTTGTTCCAACATAAATTTTTCAAAGATTTTGCTAAAAGTTAAAAAAAAGGAGGTTATCAATTCGACCCGTATGTATGTAATATTTCCAGAACTGCCCAGTTTTCGTATATGTTAGACTTTATCAGCGTCTGAACAAATGTGCCAAATTTCAAAAGTGTATGTATGTATGTTTTTATGTTTGTGTTCGCATATCTCCGGAACTACAAGTCCGATTTAAGTAATTCTTTTTTTGTTGTACTAGGTATTGTTCAACTTAGAGAATTCAGTAGTTTTTGAGATAGGGAATTTTAACCGACTTCAAAAAAAAGTTACAAATAAAAAATTATTTTACAAAAAATAAAAACCGACTTCAAAAAAGTTAAAAATAATATAAGAATAAGCACAGACAACATCACACTTCTATATTGAAGTCGGTGACAAATTTTAAGATTTTCTAGGGGATCATCGTTTGGCACCGAGTCGGTTTTTATTTTTCGTAAAATATTCATAAAACAGTTTGGCTATAAGGAAATAGAGTAGGTATCCTATAAATGGGTTATCGAGGAACGATTACCGGTATTTCGCGTGGTCTCATTGGCTAGTGGGACCACGAGGACCACTCGTGGTCCTACTACTTTGCCCCACTGGTGGGACGACCCTATAAAATAAACTGGATTTATAAAAAATCGACGTTTCCAGTCAGTTATATTTGATATACATATTTATATTTTCAAAACTTTGTAATAAGACAAACACCTGAATCTGGATTATGTGATCTCATTGTTGAAGCCTCTTTTATATGTTCTATTTACTGTCACTCAAAAGAATGGGATTGTGACAGATAGGAACTCCCAAGGACTCACAATTCACGGCACAACAAACATATAACTACATCAACAACATCCGAGAAAGTGCAAACATTTTATGATTGTCTCTTAGAGAACACAGTTCAAAGCAGTTTTTTTATTTCCAAAACAAATGATAGGGCCTCTGTTTTTTCGTGAAGATATTTAACGTAAAATTTCTTTGAAATAAATGTTGTGTTCTCGATACTCCCTATTTTCCTGTTTCGTATTGTTGTGAACCTTTTGTTTTGTATTGATCAAAGGGTTATATTCGATGCGATTGTTTTCTTACCAACATCATACCATTCAGGCACTAAGCAAAATAAACACACAAAGAATCAAATGTTCGTTCCCACAGTCATTATTGTTTAATACGAAAATACCTGTTTGTCATACACATCCTAACTTAATATTATTAATGCGAAAGTGAGTTTGTTTGTTTGTTACGCTTTCACGCTTGAACCACTGAACTAATTTCAATGATATTTGGTATAGAGATAGCTTAAGCCCTTGAAAAGGATTTTTATTCCGAGTTTTAATGAGTGTGACGGGTTAAAGAAAAAAATGGGGGGTATAAAATCGTGGAAGAATCCTTATAGTATAGGTACTATAAAATGTCCGAATTTTAAAAGCTGGGGGACACAGACGAAGTCGCGGGCAGCAGCTAATATTGTATAAAACGTAAAATATTGGAAATACTGCATTCAAGGCAATGTAGGTACTTGCAATAAATCAAGTAGGTTTTTATTTACATTAAAATAAAAACATCACAATTTAATTCTACTTTAATAATAAGACTAGAACTTTTATAGTGGTAACATCCTAAATAGTATAATAACTAAGAAAGGATTTTTGAAAGTTCAGCTCCTAAGGGGTTGAACATTTGTATGGAGGTTCTGTTATTTTTAATTTTAAGGCATAAAACTTTGACATTTACAAACTTGTTCCGTACCTCAAAAAAACGGAACCGTTATAGGATCAATTCGTTGTCTGTTTGTCCATTCTGTCCATCTGTCTGTGTGTCAAGACCCTTTTCAAATCTGTCTGTATATCTAAATCAAATACTCGGGTCTACGGTCTGTTTTAACTGTGAAAATCATACTTACTTATAAGCTAATGCGATCAAAAAGATTTGACCATTTACGTCGTATATTTTCTCAATTTTGCGATTTCAAAAAAAAATCAAAACTTATAGGATACTTCTGTTGACTTCGTCATCAATCATGAAATTTGTCTAGAAGCAAGCGGTCTTTTTTTTCTCGTCTGGCAACACTAAGTCAAACATCAAAATATTTGTGCTCCGTATTTGTTAATTATTTAAATTAATTTCTTAAAGCCCAATTACCAATATTAAGCTTTTAATAGGTGTACATATAAGTGATTAATTATAGGTAATTAATGGTTGTGATTGTTTGTGACTTTAAATGAAATAAAAGTGTCGATACCGCTAACCTCGAAACAGCTGATTTTATCAAAGTAAGTATTGACTGACTGTTTCTCTTGAATATTATTATTATATCTCGTATATAAGCGGATATTCAATGAAGATATAGTCAGTTTCTACATTGATATAATCATTTAAATATCATATTGTGATTAACCGGTAATTTTAGAAATACCTACCTTCCCATTTTTAGTTGACAAATTGTTCCTTCGTTAATAAATTTTCTTACTTATAATTTACAACTTTAAAATGATGACACGAAGGGCCCTGTCACGCCAAGAGGAGTCTAAACTTCAACTGACCTTGCAGGAACTTAAGGCTGCAAAGGAGCAATGTGTCCAACTGGAAAATGAAAGGGAGGATAATGAGAAGGAACTAGTAGGGGTTTTGAATAATAACAGTAGGCTTAAAAGTGAATTGGCATCGTTACATATTAGATTTAATGATATTGTTGATGAGCGGGACAGACTCCAGTCAATAGTTGATAGGTTCGATGAATGCAGTGATGAGTACGAGCAGACCCTTAGAAGAACTTCCAAATTGGAACAGGAACTACGTGAGGCCCATCATCACATCTCAGATCTGGAGGAGACTGCTCTGAAAGTCACTGCTCAGCAGAATGACAGCCTATACCAAGAATTGGTTAGTTGTGCCCCGCAGTTGGTTGCTCCTGCAATTTCTAACTTGACCATTGTAGACCTCACCAAAGAGGACTCAGTACATGAAAAGTCAAGAATAGCATTTTGCAGTAGGAATAAACTAAAAAAATATATTAAAATAAATAAGTTCATAAAAAAATCAAAAAGAGCTATGAAATATTTTAAATCCTTAACTAAAAATATTAAAACTAAAAATATTAAAACAAAAAAGGAAAATTTTGAATTAAGAGAGCAACTTCAATCATGTACTTTTAAATTAGAAAATAACTTGAAAAAATATGAAACTGACACACAATACTTAGAGTCAAAAATACAAAGTTTACAAAATGACTTAAAAAATCTTACAAAGAAATATGAATTGTCTCAAAGGGCAATTAAGGAGTATTCTATGGCAGTGGATGAAATTTTAAAGTTATCCAAAGATAATTCTGAGCGCTTTGACTCACTGGTTAAAAATCAGTGTTGTATTTGTAACAACGGCAATCTTCCACAGTCACCAGATAGACAAGGCACTCCGGTAACCTCAGAGTCCCAGGTCTCTCCTTTACTTCCATCATCATTGTGTGGCAGTATACATGACGTCATTTCCTCTCAAAATATAATTATGTTCAGCGATAATATTGGTAAGGACATGGGCTCAAATTTGCGCTTAAAGATAAATTCACCGGAGCAGTCGATTATAAATAATTGTTTTCCTTGTGCTAATTTACATGAAATTATGCACAAAATATTTAACTACACATTTAGTAAGGATGATGAATTAATTATACTTATTGGAAATAGGGGTAATGTCAACAAAAAAAAGTTAACCTATTACTTTGAAAAATTAAAACAATTAGAGATTAAAAAAATTGTAATGTTTACATTCCCCTACATAAAAAATTTGCCAGATGCGGAAAATAATTATAGATTTAATTTAAATATGACTCTGAATTTATTCAGTCAGTATAATAATAAATTCCTTGTAATTGACTCTAACAGTATTGTTAGTAAAAATGTATATACTTTGACTAAAGGTAGATATTACCTGCCTCAATATTATAAAGGACAGATAGCAAATTCACTATCATATTTTTATTAACTTCAGCCAAGAACTTGGCTAAACAAACTGACTCTATTGAGCAGTATAATTTAAATAATAGTATGACAGTGGAATCTGTTCCAAGCTATTTAAATTAGATATAGAGACAAAAGAGATATCCTCTTGCAAATATAAATACATAAATAATGGTTTTAATATGACATTATCATTAGAGTCAAATAAAAAAAAATGTGTTCAAAAATGCCCTCAAAATAAATGTATTAATTTAAATAAAATAAAAAATATTAACCTGGTGCATCAAAATAGTAATGGACTATCAAAGGGCAAACAATTAGAGATGGAATTATTCATGAATTCAAAACAAATTTACATATTGTGTATTACAGAACATTGGCTTAAGGGATGTGAACTCATGTTTAGTTTCAATAATCACCAGGTTGGTAGTTAATTCTGCAAAGTCAACACAGTACATGGGGGGTCACTGATTCTGTTAAACAAAAGCTTAAAATTTAAAGAACGGAAAGATATTGTGTCTCTCTCTGTAGAATGCATAATAGAACTATCATGTATAGAACTTGAGCAACTCATTGTGGTATGTGTATACAAACCTGGTTCCTCAGCATATGATAGGTTTCAGGAAATCATGGATGAAGCCTTGAACAAATTGGGTAGATCTAAAAAATACTTGATTGTGTGTGGAGATTTTAATATTGATCTTCTTAAAAAGGACACTGAAACCTATAAAATCTTAAAGGGGAATGCCCAATTTCGGCCCAAGAGCGCCCAACATATCCGTACTGTCTAAAAATCATATAATATTTATTCATAATTATTTGTACTATTAGTGATTGCCTTCAAGTTGGAGAAAGCTTAGTATAAATATTTAAAAAACACGGAAATTATCGCTAAACTCACCAAACAGTGACAGACGGTAATAAAGACACGGACTTGCCATAACAAAAAAATATCATTATAAGCGTTTAATCTTAATTGATCATTTAGGGATAGTATTCGTGTCTATTATTACGATTTTAAAGGCCTTCCTTATATACCTACATTATACGATATACATTATACAGTGATTGATTATCACTAGTTAAAAATTATAAGACATAATAAAAAAAAATGTGGTTACATTGAATGATTGCACGTGAATGAAAATGTAAGACAATTCCCAATACTAAGTTACAGCGATTTAATGTTAATAGCTTGTGGCCTACCAAATAAAACAAGCGCGGTCATATTATGGGGAGCACATACTTTTTAATGGCTCTTATAGGGTAGAAGTATGCCGTGATCGCAGTAGGAGCATATTGGTAGCAGCGGTGAGAATTGCAAGTAGGCATGTAAGTCGTAAGATTTAATTCGTATATAGGTATATTAATAAATGCACATGAGTCTGGTCGAGCGGGAATCTAATCATATTGCTGCAACTGCATTGTTGGTCGTCGGACGGTAGGTTGTTGTGCCCACGCCATGTCGGATATATGGTATTTGGGGTGGGCACGTCATCAAGATAATATCTATCCACCGGCACAGTTCCTGGATGAAGTTTTAATAGAATATGATAAGCTTGATTGACTGGAATTGATGAGAAATATCAATAAATACCTACATGAGTATGAAATTCTTGTTTTATTTAAAAAGTGCAACTTTTTTTTGAATCAGTATTTATCCTACTTATTAATACGATTATATACTATTATTTGCATACTAATTTGAAGGTGGGCACTATGGGCCGCGGTTACTATGAAAAATGGGCATTCGCCTTTATTTAAATCACACAATGTTTCCAACTTATTTATGGAGCCTACTAGATTCTGTAACACAACATCAACCTGTTTAGACAATATATATAGTAATCTAGTACCTGTAAGTAAGAAAGTTATTACAAACTTAGATTCAGACCATTGCGGGCAATTAGCTTGCTTCAAAATTGATACAGAACAAGTCAATAAACGTAAAATTATATGTCGACCAGTAACTGCTGACAGATTGAAACGTATTGGAATTGAATTATGTTGTAAACTTCCTTTTTTATCACCGGATATGTCACCAAATGATATGTATAATTTATTTTTTGAGACATTTTGTAACCCAATTAACAAAATTTTCAAAACCAAAGAGATCACTGTTACTGTTAATCCAGTGTTTAGCGAATGGGCCACTGTAGGAATACACAAAAGTAGGCAAAAATTGTATGAGCTGTACTCAGAAAGACAGTTTAATAGAACTGAATCTTTTCAAAATTATGTTAAGTCATACTCAAAAAATTTTAAGCAGGTTTGTCAAACTGCGAAAATTAAATATATTAGTGCTCAAATTTATAACAGTACAAACAAAGTCAAATCTACTTGGAAAATTATCAATGCAGAGACTGGCCAAACAAAAGCTTCAGCAAATAATTATAAACTTAAAATTGATGGTAAATTTATTAGTTCAGACTCGGATGTTGCTAATGAATTTGAGAAATTTTTTACTCGAATTCCTGTAGATTTGACAAGCACTTTAGGCTCTTCCACCCCCATTGCAGAATCCTTGTTGAAAAAAAATGTTCCTTATTGTAATACTGTATTTAAATTTAACCATGTTAGTAAACGTGACATCATAGACACTTTCAAATCGTTGAACATTAAAAAAACTGCCGATCTCTGGGGAATATCTGTATATATGGTAAAGAATGTTGTTGAAATAGTTGCTACACATTTAGCTTTAATTTTTAACAACTGTATTGATAGTGGTGTGTTTCCTGATTTGATGAAACTTAGCAAAATAACTCCATTGTTTAAATCTGGTAGTACTTCAGATCCCTCTAACTTTCGTCCAATATCCGTACTATCAACATTCAGTAAAATTTTTGAAAAAACCGCGCTTAAGCAATTACAGAAACATTTTAGTAAAAATAACTTACTGCATATTAAACAATTTGGTTTTACCCGCGGACGGTCCACGACTGATGCTGGAATAAAATTGTTAGAGTGCATTTATGAGGCCTGGGAGGAGTCGCAGGATGCCTATGGTGTTTTTTGTGACTTATCGAAGGCTTTTGACTGTGTCCAACATCAGACGTTAATCAGGAAATTACACTATTACGGTATCCGTGGTACCGCTTTGGATTTTCTCACTTCTTACCTAAGTGACAGGATTCAAAAGGTGGTCATCAATGGAGAGCAGTCACCTGGATCATTTGTAAAAATGGGGGTGCCGCAGGGCTCAATATTAGGTCCATTTCTATTTCTGGTATATATTAATGACCTCCCTCACCTTGTAAGACGCGACCATGAGATAGTCTTGTTTGCAGATGACACGTCTTTAGTATTTAAAGTTAAACGTGGACAAATTAATATTGACGAAGTAAACATTGCACTCTCCAAGGTCGTTCACTGGTTCGGCGCCAATAATTTGTTGTTAAATGAAAGTAAAACAAAATGCATTAGATTCACTATGCCAAATGTTCGATTAGTTAAAACCAAAGTCAAGGTTAGGGATGAGGAAATAGAGCTAGCCAATCAAACTGTATTTCTGGGTATAACTTTAGATTCTAGGTTACAATGGGGTCCTCATATTGAATGCCTATCGAACAGACTAAGTTCTGCAGCATACGCCGTAAAAATGATTCGTCAAATAACAGATGTGAAAACTGCGCGGTTAGTCTATTTTAGCTACTTCCACAGTATTATGTCATACGGGATACTACTGTGGGGAAATGCCGCCGATATTGGCTGCATTTTTGTACTGCAGAAGAGGGCTGTTCGGGCGATCTATGGGATGGGCTCCCGAGAGTCTTTAAGAGAAAAATTCAATGAAATTGATATTATGACTGTACATTCACAATATATTTATGAAAACTTACTGTATGCACACAAGAATAAAGATATCAAATTCAGTAAAAATAGTGACTATCATAATTTAAATTTAAGAAATAAAGACAAGCTAGCAATGCCCACATATAGGCTCCATAAAATAAGCAACTCTTTTGCAGGTCACTGTATACGAATGTACAACACGCTGCCATGTAACATGCATGACTTGTCAGTAAATAAATTTAAAATTTTAATTAAAGCTCAGTTAAGCAAAAAGGCTTATTATAGTGTTAAAGATTTTTTGAATGATAAGGCAGCGTGGCGGTAAAAGAAATGAATTGCTCGTTCTCTGAATAGTTTTGTAATATTCAAAATTTGTAAGACATTTGGCGATTTTAAAAGAGTTTTGGCACATGAGTTTCTTGCCCGATTCTTCTCATGTTAGCCCCTACATTCGGAATCGGGTCGCTCTTGGCGATTACATGCGCGGCATGAACTCCGCGGATGTACTTGCCACTAGCGCACGGGTTAGCTTGATTTTAGTCTAATATTTTTTATGTTTTAATAATTTTGTAAAATGTGTAAAATTGACGATTTTAAGTGCCCGCAAGGGCCTATGAAATAAAGTACTTTTGATTTTGATTTTGATTTCATAGCATGTGCTATAGAACTTTGCTTGCTTTGTTAACGAACAAATTTGAAAACCGTAAATACCTATGTATTGGGGAAATTATACAAGTTTGTACGGAATTTTCGGTACGCAAGTTCAACTCGTACTTGGTCTTTTTTTTTATTTTGAAGGAGTTTTGCACGTAATTCAGCATTTTGATCGTTTAATCCTAGGGGGTTAAAACAAGGACTAAGTGTTTGTATTTGTTTGAGTACCACACTAAATCAGTTACCTATTGAAACGCATAACGTTTTTCGTCATAAACTAAAAATGCATAATGTTAATTGCCATAATCGTCACTTGCCATAAGTCTTTATATCATAACTTCATAACTCATAATATTATAAGGCCGAAATATGTAAGGCATATCCATGAAAAGGCATAATTTGAATAAGTATAAGTAACAAAAGGCATAATTTATGTTTGCCATAATAATATATTTCAAAGGCATAATATTCAAAAGACATACATTTGGAAAGCATAACTGACAAAATCCATAGCAAACTCATTCACTATAATTTCAAAAAGCGAACGCTTGCTATAAATAACAGATTAAATTGTTTTATGTTTAAATTATTTACTTTTGTTTTTTTAACCTTATTTACGTTTAATGTTAAGAAATCACGTAATAATATTAATATATTATATCATTTTGCATACATGTAGACATGCAGCATGCATGCATGCAAGCATGCAGTCATGCAGCAGGCATGCAGCATGCATGCAGACATGCAGCATGCATGCAGACATGCAGCATGCATGCAGACATGCAGAATGCATGCAGGCATGCAGCATGCAAGATTTCTGCCAAAGCTCCGGCACTGCGGGGTTTTGGCGGTCCCACGCATGCTAATCGTCGCAGATGGCTTTCGCTCACCACCGCAGCCTCGGCCTCGCTCATAGCCACCTGCTCCTCAGCATGCGGGCCGCCTCACCCCTCCGTGGCTACGCGGTTCTGAATAATACTCTAGGGGTAGGGCAGACAAGACCGCGCTGGAAGTGGTAGTCGCAGTGTGGACCTTACCATGCGCGCCCACAAGGGCGGGGAGAACACCGGGGGGTTTTGGTGGGTCGGCCTGGAACTTCGCCGGGCCAGCCCCACACACGCCTGCCGTCTAGCCAACGGCGGGTACGGTGCGCTTACGCATTTCCCCCCGACAAAAAAAAAAAAAAAAAAAGGGCAGACAAGACTACGTGGAGACGGGGTTGACTGAGTCGGTTTTAAATAGCACTAGTTTTTTTTAATAATTAGTAAACCTCGTATGGCGAAAAATACATTCCGGATTATGTCAAAGAAGATTTATGGATACCTATTTACAGTTATTATTCTTTACAAAACTATGTCTTTAGTGAGTTATGCATAGTTAAATTATGACAAACAAAGTTATGGATAATAACAGTTATGCGTAGTAAAATTATGCGTTTTAAAGTATGCTTAATAAAATTATGGCAAATCAAATTATAACATTTAAAGATTATGCTTTTTAATATTACGCCTTTTGACAATTCTACATTATAATGTTTATGCCTATTGATATGTTATGCCGAACATTATTATGCTTCTTGATTTTTATGCCATATGATGTATGCCAATCGAAATTATGACAATTAACAGTATGCGTTTCAAAGTGTCACCCACTAAATCACACTAAATGTTGGAATAATTTAATGTATAGGTATAACAGAACATTCCTTGAAAGCTTATTCTAATAAGCTTTCAAGGACTGTAGACACTAACTGTGCCCGCGACTCGTTTGCGTGGATGTCGGAAATTACAACATCGTGATATTATATGCCTTTGAAATATTATGCCTTTCTCGATAAATGGACTAACCAACACAAAAATAATTTTTCAATTTGAATCAGTAGTTCCTGAGATTAGCGCGATCAACCAAACAAACAAACTCTTCAGCTTTATAATATTAGTATAGATACTAGCTGTACCCGCGACTTCGTTCGCGTAGCGTGATGTTTATAGACTAGCTATTATTATTCGACTTTATATTATTAGAAGAGACTATATGTATATTATAGACTAGCTGTGCCCACGACCTACGTTTCGCCATATATTTTTTCTCGTTTTTGCAACATTTTTCATTGCTGATTAGCTCCTACAAGTCGTAGCGTGATGTTATATTATAGTCTATAGCCTTCCTCGATAAATGGACTTTCTAACACAAAAATAATGTTTTAATTCGACTCAGTAGTTCCTGAGATTAGCGTGTTCAACCAAATAAACAAACAAACTGTTCAGCTTTATAATATTAGTGTAGATATAGATATTATAGTATATATTGTTTTTTATACGGAGATATAGAATTCTAATATCAAATAAATACAATCACGTCAAATTTTTGTATAATGAAATAAACATTAGATACTGGAGACTCAAAGTTATGCATTACACATCCGTCAGTTCACCACAATCTCGCTCGGCATTCCGTAAATGGAGCCCATAGCTTCCTTCCTCTTTCACAGGGAATCCGTTACGACACCAAAGCACCACCTTTATGTGCCTAATTAACTACTGACCAGTAGCAAACATTTATTTCATAATTTATTTATCAAACGCATATTAATCAGTTCATCATCATCATCATAACAGCTTATACACGTCCCCACCGAGGGGCTCGACCCTACCCTAAGTCAGGGTGCTTAGGCCTTAGTCAACCACGCTGGCCCAGTGCGGATTGGTCGACTTTACATACACCATTGAATTTCTTAGCAGATGTATGCAGGTTGCCTCACGATGTTTTCCTTCACCGTAGGAGCGTCGGACACATTACATATGGAATTCGAAAACGAAAAACACATTGGTACATGGCGGTCTCGAACCCCAGACCTTCCGATTGGAAGGCAAGTGTCGAGTCCACAGCGCCACCGACGCTAATCAGTTATCTAGTGCCAATACCGATAAGACGGCCACGTTACAAAATGCTGACCGTGTTAAAAATCGACGAAATGTGAAAAATCCGTATTGAAAACGATGGCCAATTGCCGATGAATTATTAAATCCCCATGGGTCGCCCGCCTCAAAACTATTCATACAAAATTATTTTTAACGAAGTGGACTACTATAGCGCACCATACCTGCCAATGCCTAACCGACAGGCGTGTGTATGACTCCCAGCAGTGTGCAGAGCATACCCACTAAACCTACCTCGACGTCCAACTTCGCGAGTATGTAACGCACACAGGTATTTTTTTTTATTTATAATTACACAAATATTTAATCCTGAAATATTCTGCATTCACTTTGGGGTTTCTGCCGCCTTCTTCGCAGAAGGAGGAGCAGACTGAGCTGTGCCCCTGGAATTGTAGATGTCGTTCGTTACCACTTACCATCAGGAGCCAATGGCTCGTCTGCCACCGATGACAATAATAATATATAATAATAATAATAAAAAACAAATTATATATTTTGCATGCAAACAAATTATATTATTTTGCAAAATATTGCTTCAGAGAAATTGTAACGTTTTTATTTTTAATGCTTGCCTGCCTTTTTTGACAAATAATTGAAGATAAGTACTTACTTTTGTTATTTTTAAAAAGGAAGCATACTCTTGTGAATTAACTGTGGCTAGGGCGACCTAAATTACTACCAACTATTCGTAATACTACCTGTAACATGCTGAGAGAATACGTAAACCATTTAAGATTGAGTATCTACCTGCGTACAAACAAACTTTTGAACATATTATAGGTACATACAACAAGTGGAATTCGCAATAAGCATACATTATTTCCATTAGACTTGTTCTCGGTCACTTGGATGTACATGTCGATTGTCAATCAATACAGAGGCCATGTGGAATCTCTTCACTGTTGGATGAGTTTTACGTGAACGGCTGAATTCGTCGTGTGGAATTCCTCGCTTATCCTCGTAGACATATATTACTTTATTTATTTTCTAGTTAATTGATTCATTTATTTATCTCAGATAACAAAAATCCGTAATTACTAAGAAATTTAAATAGGTAATTAAAAAGAAAATGAAAAATGTCATCGATTCAAAAATTTATATTAGAATAATGTCTTTAATCAAAAATAAAAAGTAGGTCATGAAATCATGAAAAATTTTAAATATCATCAAATATTGTAAATGTCTGTCGTAAAATGTTAATGCGTGGCTTATAATATCTTGTACATGACCCCGGTGTTTACTGAAATAAAATATCACCTACGAAATGTTCCAAAATAAAAAAAAACCCGCAAAGTGCGAATTGAACTCGCACACCGAGGGTTCCGCACAAACTTATATAACTTCCTAACTTTTTTTATAGAAGGCTAAGCAAATGACTCCATTCCACCTGATGGTTAGTGGAAGTAGAGTCCAAATGCGAAGATAGCTAGTGCGGGAAAGAGGTTCAACGCCGCACTAGCCACCCTCACCTTGCCGACCTGCAAGGTGCTTCTTCACGCCTCTTTTAAAGGACCCGGGATTATAGGAAGGAGGAAACACATGCGCTGGCAGAGAGTTCCATTTCCTAATCGTGCCACATAGAAATGTGGTACCGAATTTCTTGGTACGCGTTTGAATGGTAGTCACAGTTAGACGGTGACAACGCAGGCCAGCACGTGTAGTTCAATGGAAAGGAGAAGATGGGATTAGTGAAAAAAGCTCTTCAGAGCACTCGCCGTGATATAGACGATAGAACGCGCTAAGTAACGCAATATCGCGACGCAGCTGCAGAACTATGTGCATATTAACGGTTTTTTCCCAAACATGTGCTATAAGACCTTACTTCTTGCCAAATTTCATGATTCTAGGTCAACAGGAAGTGCCCTATAGGTTTTGATTCCCTTGTAAAATCGCAAATTTTGCGAAAATATGCGACATAAACGGTCATATCTTTTGATCGCGTGGTCTTACAAATATGTTTTTTTCATAGCTGAAAGAGATCATAGATCATATATATGCTTATTTACTTACTTACTAATATTATAAAGCTGAAGAGTATATTTGATTGTTTGTTTGTTTGAACGCGCTAATCTCAGGAACTACTGATTCAAGTTGAAAAATTATTTTTGTATTGGATAGTCCATTTATCGAGGAAGGCTATATAACATCACGCTACGACTAATAGGAGCTGAGCGTCAATAAAAAATGTTGCAAAAATGGGAAAAAATATACGGCGAAACGTAGTTCGCGGGCACAGCTAGTTTGATATAAATTTCAGTCCGATATCTCTACGTGTCCCCGAGAAAAAAGTCTTGCCAGATAGACGGAGAACAAAGTAATCCTATAAGGGTTGCGTTTTATCATTTTGAGGAACGGAACCCTAAAAATATGTCGTTGTTTTACAGAAAAGAAAAGATTAAAGCAGTGTGTCAAAGAAAGCAAAGAAAAGACGCATTTCCTACGTTTTCGATCGAAAGTGGTACAACGAAAACAAAAACAAATAATTTCTCATATTAACAATATGTTTTAAACGCAGACCAAACCGAGCAGCAATTTTTCCCTTGTCAGAAATCGAACCTCGGACCTCTAAATCAAATCAATATAAATCCACAATCATTAAATTATAATAAATATCTTATATTAGTTATGACTTTTTGGTGTTTTTAAGTCAGTTTTATTATATTTGTAAAAAAAAATCGTTTTTAATTAAGTAATACATTTTAGAATTTGAGCCAAGGCAAACACCAGAATAACTTAAAATAAAACGTTTTTCGCTCTTAACAGATTCGAAAGAATTATTCCCGAACTCCTAATCTACCAGGAACCTTCCATCATCAGCTCAGTAACATGAGCTCAAAAACATGAAACACAATGGACGTGCCTATGAAATTCAAGGGTTTCCTTCGATTTTCATGGGATCCCATCAGATCATGACATGGTGACTATGGGACCACCTCGGGAGTATATTCGATAACGGTTCACAAATGGCGGAGTAAACGGTGAACGTAAAAAATAGATACAGCCGAACGTAGAACCTCCTCCTTTTTCGAAGTCAGTTAAGAATAAGTGTAAAATTTAAAGCAAGACAGAACATTGAACAGTGATAAAAAATTTGTAAATATTATAAAATAATTGAACATGAATTATCCTTTTAGAGTAGGAATGGTCGAGTGTTGAAGTGTCATATTCCCCTCAAACTTCTGATTTCGACTCTGCCTTCATCAATAAATCAGTCGACATGTTCCTATGTGCTTATACTAAGTAAGTACTAGCTGCCTATAACGCTGTACATAATTTATGAACGTTTACAGGCTGTGCCACGCACTTTATTAAATGGATTTTCTTCATTTATCAACGTCACGATCATATTTTTCAATGAAAAATGTTTTGATGTGCGTACACAAGCTCAAACCTTTCGAAACATTGTACACATTAAAAGTCGATCGAATTAGTTATTTAACTGATACAAAAAAGGAAATGTATTAATTTTTTTATATATTTTATCTATTAATATCTAGGATTGAGTCACAAGCGTTACCAGTGATTCTAATATATAATATAATATTATATATTGCCTACTGAACTGAGCACATTGAGCGTTGTCAAAGTACACAAGGTAATAAAAAATATTTTACAAAAAATAAAAACCGACTTCAAAAACACTGAAAAGTTAAAAATAATATAAGAATAGGTACAGACAACATCACACTTCTATATTGAAGTCGGTGCGAAGCGATGATCTCCTAGAAAGTCTTAAAATTTGTCACCGACTTCAATATAGAAGTGTGATGTTGTCTATACCTATTCTTATATTATTTTTAACTTTTCAGTGTTTTTGAAGTCGGTTTTTATTTTTTGTAAAATATTTTAAATTTTTTAGTGAATGAAATCTTTTTAGTGAAAGAAACCCTAATTTAATATTATTTATTATTATTATTATTGAAAATCGAGGGAAACGCTAATTTAGGTATTAAATTAGCGTTTCCCTCAATTTTCATGGGATTCTATCATCAGATCCTAACTTTACCACCCCAGGAGTATTACTCTATCAAATATAAAAAGAATTTTGAAAATCGGTTCACAATTGGCGGAGTAATATCTATAACATACACACAAAACACGTTGGACACACCTTGAAATTTAAGGGTTTTCCTCGATTTTCATGGGATCGCATCATCAGATCCTAACTTTGGCGACTATAGGACCACTCTTGGAGTATACTCTATTTTTGTGTGTATGTTACGCGATTACGCCGCCAATTGTGGACCGATTTTCAAAACTCTTTTTGTATTCGCACAAAAAGAGTTTTGAAAATCGGTCCACAATTGGCGGCGTAATCGCGTAACATACACACAAAAATAACATACGCATCGAATTGAGAACCTCCTCCTTTTTTGAAGTCGGTTAAAAAAGGATCTCGTATGATACATACAACTTTTCATCTCGACCAGAGAGAAAAGCTAGATTATAACAGATAACAATAAGAAAATAGTTAAGTAATCACAAAAAGTGGTAAAATTCGAAAGCTCTGCGTCCAAACTAGGGTTTTCGGAACCGGGTACCCGGGTCGGGTATTTGAGTGTTTTCAAACCAGGGTAATATTTGACGACAAACCCAGGTACCCGAGTATCACAACAAAACATTTTTTATTTACAAAAAAAACCGCCTGATGTTTATTAGAAAGCGAGAGCGAATGTATTTTTTCAATGGCGGGTGGATTTGTAACAAAAGCAAGAAATCGGCTGTCAGATCGCTCGCTTGCCGCTTTAGTATTTTTAAAATCTTATTTTATAAATAGAAAAAAATAATATTTAATGACAGTCACTTCACTAAAGTAAAAAAAAATGTGATTTGAAACTATTATATATCTCCTATTATTAATATTCCTAAAATATTTCATTTTTAAGTTAATTGTTAATTTTTTCAAACATTATTTTAAGTTCAACAAGAATGTTTTGTTTTCTATTTGTTTTGACATTTATTTTCTAGTTGTAACTAGAAAATAAATAATGAACATAACGAACGTACGTTTAATAAAGTGTGAACGTATGTCCGTACGTTATGTTCATTATTTTTATTGTTTTTTGCACTCACATCATAGAGCAACAAACAATATTGGTTCAAATAACCAAACTATGTACGTTCTTTTGGTTTCATTCAATATTTTATTTATTTATTTATTTAAACTCCCAGTACAATTTGTGTACAGAGGCGGACTTAATGCCAAAGGCATTATCTGCCAGTCAACCTTTGGGTGGTGCAGAGAAATGGAAGTAGATGTAGTACTTTGATGGTAAAAAAATACTGGATAATGGTATATACATAATGCTATATACATAATATACTAATACATAAATATTATAAATAAAATAAACTATAATATATATTTATTTATTTATTTATTATAATTACAAATATTTTTAGCATTCCTTTTAAAACATCTTGGCGGTATAAACACAAACTCACTAGAGTTTTTCCGTATACCGTCATTCGCCGTGGTTACTGTGTAGTGTCGGTTGATGTCTAAAATAGACTAACTACCTTCAATTTTAATGTTGGAGACATTTTTTTTTGTGTGTTTATCAAGTAACTTTATACAGCGTGAATATGTGCCTACTATTAATTTACAAAAGTATAAAACGAAAATGACATTCGAAATGATATTTCGAAGATAATCTGCATATCCTTAATCAACAGGAGTAAAAAGATTCTCATGGTACAGCTTTCGTAATTTCTTTTTAAAACTTAGTTTGCTTGATGACTTTCTGACGTCAAGTGGGAGAACATTCCATAACAGGATTGACTGGATTAAGAAAGAAGAGTGTATGATATCAGATTGGGCGGGGCATTTGAGGAGACCATTAAAGGTAGAACGAAGGGATCTATCATGTGAAGAACATAGGAACTCAAAACTATTGTTAAGATAACTTGGGCTTGTTGGGACTATTAAGTAATGAATGGAGTGTAGTCAAAGTTCTCATGTGCCATTATTTTCACTTTGATTTAGTTTTTTTTTCATTCCTAATAAAAATAAGCATACTGCGACAAATAATGCGTTGTTTTGCTTGAAAAAAATTTAATACCCGGGAATACCCGGGTATCAAAAAAAATAATACCCGATACCCGGGTACTAAAAAAGTCCGGGTATCAGAAAACCCTAGTCCAAACATTGTTCGCCCTAATACCAACAGCAGTAAAAATGCGTTTCGAATAATTAGATATCAAAAAATACTGTACGTACGTCCACATCAATTACTACCGACAAGCTTCGAAATCGATTTATACATATCAAAATTAATTCAGAATTTGAGGTTAGTTGAAGTAACACTTTATTTCATTAAAGCAATACACAAAGTCCATACCTATACAATTATTAATAATAATTATTGCAATCAGTCAAAGAATGTTATTTAAAGAACAAGAAATCTAAAAATTATAAAGCGAGTCAAACACACAACGACAAACTAACAAGCGACAGCGCGTGAGTTGAGTAGGCAATTGACGTGTGTTAACGTTGTAAATTGTGAAAGAAGTTATGAAAAAGATAATATATATAAATAAGTAAATGTCCATACCTACATAAAATCGACTCCATTCTATTCAATCTAGCAAAGGTAACAACAACTATTCTTATATTTTACTTCATGCTGAAAGTACTTTTAAATATTTTGTATTTGTCCGTCGAATACCTACATACATTTCTTATGAGTTTTATAAAATATGCATGCATATAATAATGACGTAAATCAAATCTTTGTTGGTCATAGGGCGATTCTCGACATTGTCCTAAACTCTTGCAAATCGTTTATTTCTGCGCGTGTGATTATCTTGATACGAATTACGAAAACCACTCTTGTATTACTAAATTTTAATTTGAACAATTGACATAAAGTGACCGTTTATAGTGAAATCCTTACATATTATAAAACAAAGTCCCCTGATGCGTCTGTCTGTTTGTCTGTCTGTTCGCAATAAACTCAAAAACTACTGCACCGATTTTCAAGCGATTTTCAGTACTCGATAGCGTGATTCTCGAGGAAGGTTTTAGTATATAATTTGTTAAGTTTTTGTATTTATTTCTGTGAACATTAACGATATTTGTTGAAGATGTCTGGAAAAAATAAATTAAGGCGAAACGTAGTTCGCGGGCACAGCTAGTTAAATATAAAGAGGAATATCTGGTTATTCTAACTCATAAATTTGGATATTACTGAACCGATTCCAAATATGCCTCTCTATCTCGAACTTCTTTAAGGATCAAAACTTGCGTGGTAAATGGCAAAAGGTGGCTTAGGGTAGGGACAAGACAGCTAGCTGAAATATAGATCTCGCCCGTTATTATATCTCGCAAAAATTTTAGAGGGCGTGGTGCTCTATACCACGAATAATGTAAATGTAGAGCACTGTAAAACTACAAACAAAGATGCTTTATTTCGTGTCAAAATTAGAACATTTGCATATCATACTGAACATTATTCAGATTGATCCATCTTGATGTAAGCACAGCATGCTTCAAATTACCTGATAACTACCTTATCCGGCAAGCTAAATATATAATTATACTAAATATTGGACATTTCACTAACATTACAAATTGCAAATTGCTTTTCTTATATTATGTTTCGCTGAGATCAGAGAACCGTTGAAAATGTCAAAGAGGAAGCGTATAGAGTTGTAGGAACTACACATGCGATACAACGGAGAGTGCTGACCAAGACGTGACTTATAGAAGGGAAGGGTAAATGTCATTCGGTTTTGGACCCGGCTAGCCAATCTAGGCACTGTAAACTGCAGACGTGCTAAAATACTAGGTGAAAGAACATGATTATTAATTATTTTAAAAAGAAACAAAATATCACAGAATTTTCTACGGATATGCAGAGGTGTTATGGAGTAGTAGACACACCGTGACTCGTAAGAAGTAAGGTGATAGCACTTTCTGTCCGCGTAGCTTAGGTAGTAAAGGAAACGCTTCTGTACACGTTCCAATCTATCTGAGTGGACCTGGTAGCAGGGGCTCCATACATTGCTGCAATACTCTAATATACTACGCACGAGACTATTGAAGAATAGAATAGTAAGGTAGGGATCTTTTAAAATTTTCATTTGGCGTGTGATGAAGCCACTAAGCTTAGAAGCTTTTTTAATTACTGAATCTATGTGTTGTCTAAAGCTCAAAGTACTATCTATAATCACTCCCAAATCTCTTATACAAGATACTTCCGCTAAAGGTTGGTTTTTGATTAGATAAGATGTTTTAATTTTATTTTTTTTACGTGTAAATTGAATATAAAAACATTTGTTTGAATTTAACATCATACTGTTTTTGCAACACCAATCCTGAATCCTATCGAGATCGTATTGTAGGGCTTGTATATCCGCATTATTTTTTATTTCACGATAAATTTTTATGTCGTCAGCAAATATTTTAAATTCAGAATTTATGCATGTAGAAATATCGTTGATGAATATTATGAAAAACAGAGGACCTAGGTGAGATCCTTGTGGGACTCCGGAGGGTACCAATTTCGATGACGATTTATATCCATACAATGACACTAATTGGGATCTATTTCGCAAATACGACTCACACCATCTAAGTAATGAACCATGTATGCCGAAACCTTTAAGCTTAAGAAGCAAGATGTCATGGTTTACCAGATCAAAAGCTTTCTTGAAATCTGTATATATTGCATGTACTTCACCTTGACCATCTAATGCGTCATATATGTAACTGACATAATCTACTAAATTTGAAGTAGTTGATTTTTTAGGCTGAAATCCATGCTGATTTGGGTGAATGAAGTTCTTTACGTGACTGTACATTTTTTTCTGAATAACAGATTCAAAGATTTTGCCAACTATTGAGAGGATGGATATTGGCCTGTAGTTGGATATGTCGTTCAGTTCTCCGGACTTATGTACCGGTGTGAGATGAGCTACTTTCCAAGCATCAGGGAATATACCCGACTTCAAAGAAGTATATAACCGACATAGCGGTTTATACAAATACTTAGCACAGTTCTTTAAAAAAATAGGTGGTAACAAATCTGGTCCAGCACCCTTGTTACAATCCAAAGTTGAAAGGTGTTCGAGAACTTCATCTTCTGATATTGTGAAATTACTCATTGGGAGAATGTTAGCATCAAATTGGGACTCGTCACTAAAAAGAGATGATCCAGCAGCACCAAGTGTATCGTATACAGTTTGAAAAAAAATTGAAAACATATCACATATTTTTTGGCCACCAGTACCGGTCTCACCTCCTAGAACCATATCATTGGGAATAGAACTCCGATTTCCATTACTTTTGCCATTTACGAATTGCCAAAAGTATTTTGGTTTATTACGTAAATACAACTTAGCTTCCTCCTTAAATTTTGTGTAAGATTCCTTAATTAAAATATTACAACGATCCCTCAACATGTTGTAAGTTAGCTTATCCATTGGATTTTGATATTTTTTATATCTAGAGTGGTACTTGGCTTTTTCCTTTAGAGCCTTTATTACAGACCTATTAAACCAAACAGGGTACTTGGTATCGCGCTGGGTATGATATGGTGTAAATTTGTGTATGATTGGCATAATAATGTCATAGAACTTTAAAACCATATCATTAACTTCACCTCCTGCTGTAGCCCATACATCAGACCAATCAATTTGAGCTAGTTCCTTACAAATATCATCATATTTAGAATATTTAAAATTTAAGCTAGTTAAGCGTTTGGGCTTGAGTAGTTTGCGATTAGACATAGTGTATTCAATAACCAAAGGTGGATGGTGGTCGTCTGTTTTGTCTAATAAAAGTTCATCAGCTATTGAAACACATAAATGTTCAGGTTTGTTGCACCAAATAAGATCTAATGAACGCAAGTTTATGTTGGTAATATGATTGCACTGGTATAGATCAACAAAGGACATAGCATCAATCAATTGATTCTCCAGGATACCGTTTATAGGTGATGGGATCAGGGAACTATTGGTAGTATCATCATTCATACTCCAAACTATCTTGCCCAGATTAAAATCGCCTATAACAAGTGTCACAGACAGTGGCGAGATAATGTTTTGACAAACTTGAGTTATATTATTAAGTACATCATTTAAATAGTCATGTTTGGGTGGAGGTGGAATGTACACTGCACAAATATGTAGATGACGGCTATTGGCATGTTTAATGGATATCCATAATTGTTCGCAGGATGACTCCCACCCAGCATTTCGAACCGCTTTGTGTTTCTTAAGAACGGCAATTAGCGTACCTCCACCATTTTTGTTACCAGCCAAGTCACAGTTGACTGTTTTCAAGAGTTGTTGAAAAGTATTTAGCAGATTTTCGTTCTTAAACTCCGGGACACATTGTATCTCAACATTACAGTCCCTGGATAGTTGCTCAATATGCGATAATTTAGCAGATAAATCAGACACTTGGGAGCGCAGGAAATTGTTATCATTTACCAATGTAGCAACAGTTTTCCTAGTCTCACCATTTATTTTAAGTTGGTTATCATGGTGGTCACATAAAAATTTTATGGATCCAATTGCTTCGTCCAGTTCGACGCGAATTGAAGTGATTTTGGTGCCTAGGTCTCCAACTTCCTTTTGTAAGCCTGATAAAATAGAATTAGTAGTTTCGATATTGGCCTTTTGGGTTTCAAATTGTCTATTCATATCGCATCTTAGTTCCTCCAATATTGCATCTTGACCTGACTCATTATTTTGTTGTTGGGATACCATTGGGGTTAAATTTTTGTTACTTGTATTTATATTTGTAACAGGTTTAAACATTCCACTTTGTACTAGTCGTAAAGGTGAGTTGTCATCATTAACACGTCTTGTAACGTTACTGCAAGAGGGACATTGTAATTTCGCTAGACGCTTCTGATCAATGTCAGTGACGGTACCCTTGTAAATCTTCAAGCATGGTAAGCAATATATTGAGGCACATGCATTGCATTTCAAATGCTCATTTTCTATTAATATATTCTCACAGCCTGCACATTTCATGTTGCCGTATTACAAAAATATTAAATTGCCGAAGAATTTGAAAAACGCGCCGAAAACAAAAAACTGCACCAACTGATAACGCCAAGACTTGTCGTAGCTAGCAATACTTTTTAATGTGTGCGTTATTATGATATTATGAAAATTCAGCGCTGTAATCAGGTTTTGGTTGAAGCACTTCGTGATTATTCTAAGCCAAGTATACTTTTATTCCCAGTTTATTGTAACTTTACACCAAAATTTATTTTTTATTTACGGAGCTCACCAACGTACGTATATACTTTAGCACTACCGGAACCGGAAAAAAAGTTACCGAGCTGGACTATTAATTAAATACGTAAAAAACGTGCGTTAATAGTACATTATGATACGAGCGCGCTATGTCGGTTATTGCGTACGAGGCGATATTGTGCGCGAGCCACAGGCGAGCGCGACAAGAAAGCAGAGTACGTAATGACCAATGCGCGCGTGTATCATACGACGTTTTTCAACACACTTGTGAGGAAAATAAAAGATGTTGTGGTATTAATATTTTTCTGAAAATGACTGCGCTTTTTTATTAATCTTCCACTGCATGAAAGTATCGTATGCCTCCAAGTATTTATCCTTTGACTTTGGCGGCAACAAACTATTACTCGCGCTTTGCGCCTCCATAATTATTTCCGGCGAAGTTAATAATATGGATTCTTCTTCACTTGGACTCGACATATTTATAATCAATTATCAATAACAACAAAAAGGCAAAAAATTTCAATAGCTGGAAAATGCCGCGCGCCTTTTTTTTCGCGCGCTGCCCGGGCATGGCTAAACTCTTCATACAGCCAACAAAAAAGGGCCAAACAGCCAAAATTCAAAACTAAATAAACCGAATATAGGTACTAGTTTTTAAAAAAGAAGTTCCTTTTTTCTTTCGTTTACCTACTTACTGAGAGTTTAATTCAAAAATGTTAAGTTACGTAAGCTTTCTTCTGTACCTACTTGTAATTAAATTAGTTGCACCTGTAAGTGAATGAAAACCTTATGAAAAAGTAGTAAAGGACAGGCTCTGTGCGCGTGGGTATAGTGGTTTCGCAGTGTGGACCTTATCTTGCGGGCCCATAAGGGTAGGGAGAACATCTGGGGGTTTTGTAGGTAGGCCTGGCACTCTCGGGAGAGCCCCACACACGCTCGCCGTTTAGCCAATAGCGGGTACAGCACGGTTACACATTTCTCCCTAAAAAAAAGGATGGGACCGGCTGGGGGCGCAATTTCATAGTTAGCCTAGGGCGTTCAGAACTCTAAATCAGGCACTGGGTAGCCAGCATGTAACCCATCACCTCTGCACTATAAAAATGTTCTCGAACTAAAGCGAACGTAGCTTCGTGTTTCCGAAGATGACCGACACGACTAGGCAGTAAAACGATATAGAGCTGTTCTTGTGATTGTAAATGATTTTTAGGGCCAAACTACTTTATGTCAATTGTCTTTGTCTTTGATAAGTTAGATTGTTTCCGATGTTTTCCAACGCTCACTATTATGTACTGTAAGGAAAGCTCTTTGTCTTCTTAACGAATGTATTATAAAATGTAATTTAAATAAATCATTAATTGAGCATGCGACATGTGGACGTAGCATTTGAAGAGTTAACGATTTGCAATCAAGCGATGGCTAACGATCGCTGAATTTCCTCGTTACTTTTGCAACTTAATACTCATGAGGGACTACGAGTATACTTATTACCGACTGTGTAACTGCCTCTCTTCAATGAAAGCGGCATACCACGAATTACGATGAAATAATAATGCACTACACGTACCACGTAGCAGCAGATAGTGTAAAATGATAAAACTTTGTACAAACAAGAACTGCTAGTACGAGAAAAGGATAAATAGTTTCTTTCTAGACCATCTTCATTCCAAAAATGGCTAAAACAATGACAAAATACATTCTAGCCCAATAAGATTTTGTTTTTCCCAATCTAAACCACACGGGAACAAGCCGAGCTCTAAACCCCATTACTCAAAATCGAGCTTTATCTATACTAATATTATAAAGAGGAAAGATTTGATTGTTTGTTTATATTGAATAGGCTTCGAAACTACTGAACCGATTTTGATGAAAGTTGGTATAGGGATAGTTCGAGACCTGGGAAAGGACGTAGGGTAATTTTCCTACGGGAAAATATAAAATTCCCACGGGAAAACAAAAATAACGCGGACGAAGTCGCGAGCGGAAAGCTAGTATAGTATAGATAGATTATCTAAAAAAATGGTCACATAAAAACACATTTGCTATTATGCATGTCACTCTTATCACAATAGTTGCAATTCAAATTACCATTTACGTTTAACAAACGTTCATTACAGTTATTGTGTTAATCGTTAATTTTTTAACTATCACTAACCCCCAAGCGTATTCCAGAGAGATATAAAGGGTCGTCTCTGAGCATGACGCCAAATTTGGAAACGATTCCTTAGGTCACAAACAACCCGTAACGGAAAGAGATGACCATGAACACATCTATGGATGCGATGGTGTCCCACGCCGCCTCAGTCACAACAACACAATGATCTGACCATCTATGCACACCATTAAAACATAAGTAAAAGTAGACTGAGTTTAACCCGAGTGTCTTTATGTCAGCGCACTCATTCCTGTTTGCGACTAAAACATAATAGCTCCTTACCAAATCTTGCACTTTGATGTGCATTGAAGTTTGGCCATGGCCAAACAACTACAAAATTCGGTTAGATTATCGGGGTTATCGGTCGGCATATTATATACGTCGGCATATACACGGTGTTTCAAAATAACCAATCAATAATCAATTCTTTATCGAAAACTCATTATTAAAATGTGTTTACACGTAATGTCATTCAACCCAAAAGTTTTATGTAAATCATAGTATCATCATCATGTCTATGATTTACATGAAAATTTTGGGTTGGATGACATTACGTGTAAACACATTTTAATAATGAGTTTTCGATAAAGAATTGATCATTTATTGGTTATTTTGAAACACCGTGTATTCGTTTATTTAAGCAGAGTATTACTGAAGCTATCCATTCCAGGTGATTTATTAGTAGCTAGCTATATTATATTGAAGACATTGCACTTCACTACAGTCAGTAAGTTCCATAAAGAATGACTCTGCGTAGTGCAGCATGACTAAATGAGATAAAGAATGACTCTGCGTCTGCATGCGAGTGACGATATCGGACAGAATTAGCAAGGTCGTCTTCATTTCTTGTAAGATATTGTCAGCCATTTTCTGTCCCACGCATGAAAAATGCGTATTGCTAATGTTGAGAGATTCTTTAATGTTGTTATTTTAGTAAGAAACAGAAGCTCTGATGGTTTTGTTTTAGAAGAGTTTTAAGAAGAACAAATATTTTTATTGTCTTCCAAAGAGCTTTAGGTTTATTTTTGTGTATATTTTAAATGGAAATAATAGTCTTGTGCAGACTGCAGTACGATCATTGAGATATTGGATCCAACTATGTATTGATCAATGTAATAAACAAAAAGTATTTTTTCAAAAATGAGCGCCTTCCTTTTTTTGCGATATGTCATTGCTTCGCAAAATGTAGTCCTTATAAGCGACTCCATTGTTTGGTATAATAATACAGGTGTTTTTTTCTCAAATCAAGCGAAGGCTAAGAAAATAAATTTGTCAAAAATCTAATGATGCAGTTTTAGTTTTTATCCAAATCGCTGCTCTTGTGATGCACTCGTTAATGGGAGAGAGGTTTGTCTTTTGATAGCCGCGCGCACTTTATTTTTCAGTGGAAATAAGAAAAAAAATTAAAGGCCGAGAACCCAATAATAGAAGAGATAAATCTCCAAGTCTGATTTTATAACATTTAAAAAAGAACAATAATACCTAAATTGTTTTATTGGGGCTGAACGGCAAAAATTACACTCGAGATATTTTGGTAAATAGTTCGAGACTGAAATGGGTGTGTTCACCTGAATTAATCACGTGGAGTCTTCAATTTGATTAAAGTTCATTTCGAACATTGACTTTCCCGCCTTTTTTTTCAAGCACAATATTTAAGCGCTATAATGCCCTGGCATTTACATGTAAACTTTTTCAAATGTAATAGTACCGACCCCAAAGATGTCTCTATCGGAGCTTATTTTTATCACGAAGTGTTTTGATTTGGCAGCTAGAAAAAAATATTTTAAAAGAGAAATATTAAGCCGAATTGGTATGACCGTTTTCGAGTTTTGCGCTTAGCAACACTTTAATGGATTCATTTTCATTATAGATATTAGATTATAAAATTACCTAATATGTTTTATTTGTCACACTACGCCGATTTAAAAATTAGTCTTAAAGCCCATCACACGCAATGAAGATACTATAAATATCTCGTATATCTTATCTGCGTATCGTTAACCTTACATTTCAATAGATCACCACACACAGTTAATATAATATATATTTTACATTATGATACTGACCCATATGTAAAAGATATCTTAACATAGCAACGACATCTTAAGATATTGAAATATGTGTTAATATAATAGGCGATATTTATCTTAAGATAAACAACAGTATGTTCTATCTAGCACTGTTTTTTGGTTTTTATGTGTTCCTCTTTCCAGATTTTACGCTTTTTTCTTCCCGACGCAATACATATATGATCAAATTCACTGTCCCATTCGTCATCAGACGACCTGTCAAATACTTATTCATCGAGCAACAGCAGTCAATTTTGTATGCGGTTCATGGCATAACAAAACACTCTGTATAAGGAACGAAACCGGCGACTCGCAAGACTGCCTCTAATACAGGGTTTTTTAAAGTGGGGTCTACGGACCCTGTAGGGGTCCGTAGCATGTGTATCAGTGGTCCGCAGTAGGTCAGTCTGTAAACTTTGTGTAGTAAACTCGACTTAAACATGACATGTGTCTTGCCTTGTCGAAGACAATCCCACAATTTAACGTTCTCATTGAGGCCAAACAGCTGCACCCTTCTTATTAGCTTAGTAGTAAGTGTAATGCAAGGATCAATAAAAGTATTTATTATCAATATAAATAAGGTGTTCTTCATTTCCAAAAATATGGTTAAACAGGGTCCGTGGAATTGTTTAAATTGTGAAAGGGGTCCGTGACTGCAAAAAGTTTAAGAAACCCTGCTCTAATACAATGATGCAGTTGCGATATATTATCGTATCTCAGCTTTGTGTAGTCCTTTAAGATAATATATTTTTATATTAGATGCTATAATATACCTACACGGTGTTTCAAAATAACCAATAAATAAATCAATTCTTTATCGAAAACTCATTATTAAAATGTGTTTACACGTAATGTCATTCAACCCAAAATTTTCATGTAAATCATAGTATCATCATCATGTCTTATGATTTACATGAATATTTTTACGATAAAGAATTGATTATTTATTGGTTACTTATTTTGAAACACCATGTATATATTATCTTCATTGTGTGTGATGGGCTTAACGATTTTTTCTGGGTCTAATATTCTTATAACAAGTCACAATTATCCTAACAATATAATAAGAATAATAAAAATTACCCTAAATGTTGGATCCGTAATATTCATTATAGCAAGGTTCGATAGAATAAATCACTAAAACTTCGCATAACATTATATCATGCGAATAAAATATTCCTGCATAAATTATAATCCTATAAACCCACACAACATTACCATCTTGAAAAAATACTTCATTTTTCATCCCTTACAAGGGATGCCATAAATATGTATATCTTTATCACATCTCAATCTTCGAGTAGTAGCAATAATTTCACACTTCTTGATTTTGTGAACAATGTCTAAATCCCTTTTGCATAAATCATTGTCTAATGAAATGTGGGGATTAAATTTATGTTTTGAAACAGATGCGAAATACTGTTCTGGGGCACACGTAACCGCAATGAGTGAAATATTTTCGCTCAGTTGGCAGACCCACGATTCGTTCGGAATGCAGAGAAAATTCCATTCGGAATTGTTTTCGATATCTTTTATTGGAATGCGTTAGCGAACTGGGATTTACGACTGGGAATGTTGAATGTTTATATCTTCAAGCTAAGGTATCTAGAGAATTTTGCACATTACAAATTTACTTACACTATTATTTTCAGTTCCTTTCTTTTATTTTATTTTAATTTATTACTCATTCACTCTTTTTAGCATTTTACACTCCTAATACTGTGTTCACGCTCGAGGAAGAGCGAGTGGCAACACTGCATTGTGGTCTGTGCAGTGAGAGCTTTTTTTTTGGCGGCCGGCCGCATGTGACATGTCAGTCAGTCGAGTCGAAATGTCATGACATTGAATTAGGTTATGATGTCCGGGCATCCATAAAATATAATACACAATATTTAAGCATTTAACAAATAGTATTGCGCGGCGCACCAAGTGATTGTTGGTGCGAGGTTCCGCAAAGCCTTTGTGTTCGTTAATGAGTTCGGGTATTGGTGGCCTAATAGGCAAGTGTACCATCCGGTTCGGTCAGACAGCAGAACTTCAGGAGCCGCGACTTCCTTCGAGCTAGCTCAGGAAGTCCACCGGCTACATACGGAGACCGAACGGATCCAAGTAAGTAGTGAAATTCTTTGATTGTAGTGGCGGCATCAGCAATCAACCCAAAATTCCTTATTCGGTGAAACGCCGACGTGGTGGAGTCTACTTGGGGCACCACCATATTTGGTAGCAGAGCGTGGTTCTTAGATTTGAGTATTTGATTAGTATTGTACAATTAATATTGTAATCTTGTTGGTTGTCCAAACGGGCAATACATATTAATTGGTTTTGATTGCTGATTTTAAACCGACTACAACCTCATTTGTGGACCGATCTCCTTAACTAATTGTCATTGTATATGAAAAATTGGGGTTAAATGTCTTTTGTTGTTCTAGTTAAGTTCTAGCATTTACCTATATTTGATTTTGGTTTGTTTTTTCATATCTTTGTTTTGTCCTTGAATATTTTGTTTGTTAAGTTGTAAACTTATACTTGAATTTGATTTGTTTAAAAGATTTTGCTGCTAAATGACTTTGCTGTTGTTGTAATACACCATTTTGCTGTGTTAAGTTTTAGCATTTACATTTGATTTTGTTTTGTTTGCCTTTGAATATTATGTTTGTTAAGTTATTGACTTAATACTTGAATTTAATTTGTTTTAAAATTCTGTTGTTAAATGTCTTTGTTGTTCTAGTTAAGTTCTAGCATTTACACTTGATTTTGGTTTGTTTATATATTTTGTTCTGCCTTTGAAGTTCCTCCCGATCTGTTTTATTGTCTGCGGTTGTCGGTCTGTTTGTCCGTGTATTATTATAGTGTTTATTAATTTTGGTGCAAAATGGTCCCGCCAATCAGCCCGCTTAGTGGTGCCCGCGCGGGTGCACAAAAGATTTTGAGATGGTTTGCTAGTGCCGTCGCTTTGGTAGACCGACCAGACCGAGAACAGGCCTTGTTAATTCGGCATGAGGGAGTACCTGCTCGCTTGAAGGAATTGGAGCAGCTTTTCGTTGCTCATCAACAATATTTGCTCGACCACCCAGCCGAGGGTGCCGCTGAGTTGCGGGCAGTCGACCAATTTAATGCCGATTATGATCAGTGTTTTGAACAGGCGGATGTGATCATAAACAAGGCTCAGGCTATCCTATTCGCCCGGAGGGGTGAGTCGTGCACGCCCGGGGAGGTCAAGCCTACCCCGGCCGGTTTGCTGGGCAGACTGCCCACTTTGGACATCCCAACCTTTGATGGGAACTTGGCTGCTTGGATGGGGTTCATTAACCTCTTTGATAGCCTGGTCCACTCGAGGGAGGACCTGTTCCCTAGCCAGAAATTGGCCTATTTGCTCTCTGCCTTACGTGGAGAGGCTGGTGTACTTGTCCAGCATCTACCTGTCAATGATGACAGTTATGATATTGCAAGGGCGTTGTTGACCGCCCGGTATCAGAATGTTCGCTTGCTAGCGGACACACATGTGGCTGCCATTTTAGGGCTGCCACGCGTATCGCGGGTCTCCTCATTAAGGAAGGAGATTTTGAACCCGCTGCTAAGCGCTATTAACGCGCTCAAACGACTTGACCTACCGGTGGACCAGTGGTCCTTTATATTGCTCCACCTCATCCTCAATAAGCTTCCCATGGAGATGAAGGGGCGCTTTGAACAATGATACGGGGGCAATAGTGCCTCGTACCTCCCCCCCTTCTCGGATCTCCTCAGATTTTTGGAGGATGAGTGTCGGATGACGGACCACCTGGATCTGGTTCCTATACCGAGACCGAGTACAGGCCGCTTTGAGGCGACCCGGGCAGCGCCACGGAGAGAGCGCCGCCCGTACAAGCAGTATACTGCCGTGCGGCAGAACTCTCCACAAGGGGAGCGGCCGATGCCTTGCAAGTGTTGCAAGCGGGATGGCCATCGTTTGCCGGCCTGTCCCAAATTTGTTGGCCTACGCACCGAGGGGCGTAGGAATATGGCTAAGCAGCGGAATTGGTGCTACCGCTGCCTGGGGGCTCATATGGCATCGGCTTGCCCCCACCCACGAGATTGTCACTGTTGTGGAGGGGCCCATCACCCCCTCTTGTGCTTTAATAATAAAGACACTCGTGAGGTGGTGAGAGAGAGGGACTCGCACACGGGCGGGGGCCCTCGTAGGTCACCCACATCTCCGAGGAGATCGGAGGGGCGTGCCACCCCTCCGCGGAGATTGGACAGGCGCCCCCCCTCCAGTGAGAGGATTGGGCGCCCCACCCCCCCCCCTACGGGCGGGGGGATCGACGCGCCGCTTATGAGGCGCCACCGCGGGATTGGGCCGCGGTTATTAGGGAGCCACGTCGGGAGCCGATACGCTTCTCTCCCCCTCTGATGGAGAGACCCCGGTTGTCACGGGCTCCCCCAACTTTCGCCCATCATGGGCACCGCCCGGCCCCCCGATGCAGCTTTGGTCGGGGTGTGTACGTGCCGGATTGGGACCCGTTCGAGCGCCTTGAGCGCCCTATTCCTCCGCCGCGCACGCATGTTTCCTTGAACCCCCCTTCCCCCCCGTTGCGGGGAATGCGGGAGGATTTTCTTTAAACCAACTGTCGGCTGCAACCCCCCCACAGGAGCAGGTGCTGTTACCAACAGCCTCCGTACAGGTGTGGGGCCCGAGGGGCACCTTTGTTTTAGTTCGCGCCCTTTTGGATACGGGAGCTCAGGGTTGCATTGCCTCCAGCTGGCTGGTCCGGCAGTTGAGTTTGAACACATCTCCATACCTTGAATCGGTACTAGGAATCGGAGACCTGCGGATCCCGGATCCGATCGGTCAGGTTTTGTTCTCCTTCTCCCCCCACTTCTCTTCAGCGCCCAAAATTGGCGCTACCGCGATTGTTTATGAGAAGGTTGTTGGTCAGCTACCGCAACAGCACGTTTCGCGCGCTGTCGTTGATGCGACATCAGGATTGACCTTGGCTGACCCTTCCTTCCACCGAACCGGTCCGATTCACTTATTGCTCGGTGCCGATGTTCTAGGCCGCGTGTATTGTGGGAAGAGGAGAGAGTTACAGAAGGGTGGGCTGGTAGCCTTATCTACATCGCTTGGGTTTGTAGTGATGGGACCAGTTAGGCATAACCCACCATCTCCATCGGTGGACAGTTACATAACTGTTAGCTCCACCTTATCGGATGTCCTTCAACGGTTTTGGGAGGTGGAAGAGCCACCTACCGTGAAGCGAGTGAACCCCTTGGACGAGGAGTGTGAGTTGTTCTACCAGAACAATACAGGTCGCCTTCACTCGGGACGGCTGATCACTCGTTTGCCCTTTTTGTCAGTTCGCCCCTCACTTGGCAGCTCCCGGCCGTTGGCCGAGAAGCGACTGCTGTCCATGGAGCGTCGTATGAGTAGGAACTCCGACTTCAAACAGAAGTATGTCGACTTCATGCGAGAATATGAGCAACTGGGGCACATGTCGGTCTCGCGACTGGACTGGCGAAACGAGGAACATAATTTTCTTCCTCACCACGCGGTTTTGAAACCTTCCACTGGGAAGATACGTGTTGTTTTTGATGGGTCAGCTCCCACGTCTACCGGAGTTTCGCTGAATCAATGTCTGCATGCTGGACCGAAGTTGCACCACGAGGTGGGCGATGTATTAACCAACTTCCGTCGCCATGCCGTCGTCTTTGTGACCGATATCCGGATGATGTTTCGGCAGACTGTGATTCACCCGGACGATAGACGATATCAGCTCATATTATGGAGGGAGGATCCCAGAGATCCCATGCTGGTCTACGAGCTGAACACCAATACATACGGTTTGCGTTCGAGCCCCTTTGTGGCAATTCGCTCACTTGTGGAACTCGCTGAACGTGAGCGGTTACGATACCCTCGCGCATCCTTGGTTCTCAAGGAGGATGCATTTGTGGATGATATTTGTACGGGCTCCTCTAGTGTCGAGGAAGCCTTGATTTTGCGAGATGAACTAATTGCTCTTCTCGGGGCTGGTGGTTATGAACTAAGGAAGTGGATGTCCAACTCACCTCAGCTTTTGTGTGACTTGCCAGACGACCACCAGCAGGAGCCTCATATTTTTGAGAATGCCAACACTCCAGATTTACTGTCTGTTTTGGGAGTGCAATACAGACCTGTCCAGGACACGTTCACCTATCGATTGGAGCTGCCAAGCCCCAAGGTCTGGACGAAACGGTTGGTTTTGTCTACAGTAGCTCGTACCTTTGACCCAAATGGCTGGATTAGTCCCGTAGTGTTTTGGATGAAGTGCTTCCTACAGGAACTTTGGTCAGCCGAAGTGTCGTGGGATGAGCCCCTCTCGGGCCGTTTGCTGCGAGATTGGGAGTCCTTCATGTCGTCTCTCCCCGACATTAACCGTGTTAGTATCCCTAGACATATACTGCCTAAGGGACGGTTTACGGCCAGCCTTCATGGCTTTTGTGACGCGTCTGAGAGTGGATACGCAGCCGTCGTATATATCCGGACGGTCGATGATAGAGGAGCTGTTAAGCTCCACTTGTTAATTGCTAAGAGTAAGGTTGCTCCACTTCGGACTCGATTAACGATTCCGAAGTTAGAATTGTCTGGAGCTACTCTTCTGGTTCGTTTGATGAACCACGTTGTTGACACCCTGGGACGTAGTGTGGACTTTGAGTCGCTCTTTGCTTGGTCCGACAGTCAGGTTGTCCTGTGTTGGATTAAGAACTCCGTCCACTCCCTGGAAGTATTTGTGGCCAATCTGGTATCCCAAATACAGGCCTCGAAGGCCACGTTGATTTGGCGCCACGTGCCAGGTGAAATAAACCCTGCTGACTGTGCATCACGTGGCAGCGAAGCCCCTCAGCTTATTGACCACACTCTGTGGTGGGGTCCCGAATGGTTGTTACAGCCGTCTTGGCCTTTCACACCAGCTGTGGTGAAGGCACCAAATCCGGGCTTGCGTGTTCACGCTGTCGAGACTATGGCGGCTCCAGAGCGGGAATTTTTATTAGACCGCTACAGTTCTCTGGACAAGTTGCTCGGCGTGACCGCTTGGATAAAAAGATTTATACGAAATTGTCGCCGGCCTCAGGACAAAGATTTGTGTCCGGTCCTCTCACCGCACAGGAGCGCCAAGATGCTCTTCTGCATTGGGTGCGTATGACCCAGTCTAAAGCGTTTGAACCGGAACTTAAGATTTTCCGTACCGGGACGTCCAAATTGAAGGGACCCTTGGTGCGTTTGACTCCCTTTCTGGATGATAAGGGATTGTTGCGTGTAGGAGGCCGATTGAGGCACGCTAACTTGCCTTATAGATCACGTCATCCCCTGTTGCTCCCCAAGGAGGGACCATTGGTGCGATTGTTGATCATTGATCGCCATGTGAAGAATGCTCATGCCGGATGTAATGCATTGACCGCGCTCCTCCAACGGGAGTTTTGGATTTTGTCAGCGCGAAGAATAATCCGATCTGTTATATTTCGATGTCTGCCCTGCTATCGTTTACGCCCCGAGACGATGCAGCCCCAAATGGGTGATTTGCCTGCTGATCGTGTGAATGAATCGATGACCTTCTTAGGAGTTGGAACTGATTTTGCGGGACCATTCACTATAAAAACGTCGCGACTCTGTAATGCTAAGACTGAAAAGGCTTACTTGTGTGTGTTTGTTTGTTTGGCCACTAAAGCCGTTCATTTGGAGGTGGTGAGTGCGCTCACCATGGACGCTTTCTTAGCAGCGTTAGGCAGATTTGTCTCCCGCCGGGGACTGCCTTCTCTAATTCGGTCCGATTGTGGGACGAACTTCAAGGGCACTGATAGACATATAAGAGAAGTTTGTGAATTTTTAGATAAAAATAATATTGAGATCGGATCCACACTCTCCCGTAGGGGGGTAACATGGCGATACTCCCCGCCGTCTTGCCCTCACTGGGGAGGGATTTTTGAATCTGTTGTAAAGGCCGCCAAGACTCACCTTCGCCGCGTTATTGGGGAGACTATTCTCACGTTTGAGGAACTCGCGACGGTGTTTCATAAGATTGAGGCGGTTCTCAACTCGCGTCCGTTATGTCCGTTGTCTACCGACGCGAACGATTTGCAGGCCCTCACGCCCTGCCCGAGTATCCTTATAGAGATATCAATCCCGGACGCCTTTCGCGGTTTGAGTTGCTCCAGCAGCTTACTCAGAGCTTCTGGCGCCGCTGGCACCTTGAATATTTACACATTTTGCAACAGCGCGTTAAGTGGTCAGATAAGACAAACCCACCGAGGGTTGGAGACCTCGTGTTAGTGAAGGACCCAAACCTGCCACCCTTACGTTGGCGTCGCGGACGCATTGTCCAACTTACTCTAGGGTCTGATGGTGTGCCCAGGTTTGCCGAGGTCCTAGTTGGGGATTCTGTTTTGAAGCGCGCGGTCGCTACTCTTTCTCGCCTCCCCTTAGACTGATTTGGCGGACAGTCCGGGACTGTCCGGAGCGGGGGGATGTTCACGCTCGAGGAAGAGCGAGTGGCAACACTGCATTGTGGTCTGTGCAGTGAGAGCTTTTTTTTTGGCGGCCGGCCGCATGTGACATGTCAGTCAGTCGAGTCGAAATGTCATGACATTGAATTAGGTTATGATGTCCGGGCATCCATAAAATATAATACACAATATTTAAGCATTTAACAAATAGTATTGCGCGGCGCACCAAGTGATTGTTGGTGCGAGGTTCCGCAAAGCCTTTGTGTTCGTTAATGAGTTCGGGTATTGGTGGCCTAATAGGCAAGTGTACCATCCGGTTCGGTCAGACAGCAGAACTTCAGGAGCCGCGACTTCCTTCGAGCTAGCTCAGGAAGTCCACCGGCTACATACGGAGACCGAACGGATCCAAGTAAGTAGTGAAATTCTTTGATTGTAGTGGCGGCATCAGCAATCAACCCAAAATTCCTTATTCGGTGAAACGCCGACGTGGTGGAGTCTACTTGGGGCACCACCATACTGTACTAACCTACCTCCTATATAATGATTTGTTCCTTTACTTGGTTTACTGACTTAGATGGATTTTGGTAAGCACTTGCCTAATTTTTATACAACAATTTTGTTTTGCGTACAAAATCTAGAGATATTCGACTATCAATTCTGGGATCGTCAACGATTAATATTCATATTTAATAACTATACAGATCACTGTTTGTGAGCTAGTTGAAGAGAAAATGTTATGTAAAAAATAGGCTACATAAATTCCAATTCAGGCCTCAGAAAGAGTAAGTACTCGTAGTAGGTAAGAAAAAGTTGAGTCATTAATCACTTTATCAATAATGAGAATCTCATCCGAAGCCTAACAGTGCGTTAAATAATACCGTATTAAAGGTTGGAAATTATAATTAATTAATTTTATTCAATAGATACCATTAGCTTTTCAAGTATTAACCTAATAATTTTCGGTAAAATGTTGTTTTGGTTAAACGAAAATATGTCAAATCAATCATCTAGCAAATGAAAAAAGTTCAAAAGAGACTTCGGTCAATAGTAAAAAAAATATTTTGAAAGTCGGTGAAACGTAGTTCGGTAAATGATACTTATGTCAAATGATATTCCGATGGTCTAAAAATATGGCAAACAATACATTAGTAAATAAGACGTCCGTCAAACTTTTTCGGTCAAATGTAAATCGGACAAGCAAAATTTCGGACAAGTAATAGGTTAGGTTCCCATTTACATCACTATAGAAAAGAGTAACTTGACGAAAAGACAATTAGTTGAATAAAAGTAAAAAGCGCCCGAGTAGTATTAGCCCAGGGCGAGTCGACGAGTGGGTCGACAAGTATCTTGAGAAATTCGACCCCCCAGTCGGCCAAGCTAGGGGTGAAAAGTGTCTCTCGACCGGTAGTCAGTCGGCCGAGCCGTTTCAGTCCCCAGCTTGCTAGGGAGCTGGTGGCGCGCGTCCAGGAACGCACTCCTTCTCCTCCCCAACCGCCTGCGCCGAAGCAGTGCGGCGGGAGGGTCATCCTCTCGCGCCCGCTCCGCAGCCTCCTTCTGCGAGATAACATCCTCACAGAAGGAGGCGACAACCTCCTACGCCGCCGCGCTGGTCAGCATCTCCCGTGCGACGCTGGCCAGCGCGTCGGGCGTACCCCTACCTATAGGCCCAGCGCGAGGGCTAATGCATCGCGCTGGGTTCGCCAGGCCGGGCACTCCGAAAGGGTGTGCCCGGCCGTGTCGTCGGGAGCGCCGCAATGGTGACACTGCGGCGTGTGTTAATATTGGCTAATGTGCATGAAATGAAAATCAAACTATTCTTTATTCAAATGCGACTTGATAGAAAGTTCTTTTCAATCGTCAAGAAAAGAACTTTCTATCAAGTCGCATTTGAATAAAGAATAGTTTGATTAAAAATCCCGTATTTTAATAAAAAGTGGCAGGTACCTATAGAGTTACACTTCGGTGCAGGTGTAAAAAGTAAATTGTGTAATTTGCCTCTCTCTTCATCACAAGTTTCAGATAGAGTGCTGAGCCGGCCCGTATAGGTCAGCTAGCGAGACCGATGCAATTTACATCGAAAACGACCCAAAAAAGTATGCTTTGTTCGCTGGAGCCGGTGGCAGTCTGTAAGAGAATTAAAAATATATATTTCAAGTGTTTGAGACACATAATGATTTTAATAAATAGAATACTAATTAGTAGATAACTTAGGAATAAAATGAAAATTAATTCATGTTTAATTGTTTATGCTTTGATTATATAGGACATGTCATAATCAAAGTGTTTATGTTACCTAACCTGAGAGTTTGCTATCTATATCCGTAATGTTGTAACAAAGTATTTTTCTTAACATTTTTACGTGACTATGAAGAACACCGCCACTAATTCTCTGTTTAACCGCATGGTTGACTGGTAGATAATGCCATATGGCATTAAGTCCGCCATTAGTACATTTTTTTGTAACGTGCAATAAAGATTAAAATAAATAAATAAATAAGGTAAGGTATTGTGCCTATCGTTTGCTGTTGTTCTACGTCTTTAATAAATCCATAAGCTTCCGTATCATTGACTTACATAAATTCCACAATTAAGCATGAGTCGTTGATGTAGGAGAATAGTGACTCAAGCGAACAGCCATGTTCAAATCATCACTTATGAGCTCAATGCGACTTTACGTCCCATTAGTGTTAGTCCTCAGCTCTCCTATGGCAGAAGTGGTTAACTTCCTCTAAAAATTAAAAGTAAAAACATTTTTCAAAACAAGCTTCTATGCTTTAAAAAAGAGGAAAATAAACTTATGACACAATTTTTTATGATACCTAATATAAAAGCTTGCCGCGAGATTTACCCATGTTGATAAACAATCAATACAATACCTACTTATCTTGATCTTGATATTGTTCATTCTAAAAAAATGTAATACTTATATGTTTTTATAAATCTCGCGTCAAGCTTTTATATTATTATAAAAAACTGAAAGAAGAAGAACTGAAGATATCCATATTGGGGAGGGTTGTACAAAAACATTTAATACGCCAATTTGTGATGTGCGGTCATCTTGGATTCTTTTTTCATACTCTACTGTATTCTAGAAGGCCAGCCCTTTCATTTGATATACACATTACGAGGCTGTACAAAAATATTATTTTTGTACAGCCTCACAATATGTATATCAAATGAACTGGCTGGCCTTGTACATATTATGTAATCCACCATTTTGTTGCAGTGACCATTTTGGAGTTATAGCAATTTATGTATTAAGTGCATTGTCATCGGATCTTAAGGTGTAGGTATACCAAATTTCAGCCTAATCGAACACTGTCAAATTAGTCAAATTTGACGTGCAAGATTTGACCCAAACAAACAAATAAATATATAAACCTGAGCAAAAAACTCGATTCTGGCGAAATCCAAAAGGGAAACGCCACCAAGCAAAAAGAAGAAATAGGCAAGTTACATAAAAGCTTCTTAAAACAGTACGGGCCGTGTGCACTGTGTACGAAAAACAAGAATTTAGTCATTTTTATGCAACAGTACAAACACGTACATACAAAGAATATAATTTATTTTCTTAAGCAGTGAGTAAGCAATGTTGTTACCGGGATGTACTTGGTCACTTTTTTATCTTATTCGAATCAATTTTCATGCAAATATTGATTTATAATTTAGATTGGGTTTAAGGATAGAATGTAGCTTTTGACTATAGTAATTGTATAATTCTAGTAATACGAGTATCATATTTCATGTAAGTACTTGTATATCATAGTATCATCATCATGTCTATGATATACATGAAAATTACGTGTAAACACGTTAATAATTAGTTTTAGATAAGGAATTGATTATTTATTGGTTATTATGAAACACCGTGTATATAAAAGAATGTCGTGTAAGTTACACTATTTATAATTCAAGAACGGCTAAACCGATTTCGCTGAATATTGATGGGGAGGTAGCTTAGAACCAGGAGACGGATATAGTATAGTTTTATCGCAGAAATCACCCCTTAAGAGGGAGAAAAGGGGCGTGGAAGTTTGTATGGGGAATCAATAACCGCTGAACCGATTTAGATTAAATTTGGTATGGAGATAGTTGTGAGGAAGAATAAAGAGTAGTTTTTATCCCCGAAATCATTTTTAAAGGGAATCAATAAAAAAGGATTTTCACGCGGACGAAGTCGCGGGCATACGCTAGTATTTCATAAAATACTATCAACTCCGTTTCTTCGTACTATTGTCAGTATTGCTTTCCTCATTTTTTTTAAATTTGCCACGTTTTCCTAGGTTTAGCTTTTATTAACCAGGCTCTAGTGATTATCTTCTCTCTGGTCATAATGCCGAGCTGACTATATGAGACAAAAAATGACATTAGAATTATTTTTCTAAGCCTAACACTCTTGTAATTATTGAGATAATATGATACAGACCTTTACGTTTTACACTTCTGAGAAACGATGGAAAACTCGAAATAAAACCATACTCGTAGATCAACACATCACGCTGGCCAAACTATATCAGTAGGTCAATTCCGCTTTGTCTGAGAAGAGACCCGTACCTAACGAGACATAGGTAGAAATGAATATGATGGTGATGAAGAAGTAATTAGGTAGGTATTTGTCCGTAGGTATCAATCATCATCATCAACCCACACATGTGCACTGCTGGACATAGGCCTCTCCAAGTGAACACCACTGAGCAAGATCCGCGGCTATTCTCTTCCAGCTTTTGCCAGCCATCTTGCAAAGATCATCGCTTCACCTAGTCTGAGAGCGTCCTAGACTTCGCTTGCCAACGTATGGTGTCCACTTCCAACAGTTGTCAATTCTGTGGTTGATGTGGCCAGCCCATTGCCACTTCAGCTTGCTTATCCGGTGAGCTATGTCGAGCCTTCGTCCTCTGTCGGATCACCTCGTTCTGGATCAGCAGGTTTATTAGCGATCTCATGGTTTTCAAATGATTATTATCATTATTTATTTATGTACACAAAACAAAAACATTACAAAACAATGAAACGTAGCTAATGAGGTACATATCATACATATAATTATGAAATCATAGTGCAAAACTAAAAATAAGATTTTCGGTCAGATTTTTGATCAATCGTTTATTATATCATGAAATTATGCCAAACTAATGATATCATCGGAGATCGGTAATACCAAATGAAGCATTTCATGGCTTCTTTATCTCAAAATTTACACCATTTCATACGATGAAAGATCCATAATGGGCCTGCTGATCCTTCAGAGAGACTCCAAGCATAGCCCATTTCATGGCTCGCTGAGTAACTTTTAATTTGTGAGCTAGCCCTACCGTGGGTGGCCATTACTGGCCATGTTTCGGCTCCGCATAACATGACAGGTAGGACGCGCTGATTAAAGACTTTCGCTTGAGATATTGTGGTATAGACGAAGTTAAGACCCGACGTAATTTCCAATACGCTGCCCAGCCCAGCTGTATCCTCATGTTGATCTCTTTCTTGAAGTTATTTCTACCAAACTGCAATTTTCAACAATTTTCCCGAAGTAGACATACTCCTTAACAACTTCGAGAGGACTGCCTTGTACTACGATCGGTTCCGGAATGACATGCTCATTGAATATAATCTTGGTTTTACCCAAATTCATCCGGAGAGCGATGCGTTGAGAAGAGGCAGCTAGACCGTTCAGCATTAGAATATTTATGCTGAACGGTCTAGCTGCCTCTTCCTGAAACGTTTCGGTCATGATGGCAATGTCATCTGCAAAACGCAAGCGTGAGATGAACTCGCCATTGATGTTAATGCAATGCAACGATGCAACATGCTCCAATGCATTAGTGAACAATTTGGGGAAAATCACATCCCCTTGTCTCACACCACGATGTCGGGGGATATAGTTTAGTGTGCCGATGCGGTACTTGGACGGCCATGGTGGCTGCATTGTAAAGACACCTCAACACTTGGATATATCGCCAGTCGATTTGGCATCGCTGCAGGAATTCCAGAACAGTCCAGATTTCGAAAGAGTCAAACGCCTTCTCATATTCCACAAATGCTTCGCACAGAGGCTGATTAAACTCTCCGGTCTTCTGTATAATCTGCCGCACTATGAAAACGTGGTCTATGGTGCCGTATCCTCCTCAAAACTCGACCTGCTTGGGAGGTTGAAATTCGTCGAGTCTTCGCGGAAGGCGGTTTGTGATGGCTCTTGAAAACAGCTTATAGTCGTGGCTCAGGCACAGAATAAATAATAGTACTAAAGTACAGAAGGATCACTCTCAAAGAAAAGCCAAGTTTAGGTATGAAAATTTACCTACTCTTACGAGTTACGACTAGAGTTGCCAACCGTCCCGCGTCAGGCGGGACGTCCCGTTTCCAGGGCTCAAATAACGCGTCCCGCAATACATCTGTGCGGGACGCTAATTGTCCCGCTTTATGGTAAAGCCAGCTCGGTTAGACAAAAAATTATCAGATAATAAGTACTTACTCTTTCATAAATCACAAAATATTGGCCGTTATAACTCTGCCCAAAATCTCTCATCCATCTACCTGTTCCCATTTCCGTCCAATTTCCATCCTTCCATTTTTATCTTAGGTGCTTGAAAGCGCTGTTCATAAGCAACTTTATTTATATCTTTCCCGTAATAGTCTTATGAGTCAGTTTCAATCTGGTTTCCGCCCCTTTTACAGTACGGTTACTGCATGTCACATAAGATATCTGTAAGGCTATGGACAGTAGGGAATTTACTATTCTTACTCTTTTGGACTTTAGCAATGCATTTAACTCTGTCGATCACGATATCCTTATAGCTTTTCTTCGCTATTATAACATCTCGCCTTCCGCAATGACCTGGTTTTCTGACTATCTTCGTGGTCGCCGGCAGTGCGTCAAGCATGATGGTTTATCCTCTGGCTGGGCGCAACTCACTGCTGGTGTTCCGCAGAGAGGCGTGCTTTCTCCTTTACTCTTCTCCATTTTCATAAATGTACTCACCAATTCCATCTCTTGTCCCTACCTGTATGCCGACGACCTACAATTATATAGACACGCAAATCTTAAAAATATTGCATCCACGTTAGTAACAATTAACAATGATCTGGATCATATTCACTCGTGGGCCAATCAATTTGGTATATTTGTTAATCCTAAGAAGTCGCAGGTTATCATCATAGGCAGCAACAGACTGTATGGTAAGTTAGTTCGAAACGACTTACCAAAAGTTTTTTATAACGGCATTGTGATCCCCTTTTCGGAAAAAAACTAAAGACCTTGGTATTATCATTGATAATACATTATCTCGGACCTCTCAAATTAATGACGTTAATCGACGCATGCATTTTACCTACCAATCTCTCAAGCGACTTCAATTCTTCCTACCTTTTAATACTAAAGTTATGCTAGCTCAGTCTCTCCTGTTACCAATCCTTGACTATGCCGATGTATGCTACCTGAATGCCACAGAAGAGCTTCTTAATAAACTGGAGCGTCTTCAAAATTTAGCAATCCGATTCATTTTTGGTCTCTGCAAGTACGATCACGTGTCCGAGTTTCGCTCTAAGCTTCAGTGGCTCCCTGTTTGGCTTCGGAGGAACATGCACATCCTCAACCTCATGTACAAAAATTTAACACAATCGTGATTTCCCCGAATATTTGCGGTCCCGTTTCCACTTAATCCCACCTGGTCCTCGATCCAAACGTTCCTGTGTTTCTGTAAATCCTCTTGATGTCCCCCAATTGAATTCAAAGTTTTTCCTTAACTTCTTTTCCATCCGAGATGCTCAGCTCTGAAATAGCCTGCCTGCCTACATTCGAGAAAGCACCTCCATCATATATTGTTCGAGCGCAAGTTGAAAGCTCACTTACTTTCAAGTTCATCTTAATTTATATCTCAATTATATTTTGTAGTATTTATGTATATATTATTTGCTTTATATATTTGCTATGTAGGTAATATAAGTTATATATTTTTTTACGTTTTTATGTAATATATTTATTGGTATGTGTTTTGGTAGGTACGCAAGATTATTATTTTTTGTACCATCTTTCAATAAACTTGGTTGGTTGGACAATGATCCCGCTAACTACATTTATTTTTAACTGATGCTAGTGTTGGCTGGAAGAGATCTCTTAAAGAGATAAGCTCGCCTTTGTACAAATGTTTCTTGTTTATCACCATTGTAACTGTGTAACTGTGTACAATAAAGGATATATAAAATAAGTAGGCACTCTCAAAAATAAAAACTAATGGTGATTTTGCTCAGTTGATCGAGAAAAGTGCTTTAATTACTGATTAATATTTCTATGTGGTGCTATAATTATCATTTTGTAATAGCAGAAAGTTTATTTTTTTTAATTTAACGTTAAATAAAACTGATTTATTTTATATTTCGTTTTTTTCTCGTTTCTGCACATTTGTAGGCAGGTCCCGCATTTTTTGGCCAAGTCCCGCATAAAAATTTCTTATGTCCCGGATAGCTGTGAATGGGAGTTGGCAACTCTAGTTACGACCTTCATCTGACTGCACGGGAAATTGAAATTTATTGCATGGCACGGGTGTTCCTTTCCTATTCCGTTACGCGTCGCTGACCCGATACCGATTTGGCGATAAGAGCGCAGGGTTCCCTTCCACTCACCGATATGCAGTTATCGTTACAAAAATGACTTCAATTATATATTATGTGATTTACGTGCGACGCGGCCAGCGTGCGAGCCGAGCGGCAAGCTTTTGCCACATACCGCCCGGTCGGTCCGCCGGCCAAACGTACCTAAACTGCGGAGTGAAACCTCCCTGGCTCAGGAGGGAAATGGGTCGATAGTTCGTCAGAAGGGTACAAATAGTTAACTAATAACGATACTAAAATTATGTGAATACAAAAAAGGACAATTATGTTACTACCGTATGTACTACCATAATTATGTTACAAAATTTTGTTAAGCTACCGTAACATAGTTTTGGTAGTTATATTTTTTCAGGCAGATCGTTGATTTTATAATTTATAATTTTAGTAGGACACCACGGGCCAGAAAAAAAGACGGACGGAGCGTTGTTGGATCAAGAGTGAAGCATACAAATGACAGCACATTTGTATGTGCAACTCTTAAAATGCACATCTTTGATGCAACACTACCAAAGCACCAAAGGGAGACTCTGTACTAGGGTCGTATGCTTGGGTACCTCCGTATTACCTATTTCTGCCGCTAAGCAGCATAGTGCTTGCATTGCTGTGTTCCGGTTTGAAGGGCATTGAAATTACTGGCTAAAGTCACGGTTACATCCTAAGTCACAAGTTGGCAACGTAGACTGTGGTTCCTGTTGCAGTTTTGCTGCGAATCTCACAAGAGCCACATGTTTTATAGGTGACTGTTACCACTTACCATCAGGTGGGCAGTTTGCTTGTTTGCCAACTTAGTTGCAACAAAAAAAAGCTACGTCCGTATTTTTTTGAAAGTCCATGGAACATACACAAAATGTTAAAAACAAAACATATTATTATCAGGATACGGAGCTATTTAATCGCCTGCAAACCTTCAAGTTCTCTGTCAAAATATGAGACCACTAAGCATGGTTGAGTAAGATTACACAGAATGATAGATTACCGCCATCCCGACGGCAAAAAGGGCGAAATGAAGAAATTTCTCGTCATAATAGTGCTACGGTGCTACTTGCCATGTGTTATGGACGGCCGCACACTCGCTCGCCTCATGCAGACACTTCGTCAAGCTTCTTGTCACAAATAGCGCCGCATTAACCCCTACTTGGCCGTGTTCCGTTTCGCGATTATAGTGACCATCAGCACTGTGAGCGCGCTAACAGGGGCGGCCCGTTTCGCGACAACAGCGTTCACGTTGGATGTGATGAGGTCATTGATTGAGTCAAATGTCATTGTCACGTTGACATTTTGTTTTGGTTCGCTATTTCGATGGTTTAAAAATTACTCTGTATTTGAATTGAAGGCAAAAATAAGCCAAATATCCTAAAATTTGAATTAAATATAAGGAAAAAATGACGACATTAGAATTACCAGTTTTTGTTGAAGAAGAAAACAAAGTAGTTTACCTCAAACTGTCTCCTGAAGACGCTAAAAGCACAGAAAATGGTATAAGGTAGGTACAAGGCAAAGAAAAACTGATAAAGCTTGGATATCACAGAATACAATTGAAATTACGAGTTAAATTCTTTTTGAAGTTATGTTTGTTTTGATATTATTGACATAAGCGCGTTCACGATCGGTCCGAAACGATAGCATGCCATTGGCGTCATTATCACGTCTATTGATTCGGTCCGGGCGTGAACAGTCTGAGTACTGTGAGTAGTGTAATCTCGAAACGGAACGGGGCCCTTGTTCTATGACTGGTTTATTCCATTTACAAATGTGCCTTGATCTTGTTTAATAATCTGGTTCTCTTGGATAATAATCGAGTTTATTTCCTAGATAGATAGCAATGAATTTGTGTTGCTAGATGTAGGGAATCCACAAGGCATTGGCCATTAAATAAACTATACCACAAATTAGATAACAGTTGTAACAGATACATCACTCCCATAGAAACGCTCGAATCGCTGTAATAATAATAGCCAAAACTGACAGACAAAAGTGGCTGCAAGAAGAAAAGGTCTCTACGAACGCGCGCCGAGAATCGAGGTTCCCGCGTACACCGCGTGATTACGTCATCGAGCGAAAACTTAAGGGTTGTACAAAGAACATAAAACAACATGGTCAAAGTAAAACTTAAATGTTTTTATTTTATTGATATAGGATTATAATGAAATTAAGTGATTGCAAGGAAAGCCCCTGACTCAAATGTGCTTTAATTTAATAAAATGATAACAATAATAGTACTTTAATTGCAAGAATATGGTAAAATACATGATTGGTGTTAAATTATATACATTATTCCTCATAATCTACTTCTAAATTGGTAGCGCGGAAATATTTAAAAAATTAAAATAGTACATGTCAAAAAATAAGAGAATAGATTATTATTTTATCGTCATTAATACATTGAAAATTATAAAAAATACAAATTATAAAAAATTACCAATCTCGCCCGAGCCGAAATTGTTTCTTGATTTTATTCTTTGAAAAATACATGGTCGATGTTTTTTCTTATTTTTTTTTCTTTTTATAAAAAAACGTCGCCCCACTAGTATTTTCTCCTTTATCGTGGGTACAGTTACAAACATAGAATATCACATGCACATACGCCCAGACCGGAACAAACTTCTGTAGGCCATACAAAACATCTGTCCCGTGCGGGAATCGAACCCGCGACCCGTTGCGCAGTAGGCGATCACTCGACAATGGTCAATTTGAACTCAGGGTTATTTAATTTTACTATCGAAAGTATCCTGAATCATATGAATAATTGTGATAAATAGGCAATCTTTTATAAACAGGATTATGATGGAATAAAAAAAATTGTAAGGAATCAAAGTGCTTGCGGCTGGTTCATCGAGACTTTATTATTTTTTTATACAACTAAGTAGGCAATCAAGCAGGCAGCCAAATTTTTTTATACTTACAAACAACAGGGAAGCTCTTGGCCTTCATCTCAGCCGATAATAAGTGACGAAAATTCTAAGATGAATGCGGGCTCCACCTGAACTTCTCAGCAAGTGAGAAACTAGACTGAGGACTGAAGACGATTGTTACTATGACGACGAATTACTGTCTAATTAGTTCGAATTACTTTGAATTTCGACTATGAAAAAAATACAAATTTATTATTAGTCTTTTAACAACGACATCCAATAGCTTCACAGTTATGAACCACCGTATTGTTAATCATGTTTATTAAATTAAAATTACTGTGTGGAATTCTAAAACCACAGTGCAAGTGGAACGTTTTTCGGATAAACATTTGATTGAAAAATCCCGTTTTTAGTTCTGAAAAGAAAGTTATATGTATTTTAAAAAATTAATTGATAAAAAACAAAAAGAAATTAAAAACCAATTTAATAAAATAAACAATAAAAACAAATTTATGTAAAAAAACAAGTTACAGATTCGATAATAATAATAAAAGTCACGCATGCGGCGCGCAGCAGCCCTCTGCCGGTCGGCGCGCCGGCCGGCGCGCTAAAGTGTAAAGGTATTGATAACGCTACATTGCGCGAGTGACGGGAGCCTTTTTTTTTTTTTTTTTTTTTTTTTTTGGGAGGGGGGAAAATGCATTTACGCATTCCTCGTGGTCGAGCCAAACCACGAGGATATGTGGGACTCCCCAGACCGTACCCGGCCCGGGCCTACCCACTAAAAACCCCCCCAGCAGCTCCTCCGTCCGTCTCAAGACAGAGGGAAGGGGACAACAGCCAGGCCTTATTCCCGCTGACCCCCTGCCCGTGACATGCCCGTTGCCGGACTCTCCGCCCGGCTCTGCTGCTTTGTGGAGCGGCGCAGAACTGCGCCGCTCTACACCCCGCAACTGGTTTTTTACTGTGGTTGTCTTCCACGTGGCCCGACGCTCAGTGCGCCGGGCCCCCGGCCCGCTCAGTGCGGGTAACGGGTTGCCCGACGGTAGATCCCACTGGATCCACCGCCGCGCGTGTGAGCCGAAGCTCGGGGAAATCCCCAACGGGCGCGAAGCGCCATGGCGAGAAACTCGCCTCGTCCCTACTACCACCAGAGGTAGCCGCCGGGATCGGCTTCCAGCGAGAGCCACACTTCTTCTTATCATAAGAAGAGGGGACTTCGCCCTTCCCCGCATGAAGCGGGTGGCCACACGAAGTGGCCCGCCGGGTTGAACCCGGCCATCCCACGCCCCATATGGGGGTCCTCTCGTCAGACTATTAGCCCGCGGCAGAGAATCTGCCGGGTTGCCCAGGGTGCACCACAAGGAGGTTGTCTGACATCGCACCCCGAGTGACGGAAGCCTTTTTTTTTTTTTTTTTTTTTGGGAGGGGGGAAAATGCATTTACGCTTTCCTCGTGGTCGAGCCAAACCACGAGGATATGTGGGACTCCCCAGCGGACCGGGCCTACCCACTAAAAACCCCCCCCAGCAGCTCCTCCGTCCGTCACAAGACAGGAGAAAGGGGACAACAGCCAGGCCTTATTCCCGCTGAACCCCTGCCTGCGACATGTCCGTTGCCGGACTCCCCGTCTAGCTCTGCTGCTTTGTGGAGCGACGCAGAATTGCACCGCTCTACACCCCGAAATTGGTTTTTTATTGTGGTTGTCTTCCACGCGGCCCGACGCTCAGTGCGCCGGGCCCCCGGCCCGCTCAGTGCGGGTAACGGGTTGCCCGACGGCAGATCCCACTGGATCCACCGCCGCGCGGGTGAGCCAAAGCTCTGGGAAACCCCCGGCAGGCGCGAAGCGCCGTAGCGAAAAGTCGCCTCCACCTTGCTACCTTCATAGGTAGCCGCCCAAATCCGGCTTCTGTCGAAAGCCACACCTCTTCTTAAAATAAGAAGAGGGGACTTCGCCCTTCTCCGCATGAAGCGGGTGGCCACACGAAGTGGCCCGCCGGGTTAAACTCGGCCATCCCACACCCCCCCTCTATGGGGGTCCTCTCGTCAGACTATTAGCCCGCGGCAGAGAACCTGCCGGGTTGCCCAGGGTGCACCACAAGGAGGTTATCTGATATCGCACCCCGAGTGACGGGAGCCTGGTTAAATGCCTACGATCCTGAAATAAGTTGCACTTGCGTTGCGTCGTTGTTTCATACAACCACACACACAATGATTTTGCTTTTCAATTTTTTATCATTTTTAAAGAAAATACTAAGTTATATTATAACATCTGTTAGTTTAATTCTAAAAGTTCCAATCGAACTCCTTACCTAACGTCATGCCTAGGCGTCATAATCATAAAGTCAACATGGATCTGACGTCTTTATGACCTGACTTTTCTAGCTATATCTCAGTAATATTGACACCAAAAAGAAGTCATTTTGGAAGATAAAAAGACGTACGAGTCCTCATAAAGAGGCATAATAAATAGCGTTAATATGACAACCTTTGCTCGCCACTCGTTGGGCGCCACTGTAACCTCTTTCGGTGAGCATGAGAGAGAATTGTAAGTACCATCAGGTCGTGGGTTAATATTTTATAATCTAGGCAAGAGCTTACCTGGAGAAGTGTATGGATATATTTTTAAAGGGCGCCTCCATACAGATGCAAGCAGACTTCAGATGTGGGAAGGATCTAATAAAATACTCAATTTAGGTACAACATGCGGTTTATTAAATAACAAAAAGTTACTTAGCTTAATCTAAGGATTGCACATTTAAGTGCAAGTAGGGAATAACCTGGTAAGTTACACCAGTGGGGGAATCATCTTCTTCATCCACAAAGGCAAAAAGCTGGTGACTGCTGCCTTCCACGGGTTCGTTAGGGGTACTTTACCGATTGTGTAAAACGATAATTTTGAAATGAATTTCTGAGTTAAAAAATATAAGAGGTAAGTATTACCTCAGGCTCACATAATCACAAGTATGAGAGTGAATCGGATGTTAGATGTTACAAATAGTTGCCCGAAGACTCGCAAATAGCGGCAGTCCCTCCTTAATTATTGTAATTGTGGAAAGTGTAAGGAAATAGAAAAACCCTAAAACAAAATAATAATTGTTAGAACGTGGTCATCAAAATGGCGGACCTACGCCACAGCAAAATTGCGATGAAAATTACAACTTACCATGTTCTCCATGGGTTTAGTGAAAAAAAATATAAAGAAGATCTGCTCAGCCTACTATGAGCTGGCTCAGCCTTCACTTCCTTTGAAGCGGCTGCTCCTCCACAAACGGAAAAGACCAGATTTAATCGACCTCATCCTGACGACGTCAAAGCGGAAAAGGCGGAGGGCCGAGAGATGGGATCTCAATACAACCATAGTATCTAGTATCGATACACAGATCAAAAATGCTACTACCTCTTCCGATCCGAATAGCAAACTTCATATCAAATATGTTCTCCGGTCTCTGCGGAGTTATCTTGAAGGTACCTCCTTAAGGAAGGCACGGAACTAAACCCGGAAGGGTAGCCGCAAGGTGACCTACTCTGCCATAATCAATACCAGCTCAAAGCCCAACAGCATTCACCTTGCGACGCCGCGGGGTTTACACAAGCCTAGATACTAAATTAATCCTCTAAGAAGTATACTAAAATAATTTGAAATTTAAACCATTCCAAAACAAGCATAGGTAACTCGACATAATTAAACAAAGCGAAAGAGATTAATAAATAAACCCTTTTAAGTATAAGAATGCGGTATCGATATACACCTACTCGATAAGACGATATTTCTTCTAAATCAATACTGCTGCACTAGCTCCACAGATGATCAAAACACAATAATATTCTATCCACAGACTCAACATTAACCATCATGCATCATAGACTTTCACAATTCTATGTTCTACCTAAACTATGGAAGCTATCCCGCGAAGCGCCTAAGTGTCTTTCTAAATATGGTAATATTATTAAGAGATTTAAATATCAAATTAAAAACTACTTACTTTAAAAAAAAATCACAACTTGAAACAAGACTAAAACATCACATAATATATTTATTACTTAGAAGTGGCAGAAGGCTTCGAGTTCCTTTGCCTATTCACAAAAGAAACGTTCAAAGGAATGTTGACACTGACATTTTATTATTAGTGACGCATTTTAGGTAAACAAATTACATAATGTTTTTCGAATGAAAATTGCAATTATATCTCTCCCAAGGCCAAAAATGTTGTGATGGTGAATATATAGTGTTACAACCTGGGGTGTGACTTTTCTCTAAGTCAGGGTTTTCCAACGAGTGAGGCGCGCCCCACTTGGGGGCGTAGAGTGAACCAAGGGGGGGCGCAGCGAGCGGCTCCAGAATTAAACTATATAAATAATATTAAAACTATTCATTTAAACTCGCGCGACGCGGACGGTGCCACCTTTGCAATTAAACACGCCAATTTTTTCATCGTTTGCTTAATTTTCTTGACTACCCATTTCGGCTCCTAATGGGGCCTAGTATTTTCGAATAATGTTGGGCGAGGCGCATAGGGTAAAAGGTTAGGCACCCCTGCTGTAAAGGGTCCGGTCTCTACGCACATCAAGAAACTGGTTGAGCTTTATAGGCATGACAAACTTGTAATTGCCCTTGACAAAAACGGTTCAAAAACGCATTCGTTTCGACATTTATCATGATCGAAAAAAAGGTCGCCCCACATTAGGATTTTCTCCCGTGTCATAGATGCAGTTACAAACATAGAATATTATATGCACATACGCCCAGACCGGAATAAATTTCTGTAGGAATTTCTGGCAGGAATTTCAGGCAGCCCGTACGGGAAAAAAATATTGTCCCGTACGGGAATCGAACCCGCGACCCGTTGCGCAGTAGGCGATCACTCGACCTCTGCGCTAACCGTGTCGTCGGGTATATGCTTCGGGTATAGGACCAAACAAGTATTAGCATCTGTACGATGACGAAGTCCCAAGAACACTAACTGGGAATCGTACAAAAAGGACCTAAACACTGTCTTAGGTACTACGGTTAAAAGGCTGAACACAGTTCAGGAGCTTGAGGCGGAGGCAACCCGCATTAAAGATGGTCTTGTCGGTCAGTACCTGGTTTGACAACTGTCCAGAGAAAGAAACAAGACCAAAAAGGAACCAATGAAGGACACCCAAATTGAGCAATCTGACTAAAGCGAGGAATGATTTCTCACAATATGCTAAACAATCAAGTATAGTTGCGAGGTTAAAAAGGCATGGCGTGACCTTTGTGAATCCATAGAGGCCATGCCCGTGGGCCTAAGACTTTGTAAAGCAATAGCGAACACAAAATTGAATGTACTTACAGTAGGTAGTAAGAGATGCGAAATAACCTGACTGAAACGGGAAAGGAAACACTGGTCATGCTGTTTGAGGCCCACTTCCCTGGATCTGTTATGCTAGGTTCGGCGGTAGATGACAGGATCTTGAACGATGAGCCAAACGCTCATACTTCGAGGGAGAACTAAGAGGAAGAGGGAGAACCCTAGACAAAAGCCACACGTTATTTTTTCCGTATAATGTCATCTCCATACATTTTGTCAGCGGAACGACTGCGGATAAATAAGCATGTGGCTGTTGTCTAAGGGGTCTGACCATTTGCAAAAAAGTAGTAAGGGGCGAAAAAAATCGGTGGGCGCTAGAAAGTTTCCAGCCCTTCAAGACCCGCGGACCTTTTGGTCTGGAATTTATCTAGCCTTAAATCTTATAGAGATATACGTTATTGAAAACACTAGACAAACTAGTCGACAGGCTTATACGTGATGAGCTACGCAGGAAGCGACCTGCATCATATGGAATGAGCTTATCAGGCAGGTAAGTAAACGGATAGTGCTTTGTACATGGCCGCAGACAGAATCGAGAAAGCTTTTCTTTTACGTACGACAGGGAAGCTCTTGGCCTTCATCTCACCTGATGATAAGTGAGGATAAGGCCGAAGGTGGAAGCGAGCTTCACCTGGACTCCTCAACAACTGAGGAACTGGAAGGAGACTGTGCCAGGGTCGTCCGCTTGGGTACCTCCGTCTTACCTATTCCTGCGGCAAAGCAGCAATGCTTGCATTACTTTGTTCCGGTTTAAAGAGTAAGATATGGTTGTGAAATTACTGGATACCGTGACTTTACATCTTATTTCACAAGTTGTCAAAGTACACTGGGGTGCTTGTGGGAGTTGCAGATTTGCGGATCTCACAAGAGCCACAGGTGACTAGGTGACTGTTACCATTTACCATCAGGTGGGCAGTGTGCTTGTTTGCCAGCTTAGTTGTATTAAAAAAACTGGCCATCTTACTTTTAATTGTCGGAACACAACAATGCTATTAACATTTTTGCTGCTTGTGACCTATCGAAGGCTTATGACTATATTGGTCACCAGACTCTTTTAAATAAGCTCAAGCATTACGGTGTCTCTGAAGAATCAATTAGGCTTTTTGAGACTTATTTATTCAACTATTACCGCCGATGTCATGGGTGAATCTATGAGTACTAGGATAAGATGACAATTCCCGCAAGAAGACGTGCTCTCGCCACTTCTGTAAAGGCAAGTGGTAGACTCATTGATCTAACAACTGAATGAAGGCCATTTCGCACTGCAGGCTATGCGGATGACTTCATACTGCTCATGGGCCTGAATAACTTTAACAAATTCACAATGAGTGCAGGCAGAACGCCAATCCGGCTATTGTTGGGGGCTTTGACTGACTACTTTGGCACAAATTGCATGTTAAAAAATGGGTTTGAGTAACACAGAGACCTGCAGGGCCTGCGATAAGGAAGAATTACGATTCTCTAACTCATAGGAATATGTGTCACTTTTGGATTGGAAATACAAAACCCGAAGACTACAGGGTTATCCAACTTGAGTGAACTCAATTGGTCAATAAATGGTGATAGCAACTAATAAACAAAAAAATGGGACAGCACAAAAGATCTCCAAGGGCACACAAGGGCTCGCCCATTTTAAGATAAGGGGCTGAATCGAGTGTGTAAAACTGTCAGTTAAATTACTGTGACACTGAACGCAGCGGTAGAAAAGTTTATCGGCTATCTAACAGGAGTTGAAATTCGCACCTATTAGTGCGTGTGGAACTTATACCATGGTAAAAATATATACAGTAGACCGACTTTTTAGAATCGGTCGAAACACGCGCAATACCTACGGGCCTCGATCTGGAGTCGCACTCGGATCTCATCTACAAGGGCAGTCACGATTTCACGAATGCAGTTCGCTGCAGGGCATACGCACGAGCCAAGCGTAGCCCACGGTCTGTCGCGGTCGCGGTCGGTGTGTTAGTGGGCGTAATATTATTATAGAAGCGAGCAGCCTTATCGCGGGCCAACGCACCAAGCGATGCCGAGCGGCCGTAGGTATAAAATTTCAAAGAGGGGCCGAGTCGACACACTGTAATAAACTATTACCTACCGTGCTTATACCTTTCGAAGCGTTCCACGAGCCATTTTGTACTCTGGCTTGCACTCACTTTGTGGCACAAAGTCTGAATTGAATGCTGAACCGCTGTACAGCAAGCTTATACACGATCAACAAGCATGCAAATGCACGATCACTCTGACGTACGTCTACATTATTACTGTACGTCCCGCCTAGGTCACTTTTTGGGGGCGCTCGCTGGATGAAAAATTGGCTATTTTCGTTGCCGATGATGTCATCACAAGATGGTACTTGATTTTGTATTATTAAAAGTTTCTTATACCTAATTATAATTTTATATAACTTATAACCTATAAAAATTACAATAATTATATATATGAATGATATGAAAGCAAAGTAATGTGTTCCAAATTTTAATAAAACAGGTTCTTCATTAATGATTTCGTCTAAATTAGCAAACAATTTGTCATTCTGATTTTGTACATTTAGATTATCTAGATCAATGTTTTTCATAGAAACAGGGGAAACAGTGCTTATAGAACTATACTTATCTATTTTACGACATGAGTCATTTATAATACTAAAGTCTGTTCAGGGGTGTGTAAAATAAAATGCCGGTTCCAAACACTGTCACTTCGTTTAGTTCTAAATTATCACAATCTATCGATATTTTATTCGGATGCGACTGCACGAAAATCCACCGATTGTTTTTCAACGGTTTCCAAATGTCTAATTCGCCCAAAATCGTTCTAGATAGTTACACACTGCGTGGGAATAGCACTAATTGTCTTAAGCCGGCTTTTGACTATAGGATGTAATATATATTACATGTTCAGCTATATATTACATCCCGGGTTTGCTGTTCTCACTATCAGATATATTTTTTAGAATAGTTCAGCTTCTATGATCCTCACATCATAACGTCTTTTATTGAAACGGTTGACCTCTCGTTATTAAATGGATAATATGGAAATTGTTTTGCTAGATACTTTCGATAGTTCATCAGACGAAGATGATGCAGTATTCGATTTACATGTCTCATTATTTAGAAAAAATACAATAAACGTCGATTCTGGATATCGAATCTTAATAGACTAAAGGCCTTACTAATAACCATTGTATAAACCTTGTATAGTTAAGTAGTGTTTTGTCTCTTTTGTTCGAATTTGAAATGTCATTCGAGTGAACGTGAGAAAACACTGTTTAACTAAATTAGGCGTATACAATGGTTATTAGTAAGGCCTTAAGAAAAGATTATAGTGAATTTCTTATTACGTTTCTCCATGCAGCATCCTTAATTTCATTCATTTTATACTCTTCAAGATTAGTCGTAAACAAGGATATTTCCTAATACTTTCTATAAAATGTTCCATTATAGGGATAAATACGTAAATAGGTAAATACGTGGTAAATACGTAAAGAAAAGATTGCGAACCAAAATACCCAAAAAAACACGCGGACAGCTATGTAAGTACGTGCGCATGACCGTCACGATTCGAAATGAAGGCGAGGCAGGGGCAGAGGTGCGGTGTGCGGGAACGTGAGGTAAAATATATCGCCTTCAAATATAGCTCGGTCGGGCGAAAAAATATTTACAGTTTGGGGTGTAATATATATTATAGCACAGTGAGAACGGTCTCGTAAAAAAGTATGGCAAGCGATAAAATATTATATCTCAAAATGTAATATATATTACATTATATCCCATAGTCAAAAGCCGGCTTAAAGCCGCTTTAGTTTAGTTCACTTTCACACGTAGGGTTACCATTTGTCAATAGCACGATAGGGATGTCACACACGAAGAACTCAGAGTTTACCGTCTTACACATATCTATATTATGTAAATTACAAAAATTGACCTTATCATTGGAAATGACTATATAAGGACTGTTAGGTAAAATTAGCCTAAAACTATTCAATTTCCCCGTATCATGAGGTGTAGGTAAAGCCAGGTTATGATACAAATTAAATTCTTGATTGGTTGTGAGTGGCACATGTAAAACAAATACAAGTTTATTTCTAAAATAATAACAACTAACATCAGAAATACTTAAAATATAATGTATATTATCTAAGCTTAAATACAGTGGAATTATAGTATCACGGGGCAAATGCCTGTCGTTATCAGTAAGTTCTCGGTACACCTGTAGCTCTACCATGAGTTTGCATTCGTTTGGAGTCGATATCGACGGCGTAAATTTTTGTATGGAACTTTGTACAGCGCCCCTAGCGGTAACGCGGTGAACTAAAATCGGTACCATGAGTGCAATAGTTTACGATACGTCGCGAACCTATCGAAAACGCGCTCGCTATCGACAATCGTTTTGTGCATATTGTATGGAAATCGGTACCATGAGTTCATGATTTGACAGATAGTCGATAGACGATAACGTACAAAACGATAACTCTGTAGTTACGTTACTCACTTACATTTTCAAGCGTGAGACTCGATTCGATAGATAATCTAAGCAAGTTTGGAATAATATTATTGAGTTAAATTAGTTAATAAGTTGTGATTTTTTTTGCATGGAATATGCCAACCACGGCTGAGTTCAAGAATAATAACACATACATAATATATACGTCAATGACACGAAAACAATTAAAATACGGGAGCAGTCGTGAGAAAAAGTTCAAAAGAGTGATTACAACTATTTGTGCCAATTATAGTATTATAAATAAGCATTTCAGCATTGGTGTTTAAAAGCAAATACAGACTTGAAACTGAAAGCTATACAGAGTTTATGTAAGTAACCTCAAAATCAAATTATCATTTTTAAAAAGTTACTTACAATTTTGTTTTGATCTTAGCTTTATGATCATAGAGGTATCTTAAGTGTATAATACTGTTTTATGACAACTGAAGTGAATATATGGGTAATAATTCAGATTGTCTTCGTATGACCCCTTCAGTAGGTAAATGCAAAACTTGGATTTTTGGAAATAACAAAACAAAATGTCATCCTTATGTATGGCAGAATAACACATTCATTAAACTACAAGGCATCCCTAGAAGTTAAGGAATTGTTTGACAAGCTGATAACAAATTAAAAATAGTCTATATCAAAGTGTTAAAATACCTATTCTATAACATTTTATTTACAAAACATTTCTTGCAGATTATCCATAAATGGGACTGTTGATGCCACATCCATACTTGCGTGCAACAAGTCCAATGAAGAAGCAAAGAATTAGCTGGATATAACAGCCAGTCAAATGGAAAAAGAATTGTGGTTAAAAATCATTGTCACTGTGTAGAGGTAAAACATTCTTACACCCTCAAATGTAAAGAATTGCATTTTATTTTCTATATTATAAACCTTAATAACTTTTTAAATAACTTCTTAGAGTTGTTTCTCTAATAAAAAGCTATTGGTAATAGGTATACCTAATTTTTTTACAAAGAATAAAACTGACTTCAAAAACACCAAAAAATCATAAATAATATAAGAATACATACAATATCACATTTTTATATTGAAGTCGGTGCCAAGCAATATCACCTGAAAAGTTTGGCACCAACTTCAATATAAAAATGTGATAATTATTGTATGTATTTTTGTATTTAGGACTTTTGGTGTTTTGGAGCCTGTTTAATTTTTTTTGAAAAAAAAAATATTTCAATATTTTTAGTAAAATTCCCAAACTCGTCACCTACCAGAAACCTTCCATCATCATCAGCTCAGTAACATGATATGATGACTATCAGATGCAAATAGGTACCTTACCTACTTACCTAAATATCGTCAGAAAAAAATGAAATATGTTGGATGTGCCTCTGTAATTTAAGTATTTCCTTCCATTATCCCAGGATCCCTCTATCGATAAAAAGAAAGAATTTTGAAAATCGGTCCAAAATTGGCGGAGTAATCAGTGAACATAATATTTTTTAAAAATGATTCAGTCAACACATCTCCTTTTTTGAAGTCAGTTAAAACTTAAAAAGGTGCATATATTATTATAAGATTTAATTTTTTACAGCTACATTTATTTTGGATGAGTAGCGGAGGTTGATTTGATTCAGTGGCATTGATGATAATACAGAATGGTGCAGCCAAGACCTTCGGTTTTAGCATTTCATTTTTTGGACTGATTTATTGCCACAGCTGCAGTTGGATTTTACAGTGTCACAATAGTTTGGATTGCATTAAAAAGGAAAAATTGGTTGATGATTTTTTTTTATTGGTAGATTAATAAAAAGATGTTGTTAACACATTTATTACACCAAAAATAAATAAATTACATGAGCCCACTCTTTAATTTATTTACCTAAGTAGGATTTCCTTGTTTTGTTTGACAAAGCAAAAAATATTAATTTTCAATAAAATTCTAGGTCTATAGGTATTTCATACTGAATCTAATATAAAGAACAACAGAATTGTTGTATTTGTGCATATTTTACACAAGAATGTTGGCAAACAAGCAAATAGTCTACTACTTAGATGATCATAGTCACCTATAGTCTTCTAATGACCAAAGTGTACAAGGTGTAGGTTATTATCTTATGAATGTAGTTACAGTACCCTGAAATTTCGTATCCTTCAATATAAAACAGAAAAGCATTGCTGCTTTGCAATAACACAGAAGACCTAGTACCTCTGGTTATTTAACATAAACATTAAGAATTTGCATCAAAAACATTATCTTTCAATGGAGATTGTCCATTTTTTATGAGACTGGTCAGTCATGAACATTCCTATAAAACTATATTTTTACTTTTACATCTTATGTAAAAGAAGTTATTACCTTACGTAAAAGAATATGGGCATGATTCAGTATCAAAGTGCTTAATAAATATAACTTCCTGTGAGCTGTTCAATGAATATAAACAATATGAAATAAAACAAACAATCTTCTGTATATTTGAATTTATTCTGATTCATATGTCAAATAGGTGGATGGTATGAAAAAACAGGTTTGTTGGTGATATATATTGCCCAACCCAAAAACCATGTAAGAGTCGTAATGTGAACACAATAATTCACTGTTTTTCAGTCAACAATGCATTTATAGTAATATTCTTTAATTGCTTCCCTACCATTGCTGTTATTATGATAAAATAATAATACAAACAAAATGTATTTTTCAGACTAACTTCCCACTGTATTTTACCCTTAGATCATTTAGCATAATTTTACCTCATAATAATGTGCAGTTTGCTAAAGTATCCAGTGAGTTTGTAGCTGTGACTCTGCATACTTTCATACTGTCATTAAGATTTTGGCAGCAATATAATTTTACTGACTTGTAATCATACAAAATAAGTAAAATACCAATAGAATATATTTTAATAATATAATAGTGTCGATTAAACAAATTTCTTCATCTATTAAGTTTGCTAAAATATGATAATTATTGAATGATAATAAATAACAGTAGTACCGGTTCTTTCTTGTGCAGTAATTTCTATGGTTGGACATTTGACTCTAATTCCAGGTAAATTTTGGAACTTAAACTTCTGCAACAACAGACATATCATTAAACATCACATAAAGCCATAATAGATAATCATAATATGTATTGTAAAATAAAAGTATTTTATATGAATATTGGCCGACGTCAGACGTCATCAGCTTTATTTTAAGTTTTATATAAATTGCTTCATCATAATTACTCATACTGTAAAGGAGTAACATTTTTAGTTTTATTCATTCACCCACTCACTTATGCAGTTGTAGGTATATCTCCTGTAATACTACATTTGGCAGGTATCAATTTTCAGCATATTTGTCAACTCTATTGAATTAAACAAATATTATACATATTTTCCTGTGGGCCCTCGGGAACAATTGAGATAATGGTGATCTAAAGCCTGAAAGAAAAAATTAATTGGTTAAATTATTTAGCTATAATGGAAAATCCTTCAATTATAACGGATTGCACTATTTACATTTAAATTATCAATCCAATAGGTCTCTTTGTGTAGCCACGTCTTTAAATAGATGGGTACTAAAAAACAAACCCATAGAAGCATAGAAAATGATTATTTTAAATGGAAAATTGTTACAATGTTTACCACAACAATGTTAATACTTACAATTAAACTATAATTACTATATATTCCTATGAATTGCGCCATTAACTGGAACCATGGAGCGCTTGTCTATATCATTATTAAATCAATACATGGCCTACATTTAATAAAAACTTATTCTTTAACATAAAACTAAATAAGTTTTCGTGAATGTAATCAAACAATGATTAAAAATATAACCTATGAAATAATTTGAAGTTGACGTATAAGCCGACTAAATTAAATCTTTCATAACAATATGGTAAGAAACCGAATTGAGCTACCTTTTTGCGAGGACGGATTATAGCGTATTACCAACATGACGACAACAAATAATTACCTGTAAGTAGTCTGTATCCTTTGTATCGTTTACTATACTATCGAGTTAACGTTACGAAGTCAGGTAAATGCAAAAGTAACTCATGGTACGGTCACTATCGAAAACGATATCGTCTGCGTTAACACGTTAGCGACTGTAGTTAACTACAGTGTGCAATCGATGGCAACTCATGGTAGAGGTACTGGCTCGGCGTAAGAATGCGTGGGTGCAGGATGTTTTGGCTACTGAGTGTGACTGCGTTTATCAAGTCCTCTAACTGAAATGATAACGTTAGTACTGAGCCCTCGATGTTCGTAAATATGGAGTAGACTTTTGTATCGAGGATTAATTTATTAGAAATCTTAGTAATATTATTTGACTCGTTTAGTAATTCATTAACTACTTTATTAAGTGAATTTTCGTTAACCGTTAACTTATTTATCGTCTGTTAGAGGAATCCAATGTCGAAGTGGTAACTAAAATATTTTCTTTGACGAGTCGTGCTAGTTTTTTCTCGTCATTTTGGACAGCCTCGATAGCGGAATCGTATTTCAATGCATCGTCTTCATCTAATGTGCCTATGATTTGTTTGAAGGCTGTTCCAATACCTCCGAACCAGGGTGAGCGTCTACTTCGTTGGGAGAGAAGATGGGAAAGAGACTCATGATATCTTTTCATATCATTAAAACGAACTGTCAGTGGGGATAGCATATTTTGACATTGATCATTATTTGATTGTTGACATAAAAATCTGACCGTGCCTAAGATTTCATTAAGGTTAGTGAGATGCGTGTGTTAAATGTTAGAAAAGGGGAAGACTAAATTTTAATATATGTATAGTAAAGGTAATAAATAACTTTCAATATTTAACTAAGGTAAATAGGTAAGGTAAGTATGAACGACAATATAAATTAAATTATTATTTTTATTAGAAATGACTCGACCACTAGCTCGGAATGCAGACTTCCCCGAGAAGAGCTAGCGAGAAACTCGGGGGTTGCTCTTTTCAAATAAAAGTTACAAAGGTATATTACATTTATCATAACATAAAACAAAGGAACAAGTGATTAATAATTAAACATAGCAATTACACAGTTACACATTTAAAGACAAAAGTCAAAGTTTCTAACAAGGCAGAGAAATAGAATATCCAAAAGATACTTAGCTTCGTACAGTAGCAGCCTTGCAGCAAGACAAACTTGTTCCCGAAGACAGTGGCTACTGCCAACACCGTCGAATTGTTGACAACTGAATCCTCTATTGGCGGCGAAACCGAAGCCTTTTATAGCAACATTAAATGGCGGGAACAAGTTTGGTGCTACACATCTACCGGAAATAGGCTTGTAACTTTATAATAAATGAGTTAACATCATTTATAAAATACAATAGTAATTTAAAATACAATATTGCGATACGAGAAATAACCACATGGCAAATATATAAAAGTACAAGTTTTACAACAACATATATCTAAAAATATGATAAGTAATAACCAATTTATGATGTATTAAAACAGTAACTAAATTGTAGTAACTAAACTCATTAGTTTAGTTACTACAAGACGTATTTCAAGAAGATAAACAAAAACCACATGGTTATAAGTGTCACTAGAAAGGGATAAGCAGAACCCTATCATATCTTAAATAATTATACAGGGTGTCTCAGAAACAATGGATAAACCTTTAACTGTTGATAGGTTTCGTCGAGACCTCTCTAATCTCAAATTTTGACTTTAGTAAAAATATCTCGGTTTTCAAGATATTTGATAGTTTATGATTTTTTTTAAAAATGCCACTTTTGGTTGGTTTTTAATGTGCCATTTTTACAAATACGGACTTTTTCTGATTCAGTTTTTTTAGCTTCTAACGGAATAGTTCAGCTATCAATAACAGTGGTTAAAATTGAGCTAGCTAATCACGAAGTGCTTGGAAAAAACAATGTTCCAAAAAAAATTAAACAAGAAATTATTTTTCTTCGTGTTTGGTCAGCTACCATGTAAAAAAAATGTATGACGCTCATCGTGCCCATTATCTTAAAAAATGCTTAGTTATTCTAGTTTCAAAAAAGGTATGACAACCTATGCTTAATAATGTATCTCTTAAATTTTATTACTGCTTGAATAGCAAATGGTATGAAATTTTAAAAAGATTTTTTTCGGAATAGTTATTAATTCTTAGTTTGAATAAAGAATTTGAAATAAAACAACATGAAATTTTAATTTTTTATTAAATTTACAATAAATGTTCGAATTGGCGTCCTTGCGCTCTGATACACGCCCTACATCTTTTTATAAAAGAAAGTTTGATGCGGCGCGCGTAACCAGACGTTTTTATGTGTGCAGCTGCATTTTGTATGCGAGTACGCAACTCTGTTATTGAGGATACTGGCCTCGCGTAGACAAGGTCTTTCAGACATCCCCAATAAAAAAAATCCAAGGGATTTAGATCCGGCGACCTGGGCGGCCATAAAATAGGGCCGAGCCGGCCTATCCACCTTTGTGGGAAGTGTTGATTTAAATAATTTCTTACTACTATTGCGTAGTGAGCTGGGCACCCATCATTTTGAAGCCACATTCTCCGCCTCACTTCTAAATTGACATCTTCTAGCATGCCGGGTAAATCATTTTGTAAAAAATTAAGGTAAATTTCACTATTCAGTGTAGCTGGAAGTTCATATGGCCCGATCACCTGTCCGTCAATAATCCCAGTCCACAAGTTAACTTTAAATTGAACTTGGGACCGATCTTCCCTCATCAAATGTGGGTTTTCAACTTGCCAGCTATGTAGATTGTGGATGTTGAAATATCCATCTCTCCGGCATGAGGATTCATCCGTCCATAAAATTTTATTGAAAAATTGCGGGTCCTCCCTTATTTTATTCAACATGATTCTGCAGAATGCAATCCTGCGCGGATAGTCAGCAGGCTGTAGAGTTTGGACCCTTTGAATATGGAAAGGGTGCAAAAGGTATTTTTTCGATATGCGATGCACTTTGCTTCTATTAATGCCGGTTCGACGTGCAATTCCACGCACAGAACGTGTTGAATCTTCTTCTATTTCGTCGAGGACTATTACTTCTTCATCGTCGTTTCTTTCTGGTCTTCCTGGCCCTGCACCACCAATGCCTCTTCCTGGAAGCCTCCCTTCGCAGTACGAATTATGTACCCGAGCAAAAACTCGATAGTCCGGGTGACGTGCGTTGGGGTACCTAATACAAAAAATGACGTTATTAAATTTACTAATTCATTTAATATCTAATTAAACACGGCGTGTGACTATTTTTAGAAGGATAACATAATGTAAGACCCATCCTGATACGTTTAACTAAAGTTGCAATAAATGTGTGTGATTTAAAAAAAAATAAGATTGATTGAATTAAAGAGAAAATAAATAATCTTACCTCTCTGCGTACAGACGAGCAGCAGCGTTAGCATTTCCTCGACATTCGCCATAAACGAAATGCATGTTTGCATATTCGCGCGACGTGTACTGATGTCTAGACATGTTCAGTGTTATGTATTGGTTGTCAGTTAGGTTTCACAGCACAAACAATATCCAAATCGTAAAGCTAGCCAAGTCCATATGATCACCAGTTGTCAATAGGTTTCACAGCACAAACAATATCCGAATCGCAAAGCTAGTCAAGTCCAAAATCACAGCAAAATGTCGTTTAAAATCATCGAAGCTCTATCGAATCTCTCGAATACAGAAAACACGCGTGGGTCACAACCGGAGTTCAGAAGGACACTAACAATCGTAACAAAGAACCCAATGATCAGACGCAGGTAAAAAAAGTCCTTCCAGGAAATTCGATAGCAGGTAAGGTTGCAAATGCTTATGACTCATGTGCTGTTAATGATAAGGCTCCTTTTTGATTGCGCATAGTGGATGAGACATGTGGCAGGCTGGGGCCACAAAAAAAACACGTTTCTCAACTCTGTGACTCGCAAACGAATGTTTACAAATAAGCTTTAAGTGCTTATTAGTGGAAAAAAACCCTTTTTTTTTAAATTTTCATTTTATTTGCTATTCAACCAGTCAGAAAGTCAAGAAAGCATAAACTTAATACTGGAAAACTAAATTAACCGAATAAAATTAATCCGAAAAATAATTAATCCGACAAACAATCTTTTTAAAATTTTCATACCATTTGCTATTCAAGCAGTAATAAAAGTTCAGAGATACATTAAGCATAAGTTTATCATACCTTTTTTGAAACTAGAATAACTAAGCATTTTTTTAAGATAATGGGCAGGATGAGCGTTATACATTTTTTTTACATGGTAGCAGACCAAACACGAAGAAAAATAATTTCTTGTTTAATTTTTTTTGGAACATTGTTTTTTCCAAACACTTCGTGATTAGCTAGCTCAATTTTAACCACTGTTATTGATAGCTGAACTATTACGTTAGAAGCTAAAAAAACCTGAATCAGAAAAAGTGTTGAAAATCTCCTGTCTTTAGTTGACACTGCAAACACCTTTTTAGAAATAATGTATATTTTAAATATGTCAAATATATTGTGTCATCTGTCATTCAAAAAAATCTTTGCTAATAATACATGTCTCAAACTCTTATAAAACAGTCTTTATATTTTTGTAGATAATTAGCTTACGTAATTATCAATAGGTTATGGAACCCTTTGTTACGCCTTCTACTGCTACAGGAATTCAAATGAATCCTCAGACGGATAACTACGCAGATATTCCACAAGTGCAAAACACAACTGCAGTTGCTCTCAATGTCACTCCAGGAGTACCGACGTCTATTCCACGACTCGAGGGTCGTAAAAATTACAACACATGGAGCTTCGGCGTCAAGATGTACCTGATTGACTGTGGCCTTTGGGACACCATCGCTCGACCTGATACTCTAAAAACTCAAGTATCACAAGCTGTTTTTGATCGACGTGATGAGCAAGCGAGAGCCAAAATCTGCCTTACTACGGCGGAATCATTATATCCGGCAGTTTCTAGTGCAAAGACGGCGAAAGAGACTTGGGACTTGTTACAAAGACAATACGCTGATAGCGGTTTATCACGCAGACTAGAGTTGCTCAAGAAACTCTTCGGAGCAAAGCTAAGTACAAGTAGGAACCTTGAGGAGTACATCAACAAAATAAGAGACACCCAGCAACAGCTTATTGCTATTAACGCAGGTCTAGATGAAGAATTCATAGCTGTCATAATGCTCGCAGGACTATCTGATGAGTACAAGCCAATGGTGATGGCACTTGAACATTCTGGAGCACCAATAACGGGAGATGCTGTGGCAACCATGCTTCTACGGGAAGATGGAGCGATGACAACAAGTGATGAGAATACCCTAGTCACGATATCGCAGCCTACCACCGCAGCTCAACGATTCAACTCCAAGAAGATCATCTGTGGATACTGCAGGAAACCTAACCATCATATTTCTGTTTGTAGAAAACGTTTAAGTAAACATAAAAAACAAAATGATAGTGCACAGGTTCATTCTAATTATACAGCTGAGGTTACACTGTTATCATCTTTTAATACTTCCTCTTTCACTACAGATTCACCCTACTTCATCATCGACTCTGGATCAAGTTCACACATGAGCAACCGGAAGGATTGGTTTGAGGTTCTTACCCCGCTTACCAAGCCTATCACAGTTGCAAACAATGAACAAATTTATACAGAGGGTAAAGGTACTGTAAAGCTTCCAAACTCTAATCCTATTCGTAGTCTTTCGGATGTCCTTTATATCCCGAAAGTTACTGAAAACTTACTGTCGGTAAGTAGCCTAGTTAAAGATGGTTATGTTGTACTATTTTCACAAAAAGGTGCTACTATTTTACTAAAAGATGAATGTAGAGTCTCGGGTAAAGTAGTCGCCACCGGCTGCAACCATAATGGGTTATATAAGCTGGATATACGAGAATATCCTCAAGCCTGCATGTCAGTTAACACAAATTCTGCATTTTTATGGCATAGGCGCTTAGCCCATTTACATTTTAACGCTATGAATGTTCTGAAAAATGAAAATAAAGGCATACATTACACTGACAAATTTGACAACTGTGTGTCATGCCTACAAGGTAAGATGTCAAAACGACCCTTTCACAATTCTACTAGTTTTACATCCAAAAAGTTGGAATTGGTGCACTCTGACATATGTGGACCAATGAGTATTCATTCTTTTGGAGGAGCTTTATACCTTCTTACTTTTAATGATGACTTTACTCGAAAAACATTTGGATATCTTTTAAAAACAAAAAGCGAAGTTTTCGCAAAGTTTGTAGAATTTAAAAACCTTGTAGAGAATCAAACAGGTGAAAAATTGAAAATCTTACGCACAGATAACGGTACTGAGTATGTGAACTCTCAAATGAAAAAATTTATGAGAGATTGCGGGATAATTCATCAAACTTCGATTCCCTATTATCCTCAACATAACTCCAAGGCCGAACGTGTAAATAGGACTGTCATCGAAAAAAGTCGTTCTTTACTATTCGACGCTAAGCTACCTAAAGCCTATTGGGGTGAAGCAGTAAACACTGCAATTTATTTGAAAAATCGTTCTCCATCCCAGGCACTACGAAATAAAATACCAGAGGAGCTATGGACTGGGGAGAAAGTAGATCTGTCACATTTAAGAGTATTTGGATGCGAAGCTCACGTTCTTATTCCGAAAGAAAAACGCTCTAAGCTAGATTCAAAGACTCAAAAATGTATTTTTGTAGGATACAGCACCGAAAGCAAAGGCTACCGCCTTATTGATCTCCAGAACCCTCGCAAAATAATTTTAGCACGAGACGTAGCATTCATCGAAGACAGTTCACCTATCGAAAACTCTTCAGAGCCTCATATTGATGACGAGGATCTTACACCCCCTCTTATCGAAATTCCTACTACAACCCATTCTCTTCCACCAGTCGTACCTACTTCTTTATCATCTACAGTACAAGATGAAAGAAACGATATCCCTCTTGAACCAGCCTATGTGGAATCGGAAATCCCTGAACAGGACAAGGATGTTCTGACAGATACCGAATCTATGCCCGTATCTGTAGACTCACCACAGACTCCTGCTGAACAAGAAAGGCGATATCCAATAAGAGAGCGTCATCAACCTATTCGTTTTCCAGAGAAAGAAAACAATTTTTTATATTTGACTTCCAATGAGCCTGAAACATTCAAAACTGCAATGGAAGATCAACATAAAGATGAATGGCTAGAAGCCATGAAGGAGGAATATAATTCTCTTTTAAAACATGGTACCTGGACTTTGGTAGATAGACCAACAGATAGGAAACCAATCAAAAGTAAATGGGTGTATAAATTAAAAACAAACACAAATGGATAAATAATAAAATATAAAGCGCGGCTTGTTGCGAAAGGATTCACACAAGTTTATGGAGTGGACTACGGAGAAACCTTCTCGCCAGTTGCACGTCTTTCATCAATCAGAGTTCTGATGGCTTTTGCTGCTAAAAATCAACTGCAAGTTGACCATCTCGATGTGGAAACTGCTTTCCTGAATGGCGACTTAGAAGAGGAGATATACATGGAGCAGCCAGAAGGCTTCGCCTCTGATCCTAAGCAAAAAGTGTGTCTTCTTAAAAAGTCACTATACGGATTAAAGCAAGCACCACGACAATGGAATTTAAAGCTGTCTGAAGCTTTAGCTTCGTTGTCAATGATTCAATCTACAACTGAAAATTGCATTTATTACAAAATTATTGAAAATCAGTTTTTAATCATGGCAGTATTTGTAGATGACTTTTTTATCGTATCAAACTCAGAGGTGATGAAAGAAAGTTTTAAATCGAACCTAAGTAAAATCTTTAAAGTCAAAGACTTGGGTAAATGTAAGGACTGTTTAGGTATGAGAGTCTGTCAAGACCCTGCAAATGGTACTATTACGCTTGACCAAACCAATTACATTGAACACTTACTTACAAAGTTCAATATGGTTGAGGCGCTTACTACAACTACACCTTTAGAACCCGGTGTCAAGCTTTTACATCCATTGGACGAGGAAGTTAGAGAGGACTTACCTTACCAGCAGCTCATTGGATCGTTAATGTACGTTTCCATTGGTACGAGACCAGACATCTCATATGCTGTCTCTGTACTTAGTCAATTTAACGTACATTACGGGGAGGCACAATGGAGAGCTGCTAAGCGTGTATTACGCTACCTTAAAGGTACTAAAAACTTGGGTTTAACATTCAAAGCAGATGAAAGCAAAGACATAGTTGGCTATACAGATGCCGACTATGGAAACAACATCGTGGACAGACGTTCATACACGGGCTACATATTTAAAATGTGTGGTGGTGCCATCTCTTGGGAAGCCCGAAAACAACGGACTGTTGCTCTGTCAACTACTGAAGCTGAGTATATGGCTATAAGCTCAGAAGAATAACTAAAGCATAGAAACCTAGCAAAAATAGCTACTGAACTTAATATATTTGACTCACTTTGACATTAGGCGCTGCTAATAGAAGTTAGACAGAGACACGTATATGCAAGATGTTTCGAAATTTTGTAGGTCGTCACTAATTCTCGCTTGTCAGTTCTTCTCCCAGTGATGTCGTGCTCATCACTCACCTAGTTTCAACGTCGATAATTATATTATGTAGGTATTTAATAGATCCCTAATACTAAAATTTCTTTATTACGAGAAATATAACATAAATAATTAAGGGTAGATTTTCTTATGTAACTTATCCAGCTAATAGCTGCTGTGTCTCTTTGGTATGGTCAGGCTGGCCGTTCATGAGACTAAAAGCGGGAAGTGCGAGTCGGACTCGCCCACCGAGGGTCCCGTATAAAATTGTAGGTTATACTTTAAATAGAGATTAAATTTTTTATGATTTAATTACAAATGTGGAGTTTGAGATTTTCCCTGACTTGTAGTGTAAGACTATATAACTTCACAAATTTCATAGTTCTAGCTAGATCAACGAAAAGTACCCTATACATTTTGATGCCCGTGAGAATGTCGAAATATACGTTTTTGGCGACATAAACGGCCGTACCATTTTTTGTTAACTTTGAAGTTTGATTTTTTCACATCTTCAAGGGACTAGAACTTGTTAGTGTAGAACTGAGTAATTATATGGTTTTAATTTCAACTCGATACCTTCACGCGTTTCCAAGATAGTCTTGACAGACAAACGGACAATAAAGTGATCCTATAATGGTTCAGTGTTTCTTTTGAGGTACGGAACCCTAAAATTTGGACTATTTAAGTGACGGGTATTTCCCGTTATCTAAAATGTTGGAATTTTTCTATTGCAGAGATACACAAATTCTATAGGAAGGAAATCGAAGACATACTGCTTTTTTTTCATCGCTTAGATTTAATTCATTTTTTATCGCATCGCTTAGAGGTACTTGAGGTTAATCTCATATTTAATTTACTTACCCGAAAATTTAACCCTCATGGATTTTGAACCTTGGATAAATTCGTGAATGCTAAAACTACTATTTGTACATATGCTTGGAAATTAAACTAAAAACATTAACATTTGACCATACTTTATTGTTAAGACAGTTTTCGATAGATTTATTACGCTTGATGTGCTGCCGGGCTTAGTTAGAACGTAAATTTTCCGAAGGCTGCGTTTTGATAATCTACCTTTTTGACTCTTTCTGTTCTTTTCTTGATCTAATATTTTAATTCTTAGAAAAAAATCAACTGAAGTGGTTGTTCTTGGCATCAGTGTCAAGGATTCCTTAAAGAAATAGTTAAGAAATCAAATACGTTTTTATTTTCATAAATAATATTTTAGTTTAAAGATTTCCTTTCATTAAATAACTTGACTTACGTCATGACGTCTCCATTTCATAGTTTTACTACTAAGTACATACAAAATTAATCTGATGGAAAATATCTGGAGCAAATTTGACTATGCTTTCTCGTCGAGCAATTTCGTCTGACAATACACTTTATCCATATTTTTTTATACATTGTCTTTAGGAAATCTGTAAAATAAAAATATCGACAAAATTTTACAACACTACGCATGATCAAGAAAACCTCAAAGTAATTTTCTAAAAATCGCTAAAACATAAAAGTGAAGTTAATACTACGTATTGTTTTTCTACAAAATGATTCAGCGATATTTCATATGTATATAAGTGTACTTATTAGCTCACATTTAAGTAACAATATGAGAAAACATGCCAATTTAAGGTCAATAAATTTTGATTGTTTTCCTTTCGCGACGAATGAGACTTGCAGCCCCAAACTACACAAGACATTGTATTACGGAGTGCACAAACACACACTATTTGTAAATACCTAAAGAATTCTTGCTTTCTAATCACTTAAATATTAATAAAATATCATCAAAATATTACTAGCCACGGGACGCACAAACAAATATTATACGAACAATTCAAATAGTTCAAACTCGGATGGTCTATCTTCGATACAAGGTACTATAGAAGTTAGCCGTGTTATATATTTTTAACCAATTTTAATATTTTTAACCAAAATGACAATTCAATCAATTCATATACTGACCACCTTGTGATATGCCAAAAGACAAATATTACTCATCTCTTACATTTACACAGTTTTGTGCCGTATGTTAGAAAGAGACAAATAGCACACAATTAATTCTTGTTTTAATCTTCCTTCTATGCTGTAGTGATTGTTCTGAGGCTATAAGTGAGGCCTGTAAGGAGGCCATATACTTAAAACGTCTAATACATGAAGTTTTTGGAATTGACCAGACTATCACAATCAATTGTGATAATCAAAGTGCCCTAAAACTTACCAAAACAAACACATTCCACTCACGCACAAAACATATAGATATACGACACCATTTCATTAGAGATACATTACATCAAAAATTGTTTCATCTCAACTTCATTCATACAATCAAATGATAACATTGCTGATATATTAACCAAACCTCTTGCTAAACTTAAGCATTTAAAATGTTCAAAAGGTTTCGGTCTTAGTATAGTAGTAGTCGTTAAATAGCCTTTGTGTTGAACTTTTGTTACATTTTTTTTTGGTGTTCTATCTATAATCTGTGAAGTGTTTTATATTCGTGTGTTTTTGTATTAGTATATTATTATTTTTTTTTAATGTAAAGGGTGTTTACATTGCGGGGGGTGTTGAAAATCTCCTGTCTTTAGTTGACACTGCAAACACCTTTTTAGAAATAATTTATATTTTAAATATGTCAAATATATTGTGTCATCTGTCATTCAAAAAAATCTTTGCTAATAATACATGTCTCAAACTCTTATAAAACAGTCTTTATATTTTTGTAGATAATTAGCTTACGTAATTATCAATAAAAAGTCCGTATTTGTAAAAATGGCACATTAAAAACCAATCAAAAGTGGCATTTTTAAAAAAAATCATAAACCATCAAATTCTTGAAAACCGAGATATTTTTACTAAAGTCAAAATTTGAGATTAGAGAGGTCTCGACGAAACCTATCAACAGTTAAAGGTTTAGCCATTGTTTCTGAGACACCCTGTATATAAATTATGGTAATAAAATATACCTGTAATAGTACATATTTGCAATTGCTATTTTAATAACCATAACCATATGAATTTGTTACTTTAAACACAACTAATATTATATTTTGTTTAAGCTATTAAAATCAATTAGGATAAATTATGAAATAGAAAATTATGAAATAATATTATTAAACTGATCAGTTGATACAGATGTAAACAATCAACAATCAAACAATGTAACAATCGATTAGTTTGGTTCTTTTGCAATTAATCTCATTCTGACACAAATCAATAAATGATAATATAAATCCCTGTTTTTATATATTTATATCATCTTAAAATTCCTCGAATCTATCACGTCCTTATGAAAGAAATATCCACATGTGTTACTAAATTTAGTTGACCCTTAACTATCCTAAGTTTACCTTTTTTTTTTTTGGGAGGTGGGAAAATGCATTGTCGCATTCCTCGTGGTCGAGCCAAACCACGAGGATATGTGGGACTCCCCAGACCGTACACAGCCCGGGCCTACCCACTAAAAACCCCCCCAGCAGCTCTCCGTCCGTCACAAGACCGGGGGAAGGGGACAACAGCCAGGCCTCATTCCCGCTGACCCCCTGCCTGTGACACGTCCGTTGCCGGACTCCCCATCTGGCTCTGCTACTTTGTGGAGCGGCATAGAATTGCGCCGCTCTACACCCCGAAATTGGTTTTTTATTGTGGTTGTCTTCCACGCGGTCCGACGCTCAGTGCGCCGGGCCGGGCCCGCTCAGTGCGGGTAACGGGTTGCCCGACGGTAGATCCCACTGGATCCACCGCCGCGCGGGTGAGCCGAAGCTCGGGAAAATCCCCAACGGGCGCGAAGCGCCACGGCGAGAAGCTCGCCCTCATCCTCCCTACCACCAGAGGTAGCCGCCGGAATCGGCTTCCAGCGAGAGCCACACCTCTTCTTAACATAAGAAGAGGGGACTTCGCCCTTCTCCGCATGAAGCGGGTGGCCACTCGAAGTGGCCCGCCGGGCTAAGCACGGTCATCCCACGCCCCCCCCCCCCTCCATGGGGGTCCTCTCGTCAGACAATTAGCCCGCGGCAGAGAATCTGCCGGGTTGCCCAGGGTGCACCACGTGGAGGTGTCTGACATCGCACCCCCATCCTAAGTTTACCTATCCTATCAAAATATATGCCGGAACTAGAAGGAAGCGGCTGCACATAGTCCAGTTGTGCTTTGACGGAGGCGCTGAAATATAACAATTTATTATGAGAATGCAGCATGAAACATATGGTAAGTAAGTAATATAACTAATAATAGTAGTGGTCATAATAATGGTAAGTAGTTGTTGTTTTAATCATAGTTATAGATAGTAATAAAATAATAATTCTAATATAAGACTACGCTAGTAACAATTTATATTCTACATTAAAATCTATTGTACAAGTTCCTTAAATGTGACGTCATCTGGACATTTGCTGGCTTAATGACTAATTTACGCTATTAACTGACTGGTTGTAATGGTCAATATAATATTGCTAGCTATAAAATTAAAGTAATAAGTGACTTCCATTATTGAAAAAATGCTGTTAATATAATTGAGCTGTGTAATATTTTTTGTTATATGTAATTTAACCAAGTTACAGGATCTTAAATTTTCACGTCAACTTTTAAAATATGTTGAGCAATACTTTTGCTGAAGAGGTAGGTAATTATTCATAGTTCAAACATTAATTAATCAGTCAATCATTATTTCTTCTAATTATGAATTTTGAAATTAAGCAATATTTAAATAAATAAAACGCAGTTGTATCTATTATTTTTTTTACCTAGGACCGGCTTTTGAGAATTAATCAATTATACTATAACAAAATTCTGTCCCAAGGTGGTGTCGGGTTCATTGTCCACAAGTCTCTCGTAAACAACGTGGTGCAGACCGGAAGTGTGTCGAATAAGGTGGCGTACCTTATACTCAGAAACATTAAACGGTATTTGCTAAAGGTCATACAGGTCTACGCCCCGACCTCGACCCGCCCCGACGAGGAAGTGGAAGCTATGCATGAGGACATTTTTCGGGTAATACATGCTTCCAAGATTCACTACATCACTTTTTCATGGGAGACTTCAACGCAAGGCTAGGCAAGCGGGGCGATAATGAGTTGAATGTGGGGCAATTTGGAGCTGGAATCCGGAATAACCGAGGATGAACTCTTCTAAAAACGGCTGCATCAAAAGTGGACCTGGAAAAGTCCGGATGGCGTGACAAAAAATGAAATTGACTTCACCATGTCGACTAAGTATGATCTGTATATTCAATGACGTCTCAGTGATCAATTCGTTTAAGACGGGGAGCGATCACCGAATGTTGAGAGACGCATTAAATTTTAACATAAAAGCGGTGAAGTCTGCGCTCCGTCCCGAAGCCATGCAGATCCAAAACCTCGAGCGCTTTCAACTCGAATTGCAAAATCGCTTTGATTGCCTGGAAGACTGCACGGATGTGGACATTTATAATGACAGGGTTGTGGAAGCTGTCCTTATGGTGGGTGCAGTTTTGCAAACACAGCCGTACTAAGCAAATTCATCCTAAAGTATGAATAAATTTGACCTTTCGAGTTTCTTGCCTGTTCTTCTCGAGTAGGCTCTCCCAATTTCCGAACAGGTGTAGATTCAACTTTTTTTTTCATTACTACTTGTATTTGCAGACATCTTGAGTAGGTATATTCAGGATGTATGTGTTGTGGTAGCAATGTCACATCACTATGAGCGTGCCCCAACACTAGTGTAGTCTGTAAAAAAAAAAATAGAAGCGAGTTGTTATGTAATGGCGTCCGTTCCTATTGAGAGAGTTTTCTGTTTTGTGAGAGTTGTTTGAGTGGAATAAATAAATTAAAATTATAAAGTTGAGTTTCCTTCCTTAAGCCCCAAAAACCTTAACAGGTTATGGGCCCAGAGGCGCGAGTGTAAAGAAACAAGAGCATAGAGTAACTTAAACAAGAGAGTCAAATAAATTCGACCACGGGTTGGCGGCCGGCGACGTGCAGGTTTTGCAAAATCAAAAAGCGAAAAATTTAAAAAAATGGAAGGTCGAGTCGATAATAGATTTATAGTGTTAAATGGCAAAAATTGGCCGGCGTGGAAATTTCAATTGTCAATTGTTCTAAGGGCAAAGAAGTTATACAGTATTGTGAGCGGGAATGAAATCTGTGACGCGGAGAAAATGAATGCCAAGGAGCAGGAACTTTGGCACGAGAGAGATTACAGAGCACAAGAGATTTTAGTGACACGCGTTGATGAGCAAGTCATGTCGTACTTGTCAACGTGTACTACAAGCAAAGAAATGTGGGACCGCTTAATATGTCTTTATGAACCATCATCCCAAGTGAGTGTGCATCTCATACAACAACGTTTCTTTAACATATCGTTCGAGGAACCCATGTTGAAATTTATTTATAATATCGAAGAAATTGCTAACCAATTGAGAAGCATGAACGAGGCACCGTCAGAGAAAATGATGATTACAAAAATACTGATGTCATTACCTGACAAATATAGACATTTTGTCAGTGCATGGGAGTCTGTACCAGATAACCAACAAACTCTGAAGGAGTTAACATCCCGGTTATTGATTGAAGAAGAGAGGAGTAGTGAGTTAATGTCGGCGTCTACATCAGCATTTTTTAGTAAAAGTAAAACTGTGAGTGATAGCGAGCGAAAGTGTCACCAGTGCGGAAAAAGTGGACATTTTAAAAGGCAGTGCAGGCAAATTAAATGTTACAACTGTGGTAAATGTGGCCATGTGGCAGTAGAATGCAATCAAGTGAAATGTTACAAGTGCAGTAAGATTGGACATATATCAAAAAATTGTAATAGTTCTAGTAGTAAAAATAGTTATAAAAATGCGTTCATAGTCCAAGAGCCAGTAAATGTAAATTCTTTTGAATTTATAATGGATTCAGGAGCGAGTGAACATATGACATTTAACCAAAGTTTGCTTCAAAATTATAGTATTATTAATAAAAAGGTAATAGTTGGGGACGGTAAAACTTTAGATGTTGTAGGAAAGGGAGATATTTATTTTATGTCATTTAATGGTTGCAAATATATTCCATCTGTAATGTATGATGTGTCGTATGTACCAAACTTAAAAGCAAATTTGTTTTCACTGATAAGTGCCGTTGATAATGGATACACTGTATTAAGTTCTGAAAATAAATGTCAATTTCTTTGTGAGGGAAAGTGTGTAGCTCAAGCAAAACGTTGTGGGAATTTGTATTTAATGGATTTAAAATTTGAATGTAATTATAATAAAGAAAATAGTCCTGCATTACTTAGTTTGTCGAGGTGGCATAAAAGACTGGCTCATCAAAATTTTAGACATGTAAAGGAAATTTTGTTAAAACATAATATAGCATATGATAGGCTGACTGATCAATGTATTTCTTGTATACAAGGCAAGCAGCATAGGTTACCTTTTGTTGACAGTGTTCATCGCTCGGACCGCCCAGGAGAGTTGGTGCATGGAGATTTGTGCGGCCCTATGGAGACGAGGTCCGTTGGAGGGTCCTTATACTTCTTATTGTTGAAAGACGACTACAGTAACTACAGGTATGTATATTTTCTTAAAAATAAGTATGAGACGAAAGAAAGAATTGAAGAGTTTTTGGAACGGTTTGAAAATTAATTTGAATGCAAAGTTAAAAGGTTTCGGTCTGATGGTGGTGGTGAGTTTAAGAATAGGGACTTAGAGAGAGTATTTAAACAGAAAGGGATTGTTCATGAGGTCACTGTAGCGTACACTCCGGAGCAGAATGGCAGGATAGAGAGGGAGATGCGCACCATTGTCGAGTCTGCTAGGACTATGATGATATCTGCAAAAGCTAACAAAGAACTTTGGGGAGAAGCTGTGCATAATGCTGTATTCACAATAAACAGGACAGGTTCAAGCAGTCATAAAGGTAAAACCCCATATGAGTTATTGTACAAGAAAAGTTTTGATGTTAATAATTTAAGAACATTTGGAGCTGACGTGTATGTACATATTCCAAGTCAAAGAAGACAAAAGTGGGACCCTAAAGGAAAACCAGGAAAATTTGTAAGCTATGGAGACAATACAAAGGGATACAGGATTTGGTTTGAAAATGACAGAGATGTTGAAACATATAGAGACGTGATATTTTTAGAGGAGTCAAAATTATGTTTAGATGAGATCAAAGAAGTAGAAAAGAAAATAGAGAGAGGTGAGGTTGATGAAGATGTTCAGGAAAGAGAAGAGCAGACTATATCTGAAGGGGTGACGACTTCTAACAGTGAAGTTCAAACAATAGGAGAGAGAGTAGAAGATGTGGGAAAAAGAGAAGAGCAACCAGTTACAGAATATGAGAGAGAGGAAACAGTAAATCAAGAAGAAAGTAGTGAATATGAGGATGGGGAATACTCGGAAGAGGAATGGTTGAAGACAAATGAAGCAGGGTTTAAGGAAGGGAATATGAGGTGTAGAAGAAAATTGAAAAAGCCAAGCTGGATGAGTGATTATGAAGTAGGAATGCTTGCGCAGGAAGAAAAGGAATTAAATTATGATGATGCAATAAATGGAAAGGATGGGAGGAAGTGGCAAGATGCGGTAAACAAAGAGTTAGAAGCCCTGAAAAGAAATAATACATGGATAGAGACAGATTTACCTAAAGGAAAGAAGAAAATAGATAGCAAGTGGGTATTTAAAGTGAAAAAGAATAATGATGAATTGGTATATAAGGCGAGGCTAGTGGCTAGAGGCTTTAGGCAAGAAAACAAGTTTGATCATTCCGAATTGTATGCTCCAGTTGCTAAGTTACCTACACTGCGTATATTACTGTCTGTAGCAAGTAAATATAATTTGCACATAGAGCAAATGGACGTAAGAAGTGCATTTCTGTATGGCGATATCGATGAGGAAGTTTATTTAGAAAAGCCAAAAGGAATGATTAATGACGGTAAAGTGCTTTTGTTGAGAAAATCTTTGTATGGACTCAAGAAGTCTCCAAGGTATTGGAATGAGAGGTTCAATAGATTAATGATTCAGGAAGGGTTTGTTTCGAGCAAGTGTGATTATTGTTTATATTACAAGCAAGAGTTGAAGTCTTATATTCTGCTATATGTTGATGATATTTTATTGATTTCAGAGAGTAAGACAGAGATAGAAAACATAAAGAAAGTATTGAAGAGTAATTTTGACATGAAAGATATGAATGGAGTATGTAAATACCTAGGCATAAATATATATAAGAGAGGAAACACTATAGAAATTGATCAAGAAGAATATTTAAGAGAATTGTTAATTAAATATAATATGGAAAATTGTAAGGCTGTATCTACACCTATGGAACCAAGTGTTAATATTGAGATGAATAAAATAAATGATGTAGAATTAACTAAGAGATGTAGAATGCTTATAGGTAGCCTAATGTACGCCATGCTAGGCACAAGGCCAGATATATGTTATGCCTTGAGCTATTTAAGTAGGTTCCAATCTAACCCGAGTGAAGATGTGTGGAGAGGTTTGAAAAGGATATTGAGGTATATTAAAGGGACTTTGAGTATGAAATTGATTTATAAGGCTGAGAGTGATGAATGTTTAGTTGGCTATACAGATGCAGACTGGGCAGGGGATAAAGCCGACCGCAAGTCTACATCAGGTTACATCATGCAGGTATATGGTTGCACAGTCTCTTGGTCATCAAGTAAGCAGCAGTGTGTGGCGCAGTCATCAACCGAGGCTGAGTATGTAGCTCTAGCTAAAGGAATTTCTGAAGGATGCTGGATTAAAAATTTGTTAGTAGAAATTAATTTAAAATGTAATAATATTGTTATTTTTGAAGATAATCAGTCAGCTATTCATATCGCTAAGAACCCAGAGCAGCATAAGAGATTAAAACACATTGACTTGAAATACCATTTTATTAGAGATAAAGTTAGAAATAAAATTGTAACACTAAAGTATATTGAGAGTGAGAATCAGGTGGCAGATATATGTACTAAGTCCTTGTGTAAGTTGAAGTTTGAAACGTGTTGTTGTAAACTGTTCTAATAGTAAATTGTTAAAGCTTGTAATAGTAAATCTGTCATAGTTTATTATTTAAAAGTGATGTTACATTGAGGAAGGGTGTTGTGGTAGCAATGTCACATCACTATGAGCGTGCCCCAACACTAGTGTAGTCTGTAAAAAAAAAAATAGAAGCGAGTTGTTATGTAATGGCGTCCGTTCCTATTGAGAGAGTTTTCTGTTTTGTGAGAGTTGTTTGAGTGGAATAAATAAATTAAAATTATAAAGTTGAGTTTCCTTCCTTAAGCCCCAAAAACCTTAACAGTATGCACATACAAGGGTAAATTTATGTTTCCTTTAAATTAGAATGCTTTGCTTTGCTTTGACGTCAATAAGTGCCTGTAAAGGCCTAAGTTGAATAAAGATTTTTGAATTTTGATCTCGAACTATCCCTATACCAACTTTCATCAAAATCGGTTCAGTAGTTTCGAAACCTATTCAATACAAACAAACAAACAAACAATCAAATCTTTCCTCTTTATAATATTAGTATAGATGTTAACGGAAATGTCTGTAATCTAGGAATTGTATACAATTTCTAGGAAATGTATGTAGTTCTTAAAATCGCCCGGAAATGTGTGAAATAAATTATATTAGACATATTTCCTAGGAAATGTAGATATAAATTTCTTAAACAGCAATCGAAAATGGATTAACCCAACCTAACCTACAGTTTTAGGCAATAAAATTCTTTTTCAAGCAGTTTGATGCTCCGCTCTGTATGGTCACAATATCTAACCTAACCCAACCTACAGTTTAATCCTATAATTTCTTTTTAAAATACCTTGCAGGGGGCTTCCGCCCCCCGACCCCCCCGAACAGGGGGGCTACGCCCCCCTGCACCCCTTGCTCGAAGCTGCTCTTTGGGATTTCATCCATAAGTATTCCGTCCATTTGATTTTAATTGAGACTTTTATTAAGACTAATTAGTAAGATAATATGAAGATATTATATTTTTCGGTATTATTGTTATCTTATTGTCTCAACGAGTACCTTAATAAAAATTATTATTCTCATTTTAACAACGTGTTTTATTACAGAAAGCATTCATTTTATACATTTACTAATACGATATTGGAATTATACATATACAATTCCTAGGTAACATATACATTTCCCAGGATATGTATGTATTAAAAAAAATTTAAAACAATATTATATACATTTCCTTAATAGCTTCGTAATAGTATACATTTACAAGAAGTTGTATACAATTCCTAGATTTCATACATTTCCGGTAACATAGATCTTCTTCTTTAAAGTTATGGCAATCGGTCGTGGTCGACAACCATTACTGCCAATCTCCAACAACAGACTAGGCTGCACGGACTAAGTTTCCTTTGCCTTTCTAATACGCTAATGTCATTGTCATTGTGATGGATGTAGGTACAAAAATATTTTATTTGATGGGTGCTTTATTTACTGAAGCTGACGTGACGCTGGCAAAATGTTTTTGTAATAAAAACCCTTGCCACTAAAGACATTAACTTAACTTATTTACTGAAGACTAGCCACTCGAACGTTCGCCACGCGAAGCGTGGTGGGTTTCAAAAGCAAAAAGTAGTATATCTCAAATATCAAAGGTGCCGCCATTGCGGAATGACTCACCCCGGCGCGTACGGAGTGTTCAAAAAATTGCGGAGAGTGACATATACTGTCTACAAGAGAACAAAAAATACGTATGGAAAGGTAATTTAATATAGAAGGAACTTATAACAGTTAATTAGATAAGGATTAATAATTAAATGAATGAAGCGCGAAAATGTTCGGAAGGTCGCGGAAGACCCGATTTTTTAAAAAAAATTTTGCACAAAAACTATTTTATAAAACTTTAAATAACCATATATATTATTATAGCCCTATTCTTGAAGATTATTTTGATATATAATAGTTTTGGGTAATATTTTTAATGAAAAAAGAAAAAAATAATAAAATCGATTAATTACGTAATTATATACGCGAAATGCGCACGCGCGACCTCAAATTTAAAAAAAATGCAAAAAATAAATTATTGTGTCTAAAATTAAATAAAAAATACGTATGGAAAGCTAATTTAATAAGGAATGAACTTATAATAGTTAATTAGATAAGGATTCATAATTGAATGAATAATGACGAGAATAGTAACTAAAGTGCTTAAAATTTCAAAAATACTCACTTTTTGAAAAAAACGTTTAGTGTGGCAATATAACACTATAAACTATCATAAACCATACATAATAATGTAGCCCAATTCTTCTAGTTTATTTTGATATAGAACACTCTACGAAAATACTAATACAGACTAAGTAAGTACGCAATAAATCTCATCGGTCATGGAGTAAGAAACGTATGGATACGGCCAAGTAAGTTAAACCGCAGACTATGACAAATTTATTTCAATCTAAGACTAAAAATAAATTGGACATGACCTGTCAACTTATGAAAGAGACTATTGGCAAAGGAATAAAGCCATAGAGAAAATATTTTATTTTTCGCGATTTTTTTATCACACCGCGCGGTTTTACGCAAAGGGAACTGGGTACCATAGTACCCAGGTCGATCGAGAAGCTTACGATTTTGGGGACTATAGTCCCCAGGACGTTCCAGTGGCTAGGCTGTATGGACTTAGTTTCCTTTGCCTTTCCTAAAAGGAAGAACTAAACAAAAAATGATGGGTGCTTTGGTGTTTATTTTTCTTGTATTTCGTTATTGGTAAATATCGTATTAGTTGGTAGGGGATTACTTTAACATTTTTGACTAATAGTTAACAACAATATTCCACAATCAAAATGAGTGTTCGACCTGAAGATCATCGTCGAAAATGGGACAAAGACGAATTCGAAAGAATTGCTGCAGAAAGGCTAAAAGCAGAATTAGAAGAAGAAGAACGTTTAAAAAAGAAAGGTATTGTTGGACTAACCTATCCTAAATAATGCAAATTCAGATATAAACATTTCTAAAATAAAATACCACAATTAACCATTTTAATTTTACTTATAGCGCCACCAGTTAAACGAGAACTACTAAAACAAAGAGACTACAAAGTTGATTTAGACTCAAAGTTGGGAAAAAGTGTTGTTATTACTAAAAACACACCAACATCACAATCAGGAGGATACTACTGCAATGTCTGTGACTGTGTTGTTAAGGATTCCATTAACTTTTTGGATCACATCAATGGCAAAAAGCATCAACGAAATCTGGGAATGTCAATGAAAGTTGAAAGAAGCTCACTTGATCAAGTAAGATTAGTTCTCTTTTTAGTTTTAACTATCATTAAAGCAAAAGACTTAGGCTGCCTTTCCACCAAAGATGATATGCTATGTTGTTATAGATGCATTTTAATATACACCAATCATATTCAATGGTCCACACATGGAGTCAACTAATGGAAATGGGTTCTATGTTTTATATAGATTGATGCATGCTATGGTTGGTTGGAAGGGGCATAGCTATGTGCAGAGTAGAGTACCTATATTACTGCCCGCCACTACTTATATCTTCTCTACTGTCAATGCATTGCATAGCTTGAGCTGCAGATCTGCTTTATACAGCTATACCTTTTTTTTATTGCAGAAAGTTGGCAAACAAGCAAACTGCCCACCTGATGGTAAGTGGTAACAGTCGCCTATAATACATGTGGCTACTGTGAGATTTGCAGCAAAACTGCAACCCCCACAAGAACCACAGTGTACGTTGCCAACTTGTGACACCAGATGTAAAGTCACAGTACCTACCCAGTAATTTCGCTGCCATATCTTACCCTTCAAACTGGAACACAGCAATACAAGCACTGCTGCTTTGCGGCAGAAATAGGTAAGACGGAGGTACCTAAGCAGACTACCCTAGTACAGAGTCTCCCTCCAGTAAAACCTACCTAGCAACAGTACAACTTTATATCACATCTTACTTGTTCCACTACATGGCCTATAGTTTATAATGCTTAGAACATTTACCCTGGTCTAAGTTATAATGTTTACTTAAATTGTACTTGGAATAGCTTACTTTTCAGAGGTGGGCGTTGACAACTGCAACGCAGTTTTAAGCTTTTGCGGTCATCATCATTCATTATTTGTAATGTGTTCCTAGTTTAAGATTCAAAGTAAAGATTTATATTGGGGGGAGGGAGGGGTTCCTGTAAAACGATACAATGTGTTACAGAGGTGGCAGAGGGGTTGGTAGATTACTCAACAAAATTGTGATTTTTAGATAGAAATGCTCACTTGGGTGCTATGTAACATTTAGAGAGGAGGAAGGGGAAGGGAAATATGTTAATGTTGCGTGTTACATGGGGGAGGGAGGTTCAAAAATTTATAACAATTGTGTTATGTAATACTTGAATGTAAACCTAGTGTTTCAATCAATTGAAAGTAACCGCCTCCGTGGTCTTCCCTGTTGTATATAAAAAAAAAGTTGTTTTTGAGTATTCTTCTTTGAATTTTATTGCTTAAACACAAAAAAGATATTTCAAAGGTAATATATTTATTACCTTTGAAATATATTTTTAAATAAAAAAAAATAAGTTATAATAAAATAAACAGCATCTTTCTTTAAAAATATTCTTCTCCTGATGCCATGTCATTCTTATAAATTAATCATTGTGAAAACGTAAACAATTTAATGACAGTTGCAAAATCAAAGAACTATATTTTAACAGTATTTGAGATCCTTACATTGTTTACTAATTATTAATTACATATTATTCTCAATTCCAGGTAAAGGCTCGTTTTGCAATGAACAAAAGAAAACTAGAAGAAAAAAAGAAAGAATATGAATTGGATACCAGATTAAGAGAAGCTGCGGAAGAAGAGGCAAGAGTAAAAGAACTCCGACGTGAAAGAAGACGTGATAAGAAACGAAAGCTGCAAGAACCAGAAGAGCCTGAAGATACCCCTGCTCAGTCAGAACTTGCGCAAATAATGGGATTCTCTGGTTTTGGGGCATCAAAAAAGTAGCAAATAATTAAATTTAATCTAAATATCTTAATATGTCACTTGTATGAAAGAACCTTAAAAATATATGTCTATATGTAATACTTTTTCTTTCTGAATCAAAACTGCCCAAAGGTTATGAATTCTTATTGTTATTATTTTGTATTATAGAAAAAGGTCAGTTGTATAGGAGCGTCGGTGGTGCTATGGCCTCGGTACTGGACTGTGCCTCGAGTAGAATCGGGAAGTCCGCGATCGATCCTGCCATGTACCAATGTGTTTTTCGTTTCACGAATTTCATATGTACATTTATCTGACGCTCCTACAGTGAAGGAAAACATCGTGAGGAAACCTGCATACACCTGCGAAGTAATTCAAAGGTGTATGTGAAGTCAACCAATTCGCACTGGGCTAGTGTGGTTTGATATACGTGGTGGAATATACATTCAATATGCTGTTGGTCATGGTCTGTGTCTTAGACATGTTCATTTTAAGTCCAACCCCGAGGCTTGCTGCCTTAGGTCTTCAAGCATCTGTTGGAGCGCTTCTCACGGAGCTCAAACTTGGTCGCTTACAGAGTGTCAAAAGTTCAGGCTCGGGGTTCGCCAACGAGCAATAGAACGCAGCCTACCCAGCAAACATTTTAAGTGTTTTTGTCCAAGACTAAAGAATATATTACCAATTTAAGTAAAAATAACGTCCCACGCACCATTTTTTTCACTTAATACACACTTTAACTGCTACGTCGAAATATATAGTAATTAAAACGTTATTTTCACTTAATCTGGTAAAGAACTTAAAAGTCGAAATAAGTGGTAGAATTGACGGTTAAAACCTTGATTAATAAGTCATAAATATTTGTAAGTGCTTGTTTGGTATATGCGATGTAATTATTTCTTATTCAGCGACCATTAAGGTCATCAATTCTAAGTCGAATTTGATACCAATTTCGAAGTAAATCTCACCAATAGTAAATACCAAAATGCGACAATCGAGTGAGAAATACTTGTAATGTATTTGCAATACCGTTAGGTTATATCCTGATAACTTAAAAGTTAGACTTACTGAGTAATTTAACTAATAAGTCTTAGGTGATGGTGGCGACCTGACGTTTATCGTGTTTAAGTTAAAAGTAAGTCAGTCTTCGGTAAACTACGACATATTACATGTGACCTAGCTTTTATCATAGAAATTTAACTTCTAATCTGCAATGAGCAAAGATAAAAAACTGTACAGATATTCCACTTCCTACTATAGAAAATGTAAACGAAAAATAGAAGCTCAGAAATCTGAAGTACGTAAGAGAACATTAAAAGGACCATGTCAATTGCCTGTAAATTTATTAGCATCCGATGCTCATCCATCAGCCTTCACACCATCTTTTCATGAAATTGCATCTTCAAGTCAGCTTATAAAATCAAACGTACAGATAACTAACGACAATATACAGAAAAATAATAACGAAGAATCAGAAAACGAAGACTTTGAAATTGAAGACTCAGGAAATTATGACTCTGGAAATGATGATTTTGAAAGTGAAGACTTTGCTGTTATAGAATCTTTAAAACTTACTGAAGATTTGAAAAAATGGACAGCACAGCATAAACCCACCACCTCATCTCTTAACGATTTGTTAGGTATAATAAATAAATACGGATTTATACTTCCTAAAGATGGAAGATCACTGCTGAAAACTGATGATGTCATTATAAAGGCCATGGAGCAAGGGCAGTTTTGGTATCAAGGTGTGAGAAATAATTTGGAAAAAAATATCTCAGCCATTGACTTGAGTTCTGTATCAAATATTGAGTTATTGATCAACGTAGATGGAATGTCTCTTTTTAATAGTACTGCTTCCGAAATATGGCCTATAGCATTTGCAATATATGGCATGCCAAACGTCAAACCAATGTTTGCAGCGATCTATTATGGAAATGGAAAACCACCTCTGGAACTTTTTTTACGTGAATTTATAAACGAGATGAATTATCTTATACAAGAAGGTATGATTATAAAAGAAAAAAAGCTGCATGTTACAATTAAATGTTTTGTTTGTGACACTCCTGCTAGAGCGTATCTGAAAGGTAAGATACAATTAAAGTAAATAATAAAAATAGTAATTTATGAGAATATAATGCGAAAATTTGAGTAGTTTAGATTCAGACATTAATCTGTTTTATTGCCTACCTTAACCTCAACCTGTAATTAGCTTTTTTAAAATATTTCTGTTATATTCCATTAAGCTTCATTAGTAAATGCTGTTGGGTCTTCTGTGTAAAATAAATAAATTGTAAACATAAAAAAATTAAAAATAATATAATAGTTATAATCATTATAAAAATAAAATAAATATAATTGTAAATTTGTTCGCTCACACATAATACCTATTTTGACCTTTTTTTAGGTACGCCAAGCTTTAACGCTACAAGAAGTAGTTGCATCAGTGTTGCCAGATGGGGGGGATTCCCTGCAAATTCGGGGGTTTTTTTCAACGTCGGAGGGAATTTTGGGGGGTTAAATCCGTTGGGGGGATTTTCGGAGGTAAATATTAATGTTAAAGGAATTTCGGAGACTTTTTTCCAAGCCAAAATATCACTATTGCCTTACCTCAACCAGTCTCAACTCAACTACATGATCATTCATTTATTTTTAGTTTTGTTTAATGATTTGGCTGTACAAGCCTGATCACTCTGTCTGACACAAAGACATTTTACTATACCAGTATAATGGTACTAGTTTAATGTCTTTAGTCTGACAACAATACCATAAAAAAATCGATTTCTTCAATAGGTTTTTACAAAGTATGTTTTTTGTGGCTCCGCACAATTTCTGCATTATGGCCATGACAAAGTTTGGGAAACGTTTGGAATAATAAGGTACGCGGAATGGGAATAGAATCTAGGATTATGATAAAGATCACGTTAGGTAGCTGAATAACTAAAATATATACAAGCTTACAATTTAATATTATTTACACATAAAAAGGATAAAATAATTTTATAAATATCAATACTATTTTCGGCTATAAGGGCTGGAATAGAATTGACGTCGGGAAGGGAACATGAAGGGATTTCAAAGGGGTAAAAAGCAACAAAGTGTGGTTCCTAACTGTTTCGTCTCAAGACAGTATTATTTTCTTTCTCTCTGCTTACTCATTACTTGCTCACTGGTTTACCTACTCATTCTGTTTGAATGATTTATTGTATTCGCAGGTAGTCTAAATTTGGCCGCCAGCTATAATATAAGTACCCGTTTACCGTGCAATTTAATATCAACTACATCAAAATCCAGTAAATCAAAATATGTGAGAACATACCGAAATGAATGAGAACACACTTACACACACTCGAATGCTAAATAAGTTTTCCTGGGAAAAAATGTATGTATCTGATTCTTAAACCAACACAGACAAGAATGTATATGATTTAATATTGGAAGCTATGGCGGAAATATAATAAAAAAAATTTCGTAAATAAATTTACATTTGATTTTCATATCCCAATTGTATTTCTTTTAGTAAGTAGTACTTGGAGGTTTTTTTGTCAAAAATGGTAATTTTCGGGGGGATTTTGAGTGAGATCGGGGGGGAAATTTAAACGGCCACCTGGCAACACTGAGTTGCATAAAATGTACAGTAGAAGGAATTTGGGACAGAAAAGGAAGACACATGAGCTATCCAATGTTTCAATGTCCACTCAGAACGAATGCCAGTTTTCGCTCTAAATTGGATGAAGATCACCATGCACATGAAACGCCATTAGTTGAATTGCCAATTGACATGGTTGAAGATTTTATTGTTGCCGATTCATTACACTTATTTGATCTTGGTAAGTATAAATTAAATAATAATAAATAAATATACCTGAACTCATTATACAATTTTGTGTCCGTTAAATTCATTTTCACAGATAATAATTTTACTCACGACAAATTTTCAATATCTTCAGGTATAATGAGGAAGTGCTTATTATCTTGGTGTAATGGAAGTTTCAATTTTCAAACGAAACTGAGAGGATCTGACATAGAGTTACTAAATATTATGTTGGAATCTTGTGAAAAAAACAGGCCCAATGAAATTCAACGAAATATTAGAGGGGTGAAATATTTGAAATACTGGAAAGGAACCTAGTATCGTGTAATGCTATTATATTTGGGAATTGTTGTCCTAAAAGATGTTCTTGTCAAGGAGATATATGAACATTTTCTGTTGCTGAGCTGCGCAGTTACAATTTTGAGCTGTAACACTTACCACGTTTACGTTGATATTGCAAAAGCATTACTAGAAGAATATCTGGAAGGTTGTATAAATATATACGGAGTAGATTCTATAAGCAGCAATTTTCACAACTTGTGTCATGTAATAAATGATGTAAAAAAATTCGGTGCGCTCCCTGGAATCAGTGCTTATCAGTTCGAGAATTCACTTGGTCAATTAAAGTCACTTGTACGATCAGGTAAACAACCGCTGAAGCAAATTGCTCATTGGGTTACAAGACAATCTAATACAGGAAATAAATCAGAAGATGCTCAAGAAATTCATTTGAAAGGAGAAATAAAAGATGGAATTTACAGAAAGATATATTTGAAAGACTTTATGCTAGGCAGAGATGAGAAAAATTCTTGGTTTTTGACAAAAAATAATGACATAGTTAAGTTACAGAATGTTTCACTACAAGAAGGAAATATTTTAATGACAGGGAAACAATTAGAAAACAAGCAAGATTTCTTTACTTTGCCATTTAAGTCATCCAAATTAAACATATTTAGTTCTGATTATAGTAGAAATCAATTAATGGCATCTGAGGAACCGCAACATGAATTTCTTCTTCAAAAGCAGTACAATTTGACAGAAATCAAATGTAAATTGTTTCGTTTAACATATAGGAACAAATCTGTATTTCTACCTTTGTTACATACCTTAGACTGTATAAAAAAGTCTTTATAGTAAGTCTCTTAATGTTCTTTTTTTAAATAATATAATCATAATCATTTTATGTAAAAGAAAAAGTCTAATTTTAACATTAACGAATACTTTCCTACTATTTAAATTGAGTTTTACTTTACCTCCCATTAAAAATAAGTAGCATAATTGCAAAGAATAAAAAAACAGTAGTCTTATTCTACCTTAGAAAAAAAAAGAAAATAATCGGACCTATTCTTCACCATCACCGTTTTCATTCGAGTCTTCCCTAACATTATCTCCAACATTCTCATTTGAGAAGAGTACTACTGGTGGTGGCTTCTGCGATGGTGTTTCATTTTCCGAAGCTTCCATTTCCGCGGGAGGAGGGGAATTAGATGCATTTGCCAGGCTTTGCTTTTTCTTTTTTTCAACTTTTTCCTTTTCCGCTATAGCTCTCTTCTTAGCATGTTTCAATAAAGCACCGCTAAAGAGTTTTTCATTTTTCTCATAAGACCATCTTGAGTCCGCTTTACCTAATGCTTTATAAAACAGCTTCACTAAGTTCTCTAAAGTTTGGAATGCAAATTTTTTATCAAAACCAGCTGTCCTCGAAACACCGGTCCAAGACATTTTTGTCATTAATTCTCTGGTCATTATCTGTTCCGCCATCTTTTTCCCAAGAACTTCTCCTCTTCCTTGACCATCAGACCCTACAAAGCTACTAAAATGTTTAGCCTGAAAAACAATTTATACATACATAAAATATAATACTTACAGAAAAAAAACCTTACGGGGCTTCATAACTTAAGTATATTACACTAAATCCCAAACCTAAGCCTTTAAATACGTGTTAAGCAGCATAAAAATCCATAATAGTAACAAGTAAATATTACCTACACAAAATTAGCTGTTAAATAACGAATGTACTTAATTTAATGTTAGTATAATTATAAATTGCCTGAAATGTTACTTACCATGACTGAAAAGTGTTTTTCATTGCTTAATTCTCTGTCCAGTTCTTTCAAAATGGTCAGATTATTTATTGGGAGTATATATTTAGACAGAATATCATTGTCTGAATTATTTCCTGATGTCTCTTCTAAGTTTTGTTGGGATGACTTTGTCATTTTAAGTTCCTTTGATATGTTTTCTAGCATTGTCATTATTTTAATAGTATTAGCATGTTGCTGTTGGTGCAAGTCTACTAAAGATTGTTTAATCTCGCCTACGTCATTCTGTAGTGCTACAATATTTTTGTTCATAGCTTCGTCTGTAAAAGAACACTTAATTGAGTATATCAGCTGGCCTATATAATTTATATTAAATAAATGACAGGAATATGAAATATTTCAAACTTTTTCTTAATATGCTATTTATAACTCCTTATTAAATTTATTATGGGTTTACTTTACTAGTTTATATAAAAGCTGTATTAAATAAAAGCAACCATGCATTAAAATTAAATTTTAGGAAAGTAGTGGATCCTACTAACACTCAGATTCGATATGCAATACTGGCAAATCCATTAAACCCGCGGCCCTACCGCGTAAGTACCGTCGGCTTGAACTCGATATCGATGCTCGATTACGATGCCGATTCCGACGCTGTCAAAAAATCGGTACCGCGCAATTAATTTTGTGTCGATTTGGTGACCGTCGAGAACGAGAATGAATGAAAAAACGCCGTCGGTTTGCGATCCGTTTTATTCAGAACATAATCATTTAAATTGAAATATTTTTACAATTTTGTTTGTTAAAAGGTACATTTAAGGACAATTTACTCTTACTTTATTTGATTACACTAAAACTAACTTAATTTAGTGGTATTTAAAGTGTTTTATATTTAATTTTCAACAAGGAACATAATTTCATTAAATGCTTGTGTAACGGAACGGTGGGAAAACCAAAAGAACAAAAAAAGTGTGACAGCTGTTTTCTGCGGTTAATTCTGTGTTAAATAAAATACACCTACCCATTGTACCACTACATTATACTTTCACGATCCATGTCAAGAAAGCAGTCTTACAAGGGCATTTCCATCTGAAAAACGAAAACTGAGCAAAAAAACTCGATTCTGGCAAAATCCAAAAGGGAAACGCCACCAAGCAAAAAAGAAGATTTTTGTTGAGTTTGGTTGTTTGAATTAGGTACTCGAAGAAAAGTTGTTTGAATTAGGTACTCGAAGAAAAGTAAGTAACATTGTTTTGCCCTTTAGTGCTCACTCGAAATTTGTTAGATATTATATAGAATTCATTCCTATGTATTTTGTAGATGCCAGCTCAAAGAAAGGTGTCGACCCAGCAGATGGACATGCTGCTGGGTTTTATGGAGGAGCACAGGGCCTTGGCTAGGGGTCAGTCTTTGGACACGCCTCAGGCCAAGGCCACTGCTAGGCAGGAATGGGAGGAGTTGGCGGTCAAACTAAATGCTGTAATGGGGCATTGTAAAACTGGCAATCAGTGGCGTGACGTAAGTCTGTGATGGTATAAGAATTGGAATCTTGGGTCAGAGTTATTTTGGTCTTATTTGTTTCCACTATGCATTTCGCTTGTTTTGGTCTTGTGTCCTGGCACTAATAATTTTGTTTTTCATGCTTTTTATGATTTTGTTTTCACTAACCGTGTTTTAGGTGCTTGTTTGCATGTTTAGTATTGGCGCGATATTAAATATCGCGTCAAAAAGAAAGTAGGGGAACAAGAGGTTCACAAGCGTGGGACAGGAGGCGGTCCTCCTTCCACTGAGGTTTTAACTTCAGTGGAGGAGAGAATTTACGCCATAATTGGAAGAAGGGCAGTGCTGGGGGATGAGGAAGTGCGGATTCCATTTAATGTATGATATTTTTGTTTTTCTTTGCTTAGTTTGCTTATTACATAAGCTTTGTATTCATGGTTAACTTACATATAATAATGGAAGAAAAACAATAATCAGTCTGAATTGTTTATGCTCATGACAGTTTGTGAACACTTTAGCTTTTTATTACCAATTGTTTACCATGCATATGAGGCTTTACACTATGCTGGTGTTATGTTATGTTAAGGTGGTGAATTTCATATTTTAACTCATACTCAAATAATGCATTTAAGTATTTTTTGTTAGCAATAATTTTCAATAGCATGATTACATTCACATGCACATTATCCCACTTAGGTGTACTACTGTGATGATTGTTTATTTAGCACACCTTCAGCAGATATTCTATCTAGCCGTGTGATGCCAGCAAAGTAGAATAGCTTCCAATGACTGTCATAGAAGGTGGCTAATCGATAACAAAGGGGTATTAATCACCTTATGCTCCCTCCACCAATCCGCATTGGGCAGGTGTGGTGGACTGTTGCCTAAACCTCTTTCTAAGTCAAAGGAGAGACCTTGTGTCCCTGCAGTGGGTTAAATTAGAAATGCTGTAATGGATGGATGGATTATATATACACCATGTCCTAACCTATGACTTATTGTTGTTCTGCCGTCACTACATAGCATATTTTGTTTTTATCTTGGATACTTGAACTGTGCCAATCTCAATTATGATTCAATCTACCATTATTAATTAAACTCTCCATTTACATATTCAGGAAGAAATCGCTCACCCAGCACTGCCAAGCCCACCCTCGCTTGGTGCCGAAGTGGAGATTGAATTAGTCTCCCCTACCATCGAAGCGCCAGTGCCACTAATCCTAGGAGCCACACCCCCTAGGCCACCACCCTCCCTGCCTAGCACGAGTTGTACTCCTGCATTTCAAGGCAAGCTTTTTTCTTATCTCTTTCATTAGTTTGAAATGTTATAGAATAAGATGCTCACAAATATAGCGGGTGTTAGAATAAACCACTTTTTCAAGTGCTAATTGTAACTTAAGAGTAAAGTGAAAATTTTGATTATTTCATTGAAAATTATTTAGACATTAACACCCATATTTATAGTCGAGACAAAGTAGGTAATTACTTAAGCTAAAGTCGTTACTTATGTTGTAATTTTCATTCACTAAACGAAAATTAGTAGTTAAAGAAGAGCGTCGGTGGCGCAGTGGACTCGGCACTTGCCTTCCAATTGGGGGGTCGGGGTTCGAGACCTGCCATGTACCAATGTGTTTTTCGTTTCGAATTTCATATGTACATTTGTCTGACGCTCCTTTGGTGAAGGAAAACATAGTGAGGCAACCTGCATACATCTGCGAAGAAATTCAATGATGTATGTGAAGTCGACCAATCCGCACTGGGCCAGCGTGGTTGACTAAGGCCTAATCACCCTAATATAGGGTAGGCTCGAGCCCCTCGGTGGGGACGTATATGGGCTGTGATGATGAAACGAAAATTTGAATGAAGTAAGAACTGTTAAGAAGTACTCATTTCCTTTCTAAAGTAAGCAATCACAATTACTTGATTATAAAATAGAAGCAAGAATCATGAAGAATTTTCTCGAGTAATAGCTTGTATAAGTAATGACTTGATTATAAATAATTCAAATTCAAATTCTTAATTGCATTCCATAAGTATTTTTTAGCTATAGACAAATGTAAATAGTATCATTATGGACCTTGTTAAGGCACAGCAATTTTTGAGATAGGCATGCACTACTTAATATAAAAAAAATAATTATCTAAATCTAATGTCATCATATTTAGGAACTATTATCTATAAACTTTCACAGGTACATTTTTATTAAATTTACTATCACAGCATTATAATAATCAGAATATAATATGTCATTATTAAGAAATATTTATATGGAATAAAATTAATATTATTGATATTTATAGTAACATTGAATGAAATAACAATTTTATATATTACAATATATCTTAATTTGGAGACTTGTAAACATTTAAAAATATAATTATATTTAAATAATTCTATTTATATTTATTTAATTAAACTTTATTAAATAGTCATCTGTGCTTTTGGAGTTTATGTAACTATATTATTACTTTTTTTAACATTTATATATTTGTTGTATTATATTTATAATATTTAAAGCTAATGTGTAGTTGACATTTATATTTATTTAGATAGTTCTATAATATAAAATACATTTAATTTTAACTAGTGCAGGAGTTGGCTGATAGAGATCTCTTAAAGAGATAAGCTCGCCTTTGTGCAAATGTTTTGTATAAATGATCATAATGTATAAATGTGAACAATAAAGGATATAAATACCTATTCAACTTAAAGCTAGTTGTATCTCGAAACATATTTATCAACATAATTTTTTTTTAATCTCTTTTTAAAAATATAATACGAGTGTAAGAAGTTAACATCAAAACTTCGGAGCCCTATACTGAGCGCACATAGCCGCGTTTTATTTAGTTAATGTTTGTGTATACTTTATGTTTTAGAATGTTCACCAGCCAGAGACGCAGCGGCTTTGAAGCGAAGGCGTAGGGAAGACGCCACGGCCATGGCAGCTAGTGAGTTCAAACTAATATCTTTATACTCATGTTGTCTAATAAACTAAAAAAAATAGAATTGGCTAGATGACAAAAAATTTTTTTTTGCTTTAATAGAAGCTTATTCATATAATAAACAGAAAGAAAATATCGGTTTTCGAATAACTATAAAAACAACCAAGATATAAGGTATTAAAGATTTTTCTCCATCTCTTTCTAGCAAAACGGCAATTTACAAGGAGTTTATATGGCCGTACTCAACTATGACGTCACGGTTGATGTCGGATCTCTCTGTCTAATCGCCTTCAAATTAACAACTTAAAATGCTTGTATCTAATGTATTACTGAGCCGATTTTAATTCTAATTTCACAGGACTGCATCTTTTTCCACGGTATATTTAATGACGAGACAAAAATTGAATTCAGTCATCATCCCAATTAATTCCGATATGGACAAGGGCTTGGCAAAGCGCCAAATCATCACTTTAGAAAAAATCACTCATGTAATTTATGTTTGACATAAAATTCAGAATACATTGTCAGGAAATTTTCAATTACTTTTATAAAGATTGGTTTCTAATTTACTCGCTCGGACGACTCGGAGTCGTCCGAGCGCAGCGAAGGCGACAACATCCTGATGATGTCACGTGGAGTGGCGAAACGCGTCGAATTTAAGTATTTGCATGTTGGTGTGGTACTAATTATTGATATTCCTTTGTCGCATGCGATTGAGGGAGGGCGGGCGGTGCACTATTGGCCTGCGTAGTTAGTACCAACTACCGACATTTTTATCGGAAGTTTTGCTATATACCTACTCCTTAACAATTAATAAAATTCAGAATCCATTGTCAAGAAAATATTCGATGCCTTATAAAAAGGTTGTTTTTAATACCCTATTATTTTTTCAGATCACGCTGAAATTCCACAACCGCGGTGGGCATGGGAGGCGGAGCAAAACCGCCTGGCCCTGGACCAGCGCAGGCGGAGACTGAACAGCGCAGTGTGGCGCTCTTTGAGCGAGCGCTGGGACTGTTCGAACGAAGTGTAGCGGCCCAAGAGTCCTTGGCCGTTACACTTCAGCATTTATTTGAGGCCGTGTATGGCAATCACGGCCATAACAATGAATAAACCTACAAGGGGAGGTTGGCTGTGCAATTTCAAAACCTAGTAAGGGGCAAGAATTAAATTTTAGAGGAGAGCCAAAAACAACTTGGCTACTTTGAGAGCTTGCCGCGCCAAGACTATTATAACTACAGAAATGAGAGTTAGATCTAAAGATGGGTCGTATCTTTGGCTTTGCGTAAAGTTTTACCATTATTACGTATTTATAATAGATCACGTTGTAACACTTACTAATTTATATTTTACTCTTTTTTCTCTGTTTAAGCCTATTGTACAATTTTAAAAACCTAGCAAGTGCCGATAGTAGGTTAACCTTTCGGTATAATGACTATTTTATAAACTAAATAAAATCGAAATTTAAATTAAACACGACAGTATTCTACAAGGACCCTTAAGAAAACTTAAAAATATAACAATTTTGCTTCAATTAATTGGTCTCCCGAAACTAACTTTTTGTTAATTTTACTTAAATGTTATTGAAGTTATGGACAATAGGCAAGCCCTCTTATAAAATATAAATATTAACACTCATTCTCAAGCGAAAAGTCGGACACTGTAAAAATTACTTATATATTTTTGATGTAATAAACAATTAATTATAAAAACTTGTTGTTTAGTTTTATGTAATAATAAATAATGAAACTTATAGATCAGCATCATTCGGCTCTGAAAGGATAGCGAACACCATCTTTGACCCATAAAATCATTTTATATAGGAAGGTACCTTTAATGAAGAAAACTTTAATTTTCTCGTAAAAACTATAATGCAGCCTCTTCAATTAATTGTCACTTACTTGTATTATCGTGTGAAAGTTACACTCGTGGACAACTTTAAAGGCCTTTAGCTAGTCACATGACAACTTTTAAAACCTAGCAAGGGACATGACTTGCTTGGTTTTTTAAATTGTATTTTACATTATTCTGCATAGCAACTGTGTACTTGCTAGGTTTTTTAATTTCCAAAATCCCTTTTCTAATGTCTTTTTACACATTTTAACAATGCGAATAGATCGAGTAAGCCAGAAAATGCAAAAACCCGTTTTTCTTTAGAGGTGTCCATTACTAGGTTTTGAAATTGCACAGCCGAGGTCTAAATGGAGAGTATTTATGGGGAACAGTGTCCTAGTAAATCAATGATTCGTACATTCGTTGATACAATGGCATGGTCTTTTTAAACATGGTCGGCAGTCGATTGAAGACGACCCCCACTCAGGAAGGTCAGTTGAGGCCACCACATCAGATATCGTCGAAAAAGTGGAAAAAATTGTACTGGAGGACACCCGTTTGAAGAAAAAACAGTTATGTGCATTAGTTGGGAGTATCAGATACCACTATTTTGCGAATCCTACATGACCACCTGGGTATGACAAAAATCTGTGCAAGATGGGTACCGAGAATGTTTCTGAAACGCAGTGAGCTGCGTTTCAGAAACAGCAGCGCGTTGGTGGGTCAAAACAATTTTGTAGAGACGAACCTGCACAGATTTTGGAGCGGATTGTTACACGAGATGAAACATGGGTTCATCACTTTAAAGCCGTGGAGATGTATAATTTTATTTAAAACCATTTCATTCTACGAACTTTTGGACCTCCCCTCGTATCTCTAGAGATTTTGTTACTAGCCACCGTCGTTATTTTGGATATTAACAATAATATCCTAGGCAACTATCTTAGATAGATATATAATACACAACTTGTAAGAAACCTAATAAGGAAATCGCAAGATGTAAGCACAATTAGACTCCGATTTAGTGCGATTGGAAGGCCCCATCCGCTCTACTTTCTACATTGTTTATAATTTAAGTGATAGTAATCGCATCGCTACGATTTAGAGCGACTATCGGTCTTTATTTTTTCAATATATTTAGATACCAAACTTAATAGTTAATCGAGCATTCTTATAATGCAATATGCACAAATTTCATGCGAGTCAATTTTTCTATTAATAGTATGAAGGTAGTACCTATGCTTACACCCAGTACTTCCTTTTTTTATGTCTATTGTTCCAGCCAGTTACAGCTTACAGCCCTGTCCTTTCTTTCTTTATTGGTATCTTTTTTGTTTTTAAGGTGATTTTATTTTGTTCTTTAATAAACCTATATGAAAATTGTCTGTTTTATTATTTTTAAGCCGACGTCACTTTTTCTAAAAACTGCCGTTAGATATATTTTTTATTTATTAAGATTTTCTTATGTACTCGAACACAGGTCTTTAGTTACGCTACTTCACTTTTGAATGTAAAAAAGCAACGCCATTGATTCGCTCGTTATGTGCAAGTTATGTAAAAGTAATAACAAAATCTTGAGGCACTGCGATAGATGTGCCGAGAATATGCTGCTTAGCTTCTCGAACGCTGCCCAGCCGAGTTGGATTCGTCGATTTACCTTCTGGAAGTTGGACTTATCGAACTAGACTATTTGTCCCAGGTAAACGTACTCGTTAACAACTTCCAGTGTAGAGCCCCCAACATTTATTCACTCACTGATTAATCACAAAATCTTGGAAACTATAACACCTACAAACTTGAAATTTAGCAGATAGGTTTCTTATTGGGTCTAGACATCCGCTAAGAACGGATTTTACGAAACCACCCCTTTCCACATCTTTCTTTTATTTTTTCCATTCATTGGGTATTTCGCTTTTTCGAATAAGTATAATTAAAAATTATGTGCAAATAACTAACTCCACGCGTACGAAGTCGCGGGCAGCCGCCAGTGGTACTATAACCTTGTTCGGGAGGCTGGAAGTCATTAAATCTGCGCGAGTTAGATATTTCATTACGAAAACTTATATATTAAGATATGTTTACTGAGAGTTGTAAGGATACTTTCAATATTTAAGCAAAGCAGGTAATGCAAGTAAAAAACAATTAAAGTGAATAAATATTTTAATAGAAAATTATTCTACCACTCGTTCGGAATGCAGACTTCCCTAAGAAGAACGAGCAAGAAACTTGGGGATTGCTCCTTTGAGTAATTTTACATAGAAATATAACTATTAACATTTAAAATATATGAATTAACATTTACAAACAATAACGGCAGAGAAATAAAATATTTGTGAGAGAATACTTAGCTTGGCATAGTAGCAGTCTTTCAGCAAGACCCTGTTCCCAGACTGAATGTTACTGGTAGCACTGTCTAAATACAACAGCAGTATTACATTATCTTTGAATACAACTAACTTCTTGTGGCAAAAGCAAGGCCTTTTATAGCAACATAGATGGCGCGGGAACAAGCATGTACTACACTTTTTACCGGAAATAGGTCTATTACTACATAACAAAGAAACTAGGCACTATTATTGACTTTCCTATTTATTTAAAAAGTTCAAACATAATTTATAAAATACAATACATATTTTTAAGTACAATATCCTACTAATATTATAAATGTGAAAGTGTGGATGTTAGTTACTCAATCACGCAAAAACGGCTGAACGGATTTGGATGAAATTTGGCATGCCTTTGACATGGAAAAGAACATAGGCTACCTTTTATCCCGATTCCTTAAGTAGTTCCCGAGGGAAAATTGAAAATTGTTTACGAGCTAAGCTGCGGGCAGACAGCTTTGAAATTTGGTATGCATGTCACCTATGCTATGTAAAAGGACATGTACTTTATATATTTCTTAATGATCTCTCAATATCCCCGTAATAGTTCCCGTGGGAAGATTAAAAATTGTTAGGGAGCGAAGCTTTAGAGCCAATTCTGAAGTCCACGCAGACGAAGTCGCGGGCAGAAGCTAGTTATTTAATAAAAACAGCCACGTGTATCCACGTGGAAATACCAGCCATGTGATTGTAAATTTAAACAACAACGTATACCCAAACATTATTGGCGAGAACCAGTGTATGATTTATTTAAAACATCATGAATATTTAATAATAATCATCTTGTTGTAACTTTATACAATTAAACAATAAATATTACGAAAACTCACATGGTATCAATTATTACTTGAATGGGATAAACAGAACATAAGGTAATTAGATGTTTCTATCTATAGTAGTATATATTTGCAATCTCTATTTAGAGATAACAGTATTAATAAAATACAACAAACAATAAATAATGTTTTAGCTATTACAGTTTTTTGTTTAGTTATTTTACTTTGAAATTCCTTGAATCTATCACGCGCGAGACGATTCGTAGTGACTCTCGAAAACAGCTTGTACACATGACTAAGAAGTGTGATGGGTCTGTAGTTCCCCAACTGGGCTCTGCAGAAGAGCAGCGGTTGAGAAAAGCTAATATTCAACGCAGATGGATGGAGCGTGCACTGGCCCAACCGATGTTGCTGCCCGACACCAATTTTATCGGGCGTTTCGATTGTCCAAGGCAAATTTTGTCCGTTTGTGCGAAGACATAATACCACCGCTCTTGCCTACAAACGAGAGGACAAGCGCGATTAAACCCACAATTAAGGTACGTTCGATAATTTGGAATATTCATAAATGATTTTTTCGGGCATATAGGGCCAATGATTCAGTTAAACAATAATCAAAGGTTCCTACCTATTCTTTGTTTACAGATATTGGCTGCGTAAAATTTTTTTGCAACTGGCAGTTACCAAAGCAGTGTGGGTGACAATGACCTGCTGCACCTTAGCCAGCAAAAAACGTCAGAGTGCTTGGGTGAAGTAACCGACGTTCTGAACACCCCTCATATCTTACGAAAATATATAAAATTTCCAACATCCCAGACAGAACGAGTGTCTGTAGCAGTGAGGTACCTAGTTTTATTATATTTTATTAAGGGATAGGTAGTTACAATATAAACATTAAAGTAGGTACCTTCCTAATACTAAGTTACTTTTAGATTTTATGAGAAGTTTGCCTTTCCTGGGGTCATTGGGTGCATAGATGGGACCCACATAGCCATCATAAGACCAAGTGAGGATGAAGACGCTTTCTACAACAGCAAAGGCTACCCACTCACTCAACGTTCTGGCAGTGAGATATACACTTTTTATTTAAATTTTTTTTGTCCAATATGGGAGAGGCTTATGTCTAGCGGTGGGCTCAATCAACTCTTTCTTTACAAAATTGGTGTTGATAGTCTTAAAATCATTTAAAGTCATAGTGTAATCATATTGTATAAAACCATGGTTTTCTTACACTTTTTTCCACTATTTATTTTACTGTTTGAATTTAAACCGGTCGTACAAAATAGCAAATTCAAACAGTAAAATAAATAGTGGAACAAAGTGCAAGAAAACCATGGTTTTATTCAATATGATTACACTATGACTTTAAATAAAATTGCGCTTGATATAATTTGATTTTAGTGAATATCTTAGGAGTAATCGTAATTTTAAAATGGGCTCCACAGCAAAATCTATAATAGTATATATTTGCAATCTCTATTTAGAGATAACAGTATTAATAAAATAGAACAAACAATAAATCATGTTTTAGCTCTTACAGTTTTTTGTTTAGTTATTTTACTTTAAATTCCTTGAATCTTTCACGCGCGAGACGACTCTAGTGACCCTCGAAAACAGCTTGTACACATGACTCAGAAGTGTGATGGGTCTGTAGTTACCCAACTGGGCTCTGTCGCCCTTTTTGAAGAAAAGTGCCACCGCGCCCCTGCGCTGGAGGAAGGTTATATGTAGGTATATAACATTACACTATGACTAAATAAAATTGCGCTTGATATAATTTGATTTTAGTGAATATCTTAGGAGTAACCGTAATTTTAAAATGGGCTCCACAGCAAAATAATTACAAAAACTAAATTAATGTCGGTTGCGCCATAACCTCTCTACTATTTGCTGCCTGTCCAGGCGTTCGTCTCCGTGAGTGTGACTTGGCGCACGAGGAGGCTGGCGTTCCGCATCCAGACTCATTGCTTCTAGGTCGATCTCAATATTTGGATCATTTATAAAATTGTGAAGCACAACACACGCATTTAAAATTTTTGCTGCCTTTCTGGGCTTGTAGTGCAAAGTCCTGTGTGCCAAAAGACATCGGAACCGAGACTTAAGCACACCAAACGTGCGCTCAATTACGTTTCGTGTGCGTACGTGGGCTTCTGTGTAATTCGCTTCCGGCGAATTTGGTTCTGTGTGAAGGATCGGCGTCATCAGCCACGGACGCTGAGCATAGCCCGAGTCACCTGCAATTTCATTGAATTGTTATAATTCTCTTTATACAATTAGTTATGGAATGATGCTAAGAATCTAATTCCTCTTCCAGTTATTTCTATTCTGCTTACCTAAAAGCCAGAAATTCTGCCCTTCATCATGCAGTCTACGCATGGCTGGGTTGACCGGGCACATGTTCCATACGTGCGAATCGTGACTTGCACCTCCGAAAGACGCATCCACATGTAGGATCCGTAGATCCGCATCACAAATCTGAAAATATTTTAACACTTTTATTCTTACTTCTACCGTGGGAGTTGCCCAAAATTCTTTTTTAGTGCACCAAGTGAGTATTTTCTCCAAATTTCATGTTTCTAAACAGTGTTTTAAACTGAGCATTGTTTAACATTACACAGTTTTTTTAAGTTGTAAATTAATATTTTATTTTATTTTATTTGGGATAACAAACAGTTATACATTAAGAGTCTACAATATTGTATAAATTGCAAAGTAATTCAATGTACAACCAACAACATTATCCACATATTAGCAAACTACAAATACGACCCAGTGTAATAGTAATTAATTTGTTGGCAAAGGGGATAAGGAATATGCATAGAAACTGAATTCCAATTTTCTTGATAACATGTCCAAAAATATTCAAGATCTTTGCATATTGAGAAAAACAGTCCGATTTAGATTACAAGCTATTTAAAACATAGTGTAAATAAGTTCTCCATACAATAAAATGCTACTGTTTCTATAATAACAAAAATGTGTGCATATTCTCTAATAATTTGATACTACAAAATTAGGTCAGTTATAAAACTAATGGGTTGACTGGAAAAAATCTCTATAAGTACACCAATTTGCAAACTTTTGTTATGTTTACTTTTACTGTACTGTATGTGCAATAAAGTGTATAAATGAAACAAAAACAAAAAAAATAAATAATATGCCTAAGAAGGGACAATGGAACAAAAGAAACTCAAAGACTATCAACACCAATTTTGTAAAGAAAGAGTTCATTGAGCCCACTGCTAGACATAAGCCTCTCCCATATTGGCCAAAAAAAATTTAAATAAAAAGTGTATATCTCACTGCCAGAACGTTGAGCGAGTGGTAGCCTTTGCGGTTGTAGAAAGCCTCTTCATCCTCACTTGGTCTTATGATGGCTATGTGGGTCCCATCTATGCACCCAATGACCCCAGGAAAGGCAAACTTCTCATAAAATCTGAAAGTAACTTAGTATTAGGAAGGTACCTACTTTAATGTTTATATTGTAACTACCTATCCCTTAATAAAATATAATAAAACTAGGTACCTCACTGCTACAGACACTCGTTCTGTCTGGGATGTTGGAAATTTTATATATTTTCGTAAGATATGAGGGGTGTTCAGAGCGTCAGTTACTTCACCCAAGCACTCTGACGTTTTTTGCTGGCTAAGGTGCAGCAGGTCATTGTCACCCACACTGCTTTGGTAACTGCCAGTTGCAAAAAAATTTAAAGCAGCCAATATCTGTAAACAAAGAATAGGTAGGAACCTTTGATTATTGTTTAACTGAATCATTGGCCCTATATGCCCGAAAAAATCATTTATGAATATTCCAAATTATCGAACGTACCTTAATTGTGGGTTTAATCGCGCTTGTCCTCTCGTTTGTAGGCAAGAGCGGTATTATGTCTTCGCACAAACGGACAAAATTTGCCTTGGACAATCGAAACCGCCCGATAAAATTGGTGTCGGGCAGCAACATCGGTTGGGCCAGTGCACGCTCCATCCATCTGCGTTGAATATTAGCTTTTCTCAACCGCTGCTTTTGGTTAAATCGCGATGATTTATTGAAAAACCGAATATAACTATTTCAACACGATAACCTACGAGATGTCGTATTGAAATGACACTTCAAAACAACGCGTCGCAATCACCGTCGGTTTGAATTTTCTTGCGCGGTACCTAATTAACTGTCAAAAACAGCGTTTTCATTCGTTCTTTTGCCATCGGCATCGATTGTCAAACCGACGCGTCGATTTGGAAAATTGCGCGGTACGAAAATGCCGTCGGCTGTCAAAATTTCGTCGACCGACAATTCGACGGCAGTTACGCGGTAGGGCCGCAGGAGAGTTAGCCTTTGATATGGGCGAAAAACGATTGAGGTTAGGCAAAAATTTCGACTGCAACGGCTTCTCTATATTGGGCATAACGTTAGTTTTCACCATGCGTGTTGGACTTAGGCTAGGAATAGAGTTATCTATCCTTGGATTTAGTTGTACCATCACCGCATTAGATGAGTTCGGCAACATATTTTCGATATTTTCAAACATACATTCAAAATTATTGGGGGCTTGAATGTCTTTTAGAACCTTTCTTGGTTTATTTATTATGTTAAGTCTGAAAACAAAAAAAATAAATTACAAAAGTGATAACGTTTTATATACAAAAAGTCGTGTTTGAGCTTATTTGTTCAATCGACTATTTGGCAAATACATAGCAGCTAGGTTTCACCGCAGCTTGTTTAAGTAGGTAGTTTTTGATTTTACAACATACACAATATATAGACTAACATGCGCACGTACTAATGTGTTCGCGTGTGTTAGTATACAACCGCACAACACACGTATTCACACATGCCCACACACCAACATGGACGCACTAATTCATCGTGAATTCATCGCACGCACTAAGGATGTAGAGGTGAGCGTTTAAACGAAAAGCACTTAAAAAAGTTTGCTTTTGAACAAAAGTACAAAAGCAGACTTTCTCTAATCAAAACATTACGCTTTTACTTACGCTTTGCTTTTTACCGACATACATTAGTCCCGCCATCTATACTCCCGCAATAAAATTACCTACTTTGAAAGCATGCTCTGTATACATGCATCGGAAATAGAACGTTCGCCGCTAGATGGCATTATACTGCATGCTGGAGTTATAAAGCGACCAAAACGCATCCCAAAATTGGATGGCTTACCACGCTTTTCGTTTAAAAAAGTAGTAAGCTTTTCACTGTCGAGAGATAAGTACGCGTTTGTTGTGTTGTGGCTGGCTGCTTTTACGTACACTTTCGTTTTATTTTTTTAAATACGTGTATAAATAAGCATTGTATTTACGTTTGTTGTTATGCGTGTGTGTATAAAGTGCGATTAAATAAAGTTTATAAATATATAATTTGATAGTTTTAGTGTCGAGAGGTGGTAATAATGTAATGTGGGACTTTTTTGAAAGGAACTTGGTCAATTAAGTTGCGTGATGCAATATTTATAGAAACATTGTTTATTAAATAATAAAATAAGAATATTAATATTTCCATCAATAAAAATATTTAATTTGATTGAGAGCAGTTTTTTCGTTTTAATAGTATAAAGCTATCCCTATTTGTGTTTTTGTCATTAGCAATAGAACGGTGCATACGTTGTACTTAAACGTTTTTGCAAACATAATTATACGCAATAAACAATAAGCGTTTAAACGAAAAGCTTTTTTACAAGCGCGCTTATTGAAATAAGTACAACGTTTAAACGTTTTAAAATTTTAAGCCGTTTTTTCCACCTCTATAAGGAATAAGGATAAACGTAGTGTTATGTCGCATTTACACATGCGTGTTCGCCATTCGACGAAACATTCGACGAAATATTCGACGAAACATTCGACGAAACATTCGACGAAACATTCGTGTGGCGTTTACACATTCGTGTTCGCTATTCGCCTCGTCATTCGACGAAACATTCGTACCTACGAGTGCCACCGCGAACTACTGTTCACACATTCGCGGGTGATTCATTTTGATATTAGCACACGAACACGGAGGACGTGAAAATAATGGCGGCATGCGTGCTACATTTTAGTTTTTAATAATTTAAGCTTTAATGTTACAAACATATGGCGGACTTAGCGATAAACATCGCTCTCTACCAGTCAACCATTAGGCTAAGGAGAGAAAGTAAATGACGGCATAAGAAAATAAATGTAATAAATGACAATAATTGTTATATTCAAATAATATGATATTAAGAAAAAAACATACATACACGCACATAACACTCACATATACATATTGTATATGTGTGTGTGTGTGTAAGTGTTATGTAAGTAATGTGTATGAATGTGTTTATATATACACATACATACTTGCATATACAGCGCGCGACAGAGCGTCGGTGGCGCAGTGGACTCGGCACTTGCCTTCCAATCGGGGGGTCGGGGTTCGAGACCCGCCATGTACCAATGTGTTTTTCGTTTCGAATTTCATTTGTCTGACGCTCCTACGGTGAAGGAAAACATCGTGAGGCAACCTGCATACATCTGCGAAGAAGTTCAATGATGTATGTGAAGTCGACCAATCCGCACTGGGCCAGCGTGGTTGACTAAGGCCTAATCACCCTAATATAGGGTAGGCTCGAGCCCCTCGGTGGGGACGTATATGGGCTGTGATGATGATGATGATGATGATATTGAAGTCGGTACGAAACGATGATCTCTTATAAAGTCTTAAAATTGACACCGACTTCAAAATAGAAGTGTGATGTTGTCAGTACCTATTCTTATATTATTTTTACCTTTTCAGTGTTTTTGAAGTCGGTTTTTATTTTTAACCGACTTCAAAAAGGGAGGAGGTTCTTAATTCGATGCGAATGTTTTTTTTGTGTGTATGTTATGCGATTACGCCGCCAATTGTGGACTGATTTTCAACATTCTTTTTGTATTCTCTGATAATGGGATCTCATGAAAATCGATGGAAACGCTGATGAAATACCAGCTCACTGATGAGCTGGTATTAAATTAGGGTTTTTGTTTTTACTAAAAAGATTTAATTCACTAAAAAGTTAAAAATAAAAAATATTTTACAAAAAATAAAAACCGACTTCAAAAACGCTGAAAAGTTTAAAATAATATAAGAATAGGTACAGACAACATCACACTTCTATATTGAAGTCGGTGACAAATTTTAAGACTTTCGAGGAGATATCGTTTGGCACCGACTTCAATATAGAAGTGTGATGTTGTCTGTACCTATTTCTTATATTATTTTTAACTTTTCAGTGTTTTTGAAGTCGGTTTTTATTTTTTGTAAAATATTTTTTATGTGTAATTATGATTGCGATGTTTTGGGTTCCAAATGAGCTCTTCTCTATAATAAAGTTCTAGGAATTCTAAAATTCGCACTTTACTCCACTCTAATTTGTCTACACGTTCGGTTGGGTCGGGCGCTAGCAGTCAACTAAATGCATGCGAATGTGTAAACAGTAAGTTCGTGTTCGCCATTAGTGCCCTTTGATTCGCGTCCAAAAAACCGCTCCCGACGCGAACTCACGAATCGCGAGGCGAATGGCGAGGCGAATAGCGAACTTACTGTTTACACATGCGTGTTCGTTATTCGCCTCGCGATTCGCGCGAATGTGTAAACGCGCTATTTCGCGCGAATCTCGAGGCGAATTGCTAGGCGAATAGCGAGGCGAATAACGAACACGCATGTGTAAACAGCTAGTTCGTTATTCGCCTCGCTATTCGCCTCGCGATTCGCGCGAATGTGTAAACGCGGTGTTTCATGCTCTTTGCTAAGGACTAACGGCCTGTTTCCATTTTTTTTACACTTAAAGGTAGAAGTACATAGCGCTGAGTTGCGTTCCGAGGGTCAGAGTAATGCAACCGAGAGTGTTTTTCACACTCGCTCCGAGGTTCAGAACGGCTCGGTTGCTATCTTTTTTTTTAGTTTGTAGCTTGCCGATCAAGATCAAGCAAAGGGCAAAATATACTAATCCTTACTAGGAAATTAACAGTCAATATCCATTTTTCTGCTTAAAAATAATTACAACACATAAAAATATCTATATTTCCCTTGTATTAGGCTTAAAAGAGTTCAAAGTAATGTTATTTAATAAAATAATAAGTAATTAGCGTATTTTTGACATCGACTTTGACATAAAAGCTGTCAGAGTGTTTTTCACCCTACGCTCAAGTTGGTTGTTTGGTTGCATCACTCGAAGCTTCTGAACGGGCACAGAGTGTACTAACCGCCTGTCAGAGCGTTTTTTACCCCGAGGCTCTGAACGGGTCGGTTGCTGTCAGAGTGCACTCGGAGTGCACTCGAGCGTAGGTTCTGAACGCAGCTCTGGGAGTGTAAATCTTAAATCTACTTGTCAGTGTTACCACAGATAATACTAGTACATATACCTCACGTCATACAACAAAACTAGTGCCATCTTGCGACGAGGGCTATTCGCCGCAATATTGGGCGGTTGTTACTTTGCAATAGTATACTCCGAAAATCATAGATGGCGTAGGCGTCCAACGATCGAGTATCGCCCGCGCGTTCCGCGCCCGCACCACGCGCGCCTCATCATGTAAGTTAAGTACTTTCACAAATAATAATACCTTCTATTTTATTATTTGTTTGTAATCAATCACGTCTAAAACGGCTCTAACGATTTGGATTTTTTTATCATGTAATGTTTGATAAAATTTTAAACATTAAAACCAGATGTAACAACACAGATGATATAGTTAATACTATACTAGGTATCAATAAGCTGGGGGGTTATTGTCTAAGAAAAATCTATCGCGATCGGTTACAATTTGACAGTCGCAGTCAATCCATCGCTCCATTATAAAAGGAAGTCGGCGCAGAGTCTTATGTTCACGGAGCAATGGTTGTCAAACTATAAGCGATCGTGATAGATTTTTTCTTAGACAATAACCCACCCGGTCTGATTTAGGCGTTTCTTAATCGCTATAGGTACATCGATCATGTTACCAGACCAATCGTTCGATTAAACATCCACGAGTCGACTTCAATGGACCATAGGATCCGCACTAATCGATCGAAGCGTTAGTAGGGAATAGGTTTAGGTATACTCACTCGGACTCTCCATCAGTATCGATTTTCTGATAGGCACTTTCCCATTCCAAAGCCTCTTCATAGCTGTTGATGCCACTCTTTTTTACGATACATATATGTTGATTCCAATTAGGTTCTGGCTGACTTTCAGGATCTTTTTGTAACCGTGTTACCAATTTTGGAGGCCATGACAAAATGTTGTTTTCTTCCCATGCTGATGGACAAAGAGTAATTTCTATTCCACCTCTTCGAGACTCGGTAGCCACTATTTTGTAACTCATGCTTCTTATCTAAAATAGATAATTAAAATAAATAGTTAGTAAATTTTTAACCATGGATGTGAATGCGGTATAGTAGTAAATCGGTGATAGTTATATCTACCATATAACTATCACCGATTTACTACTACCGCATTCACATCCATGGTTAACTATCTGGGTTACCAGATAAAAATTAAAAAACCGGCCATGTGCGAGTCGGACTCGCGCACGAAGGGTTCCCTACCAATATCGGTGTTTTTAGTATTTGTTGTTATAGCGGCAACAGAAATACATCATCTGTGAAAATTTCAACTGTCTAGCTATCACGGTTCATGAAGTACAGCCTGGTGACAGACAGGCGGACGGACGGACGGACGGCCGGACGGACAGCGGAGTCTTAGTAATAGGGTCCCATTTTTACCCTTTGGGTACGGAACCCTAAAAACATCAAAACCGACTGGCTTAATAATAACAGTTTTAAAACGTTAAAGTAAAATTACGCGTAACAAAAAATTAAAAAAACGTACGTGTGTGACAAAGTCATTGATTTGTACTTATTAAATATTAAGTTTCATTCGAAATTCCGAATCGAAAATCCCGAAATGGAATTCCGAATGAAAATTCTGGCAAATGAAATTACCTATCTATCTACCTACAATACCTACTATGGTGGCGGGTTGTGTGATTTTCAAGTTTTAGCAGCGCCCCTTGTCATTAAACTGACTTTTGTTTGAGACCTTTATTTTATACGTAATTGTGAGTCTAATAACATAGTTAATACAATTATATCATTAGTGAAAGAAGAAAATATAGACAAGACCACATATGCACCAATACAAATTATACTAAAGTATCATTTAGGTTAAGTGCATGCCTTAATTTTAGCGGAGAATCACTCGATGACAAATATCAAATGACTTACCGATAGTTGTAGTAGGTACTTTTCTGTCCTTGTTGTACTGTTTCGGTGCACTACACAAACCACAAAAGTGCGCTCGCAGCCGCTGCCAAACAAATAATGACACGTCGAAAGCTAGTCGCGTCGACTTACCCGACTAGTTTTTGTCCTGTACCTCTACCATGAGTTGCCATCGATTGCACACTGTAGTTAACTACAGTCGCTAACGTGTTAACGCAGACGATATCGTTTTCGATAGTGACCGTACCATGAGTTACTTTTGCATTTACCTGACTTCGTAACGTTAACTCGATAGTATAGTAAACGATACAAAGGATACAGACTACTTACAGGTAATTATTTGTTGTCGTCATGTTGGTAATACGCTATAATCCGTCCTCGCAAAAAGGTAGCTCAATTCGGTTTCTTACCATATTGTTATGAAAGATTTAATTTAGTCGGCTTATACGTCAACTTCAAATTATTTCATAGGTTATATTTTTAATCATTGTTTGATTACATTCACGAAAACTTATTTAGTTTTATGTTAAAGAATAAGTTTTTATTAAATGTAGGCCATGTATTGATTTAATAATGATATAGACAAGCGCTCCATGGTTCCAGTTAATGGCGCAATTCATAGGAATATATAGTAATTATAGTTTAATTGTAAGTATTAACATTGTTGTGGTAAACATTGTAACAATTTTCCATTTAAAATAATCATTTTCTATGCTTCTATGGGTTTGTTTTTTAGTACCCATCTATTTAAAGACGTGGCTACACAAAGAGACCTATTGGATTGATAATTTAAATGTAAATAGTGCAATCCGTTATAATTGAAGGATTTTCCATTATAGCTAAATAATTTAACCAATTAATTTTTTCTTTCAGGCTTTAGATCACCATTATCTCAATTGTTCCCGAGGGCCCACAGGAAAATATGTATAATATTTGTTTAATTCAATAGAGTTGACAAATATGCTGAAAATTGATACCTGCCAAATGTAGTATTACAGGAGATATACCTACAACTGCATAAGTGAGTGGGTGAATGAATAAAACTAAAAATGTTACTCCTTTACAGTATGAGTAATTATGATGAAGCAATTTATATAAAACTTAAAATAAAGCTGATGACGTCTGACGTCGGCCAATATTCATATAAAATACTTTTATTTTACAATACATATTATGATTATCTATTATGGCTTTATGTGATGTTTAATGATATGTCTGTTGTTGCAGAAGTTTAAGTTCCAAAATTTACCTGGAATTAGAGTCAAATGTCCAACCATAGAAATTACTGCACAAGAAAGAACCGGTACTACTGTTATTTATTATCATTCAATAATTATCATATTTTAGCAAACTTAATAGATGAAGAAATTTGTTTAATCGACACTATTATATTATTAAAATATATTCTATTGGTATTTTACTTATTTTGTATGATTACAAGTCAGTAAAATTATATTGCTGCCAAAATCTTAATGACAGTATGAAAGTATGCAGAGTCACAGCTACAAACTCACTGGATACTTTAGCAAACTGCACATTATTATGAGGTAAAATTATGCTAAATGATCTAAGGGTAAAATACAGTGGGAAGTTAGTCTGAAAAATACATTTTGTTTGTATTATTATTTTATCATAATAACAGCAATGGTAGGGAAGCAATTAAAGAATATTACTATAAATGCATTGTTGACTGAAAAACAGTGAATTATTGTGTTCACATTACGACTCTTACATGGTTTTTGGGTTGGGCAATATATATCACCAACAAACCTGTTTTTTCATACCATCCACCTATTTGACATATGAATCAGAATAAATTCAAATATACAGAAGATTGTTTGTTTTATTTCATATTGTTTATATTCATTGAACAGCTCACAGGAAGTTATATTTATTAAGCACTTTGATACTGAATCATGCCCATATTCTTTTACGTAAGGTAATAACTTCTTTTACATAAGATGTAAAAGTAAAAATATAGTTTTATAGGAATGTTCATGACTGACCAGTCTCATAAAAAATGGACAATCTCCATTGAAAGATAATGTTTTTGATGCAAATTCTTAATGTTTATGTTAAATAACCAGAGGTACTAGGTCTTCTGTGTTATTGCAAAGCAGCAATGCTTTTCTGTTTTATATTGAAGGATACGAAATTTCAGGGTACTGTAACTACATTCATAAGATAATAACCTACACCTTGTACACTTTGGTCATTAGAAGACTATAGGTGACTATGATCATCTAAGTAGTAGACTATTTGCTTGTTTGCCAACATTCTTGTGTAAAATATGCACAAATACAACAATTCTGTTGTTCTTTATATTAGATTCAGTATGAAATACCTATAGACCTAGAATTTTATTGAAAATTAATATTTTTTGCTTTGTCAAACAAAACAAGGAAATCCTACTTAGGTAAATAAATTAAAGAGTGGGCTCATGTAATTTATTTATTTTTGGTGTAATAAATGTGTTAACAACATCTTTTTATTAATCTACCAATAAAAAAAAATCATCAACCAATTTTTCCTTTTTAATGCAATCCAAACTATTGTGACACTGTAAAATCCAACTGCAGCTGTGGCAATAAATCAGTCCAAAAAATGAAATGCTAAAACCGAAGGTCTTGGCTGCACCATTCTGTATTATCATCAATGCCACTGAATCAAATCAACCTCCGCTACTCATCCAAAATAAATGTAGCTGTAAAAAATAAAATCTTATAATAATATATGCACCTTTTTAAGTTTTAACTGACTTCAAAAAAGGAGATGTGTTGACTGAATAATTTTTTAAAAATATTATGTTCACTGATTACTCCGCCAATTTTGGACCGATTTTCAAAATTCTTTCTTTTTATCGATAGAGGGATCCTGGGATAATGGAAGGAAATACTTAAATTACAGAGGCACATCCAACATATTTCATTTTTTTCTGACGATATTTAGGTAAGTAGGTAAGGTACCTATTTGCATCTGATAGTCATCATATCATGTTACTGAGCTGATGATGATGGAAGGTTTCTGGTAGGTGACGAGTTTGGGAATTTTACTAAGAATATTGAAATATTTTTTTTTTCAAAAAAAATTAAACAGGCTCCAAAACACCAAAAGTCCTAAATACAAAAATACATACAATAATTATCACATTTTTATATTGAAGTTGGTGCCAAACTTTTCAGGTGATATTGCTTGGCACCGACTTCAATATAAAAATGTGATATTGTATGTATTCTTATATTATTTATGATTTTTTGGTGTTTTTGAAGTCAGTTTTATTCTTTGTAAAAAAATTAGGTATACCTATTACCAATAGCTTTTTATTAGAGAAACAACTCTAAGAAGTTATTTAAAAAAGTTATTAAGGTTTATAATATAGAAAATAAAATGCAATTCTTTACATTTGAGGGTGTAAGAATGTTTTACCTCTACACAGTGACAATGATTTTTAACCACAATTCTTTTTCCATTTGACTGGCTGTTATATCCAGCTAATTCTTTGCTTCTTCATTGGACTTGTTGCACGCAAGTATGGATGTGGCATCAACAGTCCCATTTATGGATAATCTGCAAGAAATGTTTTGTAAATAAAATGTTATAGAATAGGTATTTTAACACTTTGATATAGACTATTTTTAATTTGTTATCAGCTTGTCAAACAATTCCTTAACTTCTAGGGATGCCTTGTAGTTTAATGAATGTGTTATTCTGCCATACATAAGGATGACATTTTGTTTTGTTATTTCCAAAAATCCAAGTTTTGCATTTACCTACTGAAGGGGTCATACGAAGACAATCTGAATTATTACCCATATATTCACTTCAGTTGTCATAAAACAGTATTATACACTTAAGATACCTCTATGATCATAAAGCTAAGATCAAAACAAAATTGTAAGTAACTTTTTAAAAATGATAATTTGATTTTGAGGTTACTTACATAAACTCTGTATAGCTTTCAGTTTCAAGTCTGTATTTGCTTTTAAACACCAATGCTGAAATGCTTATTTATAATACTATAATTGGCACAAATAGTTGTAATCACTCTTTTGAACTTTTTCTCACGACTGCTCCCGTATTTTAATTGTTTTCGTGTCATTGACGTATATATTATGTATGTGTTATTATTCTTGAACTCAGCCGTGGTTGGCATATTCCATGCAAAAAAAATCACAACTTATTAACTAATTTAACTCGATAATATTATTCCAAACTTGCTTAGATTATCTATCGAATCGAGTCTCACGCTTGAAAATGTAAGTGAGTAACGTAACTACAGAGTTATCGTTTTGTACGTTATCGTCTATCGACTATCTGTCAAATCATGAACTCATGGTACCGATTTCCATACAATATGCACAAAACGATTGTCGATAGCGAGCGCGTTTTCGATAGGTTCGCGACGTATCGTAAACTATTGCACTCATGGTACCGATTTTAGTTCACCGCGTTACCGCTAGGGGCGCTGTACAAAGTTCCATACAAAAATTTACGCCGTCGATATCGACTCCAAACGAATGCAAACTCATGGTAGAGCTACTGTTAGTAATTATTACCTATTGGTCGCGACTATAACTTAATGGTAGTTGGAAATTTTGACTGAAATAGGTAGCCTGATACCATTTAGTCGCAGATAGTATGTCAAATTAACCTAAAATAATAACCAGATACCTATAGGTCGATATTTAGGTTAAAAGAACGTTTTGGTTAAACCGCCATTTTATTTGAATAATCCGAAAAAGTGATATTTCATAACGCATATTTTTTGTTGTTATTTCTGGGATAATATCGTTAAACGGCACCTCTGCTGTCTAATATTCAGATAATTAGTTGGGTTTATATATCTAAATACTGCTAAGGCAAGATACCTAATGGCAACTATTATTTAAAAAATAGTTATCTTGACTTTAAAAAAATGAATTCTTCAATATATTTGAAGCCCATTAGTAGATTTAACGTTAAATCAACATAATGCAGGAAAAAATTTTCATTGCAGAAGATTTCGTCATAATATCGCGTTGTAATCGAGCGCGAAAACTTGGAAACATACATTGCCGCCATTATTATTTTAATTATAAAGAGTTTAGCTTTTTAGTTAGACATTTTGTTTTAGAGTAAAAAGAAAATATTTTTGTCTCTTTTACTCTCCATCGCAACCGATATAAACATCACCTAAATATGTAATTAAATGGTAAGAAATACGTTGGATCTACGTTTAAAAGAGGTAAATGATTACCAAATTAGTAATTGCAACTACAAGGCGCGTCGTGGTGACGTCGAGTTTACGTCGAAAATATGACCTATCCGTTGACCTATTGGTTGCAATCACTAAAATTACGTAGCATAAACGTCACCGGCACGTGCTTTTTTTCCCCACTTAGGGTGATTTCACGTCGACTCCACGTCGATTCGAGGTATCTTATTTTGGTCGCCGTAAAAATTGCAACCTAAACTTGGTATTTTTATTGTAATTTTTACCTACAATGTTTGCTGGGTACTGGGTATCAGGCTTACAGACCGCGTAAGAAACACCACAATACGCTCAAAGACGAGTAGCTAATGTGAGTCGCAAGATTGCAAAATTGAAGTGAGATTGGGCCGGACATGTTAGCCGAATGCACCCAGAGCGGTGGGCACATATCATCGCCCAGTGGGTCCGCCCGGACGGACAACGTCGAAAGGGTAGACCTCGAAAGAGATGGCGCGATGATTTAGATGCCTACTGCAAGGACTGGTGGGAGCACGCACGGGATAGAGAGAAGTGGAAGGATAATGGAGAGGCCTTTGCCCAGCAGTCGGACAGTATAGGCTAGGTATGATATAATAATACATTCAATAATTTAAAATATGTCAGTCAGTTAAGTAGTCACGATTTTCTTTTATATTGCAATGGTGCAAACAAAACTACTATTTCGCCTACTTTCTACGCCTTAATCGATCTGACCGATAGACTTGAACAAGCGCTCGAAGATAAAGAAATAGCCTTGTGTGCCTTTCTGGATGTTGAGGGTGCCTTCGATAACACCCCAACAAGAGTTATTGTACGATGTCTGCAAAACCGCGGCATCGATCAATTAATAATCTCTTGGATAGAGGCAATGCTCACAACGCGAACAGTGAAAACCACGCTGTTGGACTGCACATTAACCGCCAGGGTGACTAGGGGTATACATATAGGCAACATTATCAAGAAGGCCAAAGCAGCGCTAGGTATCTGCCGTAGGCTAACCAGCTCCAGGTGGGGACTGAAACCCAGTCACCTTCTCTGGCTTTACACCGCTGTGGTAAGACCTATGGTTAGCTACGGGTGTATAGCTTGGTTTAAGCAGACTGCAGTAGGGACCACCATAAAGGCCCTGGAAAGCCTGCAAAGATGTGCCTGCTTGATGATTACGGGGGCTATCTCATCTTCTCCCATCCTTGCAATGGAGGCTATCCTGAACCTCCCACCACTCCACCTGTTCATACAGGGGGAGGCTAGGATGGCAATGCTCCGAGCTGTGGAGGGGGGCAGATCGAGATGGAAATCCCAAACCATGAGGAAGCTACAGGGCAGCCTAATGGTTAATCCTGTCATGGCAATGCCAGCCGATGCCATGATTGAAACTTTGGAGTTCAAGAAGAACTACAAGGTCATGATTCCTAATAGGGATGAATGGGACAAGCAAGTCCCTGAGCCCTTTAGGAAAGCTAACCAGACATGGTACACTGATGGCTCTAGGAAAGAGGGCCAGTCAGGTGCAGGTGTCTTCGGAGGTAGTGCGAAATCCAGGAGAACCACGTGCCTGGGCGCATATGCCACCGTATTCCAGGCAGAAATGTATGCCATTATCGACTGCGTTCACGCAAACATGTCGAATGAGGGTAAGAACATCCTCATCCTGTCAGACAGCCAAGCTGCTCTAAAAGCGCTTGATGCTGTAGAATTCAAGTCCAAAATCACCTTAGAGTGCAAGAAAGCCTTGAATGAATTGGGGACCAGGAACTCGGTAATGATTGGCTGGGTTCCAGGCCACTCCAATATCCGAGGCAATGAAATTGCCGACGAACTGGCGAGGGCTGGTTCCGAGAGCGCTCTCATAGGACCAGAACCAGCTTGTGGCATTTCGAGGGGGATTAAAAAGAGAGTCCTCAGAGATTGGGTACAAACACAAGCCCGACTCCAGTGGGCCCATTCCCCTGGACTACTGCACTCGAAATTGCTCATTAGGGAATTTTCACCCGGAGTTGCAATACAAAACCTCCAACTAAGCAGGAGCCAATTAAGGGCGCTCACTAGAGCCCTAACTGGTCACTGCAAACTCAACAAACATCTGCATAGAATGGGCCTGACTAATGTTCCCACGTGCAGATTTTGTGGTGAGGATGAAGAGACACCATTTCACATTCTTTGTGAATGTCATGCTCTCATCCACACAAGGAGCCGAGCTCTGGGTGGACCTAGTCTGCCACCACATGATGCGAAGGCTCTGTCTCCAAAGAAGGTTATTGGCTTTTTCAACGCCGCGGGCCTATTTGGAGACCTTTAAAATAGAGGGGTCGGCCACAATAGATCTGTACAGGTCGCAGTGGCCCGCTGGGGGACGCCCCTCCGTCGCCCCCAGTATCCCCTCGAACTCCAGATAGATAGATAGATAGATATTGCTATGTAATTAAGCCTTGTAGTATTGGTTGCTTCTAGTTTCCTCCTTAACGGTTTTGAAGTTGAAATCTCATGTATTTTTGAATTATATCTATACTAGAGTCACATTCGGAGTCAGCCAATTAGTAGAGGCTTGTTAAATAAAAACAAAACCGAATTGCGACCAAGCATCCAGTATGGTTTTCTTATATAAGTATGTAATAGATCTCATTTTTCTTAGTCTGAATATGTGTTTCTGCCATGCCTTCGGTCCAGGTACATGCCCAGATATTTAACTGTGTTACTATGTGGGTGGTCGTTGTTATTTATGCAAGGACAGAGGTGGACACGTTCTCTCGACTAAACCCGAATATTACGTGGGTGGACTTTGTTGTACTGGCTTTTATTTTCCATTTGTCAATCTCATAAAGTTCAAGGAGGTGCCTCTTTATTTTCCACATTTTACCGGAGGGAGACTGTATGTACCAGGGTTGTATGCTTGGGTACCTCCGTCTTACCTCAAAGCAGCAGTTCTTGCATTGTTGTGTTCCGGTTTGAAGGGTAAGATATGGTTTTGAAATTACAGGGTACCGTGACTTTACATCTGATGTCACAAGTTGGCACCGTACACTGTGGTTCTTGTGGGGGTTGCAGTTTTACTGTGCATCTCACAGGAGCCACATGTATCATAGGTGACTGTTACCACTTACCATCAGGTAGGCAGTTTGCTTGTTTGCCAACTTAGTAGCAATAAAAAAAATAGCTTTACGCAGCTTCGCCCGCGTTATTTTTGTTTTCCCGCGGAAATTTTATATTTTCCCATAGGAAAAATAATTTTGTAGCCTATATTATTAGGGATAATGTAGCATTCTAATGGTGAAAGAATTTTTGAAATCGGTCCAATATAGTTTTTAAGTTCATTCGTTACATACATACATACAAATCTTTCCTCTTTATAATAATAGTGTAGAAGTGTAGATATGCCTGATGATATTCATTATCTCCCTTGGGTTGGTGGGTGAGATGGATAAATCCAACTGAAAAGGCTGTCTAAGGATCTTATCTACCTCCAATTCATCAGTCAGCTTCATGAGCAGGGGAAGTAAAATTTGAGCTAAGTGCTTTCCAAATGCATTCGTTTTTCCTATTGGCATACATGTTGCCCTGTGGTGGTTTGGGTATTGACTGTTGTATTGACTTTTGCATATTTTTAGCTGCTCTAAAGGGTGAGTAATTGGAAACACCCGTCGCAGTCAAAAGATTCCAGTGTGCTCTCATCAATGCATTTCTTTGTCGCATCAAGATGTCCCCCGTAGTTTTTGCTGGCTTTGCGGCCTTATCTTGTGAATGATGACTTTTATGCCCAATCCTACACATTCTTACTTTTTTTTCTAAGATTTAGCATCTTATTGCAGCAGGAACTTAATTTCACCTCACGGTTAAATTGGCAATTTCAGGCGTGCTCTTCCAGCAAGCTACTAATTGGACGACTGCGTTCATAAATTTGCAGTGGCATCATCTGTCATCTTTAGATTTTGAGCGGAAGCTAAGCGAATTTAATTAAAGCGATTTTGAGCGGAAGGTCCTGGTTAACGATACTTCGAAATGCCTCACAATCTGTTCGTCTATTGGGGTCGTGCTGATTTAGTAATCACATTATAGAGCCCATAGTCAACATCAGCAGAATGTGATTTGAAGACCCATCCAAACATGAATTAATGGAATATGATAGACAACCCATGCATTATGAAGAGATCCAGAATGTCTACGAAGACTGCCTGACGTCCTGGATTTCTCGGACACGAGGGCCTATGAGTGGGTTCCGATGTAGCAATAGTCGTTAGAATGTTCTTGTATACACGCTTTTTTAATTTTCTTCCTCGGGCGGGAAGTTGGGTCGTTTCAAACCGACCATAGTCTAGAGCCCCAGAAGATGTTTGGCGTTCCAGTCTCTTCCGACTCATCCTACATAAACAACACTGGAACGACAGTAAAAATGTAGACATGCAAGGACGTCGAGAGCAGGGGAACTTCCTGGAGGAGCAAGCATGGCTGTAGTGATCTAGCTTGAAATTCAAAACAAGCGCAACGTCGCTGATTTGTAAAAAATGCCCGTACGGCGAATAAGAAGACGTACAGAAACCTCTCACAAAACTCTTCATTCAAGAACATCAGATCGTCAGCCATGACTACAATAGCATCTGCAAAATGAATATGAGGTATTTACTCACTGTTTATCTTGATGTTAAAAGATTAAAGAGACAGTCCTAATATCTACAGAAGAGATACGCTACACGATAGAAAGGAAGGCAACTCGTATGTGAATAAAACTATCTGTAATTAGCGCGGTGCTGCCAGAATTACACTGTATTAAGTCGGAGCAAGAGGCGCTATTTATTTGAATGACTTCGCGGAATTAATCTTTTGTACTTGGCTCGGCAGGCATATCTAAACTCCCACATACGCCTGTCGACTAAACATTGGCAGGTACGGTTCGGAATTGTTCGGAATAACATTCCACTTCGAAAAAAAGGTCCGTCCCCACCGAGGTGTTCGAGCCTACCCTATGTTAGGGTGATTAGGCCTTAGTCAACCACGCTGGCCCTGTGCGGATTGTTCGACTTCACATACACCATTGAATTTCTTCGCAGATGTATGCAGGTTGCCTCACGATGTTTTCCTTCACCGTAGGAGCGTCAAACAAATATAAGTACATATGAAATTCGAAACGAAAAACACATTGGTACATGGTGGGTCTCGAACTCCGACCTCCCGATTGGACGGCTAGTTCCGAGTCCACAGCGCCACTGACGCTCCGCGTTTTGTTACGGAAATGGACTACCATTTCCGTAGTATGGTAAGTAGGTGTACCGAACAAATCCTGTAGAATGTGTGTAGAATAAGTCTCAGTCCCACAGAACACGAGGACTATATACCCATTATACCTCCAGATTTCTGTAAAACCACTTGGTAATCCGGTTGTTTGATCGAAACACGTTTAATTCTCTGGACAAATACATTTTTGTCTATTTCGTGTGAACTTCGGGATTTGTATGTCGGTTTTCGAATTCACTACCTACTTATGTACTACTCGGGAAACTCGAAATTAAATAAGTATCCCGTACCTTGGCTCCTTCCAATTACTTGCGTGTACAGTAACTATAAGTACCCTCAGTGATAACTCTTAGTTTTTAGTGGGTGTTATTTAAATGGTTAGCATAGTATTCGTATTTTTGTGAGCAAAAAAATATAATCTGTGAGCAGAAATAGCTAATTGATCAGCAACTCATGGCCAGCAAACATTCCAAAATCAATCAGCAATTTATGTCATTCTGGATATCTGTAATTATTTTTGTACATCATATAAGCTGCAATGAGCTACTCCTGTTTAGTAAAATTTTGGTTAGCACTCAGATAGTAAGCAAAAAAATTCATATTGAGCTGCATATAAAAGTAGCAAAAATACTTGTCTTGCGCAAAATGGGCGCATTACTTATAAAGATTATTTAATTTATTTACTCGAGTGTTATACTTAAAACCTAAACACAAATTGCCTAATAACGTTTGGCCTAAAACACATATCACCTAAAAACGAAATGCCTAATAACGTTTAACCTACCTAGAATCATGAAATTTGGCAAGAGAAAAGGAAGTAGATACTTCCAGAGATATGAGCATTTGAAATTTGAAAAACTAACCTCAAAATTAGCAGTTTCTACAAGCAATAACTATACATAAAGTCGAGAATACACAAAGTCGTTACTGGCGCTTCGCCGGCCGCTGCCGCGGCACGCTCGCTTCGCTCGCCAGGCTCCCGCGCTTGGTTCATGTTCAAACCTACGCTCGTCGCTTCGCTTCTCGCTACCTATTTTTGACCCGCCTACAGTTTCTACATACGCTTTGACGTTTCTAAACTTTTTATTTTTAAAAAGAGGCTAAACGTTATTAGGCAATTTGTTCTTTTTTATTGTTATAATGGTTATAAAATATAATTAGTTATTTTGTGCAATGCAATTACCTAGTTATTTTGCTCACCATGTTTTAATTAAGCAAACCAATCAAATACACTGCTTATAGACATGTTTTCTCTGCTGATCAATAATGAATTATTAGCGGAACAAGGATTGCTGCCTGATTTTTTTAATTGCAAACAAAATCTTTGTATGTCGACCAAATTATTTAAATGCTGTTTTTTTGTGGCTCACCAAATTTTATCATTGCTAAAAATTTAATTACTTCTCGTTTTTAGTTCTTTGTCAACGCTAAGTTATGTTTAATAGCACACTATCTACTGCTAATAGCTCGCGCTTCATAACTCTTGGTCTGACCGCGCCCTTACTATCCACATTAATACAAACGGAGGAAATTACAAATAAACATCACACAATTGTCATCACTCGACTACCTAATAACCAAATCAAGTAAAAACATGATAATTGATGCTTTAGGATGACTCGTTTATATTGAGTCCACGCCTATCTGATCCGCCATCTAGAACTATTGTACGGATGCTTTCATGTGGAACATACTGAACCGACAAGGTCATGTAATAAAAACACCGCATGGGTGGACTTACATGTGAATGTACGATCTGTACTTAAGCTTGGGGATTTTCATATTCAATGAAAGACTTTAATCCTTGTTTGCTCAACACAATAACCAACGCCCTGAGGCCTTATTCTGTTTGTGTTAATGCATTCATGGCGTGCCAATAAAACTTCAATAGCATTGCTTTTTGAGATAGTTTTGGTAGGTAACATTATTTTGTGAGTATTGACTTATCAAAAAATTGTAGTACCTAGGAATAAATTGCACCACGAAAAGCTTATTAAAGGACAAAAGTGGTTTCATTGTAACGCTATCAAGGCAAGATAACAAGATTAGCAGAATTAGGGGCCTTACCATGATCGCTTGTAGCAAAGTTGAAACAAAGACACCGCTCTTGCTGCGTATAGCGCCATCTCGCTCTCAGCGCGGTTTTATTATTGTATTGGGCGATCATGGTTAGGGGCGTGTATTATGGCATCATAATTCCAGCCAGTTTTCTGAATTGCTATTAGTGCTTTTCTTTTACTCATTATACAAAGAGAAAGAAATAGCATTATCACAATTCAGAAAACTGCCTGGAATTAAGATGTCATAATACAACCCCAGGTCTTATGGTTGAGTTGAGACCCAGGAGCTTGTTGTTTTATCAAGATCGCTTTTGGTTTAACAGTAAGCACATGAGTAGAGAAAGTAACTCAATACAAGACTGCGCTGATTGTCTATTTTTACTAATATATACTTAAAGAGGAAAGATTTGATTGTTTGTTTGTAGGCTCCGAAACTACTGGACCGATTTGAAAGATTCTTTCACGTTGAGAATCCTACGTTATCCCTGATGAACATAGGCTATAAAATTATTTTTTCCTACGGGAAAATATAAAATTCCCACGGGAAAAAAAAATAACGCGAGCGAAGCTGCGAGCGGAAAACTAGTCTTTTATAAAGCAGTGATGAATACACATTATTTGTCAATAGGTAGGTATATTGAACATTTTTTTTTTATAATAAATAAAAACAGACAAAAACAAAAATAATGTATGAATACCAACGTCACGTTTTTTATTTTGATGATCAATGATCACGAGTTAAAATTTTGTACCGACTAAAAAATAAAAAGCGTGATGTTGGTATTCTTATATTATTTTGACTTTTTTGTATTTTTGAAGTCGGTTTTTATTTTGTGTTAAATGTTTTTTTATTTTAATATTTGTAGTGAATTTAATACAGCTCACCGAAATTACTTGGAGGATTACAATTGAGGGTCAATACGTATCTATTGTATTAAAAAAAACTAACCTCTTACTAAATCAAAGATCATTCCACCATCAGCTCGGCTAATGACTATCAGACGCAAATATCTAAATAGCTTCAAAAACATGAAACACGTTGGATGTGCCTATAAAACTGGAGGCTTTCCATCGAATTTTCTGGGATCCCATCATCAGATCCTGACCTGATGACCATGGTCCATGGGACCACCTGGGAAGTATTTCAAAGAAAAAAGAATTTTCCAAATCGGTTCAGGCGTCTTCGAGTAATCGGGGAACATAGGTACCTACATAAAAAATATCGACAAATTGAGAACCTCCTTTTTTGAGGTGGTGAAAAAACATCGTGATAGATCCTAAGTAACACAGTCAAGGGCCTGGTGCAATAAAGATCTGGGGATGAATTCCCCATTGGGAAGATTTTTTTTCCTATGTCCACTAAGATCTTTTGATGGTTCTTAGACCAGAATGGCGAATACTTACTTGATATAAATTCCAGTTTTACTATATTTTACGCGTTCCCAAAAATCTTCTTAGAAGGTCTGTTAGAAGTCTGTTCGGTCAGACCTTAGAGCATTTGACAGACAGACGGACAACAAAGTGATCCCACAAGGATTCCGCTTTTTCCTTTACGGAACCCTAAAAATATTTAGAAACAAATGTTCAAGTGATCAAACCATTGAGTTTTATTAAATAATAATAATAATTATCGCTTGTATGAACTCATTAAAATCATTTTGAAATAGTATGTATGCTTAGTAAAAATTTAAATCTAGGCGCCATATCCATATTTCTTTTCGAGAGCAATAGTATTTGTCAACTACGTAGGACTGTCTATTTACTTTGTGCTGGATCTAAGTATGTTATCTACTGTTGTCGTTCATAAAGTCAAATGCAATTCGAATGCTCATAAAACCTAACTAGATAGGCTGCATGCATGTTCGTTCGCTTATATAATGGCTTCAATATTACTAAGGTGGTCATCAGTGCAACATGTCATGCACATTACAAACGTAGGTACTGTATGTATCTAAACATGCCGCAGGACTATTGAAGCACTGTGCAACCTGTGATCACGAACCACGATTTTCCGCCATGATAGTGCAAAACCACGCCTTCATATAAAAGCCAAGTTCACAGTCATGGGGAGTCAAAGGCACAATTACCATCTCGGAAACATGAGACCATCCGGGCTGTGTGTGTTTTTGATCGTTCTTTTAGCTGTCTTCATCTCTAGTTCGTCTGGATTACGCGTAAGATTTTTTGAATACCTACGTATGGCAATTAAATGAAAAAAGTTTTTTCATTAATCTTTTTTTCTTTACCTACTTATAGCTACTATTTATATTTATTTAAATTTATTTAATTGTTGGTAGTATTTAACTACAAATCAAAAAGTATTCCTTTTGTGTAAAAGAAATCCTAATCCGAATCTAAAATACTGATTGCACGGTAGGTAATTAAGTTCGTGACGCATCGCTATTTATTGAACTGGATATTTTTTATTAACTCTTAACATTATCTAATAATAACTAGCACATAATTAACTCATTACATATATATTTTTAAACAAAGCTTCTATTTTTATTTGCAATGCAATTTAATATTTTATATGCAATACAGTTTTGCCATTTTATCTATGGAAGTTAGGAGTAACTAAGTAGATTTTTATAATTAACTGAAACAGCAGTTTGTCAAATTTGCGATTTCACAAAATTATGGTTGTCAAATTGTTAATAAAAAATATTTTACAAAAAATAAAACCGACTTCCAAAACACTGACAAATTAAAAATAATACCTAGAATAGGTACAACAGACAACATCATAATTCTATATTGAAGTCGATGCCAAACGATGATCTCCTAGAAAGTCTTAAAAATTGGCACCGACTTCAACAAAAGTGTGATGTTGTCTGTACCTTTTATTTTTTACTTCTCAGTGTTTTTAAGTCGGTTTTATTTTCTGTATAATATAATTATCATTTTAGTGAATTTAATAACTTTTATAATCTTTTTAGTGAATTAAATTCAGGTCTATGGTCAGGTCAGGTCAAGTGCAAATCATTAGCTCGGTTCATGACTACCAGACACAAAGATGTGAATATCTTCGGGAAAAAACATGAAACACGCTGGACGTACCTATAAAATTTAAGGGTTTCCCTCGCTTTTCATGGGATCCCATCATCAGATCCTGACTTTGGTGAGCTTGGGACTACCCCAAGAGTATACTCTATCAATTATAAAAAGAATTTTGAAAATCGGTTTACAATTGGCGGCGTTTTCTTGTAACATACAAAAAAAAACACACGGATCGAATTGATAACCTCCTCCTTTTTTGAAGTCGGTTAAAAATAACAACCTATTTGCCCTAATCAATTGAAATAGGTAGTCTGGCACTTCTGACACTCACCGGCCGCGGCATGCTCGCTTCGCTCGCTCAGCTCGTGCGATCTGGTTGCAGTTCTCACCTAACTAACCTAGTCATTTTGGTCTTTCGGTTCAATTTACCTGAGTTTTCTTCTTTATTAGGTATTTGACTTCCATTCCTGAAATTCTACTACCTACTTATGTGTTTCTCATACATTCTAGCTAGCTAGGAACTTTTGTCAAAAGTTCAATAACAAATTGCTCTTTGAAAATTCTTATTTTTACTATTGTTTATATTTCCCGATAGTCGAATTTCAACTTGTTAACTTTTTAAAACGTTTCAGGAGATTGGTAACATTGTTCTTTTTATTATTACACATTATTAATTTATCATCTTCAATGTAAGTATTATAATCACGATGAAACTTTCAACCATTTTTTTTATCGCGGTAGGGGTAGGTACCTTACTTAGAGGGAGACTCGCAGCAGTAGAGTCGTATGCCTATCAGCGGTACCCGAAACCTGATGCATTGCTGTGTTCCGATTTAAAGGGCAAGACAGACAGTGAAATTACTGTTTACTGTCACTTGACATCTTGTCACAAGTTGGCAACATTGGGTTCTAATGTACAACAAACAATACACCATAGTAATTTTTGATTGAATCTAATATTCAATCAAAAACTATGGGATTCCTACTGCCACTACCACCATCACCACTTCAACAGATTTCCATTGCTGGGCATGGGTCTTCTTAGACGAGTGCAAATTGACTAATATCACAGCATAGGCGTGGGTATAACTTTTCGATGGCGGGGAGGTCCACATTAAAACTTCAATTTGCTTAGGGTATACTGATACCTGCTCCATAGTTTATTCTATCTAGTGTTGATTTTCAATGAGGGGTGTCTGGACCGCAAGCCCCCCCTCCGTCCCCTTATTTTGAGTTCTCCATCTCTTGACTGAGGTCGCTTAGTTGGTGGTAGGGCTTCTGAACCGGCCGTGCTAGCTACAACCGTATTACCTAAGTTTGCTGCCATAATAATAATAGTATTGATGTGGTCCGAACAGTAGGGGTAGTTCTTTAGTTGTTGACAGGGGCGGATTTAGGATTTCATTTTAAGTCGCGATAATAGCAGTGTTAATAATATTGTTATGTTCCGACAATTATAGGAAAGATAGCCAATTCTTCAGTTAATGAAGGGTCCAGATAAAGCTCTTTTTAACCGACTTCGAAAAAAGGAGGTTACTCAATTCGACCGTATTTCGCCTTTTTTATGTTTGTTCGCGGATAACTTCGTCGTTTATGAACCGATTTTGATTATTATTTTTGTATTCCATAGAGGATACGCCAAGGGTGGTTCCATGGTCACCAAAGCTGGGATCTAATAATGAGGTTCCATAAAAATCGAGGAAAACCATTAAATTTTTACGTGTCCAACGTGTTTTGCGTATATGTTACGCGATTACTCCGCCAATTGTTGACCGATTTTCAAAATTATTTATAATAGGTTGGGGAAAAAGTTTCTTCGCATTTTTTAAGAAAATTCAAAACATTTTTTAATATAGTTTATTTACATTTAACTAAAGTATGTAGGTACCATTTTGTTCGATAACTTTTTGCCATCTTGTAGGTAGGGACATGATCCCATTGCTATAGAAATTTTGGGACTTCTGGTCAAAATACCGCGACAAGTGGTTTTGGCAGTCCTCTCGTGATGTTAACCTGACACTGCCTAAAGAATTCTGAAGAGACCGAAACAGGTGGAAATCTGAAGGTGCAAGGTCAGGACTATACGGCGGATGCATTAACACCTCCCAGCCAAACTCTCTTAATTTTTGCTGAGTGGCTAAAGATGTGTGAGGTCTAGCGTTATCATGATGAAAAACCACACCCCTTCTGTTGATTAATTCCGGCCGCTTTCTCTCAACCTCTTGCTTTAATCTCATCAGTTGTTCGCAGTAGAGTTCAGAATCGATGGTCCTGCCTGGTGGTAACAGCTCATAATGAATAATGCCCTTCCAATCCCACCACACACACAGCATCACCTTGTTGCGAGTTAACCCGGGTTTCGCCACAGTCTGTGAAGCCTGACCGGCCTTTGACAACGACCTTTTTCGCACGTTCTTGTCGTACGTGATCCACTTTTCATCACCAGTTATCAGCTTCTTCAAAAATGGTTCGGTTTCATTACGTCGTAATAAAGAATCACAAATGAGTACACGGTTCATTAGGTTTCTTTCAGTGAGCTCGTGAGGTACCCAAATGTCGAGCTTTTTTGTGTACCCAGTTTTTTTCAAATGCGCCAAAACTGTTTTGTGGTCAATTCCCAGTTCTTCAGCTACGTCGTAACTACTGACATGCCGATCTTGCTCCACTTTTTCAAAAATGGCATCCATTTATTCTGTAATAGGGCGACCAGAGCGACGTGCATCTTTGACATCAAAATTTCCGGATTGAAAACGCTTAAACCAAATTTGTGCTACTCTCACAGACACTGCACTAGGTCCATAAACATCGCAAATTTTTTTCGTGGCTTGCGTTGCATTTTTACCTTTTTTGTAGTAAAATTTTAAAATGTATCGAATTTCTTCATTAGATTCACTCATCTTGGCGGTACGAAAAACAAATGAAAATCACACATTTTCCTAATTTGAATTTGGAATTATGATCTTTAAAATTTAAACTTTCAATGATACCAAAACCAGCCAGATACAAATAGTATAGCCAAAGAGATTTTATTACAAGTTTATACATACTATAATGCGAAAAGACTTTTTCCCCAACCTAATATATTCGACAGAATAGTATACTCCTGGGATGTTCTCAAGGTCACCAAAGTCAGGAAAGCGAGGGAAACCCTAATTTTATTCATACCAATTAGGGTTTCTTTCACTAAAAAGACTTTATTCACTAAAAAGTTTAAAATAAAAAATATTTTACAAAAAATAAAAACAAAGAAATTGAAGTCGGTGACAAATTTTAAGACTTTCTAGGAGATCATCGTTTGGCACCGACTTCAATATAGAAGTGTGATGTTGTCTGTACCTATACTTATATTATTTTTAACTTTTCACTGTTTTTGAAGTCGGTTTTTGTTTTTTGTAAAATATTTTTTTCATCTTTGGCCTTATCATCACTTAACCATCAAGTGAGATGAAGGCCAAGAGCTTCCCTGTCGTATGAAGAAAAGGTGTAGAGTATCTACGGTCCTAAATTGCAATTAACTCCAAAAGTTCAAAATGGAAATAATACACTGGAATTAAGTAATCACGGCTCTTTTTCTCATATCACTTTGAATTTCTTTTAAAACTGTTCTTTATAAATCTATTAATTATTTTGTTATAGATTGCGGACGAATCTTCACTTTTAAGCGGTAAGTAAACCTTTTATTTTCTTAGTTCGCATCGTTTGTTTTTATTTCTTTTCCTGTTCGTGTTCCTTTATTAATAATTTACTTTTAAGTTTGTAATATGAACTTGGCTATCCTTGGCATAGTTTTACAATTCATATTGTGACCTTAGACATGGACCAAGCCTTGGAGCAAATAAGTTAGGTGTTTGTGTGTCTGTAAGCCAAAGGGCACCCAATATTTGATAAATTGGGTGCCCTTTGGCTCAACTAAAAGAACTAAGTAAGTAGGTAGTCCTAATTTACATGTGGCCGAAACGTATTGGCCTAAACTTTTAACGTAGTTACTTGCTGTAACACTTTAAATTAATCTAACACTCATTTTCACACTGTTGGTATAAAAATTGAAAGTACCAATTTTATAAACTCTAATGTTAAATACACTTATTTATAGGCATGAGTTGCTCATGGCATTATGGTAAACACGCTAAATTATTGCAATCATCATATAACAGCTCATATACGTCCCCACCGAGGGGCTCAAGCCTACTCTAAGTTAGGGTGTTTAGGCCTTAGTCAACCACGCTGGCCCCGTGCGGATTGGTCGACTTCACATACACCTTTGAATTTCTTCGCAGATGTCTGCAGGTTGCCTCACGATGTTTCCTCCACTGTTGGAGCGTCAGACAAATGTACATATGAAATTCGAAAATGAAAAACACATTAGTACATGGCGGTCTCGAACCCCGACCTCCCGTTAGAAGGCAAGTGTCGAGTCCAAAGAGCCACCTACGCGTAGGCGTAGATTCTTTGCACATAATAATCACGACGAGCCTGAAGCACAGAATATATAATAGCATTCCACCTGAAGCTAACAGTCCTACCCCTGAATCTAATTAGACAATACCTTTGCGATGTTACGAGGTGGCCCAGTGACGCAGTGCCCCACCACGTGATCAGATAGAAAGAGCCTTAGTCATTGTCATTCGTATTGCATAAAACCAACTAGGTCATAGGTCATTTTCTCATTTTATTATCCTCGCTAGCATAGAACGACTATGTATGGGAAAAGATGACCTTAAGGCTTTTTGCATACAAGACGATATTCCAAAACAGCGATCTATTGAAATGACTAGATATTCAATATCATTGCTACATTAATTTCAGTTCTTACTTTATCCACTCATCCGTACAGGCCAAGACACAGTAAAATAGTGAAGTGCCTTAGTTCTATACAGAATAGCACAATTAGATCGGTCAGTATGGGCAAGTCTGTCACTATAAAACATACAACGATCTGCAGGCTTATTACCGACCTCATGATTTTCAAATAATATCATTATGAAATCATAGTGCAAAACAAAAATTTGATTTTCGGTCAGATTTTTGATCATTCGTTCATTATAAATATCATGTTGACATCATTGAAATTAAGCTGTAGTGATGATATCATTGGAGATCAGTTATATCAAATGAAGCATTTCATGACTTCTTTATCTCAAAATTTATACCATGTCATACACAGAAAGATCCATGATTAGACCTGCTGTTGAATGAAACGAACGAACTGCTGAATCGAACCCGAAGTATTGACAAATAAAACTTACAATAATTCTATTGGGATATTCATTATGTAGGTCATAAGCAGTTAATGTTACTATGAAACATGATATCTAAAATGAATAGTTTTTCTTGTCACTAAAATCAATTACATGGTTCCTAAGAACAGATTTTTGTATGTCTTAAGAGGATTGTGAAGCTGTAAATTTTCATACAAAAAGCGATAACGCTTTTCTCCCACTAAACATAGTGCAATTTTCATAATTTTTGGAAATGTTGTAGATATAATAAAGATCTAGGTTTGTACGTTTTGATTTTGAAGAAATATTGCTCAGAATATAAATTATTAGCATCTAAATATCTATATTTTAGACTTAAAAACTACCTCGAGCATTTTTATCTTTTTTTGACTAAATTTTACTGAATTACAAAAAAAGCAAAACGTACAAACATAGTTTAAGGTATACTGAATCGAATGAGACCAAAAGTGTCTAATTTCGTAAAGGTTTAGGGGGGTAAAACAGTTATCGCCCGAAACAATATTTCAAACAGGCATTGTAGGCAATTTCGACCAGTTCTTGCAACTCTCTCTATCGCACGATACGGGTCGGGGGCAGGGGTATAAATAATGGGGCATGATGTAGTGATGTGACATAATGTTATCGTAGTTATTGTTGCCTAGGGAGGAGAAAGTAATATCGATATATCGATTAATACTGAAAGGTATTTCTCAAGTCAGAACTATTAATCTACACAAATACCTTCTACATGAAAAAGTAAATGTCTTTTCGAATACGTTTATTGATTTTAGTGTTTTCTTTTAAGGGTGTTATTTCAATACAAACCTTATTTAAGGGTAAGCAGCCTGTAGCCTGTTAATTAACTGTAAATTTCCAAAATCAAAATAAGAAAATAAATTGTAAGTATGTAGTTGTTTGTTATAATAGATATGTGCCACAAAGACACAAACTCAAAAGAAATTCGTTTTTGTTTCTTGTGATCGGTATTTGTTATGCATTGTATGGTCGTTATCGTATTCTAAGTTGCTCACAAACTATTTTTCGTATAACCAAGTTGGAGCTGCTAAAAAACGTGTAACAAACTATATGCAACTAGCGTTATTTTCAATATTATTTTATTTGTACTCGCGTTATGGAATCTACGAATGTATAAAAAATACAAACGACAAAGTAAATAATATATGTAGGGTAGGCAGGGTAGGCATTTATGTGGAGAAGGCACCCTTCGTACGATTTTGACGTTTTTTTTTTCATTTTAGCTATATAATTTAAAGCAGCTGATTACATATAATCCTACTAATAGGTATTTTTTTCATACGACAGGGAAGCTCTTGGCCTTATATCGGAACACAGCAATGCTATTAACATGTTATTATGGCGACAAACTTAGGTAAGACGGTGGTAACTAGCCAGGTGGGCTGAGAAGACCTACCACCAACCAAACCGAGCAGAAAAGCTTCTGTCCCTGTGGGGAATCGAACCCCGGACCTCCCGATCAATACCCGGTGGCCTCAACCACTAGACCACGGAGGTGGTAAAAATTTAAATTCTAAAACTATTAGTATAACTTGGTACCCGAGATTAGTGCATAAAAATGAGAGGTATTTTATATTTGTTACATAATTATGACTTAACTCTCAATTGAAGTTCGTACGAATCTACCCCACACATGGGATACTTTCATACAGTATTATTGCTGTATTTCTGATAGCATAGACTTTTCATCGACTGATTGACTACAAATTCTTTGGTTAATAACTTTGTACAATGTTTCTGAAAAAAGTTATTTACTCAATAAAACGCCCTTGCCCTTACGCTGACGTGTAAGATCCTATGCTGCGTTTTTTAATTGTGGATATGTCAGTCCAGTCTTCTTTTTTACCTATACCGCCATGGTAGAAGAAAAGGCTTAGATGATGAATAATATTTTTTTAATAATTATATGATTATTTTTGTTGGTGTTCACCTTAATTGCTTTAATAATAAGCCAAACTTAGCTTCTGTTTTGCTGCTGACTAATTCAAAGATGGATGGAGATGGAGCTAGTTGCAGATGATGTTACGTTTGGCTTATTAAAGAAATTGAGGTGAACACCAACAAAAATAATCATATAATTATTAAAAAATATTTGTTATCATCTAAGCCTTTTCTTCTACCATGACGGTATAGGCCTCCTTCAACTTTCTCCATTCCGTTCTATTTTGGGCTACTCTAATCCAGTTCGTGCCCACCATCTTGACGATGTCGTCCTTCTACCGCATCTGTGGTCTCCCGTTGGGTCTTTTACGATTCCATGGCCTCCACTATAAGACAGTTCTGCACCACGAGTTCGGCTTTTTGGCTATTATGTCCAGCCCATTGCCACTTGAGCTTTGCTACGCGGTGTGTAATGTCCGAGACCTGACTCCGTTTTCGGAGCCATTCGCGAACTATTCGTTTTCCTGTCCCGGAGTGTTACTCCTACCAATTTTCTTACCATTGCTCTTTGTGCCGCCTCTAGTTTATGGACGATGGCCTTAGTTGTTACTCATGTCTCGGCTCCATACGTAAGCACTGGTAGGACACACTGGTTGAAGATCCGCGCTTTGTGTTTTATGCTAATACCTACTCATATTAAAAGCAAAGCTAAGTTTTGCAAAAGCTGCCCAGCCCAATCAAAAAAATATGTTTATTATTTATTATTACTTTTTATTTTTGTATCCCTGTTCCTATTTAGTTTGTATGTATAAAAGTATTTTTATATGTTTAGTGTTTTTTTTTTCTGAAAAGATTCACATCTCAAATGCAAATCATTTTAATTCAGTATAACGCTCATCTTAAAAAATGGCATTTTCCTTAGACAGGTAAATGTAGAATACATACTTTCATAACAAATAGTCCTCACCCTCAATCCTATAAGGTATAGGGATACCAAGTAAGTGCCTTCACAATAAATTTCAATACAGAAATAATTTACGAAATGTAAATAATTTCTGTATTCCGAAACTATCTACTAAAATATTATGAAGAAAGAAGAATAAGTACGTTTGTATTTTTGTTAGTAATGAATAAACTCAAAAACTACCAGACTGATTTTAAAAATTCTTTGGCTAATAGAATGCTACATTATCACTGAGTAATATAGGCTATAAAATTATTTTTCCTATGTGAAAACATAAAATTCCCACACGAAAAACGAAAGTAACGCTGGCGAAGTTGCGAGAGGAAAGGGAGTCAGAAATATAAGCAACGCAAAACAAACGATAGAATAATAATCTCGAGCTCTCGCGCCGGCCGCCGAGTATCGTGGCCGAGTCGCGCGCTGCTGTGTCGTAGTGTGCGTGAAAATTTGCGCATGTTGTATTTGTGGTGTAAACGCCAGACCGGAGGCGGAGCGGTGTGAAACAGATAGCATTTTAGAAAATACCTACTCGCGCCGCGCACGATTACTTCACAATCCTCTTAAAGTTACAGACTTACCCTTCTTCTGACCGATCTAAATGTATAGGTCTGGTATAATATTATTATAATATTATCTGTATAGGTAGGACTGGTATAATATTACTGTGTACCAGTGGTCCCTGCAGACGTGTATCCATATTTGACAATATTCTGCATTTCATGGTATAGTTCAATAGAACCACAGGCACATAATGGATACAGTGGGCCTATCAGAAGACAAATCAGTGGGATCATGTGACCTTCACTAAGTTACCTAACCACTTATTTTTTTATTCGCAGGTAACTTAAGGGAAAAACGACAGGTCGAAACTTTTGACACAGACGACTATCCTACATCTGCAAGTGAAAATTCAGAAGAAGAACCAGGCTTTTGGGACAGGATTGTTAGAATAGCTATTAAACTGTTCAGCAGAGTGATAGAATGGCTAAACTCATAGTAAATCAACAATCGTCTTTTTGCTCATGAGCAAATAGGTAAAACATAAGCAGTGAGCTATGGCCTTGTGCTGCAGCACACGATACATAATAAATTACATACATTATAAATTGTATAGTAGACAAATTCTGGTTGTCATGTTGTTTTTTTGTCTGCATACTTTCTTGTTTAATACTTGTTATGTGCGTGTGTCTGTAAACCAAATAAAATGTCCCCCATCATTTATGGAGAAAGTATTAGAACCACAATTTGTTAACTTATTCTTCTGATATATTTATAATAAATGAATAAATTAATTTTATACATATTTTTTTCATACCAAACAGCATTTATAAAAAATACGTGCAATCTCTACATAGATACATAGTACCTACAAACGGCAACAGTCTTAACCATTGAAAGCAGCATATAAGTACTCATTCAAGACGCAACAGAGAAAAAATCTTTGTTCCCTGTGATCCACTTTATCGATCGATATCATAAAAATACAGGTTGTTATTTTTTTAATTTTACCGGGTTCGATTCCCGGTTCAGACAGACAATTATTGAAAACTCTGTGAATGAAGTTTGGATTGATTTAAAAATCAAAATGAAGTATTCTTTTAATAAAATTGTCTATCTACTGTACCTACCTATTTAAGGTACTTGCCCTCTATGTGGCATAGCCGTGGGACGTCCGGTATATGTGCGTGTGGTGTGAGAGCTCTTTTTTTAAAGGTTATAATATTTTTACGAAATCAAGGAAGAATTTAGGAAATAATTGTGAAAACATCACGGTGAAGATAAAAAAATGTGAAATCTATAGGGAAAAAGTTCTGGTCAATTAACTGGAAGACTCACTCTGCCAACCAGAGAAAATACTGTAACTCCGGTCTCAAAATATATTAGATATATATAAATGTTCAACATTTTTATGTGGAATAATTGTGTTGAATTTGTGAAACCTATTCACAAATATTCAAAAGATTTTAAAGGTTTATTAGGATTTGGTAAAGGTTTATTTTGGTGGAACACTCAATTCTCTTATGGTGCAGACGGAGTGCTCCAAAACTTACCAACTTTAGCTAAATAAATAGTTAATATTCTTACTCTGTTTTACGAGTATAACACAGAGTTAATATGTGATTCAAAAAATTTGACGTAAAACATAATAGTTAGAGAGAAAATTAGAAATATACTTTCTTTACCACATCCCGTGCGAGAGCTCCGTATTTTAGGTTTTATTTACATAACCCGAACTTAAATACAAACGGAGGCCACATCAGAAATTGTGAAAATGTTATCACTAAAGTTTTGACACATTTTCTATTTCTGAGACTGTTTAATTTTAACATTAATCAACTTTATTACATATTATTATAATATTTCGTAAAAATATTATAACTTTTAAAAAAAGAGCTCTCACACCACACGCACATGTCCGGTATATGCATCAGCTTACAGCAAATTAATCTTTCAATGTTTTGAATGGACTTCTTTCACATTTTTTATAAGAAATAAGATTTGTTTGAGCTCATGCTAAACAAGTCTGAAGCATGTTAACAACTTTAGAAACAGATCATCAATGACGCCTTGAGCCGTTCGGTATTCTTTGTATGATATTTTTCCTAAAGCGATTTCTTTTTACATACAACAACTCTTAGCCTTCATCTCACTCGATGGTAAGAGACGATAAGGCCGAAGGTGGAAGCGTGCTTCGCCTGGACTCCTCACCAACTGAGGAACTTGCTATCTTACCTCTAGTCGGAACACAAGTTGTGTTCCGACAACTAAAGGTATGATAGCCCGTTAGCCAGAAACCCACACAAAAATTCTATTAACATTGTTATTATGGCAGCTAGCTCAGGTAAGACGGTGGTAGCTAACCAGGACGGGCTGTTTCAAAAATAGCACAGTGGGTAGGGAGACCTGACGATGACGCAAATTTTATCCAGAAAGCCTCTGAAGTTACCCACAAAGCATTATACTATATCAAATTCAGATCAATGCATGTTTTTCTCCCTTTCTGTTACGTACACACCACAATACACAAACACGAGTTAAGCTACCACATGCTGCAAAACGCCTGATCACAGTTCTGCGGGAACTGAAATGGCTTTATTTCAGTACATGCGAAAGGCCACAGATAGCCGTGAGCGACTGCGTCTATACACAAATATAAACACACACACAAACGCACACACCTGAATACAATCACTACACAAAAAAATATAGACAACCACCCACACACATTCATCATCAACAATAGGGTAGTTGACTTATATCAAAATTTATTAAAATATTGTTTATTTCTAACAGTATTTGGCATAAGGTTCCACAATATACCGATTTTAATAAATAACAATGAATGATTACTGTAAAATTTTAATTTGAAAATGCTAGAAATAATCTTGTTTTATCTAACGCCGTAAACGCTTTGATATCCTGTGGTCAGGGCCGTGACTCATATAGTAAACAAAGAAATGTCAAATTTGATTCAACAACTCGTCGATTTGCTCTATTCTTTCCTAAAACTGGCAAAAAACGTCCAAATCTCCGTTATTATATGTGTAAATATCGTAAATTATTTGTATTAATAGCAAAATTAACCATTGATGTGGGTATTGTGAGAGCAGATAGTACAAATCCTACCTAAACACTCCATCAATATATTTCTAATATAACCACAATCATTTTCACCAAACAACCATCATCATCAAACTCAACCGCAAACACGGTTGAAGAGGATTGGGTCCGGTTTGGAGGTGGTAACACTGACAGTGTTGTCCCAGGCAGCGCAGCACCCTAGCGAAATCCAAAAGTGCCAAGCGGTGGCAAAATTGTGCTCCGCAGCGCTCCCATCTTCGCCTCTAACAGTGGTAGGAACAGCGGCAGCGGCCGCGGCAACATCGTCCCCAGCAATGCCACCTCCGGCAGCGACAGCACTGCGCCCATCAGAGCCTCCAACAGTGACAGCGGCGGGACGGCGCCGTCCATCGAGGTCTCCTGGGGGGCTTACGGCGCTTCCGGCAGTCCCCCAGCAGCGGTAGCGACAGCACTGCCTCCTTCAGCTCCTTCGTCACAAACCATCTCTCCTTCCTTTTTGCTTCCTTTCTTCCTTCCATTCTTCCTAACAACACTTCTTTTTATCATAACACCCAACGCACGCAAACATAACACCCCACTTCCCGATTCCACACTGGGAGATGGAGCAAGAATGTATCACATCGCATTTGAGCTCCACTCCCTTTCACTTGCAAATCACTTAACTTACAAGAAAAACAAATAAAAAGGGGGAAAAACGAGACGAGCTTAAAATCATATCACTAATCATATCAATTAGAAAAACTGCCCCCATGAGGAATCGAACCCCGGACCACCCGATCAACACCCGGTGATTTCAACCACTAGACCACGGAGGCGGTAAACTTAAGGGCCTTCATAGACGAACTGCTTTGAACAGTCATTACCGACCACTTTAAGCGGTCGCTGTTGGGCGATCTGCATTTAACGGAGTACAGAATCAGTTTGGCGAAATACGAGTAATTTGGCCACGAAACTCTGCATAGTACCTATAGAACAAACTTCATATTCATAAATAATTTTAATAAAAATATAAAAGCACACATATCAATGCGAAAAGAATGTTTAGTGCGAGTTTTATTGAATTTTACTTGATCAAATGCATCAAACGCGTAAACGCGAATTAGTATGGGATTGGGGCAGCGCCATCTAGTACTACTGGAATAAGGCAGCGTCATGTAGTAGCTACGACCTAGACGGCGCGGCCTCAAGAGCCTCAATCCCATACAAGTAAGTTCGCGTTTACACGTTCGATCGAGTAAAACTCGCACTAGGCAATCATCCTCCCCGGCTATCCCCAACAAAGGAAGAATAAGGAGGGACACATAGGCGTAAAGGGTAAAGCGCGATGAAGTCTGACTACGCACTTCTTAGACGGACCGCTTTGAGCGGTCAATGCCAACAGCTTTAAGCGGTCGCTGTGGGGTGATCTGCAATTTCGATAGAAAATAGCATTCGCAATGCACCGGGCCGCTCAAGCAGTGCAGCTGTGCAATGCAGTTTGCGTGCAGTTGAATTCCGCCGTGCTGCCGACAGCAAATAGCTGTCTGACCCGCCATAGACGGAGTATTTGAAGCGGTGGCTCTGACTACTCGCCGCTTTCACTCCGCATCTCGCCCAGCGCGGCTCCCAAGCAGAGGCCCAATTCTGTTAATAAGTTACAGCTGAATCGAAACTAAGCCGTTGCGATCGACCAATCGTAGCGCGTATATTGCCATGCAACTGTTCGATGACGTGATAAGGTGGTGTTCTGATTGGTCGATCCCAACAGTTGTTTCGATTCAGCTGTAACTTATTAGCTGAATTGGGCCCCAGTCCGTCTATGGAGGCGTTTTTTAAGGCCTCTTGCCAGACGGACTGCATTGCACAACTGCGACTGCTTCAGCGGTCCGTGTATTGCGAATGTCAATTTTGTATTTAAAATGCAGATCGCCCAACAGCGACCGCTTAAAGCTGTCGGCAATGACTTCAAAGCATTTCGTCTATGAAGGCCCTTAAGTTTACCGCCTCCGTGGTCTAGTGGTTGAAATCACCCGGTGTTGATCGGGTGGTCCGAGGTTCGATTCCTCATGGGGGCAGTTTTTCTAATTGATATGATTAGTGATATGATTTTAAGCCCGTCTGGTTTTTTCCTCCTTTTTATTTGTTTTTCTTGTAAGTTCAGTGATTTGCAAGTGAAAGCGAGTGGAGCTCAAATGCGATGTGATCTTAGAGTATGTATAAGCAAGCTATAGAGCGCGCGCTAGCGAGTATGAACAGTAAGCACCGGTATGAACAATATTAAACTTGCAAGGGCGACGCTGTTAGTCACTATATATCGGGCGCATTGATTGTTTCTCCGTCGATATTTATTTTGATTTTAAGTTAACCATGGTGAAATGTGCAGTGCCAAAGTGTAAAAATGACTTTCGGAAGCAAAGAAAAAGAACAATGATATTTCTTTTCACCGGTAAGTAATATTTCTAAGAAAAACACTGATTTTAACAAAATAACCAAGGCGTGAAAGGGTGTTGCGAGAGGCGCGCGGGCGGGTCCACTCACCGCGTGCTCCCGCGCCCCCCGCTTCACACGTTCCCCGCATTAGAACTAGTGTTGTACCGCGCTGTAATGTAATATTTTGTTGTGTATCACTAAATACATAATAATAACTTCTTTATTTCAGACCATCAGTCCATATTATTTTAGATACATATGTTATTATTATTTAGTTCATATACCTTAATGAGACGCACTGAATTTAATTTATAATTTCACCATAATTTTATTTTATTGCAATTAAGCTTATATTTTGAAAACTTTTATAGTTATTCGTTTCATTTCAATTTTAATTAAAAAAGTACATAATACCGTTATATATTTAATTACAGATTTCCGAAAAGCCTTGAGCTATCGAAAAAGTGGGTAACAGCAATAAAAAGAGCCAATTGGGAACCTAATATTCGGAGCTTTGTTTGCTCTGTGCAATTTAGTGCTTCGTCCATTTTTGAAACCAAGGCTGGACTGCGCAAGCTGATTGAAGGCGCAGTGCCAGATCTTAAAATTGAAGTAAGACTCCACTTATGTTTATTAAAAATAGCTTGTTTTCATTCATTGTTGTTGTAGAGTTTTTTGTTAAATAAATTCCTAAAATATTAATTCATGCAACCTAATATGTATAATTATTTTTTTTAGGATGAAGCATTTGAAGATCCCTTTCAAAATATAGTAATGCCACCGACGATGGATGAAAAAATACAATCTGCGGTTCCAATACAATACAATCAAGATATTTTTCCTTGTCTTTCTGAGCACATATTTCATCAATCGCCATGCAGCAATCATTTGGTTCATTTGTTGCGTGCTGTAATTCAAAAATATATTGATATTAGAATTAAATACCTTATACGGAAAACTTCAATCAAACAAACAAAGAGACAAGTGTATAATAAGTTAACCATTTTTAAGGGTCAATAAGTTTGTCAAATGCTTACCTTTGATTAATAAACATTGTTTTTTTTTTAAATTAATGTACCTGTGTTTTATTCATCTGCTAAAATCCATCATAAACTTGTTTGTAACTGATACTAAATGTGTTGTTACCTTACGTTTTCGTACAGACGTGACACACACGGCACATCACTAGTCACCCGCCACATCTGTATAACAGTATCTATAGAACATTGCTTACGTTTGGCATAAAGAACAATGAGCGATGCGCGCGCTCTATTGCTTGCATATTTATACTCTAAGGATGTGATACATTCTTACTCCATCTCCCAGTGTGAAATTGGGAAGTGCGGTGTTATGTTTGTGCCCTGGGTGTTATGGAAGAACTTTCACGGATGTTAGCTGGGAGAGCATTTCACACTATTGCCGCGAGTACTTACAGTAAAAGAGTTGTTAAAGAACTTCGAATTACAATGAAGGACTTCAAGGGGTTTTTTTTTCGTTCCTAGTTGTTTCACATTGACGTGTGGTGTGCAAACGCTGAAGGGAGTGGAGAGGAAGCAAGAATGCGATTTGATACATTCTTTCTCCCTATTCTTTAATGGAGTATGAAGGAGTGGTGGGTTGTTCACTAATTGATGAGAGGGAGGATTAGGATTAGGAGAGGGAGAGAGAGGAAGGGAACTGGAAGGAGGAACTGTGGTTTCGTATGTTTGTGTGTGTGCTTTTTGTGTGCGTGTGTGATTGCATGAGTGTCTTGGTCGGGAGACAGTGTATGTGTGTTAGCAAGGTGATGCATGTGATTATTTATGTGTGATGATGAGTGGGGTGGTTTGTGATGCATGCAGATTGATGTTTTTTTTTGTAGATAGTTGCCAGGTGATTTAATAATATTATGTATTTTATGATTTTAAGTTTTTGTTATGGTTATGAATGCGTGTGTGATTGTGTGTATGAATATGGGTGTATACCTATGTATAAAAGTGTATGTTATGTATTGTATTAGTGGGCCGCGTTGCCGGTCGCGGTCACGGTTGCCTGTATCCGACGAAATTAGACCGGTTGAAAGTATGGCTTGTATGCATGTGTTTATGTGCGTAGGTGTGTGTGTGATTGAGTGAGTTGTTTCAAGGGATCTCATTTGGCCTACCAGCCTGGATGAAACGCTGCAGTGACGTCACCGGGTCCTCCAGCCCTTGCTGCGTAGCTCGATTTGGCGCAGTGTCTTCGAGTTGGTAGCTCCGACGATTGGGCCGGCCAGGGTTGTCCCCGGCTCCCGCGAAAAATGGTCGAACTACAGCCTCCCACTCTATGTTCCCCTTTTCGCTGTAATTTTTCCCCGTTCCCAGTGGAACTTTCCACGTGGACTTATTTGTGTACCGCGGCAGCGTCTACGCCGCATGGGAGTAAGAGGAATCACTCAACCCTAACAGTGTCGCTGGTGATTCGCTCGAGACCTTATTAGCGGGTACTCGTCGAATCTTGTCCGATTGGGGAGGAGAACAGTGTTCGGCCGACTTACTGCCCGAAGATACAAAGAGTAAGAGGCTCCGGCAACGGAAAGTGCAGCGGTTTCCGCATAGAATAAGCTAAAAGTTGATAAGATCCCATGAATGTTATTTACGAGTTTGTTTGTGTCTATGTTTGTGTGTGTGCATGTATGTGTGTTGTGTGTGTGGGTACTTGTTTTTTTTTTATGTTTTGTTGATGTTTTTGAGATTGTAAATAGGAGTGACACAGGAACGCACAGGACGAGGACCAGGTGGTAATATATGGAAACGGAACCGCATAATCAGGGAACTGGGGACAGTGAAGAATTTTGTAAGTAAGACGAAGGATGTGTATGGCCCTGCGTTGACGTATAGGGAGCAACTGAAGCTTATAGTCTGAAGCGTATAAGCCGGTAGTCTGATACATGATCATATTTTCTCAGAGAAAACATAAAACGGATAGCTATATTTTGAATTTTCTTCATCTAGATGCAAACGACAAATATAGGGTACATGCAATTAACAAAATGACTGGATAACTACCGGTGAATTCTGCATTCCACCGGTTCTGAAGTGGCAAGCTTTATGATTGGTCGCCTGTAATTCTGAAATTCTATATTAACGCCTTCCAGATCAATGTAACCTAACAAGATGGGATATAGTCACAGAAAAAAACATGCTTTACGTGTGGCGAGTTACCTGGAACAACTAGGCACTTACTGGTGGGATGCAGTCCTTTTATAAAAGGGTTATTACTCGCGATGTCATGATAAGGTTTTGGTAATCATACGGGAAGCAATCAGTCAAGCGGCCGCAAGAACCCAGAAAGGAATGACCACAACCACAAGCCTCCAAAAAGGGCTCTAAAACGAAACCAATAAATAAACCCTATTCGATCATAGGCTCGGCACCGGATTGGATCCTTGTGATGGATACGTATGTTAGACAAGTTTCCGTCTGGCGTAGCGATTACAGGCCGGACAGATATCGTGCTACTCATCGAACTCACCGTGCCGTGGGAAAATAACATTCCCAAAGACAACACATTTAAATTAAATAGGTACTACGATCTTACCGAAGATATTACGAGTATGATCACTTCTATGCGGTAGAAATAGGCGCGAGAAATATTCGGGCAAAATCCTTATACACATTGCTGAAAGGTCTAGGCTTATCGAAAACGTCCGTGAGCTCAATATTAAAGCGCGTAACAAAGGCGGCACTTAAGGAATCGTATCAAATATGGCGAGGCACAGAGAGGTGGTAATGAATGTTATTGTAGCTACGTAAGCCTGCACCTGGGTGGTAACGTAAGCCCGCAAGCACTGCTCTTGACTCTATTCCCTGCAACGCGATGGACCCGGCACCCGCGCGGTGAATCCATGGAATGCTAAAAATCTACTAAGTACAATGTGATTTCAAAATGTTTTTGATCATGTGATCTTAATCTTTTAACTCTTTAACGGGCAATTTTTTTTGTGTGATAGTGATTTTTTTTACATTAGGTTTAGTTAAGGACTTTATATGGATCTTAATTAAAAAATAGAAAATTGACTCTTTTTCTTGCGATAAGTTGGCAAACAAGCAATACATGTGGCTTCGTACACTGTTGTTCTTATGGGGGTTGCAATTTTGCTGCAAACCTCACAGATTTGCAGCAAACTGAACCACAGTGTATGTTGCCAACTTGTGACATCAGGTATAGTCACAGTACTGTAATAGTACGGTACTGTAGTAATTTCACTGCCATATCTTACCCTTCAAACCGAAAAACAGCAATGCAAGCATTGCTGCTTTGCGGCAGAAATAGGTAAGATGGAGGTCCCAAGCAGACAATCCTGGTACAGTCTCTCTCCAGTAAAACTTACTTGTTTTGCGGTTTTGTAACATATGTAACCGTGACCTTTTAGTTAAAAAGACAAGTGGCTACATATGAGTCTATGGCCGTTTAAGAATAGGGTAAGTGCTTTGAAGTAAGTATGGGTATTAAGGGTCATTCCAAAATATCAAATAATTAGACATGTTTTCTTTACTATAATAGTAACACATGCAAAATCAATATAAACACTTATACATTAGGCAGTCTTGATTCCGGTGGAATGACTTTTCAGTCTGATATTTTTTTTATAATTTACTTAATTATAACAAATATCTAGTATAGTATAATATGTAGTCTTCTTACTTTCGTAAATGGAGTCCTGGACTTTTCGATTGAATAGTACTATCATACTGCAAAGAAGCAAAGGAGGATGGAGATTCTTCCTGTGACAACACAGATAGAGGAAATAGAAACCATAGAAGGCGTGTTAAGATTTGACTCTTTCTCTAGGATTTTCTTGACTTTTTGAGTTCGGTTACGATGCATAAATGTATTCAGAGGAAGAATATCCTGTCTGAATCACAGCCAACTTCAGAATCTTCGGCCTGACTATTGTCAATTTCTATGATCATGGCTTCGAACACTTCTTTATTCATAGCATTCAGATTCAATATTTTATTTCTAGACATAAAATAAACAAAATTAATAATATGGTACAAAAACTAAGTATGAGTATTTTTTCCCCTACAAAAAATGTCCAACTTTGATAGACAATAACATCTTTACCCAAAAACTATTAGCTTTTGTTAGGTATATTCATCTTAATATATATAAAAAATACTGTCCAAAAACAATAAACACATAGTCAAAATAATTTAAAAAAGAAATATATGATTCAACTTATTACGAGAGTAGAAAACTAACATAAAATTTGCCTAGACGTACTTGTCATAATTAACTCATCATAGAATTTTATTCAACAAAGATACATGTAAGATTTGTATATCAAATTAATGGAAAAATGCTAAATTATTGATATAATACATACCTTTAAATAGACATTTGATTTGATATTATTACTCAAATAAAACTAAATTATTTTTTATTGAATTAAATATGCAGAGAACACTGTTTGCTTGCATGTCGGAAAATCAAAACGAGCAGAGGATACAAACGTAACCACAGGTCTTTGGCACCAGTGTGAAAGATATTTGCAAGCTTCAGTCCCGTGGTTGTGTTTGTGTATTACATCCGTTGAGAAAAAACACATAGGAGTTATCACAAGGATAACAGTTTCATTAAAATCGACCTTACGGTTAAACAAGTGATGTAGTTACATTACTAATTTTGCTTATACCTTATAAAGGTAAAATGACACCTATTTTTGATCCTATAATTTTATTGAACTATAATTTAATTAATTGTCCCACAATTTATAATTAATTTTAGAAAAGACATTAGATAACTCCATAATCACCGCCTTCGTCCTCTCTCCTAGCTATGCTGTGCCCTACAGGGTCCATAATTGATACCTACTATGTACAATTTTTACCATCATGAAAACATTGTGGAATGCATTAAAGAATTGAATTGAATTGAATTGAAAGGGTTAAACTATGTAATAGTATAGATTTTATATAACTAGTGGTCTGCAATGGGACCACATGAGCCATGCTGGCGAAACCACAGTTGGATCACTAGTATAATATAAATAGACAATTGAATAGAATATTATAATTTAAAACAAAAGGTAGGTATTTGTAATACCCTACAGTTTTATAATTGTTTTTGTGTCCTTGATGTAGAACTAGAAGCTTTTTTCCTGTCATTGTGCGGCTTGAGATAATTTTCATGAATATTCAGAGGATTGTAATTTTTCTGAGATGCCAAATGACGAAGAATTGCCAATTCATCAACATTAGTTGGGCGAGTAGTTACACCAGTATCTTTATCATTTAAATCAAGACCTTCTAGGCTCTTTTTGACAACATGTGGTGACATAAATATTTTGCTACAGTGAGCAGTTTCTACCAAACAATTTTCAATAACAGAAATAACATTTTCATCAGTCTGCAATGTTTTTCCTTCCATAGCATTTGCAATAGTATGATATACTAAGCTAAAATCATAATTTTCTGTGGACTCTGAAGGAGGAAAATATTCAGTTTCTGCTATCAATCGAAGAGCATTGGCTGTTTCTGTCTGTAAATCTTTGTAATCAAAATTGTCAGTTAAACATTGTGCCCACATAGACAAGGGAACACGGGAAGTAGAATTTATTACTTTTAAATTTTTATTTCGTTCCCTACGTACGAGTAATGCTTTCACTTTGTAGTAATCTAATATTTGTTTTATTTCAGAGACAGTTTTTATAGGTATTGCTGCTTTTATATCTTCAATATTGCGTGATCCAAATACTTTCAATGCTTGTAATAAGTCAAATTTTTCATCCTTACTCCATCCACTAGGAATTAAGTGCGCGTTTTTGTCCTTCTCCGGATCTTCTTGATCAGGAATTTTTGATGAGTCTAAATGATCAGTATTTTGTAAAGAATTTTGCTGAAGATAGTTTGCTGTTGATGGTGCTTCACTGCATTCGTTTGAAGCCATAATTTAACTTTAGGCTATTATCTATTCTGTGCTAAGTCAACAACACTAATTATATTACGTCAACAGAGGCGCGTTCAGGGCCTTCGCGCGAAGTACAACTTTTCGCTCTAACTCCGTTCAATGCCTTCGAGCGTGACAACCGGGTGAAACAACCGGCCCGTTCAAGACCTTTGAGTGTCGGCGCGAGTTACAACCGAACAACCATCGAATTTGATGGTTGTAAAACGCTCTGACGTTTATGACTGAAATACTCTTACGTGATTGGATGATATTGGCGGCCATATTCTATAATGTCATCTACTAGAAAGAGAGAGAAATAAAAAATCATGTGAAAGAGGGAGATAAAAGATTTGGTTGCTGCAATCCGTTCAACGCCTTTGAGCGAGTTAAAAAACAACCTGACAACTACACCCAGAGGCGCTGAACGCGCCTCAGTATACCTAGTTGTCTTTTGAAAATCACCACGGATTAATCAATCACAAATTAATTACTTATCTCTCAGAACAATCACCTAACTAATCCCTGAGGCGCGTTCAGCGCCTCTGGGTGTAGTTCACAAATTATATTACTGTTACAGATAGGAATCAGCCCTTATAACAGAGGCGCGTTCAGGGCCTTCGCGCGAAGTACAACTTTTCGCTCTAACCCCGTTCAATGCCTTCGAGCGTGACAACCGGGTGAAACAACCGGCCCATTCAAGACCTTTGAGTGTCGGCGCGAGTTACAACCGAACAACCATCGAATTTGATGGTTGTAAAACGCTCTGACGTTTATGACTGAAATACTCTTACGTGATTGGATGATATTGGCGGCCATATTCTATAATGTCATCTACTAGAATGAGAGAGAAATAAAAAATCATGTGAAAGAGGGAGATAAAAGATTTGGTTGCTGCAACCCGTTCAACGCCTTTGAGCGAGTTAAAAAACAAGAGGCGCTGAGGCGCGTTCAGGGCCTTCGCGCGATGTACAACTTTTCGCTCTAACCCCGTTCAATGCCTTCGAGCGTGACAACCGGGTGAAACAACCGGCCCGTTCAAGACCTTTGAGTGTCGGCGCGAGTTACAACCGAACAACCATCGAATTTGATGGTTGTAAAACGCTCTGACGTTTATAACTGAAATACTCTTACGTGATTGGATGATATTGGCGGCCATATTCTATAATGTCATCTACTAGAAAGAGAGAGAAATAAAAAATCATGTGAAAGAGGGAAATAAGAGATTTGGTTGCTGCAATCAGATCTTTTATCTCCCTCTTTCACATGATTTTTTATTTCTCTCTCATTCTAGTAGATGACATTATAGAATATGGCCGCCAATATCATCCAATCACGTAAGAGTATTTCAGTCATAAACGTCAGAGCGTTTTACAACCATCAAATTCGATGGTTGTTCGGTTGTAACTCGCGCCGACACTCAAAGGTCTTGAACGGGCCGGTTGTTTCACCCGGTTGTCACGCTCGAAGGCATTGAACGGGGTTAGAGCGAAAAGTTGTACTTCGCGCGAAGGCCCTGAACGCGCCTCTGCGTTCCAGATAGAGCCTACCACAGACTTATTAGAGATACTAGAGCCTACACACAACACAGACAGACCAATATTTCCCTGCGTTCCAGATAAAGCACTGAGGCGCGTTCAGAGCCTCTGGGTGTAGTTGTCCGGTTGTTTTTTAACTCGCTCGAGGCGTTGAACGGATTGCAGCAACTAAATCTTTTATCTCCCTCTTTCACATTATTTTTTATTTCTCTCTCTTTCTAGTAGATGACATTATAGAATATGGCCGCCAATATCATTCAATCACGTAAGAGTATTTCAGTAATAAACGTCAGAGCGTTTTACAACCATCAAATTCGATGGTTGTTCGGTTGTAACTCGCGCCGACACTCAAGGTCTTGAACGGGCCGGTTGTTTCACCCGGTTGTCACGCTCGAAGGCATTGAACGGGGTTAGAGCGAAAAGTTGTACTTCGCGCGAAGGCCCTGAACGCGCCTCTGCTACTTTCTGAGGCTAACAGTGGGCTAAGTGGGTGCGCCCACGGGTGACTTTTTGTCACGGCGACAAAAATGTTTTGTAACTGTCACGTCACCCAGGTGCGCGCACGGAGGGCGGCAGTGACGAAACTTTTTTGAAATCGAAGCGTCCAGTGTTGCCAAGTTAGTGAATTTTCCACTAGTTCTGGTGGTTTGTTGGTGGGCTATTACGTTTCTGGTGGCTGGTGGTTTATTTACTGGGCATTAAATGTCAACAACTTATGAACTTCATCTAATGATATACTAGTCTGTCATCCCGAAATGTCACAATAGAGATTCCGCCTATCATCAGTAAAAAAAATATTAGAATAGGTAGTGTGTCTACACATTATTTGTTTTTTAATTACATATGTCATTTTTATGGAAAATATTAGCTTAATTTTTTTTTTGTATAAATTGTGTATTTTTACTTTCTTTTATGTTATTTGAAGTTGTGTTAAGTAATAAAAAAGATTTTTTAAAGAAATCATTTTTTAATGTTCGTTGTAGTGGTTTTTCAATATATTTGGTGATTATGAAGTCGACTTTTTATTATAAAGTACCAAGGGCGTAACCAATATTCTATGTAGGGGAGGGTGGGGCAGGTCATCATTACTGCATCGTCAAGATGAAAATAATAACCAGAATAAGTTAAGCATGCAACATTTCCTTTGATTATTAGGTGTAAGGTGTACCTTGTGGTGGGCATGCCAGTCTACTAGCGACCACTGGGGGGGCTAGCTGGCCCCTTAGACAAATGCCACAGGCTAACTTTCCCGCAGTCGCTCCGCAGAAAGAATGTATGAAAAAACATTAGCCAACGACAACCTCACGGTATTTTTTCCACAGCTAATATCATCTCCATACATTTTTTCTGCGGAACGACTGCGGAAAAGTTGGCATATGGCATTTGTCTAGGGGGTCTGCGGCCGTACCGCCTAACTCAAAGCGATCACTCGCTATCGTTATAGTGACATTAAAACAATAGTTTTAATGTCACAGGTGACATTTGAGCTATTGTTATTATGTCACGAAAGCGATAGCTAGTGATCGCAATGAGTTAGGCGGTAGCCCCCCTGGTCTATTTTCTACTTCTATAATAATATCATTATCAATATCGTCCTCATCTACATTTCGTTGAAGACGTTGACGCCATTTGCGTGCTTTTAAAAGTCGCAATGTAAATGATGAAATGACGAACTACGCAGAGTACAGCATTGCCAAGTCGGACTTCAAAAAATGCGTAGGCCCTGATTAGAAAATTACGTAGAAATAGTAAAGCATATGGGAAATTCATAGACCTACGTTTTTCGAGTATAATGAAGAGTAGGTTAGGTTAAAACAACTCAAAAATTATTTCTCGTTTATACATGATTACTTTTTTATCACCCCGGAAAAAAGGGACGCTTCAGAAGACGGTAAGTAGTAGAATGATTTAAATATGAATAAAAAAATTACTCACCTATTTAATTTTATATAAATCTAAAATATCCAAAAAATACTTAAAAATAACATTTATAAAACCACCGCGTTTGGAATATAGTTTCCACAGAAAAAAAGAAACTATGCAGTTACTCTTTTAATTTTTTATCCTTGCATGGGGAGGAGCTCCTTCATCTGTCCTTATATATATATAAATTATATATCCTTGAAAGAGCTCAAAGAGCCGGTAATCAAAGTTTCCTTAAATAAGAATCGACGGTATCCCACCATTCTGCTGTATGAAGATGCTTAGGTTTTGATTGTCCGTAAATTTTTTCTCATGCGTCTCCTCCTCTTTACACATAAAGCCGTCTTAAATATGCCTTCATATAGAGAAATGCTTCAGAAGCGTAGGTTTTATATAACTACTGCAAGAATAAAAACTTCGTTTGCTCATCGCTTTACAATATTTTTAGGACCCTACATTAAATGTCAACAACGGACACAGATGGACAGTGTCACGGATGGACTCGTCTTTCCCACTTTATTATAAATTTTATAATAAAGTGGGAAAGACGAGTCCATCCGTGACACTAGTCAGAGAGCCTAATGTTTACTGCTGAGGTATCTGCTATCCCATAATAGGCTAGATGACTAAAAAAATTTTTTTACACACTCACAAACAACACACATACTCACTCACACAGACACACATAGGTTCCTTATTAATAATTTGTATTTTTTATTTAATTTCTTCATTTAATATATATAAATTAATATCTTTTAAATAAGCTGGTACAGAAAACCCTTGATTTTTGTTAATATGTATAATATTCGCGTTACAGGTCTAACTTTCTTGAAAAAATAAATTATTCTTATTCTTTTCAAAAAGTATGTGTACAGCTCAATGTTACTTAAAATTATCAATAAGTAAATAATCCATTTTCTAAAAAAATAATGTAAGCAATAAATTCTTAAAATACGTAGATCTACGTAAAAAGTTTTCAGTTAAGACCTAAAAATACGTAGATCTATTTAGGTAAACAGAAATAGAGCTGGCAACACTTTGTCATCCGGGCGTCACCGGCTTGTCGCCGGCCAAAAAAGTCACCCAACTGTCACGTCGTAACGTGCGCGCACCTCCATACATTTCCATGGACTTAATGACGGCGACAAAATAGTCACGGCGACAAAAGTCACCCGTGCGCGCACCCACTAACATCTGGGTTGCGGTACGCATGACGATGATATCGATATTATCGCGATAACAGCCGGTCCGCATGAACGTTAGCGCGTTCACGACATCTGTCATGTGGTGTGGTCCGCATGAGAATAATTTTGATTATAGCGATCACAACGCTCACGCCCGCGGCCGTACCGCCTAACTCAAAGCGAGCACTCGCTATCGTTATCATGACATTAGAACAATACTTTTAATGTCACAGATGACATTAGAGCTATTGTTCTAATGTCACGAAGCGATAGCGAGTGATCGCTATGAGTTAGGCGGTAGCCCCCCCGGTCCGCATTCGTTAGCCCGCTTAAATCGACAAATGACAGTTTGTGGCAGATTATCATGCGGACCGACTTTTAGCCTCAGACTATAGAAAAAAAGAGGACTCGGCATAACGAACGTAGTTATAGGAATGTGATGTATTTCGACGGCATAGTTTCTGACATATTGGCATCTCTTTTTAACTTATGAGGATAATCATAAGTAAAAAAGGACAACAGTAGTTTTATCATTACCAAAAATGGCAACATTATCTTGGCGACGTCACAGAATACCTCACTGCGGCCGGTCGCCATGTTTTGTCACAGTACTCACAATGAACAACAAGTACATCAGTTGTCATCGCGACTTGTTTGTTTCAGTGTTTTGAAGAAAATTTTGTTATTAGGCGAAAATTGTGCTTGTTTAAAGTGTTGAACTTGCATAATACTGCATTTATTATGGGTAAGTGCAGTGTGTTAGGCTGCCGCATGAGCAAGCAAGCCGCCATCTTTGTGCCAGATTCACATTTAGGTATGCACGTTTTTTTCGTAGGTATTTCATGTCTATTCTTTTTTCCTTAGTCTGAGCTTTTAGCGCGCTAACGAAACTTCTAGCTAACCTCTTTCAGTTTTCCAAAAAAGTACTCTGCGAATTTATTACATCAGTACATAAATTGTTTTAGGCAGTAGAATATTATTACTCTACTTTCTCAGTACTTTCTAATTACTCTACTTTCTCAGTACTAGTCTGTTTTTAGTAATGTTGTATATCGGTTTTATTATTCAAACATTCTTTTTTTTCTAGATCTAGGTACTCTTTGTTAAAATCATGGAATTATTACTCAAACAGGAATGAGCTCTTGCTTAAAAAGCGTGCCGAGCGAGAGATATATAACTGTACCGTTTGTCTCTTTCGTAAGTTTTGTGACCACAAATTCTACAAAATAGGGTTTTTTTCTTAAAACAATAACATTCAACCTGAAAGATGCTTTTGAAAATTATAATATGCTTAATAATCGCGATTGTTCGAGATCGCTTTTAGCGACAAAGTTGCCCTTTGTACATTTAGTGTATTATTTATATGTTGACTTTAAACTGGTTGGTGTTGTACAACAAAGAAATATTATATTCTATTCTATTATTTCAAAATGAGTTGCGCAAAAGAACTATATCTGCTTTTCAATACAAGATGGGTTTTATTAACAAAATAATTATTTTAAAAATTATGAATGTCAATAATTGTCTTTCAATGAATGGGTCTTTCCAATCGGTATATTATGTTGAACCCACTGCCATATAACAGATAATGAAATATGTAAATGACGTATCGTGACCATGTTGCCAGTGGAGGACCTGACATGTGCAAGCTATTTCAGGACTATTTCTTATCAGTTTACACTAATTCTCAATCTAATAATCAATGTAATTTTATAACTGCTGACAATTTTATCGACACTATATCCACAATTGACATTGTTGATAATGCGAAGGAGTATTCTCAATGATGCGAAGAAATACTTTTGCAATTGATTTAATTACGAATTTACAAATTTAGCAGTATGACGATTACAATTGATGTGTTAGGTGCGGTATTCCAAGAACGAATGTCATTCTTCAACGGCCAGCAACGAATTCGAAATTCTTGACGTCACCATCGACGTCATCCTCAACATCGCAGCCGTCGGTTGGTAGTGAAGAGCGCTGTGCGTGCCTGCTCAAATGTATAAGCAATTACACTTTGAGGCGTAATCATTCCGTGATAATGTGATGTGTTTCAACATGCCCCCGGCCTTGAAAGACACGGCTTTCAATAAAAAAAACATGATGTGCGTGTGATGTTATTCTTCGGCTAACAGAGGACATATCTTCGAGAAAGCTCGTCGAATAACTCCAGCCTGAGTTCTGATGTCGGCCACTCTGGATATTCCGTCCTTCCCTGGAAAGACTGTGATTATTCTGCCCAGACGCCACTTCAATGGAGGCAGATGATCTTCCTTTATTAGTACCAGTGTGTCGGGCTTCAAGTCAGTCTGGCTAGTACTCTACTTGCGTCTTGTTTGCATCTCTGAGACATACTCTTTTGACCAACGAGTCCAGAAATGTTGGCGAATCTGTTCCACTCGCTGATAGCGTGACAGCCGATGTTCTGGCTTGTCTCTGAAGTCTGTGGTCAGCGGACGACCAACCATGAAATGAGCAGGGCTGAGGGGTTCAAAGTCGTGAGGATCTGCGGACATAGGACTTATAGGACGTGAGTTCAGGACGGCTTCAACCTGTGCTAGTACCGTACTAAACTCCTCGTAAGTGAGGTGCGAATTACCTACGACCCGACGCAAATGGTATTTGACGATTTTACCCCAGCTTCCCACAAACCACCAAAATGAGGCGAATATGGAGGTAGAAAATTAAATTCGATATGTTGCTTTGTAGCGTATTCAATTATATCCGATGAACAATTATTTAAAAAATGTTTAAATTCATTCATAAGACCAATGAAATTTTTACCGTTATCGGAATATATAACGGCAGGTTTACCCCGTTTGGAAATAAACCTTTTAAGCGCCAATAGGTACGCATCAGTCGACAAATCGCCTACGAGTTCCAATGTAACCGCGCGTGTAGAAAAACATATGAAAATGCAAACATAAGCCTTTACAGTTTTTGCACCTCTCCCTTTTCGGTTCAGAATATACACGGGTCCCATGTAGTCGACACCAGTGTGCATGAATGTAAAACCTGGATCAAGTCGTTGCATAGGAATATTACCCATAATAGGCGCTAGAGGCTTAGCTTGTATGCGCGAGCACCGAACGCAATCGTAAACAACTTTGTTTGCTACGTTTCTCCCACCAATAGGCCACCAGACTTCACGAAGTGCATACAATAACGCTTGATGTGCCGCGTGCAGTAACCCTTTGTGTTCGGCTTGGAATAGTAGTACTTAATGTAAAGTGATGTTTACTGGATATCATTATCGGATGTTTTTTATTATAAGCGTAGTTGAGTGAACTGCCTAGTCGACCTCCAACCCTAATTAAAATTTTAATCGAGAAATGGATTTAATTTTACTAAATTGTGTGATTTATCTAATTTTTTATGTTTAATCATAGTAGCATATGCGTCTGAAAAAGATTCTAACTGTGAAATTCTACTGAGTCACTACTAGTGATTCACTCAACTCGCTGACGCTCAGCGGACCGATGCGTTTGTTATCTTATGACGTGTGTTATGTATGAATCTTAAAAGGTAAGCACATGCGCGTTTCATTCGAATAAAATTGGAAAATCTATGAAATGGAAACCATTTAGCATTTTCATCAGAAATAAAGTACGTGTGTACAGCTAACGATTTAGTTTCTGGCAGGCCCTGTGAATCTAATTCTAAAATATGTGAATATTGAAAGTGTGGATCTAAAAGAAAGGGCGGGCCTTCCCACCATAGGCTACAATTCTGGAGTGTGTCGAGGCTAGTCCCACGTGACACCAGGTCGGCCGGGTTCTATTTGCCTGCCATGATGCCATGGAAGGTCCCGCGTGCGTTCCTGTATTTCAGTGGTTCTATTCTGAACAAACGTTTTTAAGAGGTTAGGATTCATGCGCAACCAACCAATAACAATAGTGGAGTCCGTCCAGAAAGTTAAACTATGAAACTGTAATAAAAGCGAATTTTTAATTTTAGTGTAAAACCTAGAACCTAATAAAGCTCCACACAGTTCTAGCCTAGGTATTCTAGTGGGTGTGATAGGAGCCACCTTACCCTTTGAGCATAATAATCTCATGGTCACTGTGCAGTCAGTATTTATCGTGCGCACATATGCACATGCACCATAGGCATGTTGGGAGGCGTCAGAAAAAATGTGCAATTCGATACGTTCTGCCTTAACTCCTACGACATGACGTGGCACTCTGATGTTACTGAGTAATGAAATATTACTTTCGAATTGCTCCCAACTACGGATAACATCAGCGGGCAAAGGGTCATCCCATCCTATTTTCAATAACCGCAGGCGTTGTAATAATATTTTTATAATATTTGAACTAAGTAGTCCCAACGGGTTAAATATTTTTGAGACTTTAGACAATATGTTGCGTTTAGTTACATGTTCGTAATCATGTTTAAATTCTGTCTTAAAATGAAGCGTATCAGAATTGTTAACTAAGGTCATATGACCTAGTCTTTCATACTTGTGAATGAAGTCACTATATAATTTTTTATAGGTAGGAGCGTTAGCCAATCGTTTCTTGAGTGAATAAAAACAATGAGCAGCTTGAGAATAGGATTCGCCTAATTTGGTCACATCAGTTCCAAATGGTAAATGTACACAGAATCTCCCCTCGCTAGTGTGAGTGGTAGTTCTGGTGAAGTGCTCCTCACATGCCGTCTCCTCGTCACTGAGTGCCTGACTAGTAGGCGTTGCCTCCTCAAGGTCCCAAAACCTTTGTTGTTGTGCGTCTGGGGATTGTGTCATATTACACGAGACTTGTGTGCGTTTATTAGTCTTATTATTTGTGTAAATAGGTCCAGACATAACCCAACCAAGTTTGGTATTTTGTAAGAAGGGACCGCTCGGCAAACGGATTCTCCCTTCATCAAGCAGTCCCCAAAAATAATCTGCCCCTATTAAAATATCTATGGGATGTGATTCCAAAAATTGGGGATCAGCCAAATAAATATTATTTGGCAATTAAATGGTTGCTTGTGTGTGAAAGATGGCATCTTAGAACTTATGTGTGGCAGTACTAAGCACCGTATACGTAAAGTGTAGGACTCAGATGACAGTGACCTAATCGTGACGTCACATGCCTCTGTGCATTGTGTGACCAAGTTCCCTACACCCTTGATTTTATGAGTGGACTGTAAAATTTGTGTGTGTAATTTTTCGCATAATGCTTTTGTGATGAAACATCTTTGGCTACCATTGTCCAAGAGCACCCGAACCACATGGAAATTGTTGTTATTGTCACCGACTTCGACTAGCGCCGTGGATAACAAGACCGGTTCACTGAAAGTTATGTGTGCGTTTAATGCATCGTATTGTTGTGAGCCCGGCTTATGCGCATCAATGCCAAGTGGTTCGCGCGACTCCTTGTCTAATGGTAATAGTGCCAAAGAGTTATTTTGCGTGTTACCGTTAGACTCGTCGCACTCGCGGTGTAGCAGTGTGTTGTGCTTTTTCAAACACTTCTTGCAAGGCCCGAACATACAGTCAGTGACTGCGTGACCAGCGCGCATGCAATTACTACATAATTTATGTTGAGTAATTAACTCATATTTTTTAGTTATGGACAAGTCTAAGAATTTTTCACATGAATACAATGGATGATATAAGCTACACATAGGGCAAGGTTTCTGAAAGGTGTTCCTTTTTTGAAGCGTTTTACTAGGATGTGAATAAGAAACGTTGCAGTGTACCTTATTGGAAATATTTGTGTGTGAAATATTATGTGTGCGCTTTGATCCGTCTTGTGTGCCTTTGCTATGAGTAACTATTAGCGTTTCAAGCATGTTTGCTCTGCGGCCAAGAAGTTCAAGTAAATTGCTCACTTTCAACCCTAACTTAAACTCGCCAGTTTTTTGAGAACAAAGTGTGATTTTATGTTGTTCCCATTCTCTTTCGCTTGTGAAATCCAATTTAGAGACTATAATGAATAAAATAAGTGTGTCCCAATATTCTGTTGGCTCACCGAGTATTTTTGTAAATTTTTTAAAATGACGTCGATGAGCTTTCTTATTAAAACTGGCGATTCTTTAGTTAACGGTTGAATCGAAAATAAGGCCTTGACGTGATTGTGCACTAATAGTTCACTATTATCGTACCTATTAATGAGTAATTCCCATGCAACGTCATAATTGAAGGCAGAGAATTCGAGCGAGTCTATCACTAATTCTGCACTACCCTTCAACGATGATTTTAAATAATGGAACTTTTGAATTGAGCTAATTTGTGTAGAATTATGAACCAAAGAAAGAAAGGTATCACGAAACTCTAGCCAATTTTCGTAAGTACCATCAAATGTAGGCAATGTGATAGTAGGTAGCTTTACTAACTGTAAGGCAGGCGCATTGGAATTCTCAGGGACCTTGTCGTCTGAAAGCATACCCTGGGCTTTAGCGATGATATGGTAGTATGTGGTCTCAAATTCCTCTCGGTACTCTAATTGCTCATCAATATCATCGCTACGCTCTTCGATTTTGGTTTGAATTTCGTGAAATTCTGATAAAAGAGATGATGCCCCTTGTATGCGCAATTTAAATTCTGCTTTAAATACAGTAGAAGGTTGTGCAACAAAATTAAATGACTCGACATATTTTTGCAATTTTGTTAAGCGACCTTTAATAACGCCTCGTTTACGATTAAGAGCAATACATTCACTATCCAATTTTGATGGAGATTTACACGGAGACTTAGAGGGAATCATTAAATTAGAAGCACTGGGGTCAGTCATTTTGTGGTGGTATGTAAAAAGCCGAGGTACTCACGATTTGCGATACGCCCAAACTGCGAAACTGGTAAACAGCAATGCACTACCCGGTTGACTTTTCCCCTGGAATTGATATGAAGTACGATATTAGCACAGGCGATGTGAAAGGTTGTGGGAATCCTGGTTGGCACGTCTTACCGCTATTATTTTTCTGGTCTCTTTTCCTTGAAGATCCGGCTCGAAGGACCAAAATATGTTGATAATGCGAAGGAGTATTCTCAATGATGCGAAGAAATACTTTTGCAATTGATTTAATTACGAATTTACAAATTTAGCAGTATGACGATTACAATTGATGTGTTAGGTGCGGTATTCCAAGAACGAATGTCATTCTTCAACGGCCAGCAACGAATTCGAAATTCTTGACGTCACCATCGACGTCATCCTCAACATCGCAGCCGTCGGTTGGTAGTGAAGAGCGCTGTGCGTGCCTGCTCAAATGTATAAGCAATTACACTTTGAGGCGTAATCATTCCGTGATAATGTGATGTGTTTCAACAGACATTGACCCTTCAATAGTAAAAAAGTACTTGAAAAACCTTGACCAGACTAAGGCTGCCGGTAGCGACGGGATTCCGTCTATATATATTAAGATTTGCGCGGAGGAACTATCGTTACCGTTGTCTATTATTTTTAGGCGGTCCATTGATGAAGGCTGCTTTCCTGAAACATGGAAGGAAGCGTTCGTCACCCCGGTTCATAAAAGCGGTTCAAAACAAAACGTAGAGAATTACAGGCCGGTCTCTATCTTGTCCTGTTTCGGCAAGGTGTTCGAGCTAATTGTCCACGACCAGCTTTACCCGGTAGCTGCTGCTTGTATTCCGAGCTCTCAGCATGGATTTATGCGTAAGCGATCCACTTTTTCCAACCTCGTCGTATTCACTGATTTTGTTTCACGGAATATGGATGCTGGTCTACAAATCGACACTGTGTATACAGACTACTCGAAGTGTTTTGACCGAATAGATCACAATATACTTATATCCAAGTTACTTCGCATCGGGGTGCATGGCGATCTACTTCGTTGGCTGGAGTCCTATCTTCGTAATCGTCTGCAGGCTGTGAGGATTGGCATTTTTAAATCAAATTTATAAATGATCCCGTCAGACGTCCCGCAGGGGTCTCACCTGGGACCACTGCTTTTTAATATCCATCTGCACGACATTGAGTTGTGTCTCAGACACTCTCAAATACTTTTGTATGCTGATGATAGTAAGATTTTTATGCCGATCCGGTGTATTGCTGACTGCGAAAATCTTCAATCAGATTTATTGAGGCTTTCTGAATACTGTACGCGCAATCGCTTGGAACTCAATGTCAAAAAGTGCCAAATAATTACCTACGCTAGGAAGCGCAGTGTTTTATTGTATGATTATCAATTTGATGGCTGTATGATTCCTAGGGTTAGCCTAGTCCGTGACCTTGGGGTTATGTTGGATAGTAAGCTGTCATTTGTTTCCCATTTTGAATTTATTTTGCAAAAAGCTCATAAGATGTTGGGATTCCTCCACAGAAGTTCCAAGCCATTTAAGAAAATTCAGTCCCTGAAAATATTATATTTCGCATACGTGCATAGTATTGTGGAGTATGCTTCACCAGTATGGTCCCCAACTTACGTCACACATAGGGCTCGCATCGAATCAGTTCAGCGTTGTTTCACTCGACGTTTAAACTATCGCCTTGGAAAATATAAAAGCTACGAGGAGAGACTTATTGGTTTTAGGATGCACTCTCTGGAGGACCGTCGTATGGTCGCGGATATGAAGTTACTCTATGATGTAGTCAATGCTACACTGGACTGCCCGGCGCTCACATCACGGGTTGCTCTTTGTGCCTGTACTATGCGCACAAGGCGGAAAAGCTCACTTTATGCTGGGTCAGCTCGTTCAAATTACGCCAAACATTCCGTATTGTATCGTATCATACATACTTACGAGGATAGATTTGGTGATACAGACATTTTCTTTCTGACTCGCAACCAATTTGTTAGCCATATCTCAAACCATTTGCCCCAGTTCTCTAATAGTCAGTCAGAGTAGTCACACTCATTACATCCCACGCATAAACAAGTACACTCACACTCACTCACACACGTTATCCACAACAAAATGACACACATTCTTCTATTATTATAAAAATCTAACGTTCATTTTCTGTTTTGGCAGTAATCTAATTCTTGTTTTTTAATGTATGTTTTGGAACTTTTCACAAGATCCATTAATGTCTTTTCTTAATATTAGTCTAATTAAATAATTAAGTACGTCATCTGTAAATTGTAATTCGACAAACTTAATTATTGGCTGTATATGTTATTAATTTTATGATTGTAAACCAAATAGACTTATATGCTGTTAAGTTTGCTTAGTGAAATAAATAAATAAATATGTCAACTTGTCAAAAATGAGTCAACACTAAAATCTCTCTGTGATATTTAAATACATACCTAGTAAAAGAATGAGTAATATTTTAAGAAAAGAATTAAAAACACATCAGTGTGAGTCGAACTGTTTCAACAATATTTAAAACTTTTGTGGTTTCGCCAATATCTTGAACAGAATGTTAATGCCAATTCCTTTTTCCTAATAACTTAACATCGCATCGTGTAAGCTAAACATTAAATAACTAATATAAATTACTTTTATTAAAAAAAATTAAAAATTGCGATAATATTTAGGTTAGGTACATACCATGTGGTCACCCTACTACAATGACAACGAAAATTACTGACATTGACAAAGAATCGATGTTGCAATATAACATTTTTTGAATACTACCACTAGAATATTTCCTGGACGTAAAATCATAGTGTTATAATTATTAATAGTAGGCTAAAATGGTAATTTAATTTATTTTATGTTATAATTATTAAAAAAAAAACAATTTAGATATTTTGGGCGTTAAAAGTAATTAAAATAAACAATAATAAAAAATCTTTATATACCAATAGTTGTTTCATAACTACTAAATTATAAAATATACAACAGTAGCAACACTGTGGGAAAGGGATAAAAGGTACAGTTATTGCGATCTCTCTCGGCACACTTTTTCGTTTTCAAGTGTTTAGTCTTTATTGATATAGAAATAAAGTCCAAATTTGAACAACAATATTTTGAAGAGCTCATTCCTGTTTGAGTAATAATTCCATGGTTAAAATAGGAACGTATTTATGTTTGTGTTCTGTGTTCCCTTTAAGGTATTTGTGTTCTGTGCTCTCGTTCTCCCTTCCATATCTCTATATTCTCTATATAGTTTGTGCTTCCTTCCGCCGACGCTGTGTACTACGGTAGTCGTTATGCATTGTGATGTGATTATTATTTAAATATTCTTGTAAGTGAACATTAAAAGTGATTAGAGAGTGAGACTCAGAGAACATTTTATTATTCCACAATCTCCAACACTCTTATGAACCATGAACCATCACAAATTATATAACGAACTCTGTTTACACACAACAACACATAATGCTTACCGTTGCAATCTCTGTTTTGTTGTTGTGGAGTAAAAGAAAGCTCCACTACTCTGTTATTTTCCTCATCCCTCACAGTAAGCGGAACCAGTTCAACCAAATCCATTTTTCTTAACTTTTTATAAATAATTTATTATCTCAAAAGTTCAAAATACTTTTGCATTGGCGGTTTAATTTGACACTTTTGACAGTTCGCTCACAACGATAACGCTCAGAGCCATAGATATAGAATGGAATAGATGGGCTATAAAAGCCGTCAAACATGAGGAAAAGAGATAAACTTATACACATTGCCAAAGGAAAGAAGAAGACGGCATCATTTTTTTTTGTCTTTGTCACCGTATATAGGTGAAACTGGTAGTGGGGATTGTTTATCACCAGCGTCTGGTGCTAAACAAATACGTGGATGAAATTTGTTTAACAGTTATTTAACAGTTTAATTAGTGTAATTGTGAACTATTTGAACATTTAAATCTTGGTGCACTGCTCCGCTTTAGGTTGTAATAGTTATAGTGCTAGAAAACAGGAAAATATAACCTTTACAGGTAAGACCTAAATTGTGTCAATATTAAGCGCCAAAACTATTTTTTAAATTATAAATACAAGTTATATTGCAATATTTTATCCTTCTACTATGGTTCTCAATCATATTATGGGATTAAACATGAAATTTCAAACTAATTATAAGGTTACTATTAACCTAATAAGTTAAGAATGTCGCCATTCAATAAGGTCACCTATACAACCAACGCGTATAACATTTTGCCGGGTTATAATGATACCAGTCGCTACGACAATTTTTCCTTGATTCGTAGGTAATTTGTTACGTTAAAGGGAACTCACATATTAGTTTCTGTGTTACATTAATATTGACATTTAAGTATAAAATTTTGAGCATTTTAGATAACAAAGGTAATTCTTCTATTTGCTTGTTTGTCTGTATTTAACAGATTTCCTTCGGAGATAATTACTCGAAACAGTTGGGTTAAAGCTACTGGTCGATTGAATTGGCAGCCAACCAAGCATACCCGAATGTGTTCTAAGCATTTTGAACAACAGTGGATTCAGAAAAACAAAAAAGGCACTTTTCTTGGGAGTGGTGCTATTCCTAACTTTTTTTACAGGTCAGTAACTTATACATATTATATCTACAAAGTAAATACCCTATCAAGCCGAAACCTATATTTATTTTTCACAGACCCAACTATTTGTATAAGTGATTTCAAAATTAATTTTACAGTTTTGGATTAATGACACCAAATTTTTTATAAGAGTATGTTAACATGGGTAGGTACCAAATTCTTTTCTACTATTTTGAAATGGCCAAAAATATTATGAATGGTTTGATTTTGGACATTTCCTATTTACATAACAAGTCTGACCATTAGTACAGATACAGTTTACAAATTTCTTAATTATTATTTTTAATGTTGTAAAATTAGCACCTGCTTTTATTTTTAACCTGTATACATATTGTTTCAGGACGCATCGTTGTTGGGTTTCGGTTCAAATTTGAATACGCCCCGAAAGAGAAAAATGCGGCTTCAAATGCTGCGTTTGAAACAATCATCGAGGACATCAAGTAAAAAACTACGGGCAGTGCGTGAATCGCTTAGACGATTGGGAAAAAAAGTAGCCAAACTTGAAAATGTGTTAAGTGATTTGAAGTGTAAGTTAATGATGCAAAATGAGCGGTTGGACATTTTAGATACTGTAGGAGAAACCAATAGAGATTTTCTGAAAATATTATTAAGTACATACATTCCCTTTTGCACCAATGCTTAGAAAAATTGTTAAAAAAAATTTTTTACTGAAGAGTTTACGCATAATCACTACCCGCTTTTGATGAAATGTATTTGTAAAAAATATTTAAATACGCGAATTCATTGCTAATACGCTGTATTCGATGACAATAACGGAGTTATTGAAATCTAATTTTAGAAAATGTTTATTTAAAATTTTATATTTATACATTTTCTAAATCTTCACATATTTTTTTTTCTTTTTTTTTTAAAACGTCGCCCCACACTAGGATTTTCTCCTGTGTCGTGGGTGCAGTTACAAACATAGAATATCACATGCACATACGCCCAGACCGGAACAAATTTCTGTAGGCCATACAAAACATTTGTCCCGTACGGGAATCGAACCCGCGACCCGTTGCGCAGTAGGTGAGCACTCGACCTCTGCGCTAAACGTGTCGTCATATATTTAGTAAATGTATAAATATTGGATTTTAAATAAATTGCAGAGATAAAGAAAAAACAATGATATTGCCCGCTGTATTCTTAATCAAGCGTCGATCTTCGCAAGGTACCTAGCTGGCAAAAGCTGGAAGTGAGTGGTCGCGGATCGTACTCAGTGGCGAGCACTTGGAGAGGCCTATGTCCAGCAGTGGACGCGTGTGGGCTGATGATGATTCCTAATATTTTTTCTTATATTTGTAAAGATGTTTACATAATAGCTTAAATAATTAAGTAAAATGTTTTAAAACTAAATATACTCGAGTAAATCCGAAAAGTGTAGTTTTATTTAAAAGTGTAAATAACTTTAGACTGCGAAGGTTGAATGAAGAATACAATAAAAAAATTCGCAACTTCCTCCCACTTTTATTTTTTGAAACATATTGTTGAGCGAAGGGCGCTCATTAAAATGTCTCAATAAAAATACGTAGATCAACCAACCTTTTTACCACTATAAACATAAAGTAGGGTAAAACTTAAAGCAACACTGGTATACCCATCTACTTTAGGCAGGTATGACGTCATCTATGTCTGTCCCTTACGGGTATACGGTCACGTCCTATCTATTCATTCTTTATCTAAGCTCAGAGCAGAGGCGCGTTCAGGGCCTTCGCGCGAAGTACAACTTTTCGCTCTAACCCCGTTCAATGCCTTCGAGCGTGACAACCGGGTGAAACAACCGGCCCGTTCAAGACCTTTGAGTGTCGGCGGGAGTTACAACCGAACAACCATCGAATTTGATGGTTGTAAAACGCTCTGACGTTTATGACTGAAATACTCGTACGTGATTGGATGATATTGGCGGCCATATTCTATGTCATCTACTAGAAAGAGAGAGAAATAAAACATCATGTGAAAGAGGGAGATAAAATATTTGGTTGCTGCAATCCGTTCAACGCCTTTGGGCGAGTTAAAAAACAACCGGACAACTACACCCAGAGGCGCTGAACGCGCCTCTGTGTTCGTAAACGTCGCCCGACGACGCTCGATTACGTACTGGCCGTTCGAAAACCCCCGGTGTGAACGCACGACGATATGTATAGCCTAGCCGTTCCTAAACCTCGCTCGACGACGCACCGGTCGCCCCGTGAAATGGGTGGGTGAAAATCGCCCTGACGTTTATTTGACAGATGACATGTCCGTTAATTCGGCCATTTCCTCCTTTTTGTAATAATTTGTAAACAATTTCATTTTGTATTATCGTAGATATACACGGTTATTTTTTTATCACCCTGGAAAATTTTAGGGACGCTTCAGAACACATCCAATATTATATAAAAAAAATGAAATAAAAAATTTAAAAAAAATAAAAAAATCTCTAAAAATGCTGCTCTCAACTAGTGCACCATTTTTTGTATTTTTAAAAAAATTAATATAAAATTAAGGAGGGGGGTTATTTTTTTTATTTATATTTAAATCATTCTAATACCATGTCGTGAAGCGTCCCTAAATTTTCCAGGGTGATAAAAAAATAACCGTGTATAATTACTCGGATGGATTTTGTAATTTCATAAATATGAAGACAATAGAAATAGTTATAGAAAATTGATACATTATTATGAATGAAAATGGCATTGTTTATATATGAGATGGATATTTGATTAATAATTTCTATGAGCGAAGTTCTAATTGATCAAAACAAGTAAATAAAACTGAAGCAAAATTTATAAATTTTAGGTTATTTTGACATCAAAATGACATTTGACAGCCAAAGCCTACGATGTCGTTCTAAAACGTCCGACAACGAGCGTCGTCCTCTCTAGGGCGATCGCCCGACGTCGAGCGATGGTTTACGAACGCAGCCCTGGGGCATGGTCGATGTTAGCGCAAAATGGCGGCTTCAATGACGTCATGACAGATGTCGTGAACGCGCTAACGTTCATGCGGACCGGCTGTTATCGCGATAATATCGTTATCATCGTCATGCGGACCGCAACAATGACGTCATTGAAGCCGCCATTTTGCGTTTACATCGACCATGGCCCAGAGGTACCTGATTATAGATACTGATTTTTCGTGCTGAATTTTGACACATCCGTTACTTAGTCCAGCCACTTAAAATTTTGAATAATATAATCAGAATTGGCTAATACTATAAATATCTTTCAATAATTTTTTTAAATCGCTGAAAATCCTTTTTGATTCATGAAAAAAAGATTCCAAATATCAAATTTGAAAGCTGTCAAAAAGTGGTATCAGAGGACCCATCTATTAACATGGGTATTTGAACGCGAATTTTACGCTCGTGGAGGAAGCTGGCAATCCACGTACTGTGGGGCTAGCACGCAGGAGAATCGAAAATCGAATCGAAATCCGAATCGAGGAGTTTGTATGGCAATTTTATTAGTTCTGCTACTCACCGCCGTGGCGCTAATAAAATTGCCATACAAACTCCTCGATTCGGATTTCGATTCGATTTTCGATTCTCCTGCGTGCTAGCCCCACAGAACTGCGCGGGTAATCCGTATGCCGGAAGCTTGGAAAGAAAAGCCTTGTGCCAGACTCTATCAAAAGCTTTGGCGATGTCGAGACTAATAGCCACCGATTCGCCGCGCTTATCGATAGATTCACCCCATTTGTACAAAAGGAACGCTAGAAGGTCACCTGTGGGGCTAGCACGCAGGAGAATCGAAAATCGAATCGAAATCCGAATCGAGGAGTTTGTATGGCAATTTTATTAGTTCTGCTACTCACCGCCGTGGCGCTAATAAAATTGCCATACAAACTCCTCGATTCGGATTTCGATTCGATTTTCGATTCTCCTGCGTGCTAGCCCCACAGAACTGCGCGGGTAATCCGTATGCCGGAAGCTTGGAAAGAAAAGCCTTGTGCCAGACTCTATCAAAAGCTTTGGCGATGTCGAGACTAATAGCCACCGATTCGCCGCGCTTATCGATAGATTCACCCCATTTGTACAAAAGGAACGCTAGAAGGTCACCTGTGGGGCTAGCACGCAGGAGAATCGAAAATCGAATCGAAATCCGAATCGAGGAGTTTGTATGGCAATTTTATTAGTTCTGCTACTCACCGCCGTGGCGCTAATAAAATTGCCATACAAACTCCTCGATTCGGATTTCGATTCGATTTTCGATTCTCCTGCGTGCTAGCCCCACTGTTGACCGTTTAGGACGAAATCCATACTGTCGGTCATTAAGTAACGAGTGACCTTCCAGGTAACGGATCAGCTGGGTATTTAGGATCCTCTCCATGATTTTGCACAAAATGGAAGTGACGGCTATAGGACGATAGTTAGCCGGATCAGAACGATCTCCCTTTTTGGGAACCGGCTGGACATTGGCCTCTTTCCAAGATTTCGGCACACAACCAGCAGAGAACGACAGACGGTATAGACGCGTCAGGACCGGAGTCAACTCCGCTGCACACTTCTTAAGAACAATCGCAGGAACGCCGTCTGGTCCACTTGCCTTTCGAGTATCGATCGACTGGAGCTCCGCCCGCACATCACGCTGTCTGATACGGATATCGGGCATGGTGCTGCCACAATGGGACAGTTTCGAAGGTTGTGCACCACAGTCATCGACACGGGAATGAGCCGCGAAGAGTTTTGCCAGGAGGTCGGCTTTCTCCTGCGGCTGATGAGTAAGTGAGCCATCGGCATGTCTCAGCGGTGGCAGCGAGGGTTGGCAGAAGTTTGATTGCACAGCTTTGGCCAGGCGCCAGAAAGAACGGCTACCCGTAGGGTGCGCAAGCATGTAATGTTTATAGATTAAATCAGTGATAAAACTAGGGCCTTTTCGTCGGGGTTCTGTAGAAGTTTACAAGACCATTATAGTGCTAATCATAAACACTAATTAGAGGCTCCAAAACGTTCTCAGGACCTTTATAGTATAAAATTTTGCTACTTGGGGAAGTAGGGGTGCGTTTCCCCGATCACCTCCACGTGTGCGTGGGACCTGCGATGGACCATGGACCCAGTATATATCGTATGCTTGGACGATCGCAGATCTCACGCCGAGGCACCCTGGGCAATGAGTGACAATAACAGGGCGTTCCCTGGTAATCAGCTAAGAGCCGCTGCTTCCTCTGCCTTTTCCCAAACCTTCATGCCACCAACTCATATGCTGACCCCATCGTCCCAAAATCAATTTTAACAGGCAAGAATCTATTTGATTCCATACGAAGCAAAATATCTTCAATTCCACCTGCAAGTGAACTTACCATCCCAAAATCGCTAGTTACTACTAAGACACAGTTTATGCAACCGAATGAACTTCACGTTACTGCTCCACCCAAACTACAGCCCTGTCTTAACTAAGACAATCCTAAGAGGAATGCTGCCACTTCTTGTCTTTATTGAAAAGAATGTGACAGCTTGCCACTTAAGATCATCCAAAGCTAAGCGACACGGTTAGTGCAATTGACCATTAATGTCTTCACCATTTAACGAAATTGCTGAGTTACTATCATACAGCGAACTTAGTTAAGAGCTTTTAATAGACAAATTAATAACATACAAATAGAAGACATAAGCATGGACTTAATAATCAAAACCATAAACCAATTATTAAATCCATGGACATAAATGACAAGTTGGAAACACAAGATGAGTTAAGCTGAACGCACATATGTCCGCGCCGCACGCGTCGAATGTCGTCCGCGTCGCATTTTGGAATTCGTTGTCCCTACCTATGAAATTATATGAAACCTCGCACATTTGGCCGCCCCGTACGCGCCGAATTTAAAAAATGCGGTAGGTGTCCGGGTATTGAAAAACGCATGCAGATGACGTCATTTAATGCGGCGCGTACGTCGCGTGCGGATATCTGCGTTCAGCTCGCAACCTTCATACACGCTGGAATGCAATCGACGTTTTGCATTTACAAATCGATAACATTCTTGATTCAAGGTTCTGAGGCACAATATGATAAACATCGGAATTATTAATACCGTCTTAATTTTTAGTTTTAATTTGTTAGGTATTCTTTTCTACTGGAATTTACTATATTCATTAATGTGATTTGGATAAATAATATTGCATGGTATAATATCTGAAGGTTTGAGAGGCACCGAAAGCTGAAATACAGACTTTAGCCTAGTTCGGCTGATGATGCCAAAATTCAAAGAAAGTTATTTGTCTTTCATACAAATGGATCAATTTATTGTAAAAATATTTGGAAACAATAAAATGTTATTATTATTCTACTTATAAGAGGTCCTATAAAAATATCAAATATGTATCTGCAGCAGAGCTTTCCTTCACATGGAGGGCGCGACCAAGACCTTTGAATCTATTTACAAGGCAGCAGAGAAACAAGATGGATAGACTGTATGCTTAAACAAGATACACAAGATCTTACACAAGATGGATAGCCTGTATGTTTAAAAGCAGAACTATTACCGCCGACGCGATGTCATGGGCGAGTCTATGAGTGCCAGGGAAAGAAGAGGATGCCCGCAACGAGGCGTGCTCTCACCACTACTGTGGAGCCTAGTAGTAGATTCATTGATCTCACAACTGAATGAAGGACCATTTCGCACAATAAGCTATGCGGATGACTTCATACTGTTCTTAGACCTGAATAACTTTAACAAATTCACAATGATTGCATTATAAGATCATCATCGTAACAGTTAACTTAAAATCAGTAAGTTGCTAAGGAGTTGGATATTCCGCAGACTATTACTTGATGCTGCAGTATCAGGTTCAGAGTTTAGGTTATCATGCCACAGAAATACTACAAAAGAAACAGTACTGATGAGTGAACAGATCTCCGTAAATTATAGCTAAGAACCATCTCGATCACACGTCAGCTTTCAAAATACAAAATCGTATCGCACAATCGGGTCTATCGTTTGGAAGCTATGATGCCACACATAAAATTTCGTAACAATCGGTCGAGCCGTTTTTGAGTTTTGGCGAGACTAAGGCCCATCACACACCGCTGGAAGCGCGGCGGAGCGCATTTCAAGACACCAATTTAATATAAACTGTAACATCTGGGACTTACAGTCAATAATTGCATTACTCGCACTCATGCTCTTGTGGGCGCTCCGATACCCGTGCGCGTATTCGTGTAATGCAATAGGCTAGATGACAAAAAAATTTTTTTTGCTTTAATAGAAGCTCATTCATGTAATAAACAGAAAGAAAAAATCGGTTTTCGAATAACTATAAAAACAACCAAGATATAAGGTATTAAAGATTTTTCTCCATCTCTTTCTAGCAAAACGGCAATTTACATGGAGTTTATATGGCCGTATTCAACGATGACGTCACGGTTGATGTCGGATCTCTCTGTCTAATCGCCTTCAAATTAACAAAATAAAATGCTTGTATCTAATGTATTTCTAAGCAGATTTTAATTCTAATTTCACAGGACTGCATCTTTTTCTACGGTATTTGAATATTTAATGACGAGACGTAACAATTAAGAATTCAGTCATCATCCCAGTCATCATTTTGTGAGAGATATGCAAGGCCGTTTGTCCAAGACGTTAAGTCTTCCAGCGGTGTGCGCTGGGCCTAACGAACGGTGATTTATTTATACATGTTTTTATTTAATTTGCCATGGTATGTTTGTTTGGGTGAAATCTTGCAACTCAATTTTGAAGCAGACATCTTCAGCCGATTGAGCTGAAATTTTGTATACACTTTTAGTTTGGACGACAGCATGGTTAGCTATGTGGCGTCCATGGATTTAATAATGGTGGCGTCATTCTAAATCCAACATGGCGGAACACCCTAGATGGCGGACTACTTATTTTCAATGCACTCCTACAATATGGGTATCAAATGACAGGGCTTGCTGAGATTATCTAGAAAAATAAAGTTGCGTCACTCTAAATCCAATATGGCGGACTAAGTTTTTTACGCTTTCCTACAATAGGGATATCAAATAAAACGGCTCGACTTGCATAATAGAAAATATTATTTTTTTAAATTAAATTCCAGATGGCTGCCGTCACAAAATTAAAAAATATAAAATAAATTAAGTTTAAAAAACATTTTTAAAAACAAGCGTTTATTCTCTAAAAAGAGAGAATAAACTTGACACCATTTTTTATGATATCGACTTACCTATGTAGATTCTCTGACTTAGAATCAGTTTTCGACACTATATTGCCACGGACTACACACATCACATAATCATGGGTGACTTTAATACAGATTTATCTTGTAATTCTTCTGATTCCCGCAAGCTCCGTTCTATAATTGACTGCTCAAACTTTGTGTTCCTCCCCTTAGATCCCACCCATCATAACGCTTCTTCTCCTGATACTTGGATTGACCATTTATTATCACGTCCTCTCCAGATCATGTTATAGATCATGGTCAGCTACTTGCTTCAGGCTTCTCCCGACATGATCTTCTATTTGTATGTTATAAGGCCAAACCACCTAAAATTCCATCCAAAGTGATACGTATGAGAAACCTCGCCAGATTAAACATTAAACAACTAAAACTTGACGCTCATGGTATCGACTGGGCACCCTTGCACAGTGCTCCCTCAGTTGACGATAAGATGTCGATCTTGAACTCAGAAATTATCAAGTTATTTCATCACCATGCACCTCTTGTGGATATCAAGATCAAGCGACCACCGGTTTCTTGGATATCTGAGGATATACGCTCAGCTATGCGTAAACGTAACAATGCCTTCAGTGCTTTTAAGCGCTGTCGCACCGATAGCCATTGGGACGCTTATAAACTGGCAAGGAATCGTTGCAATCAGATGGCAAGAGCTGCTAAACGCCGCTATATTCATGAAAATGTGCTCAATGTTAATTCAGGGGATGCCTGGAAATTTCTCAAATTACTTGGATTCAGGGGATGCCTGGAAATTTCTCAAATCACTTGGATTCAGCAAAGACACCGTCTGTTTCTGTTAAGCCCGCGTTTCCTCTGGAAGAGCTGAACAATCACTTCGCAAATACACTTAGTATACCTACCCACACCAGACTCGCAACCATCTCCAACATCTCTAGTGCCCATCACTCTCCCCATTCCAGACTTCTTTTTCGATCTTGTTTCAGAGGTCGAGATGACGAAGATCTTTCATTTCATAAAATCCAGGGCAGTTGGCTGTGATGATATCAGCCGTACTATGTTTTCGAGATCCAGCTAGCTCTGTTGCAGCAACTTTGCTGCAGTTGAGCCCTGAAATGGTGGATCGACGAACTCTGAAACTTGTCCGACAAACTTCGACAAACTGCCGCCTATCTATATCAGCAAACAGATTTTGACTAGGTCGTTTCGTTGTCGAGATCTGTGTGTGGTAACGTTACCCCAGCCGAGCCACACATATCTCTGAAACATGCAAGCGACAAACTCTGAAACTTCTCGACAAACTCTGACAAACTCTAGACATTATAGCGGCATACTCAAACAATCTATTTTTCTGACCTATGCAATGACCTATGCAAACACAGATAATTTCGTAAGAATCAGTCGAGCCGTTTTTGAGTTTTAACCAGACTAACGAACGGCAATTCATTTTTATACACGGTGTTTCATAATAACCAATAAATAATCAATGCGTTATCTAAAACTAATTATTAAATTGTGTTACACGTAATGTCATTCAACCCAAAATGTTCATGTAAATCATAGACATGATGATGATACTATGATATACATGAAAATTTTGGCTTTAATGACAAATGACATTACGTGTAATAGTCTAGTTAACAAGTGCCTTTTTGGTCAACTTTTTTCAGCAGTCTCCGAAAATTATGAGCGAGGTGTCATTCGATTCGGAATGGCATCTAGATGATTTTTGAAAAAAATGAAGTTTCGCAAACAAAAATTGCAAAAGTTATTAACAATTAACTAAAAAAAAGGGGGTTTAGTTTTTTGCAAATATCTCAAAAACTAATAAAGATTTTTCAAAATAAAAAAATGATTCGAAAAGAGGAGGAAATTTGATAAATTGTGATAAAAAAAAAAATCAGGCGGATTATTGTTCATTTATCTATCCAATAAACCCCTGAATTTTTTCATCTCTTAAATTTTATATTTAATATGTTAAAATAATTTTTATTAATAAAGTGTCCAAAGTAGGCGTGGCTTACGGAAGCCACAGCACCCGTTTTCGGCCGTATTTTCATCCGTCTGGGAAAATTATAAATATTGGTCCTACAGTTTCGGGAGTCGAGGGTTTTTTAGGAAATTTCCTCCTCTTTTCGAATCATTTTTTTATTTTGAAAAATCTTTATTATTTTTTGAGATATTTGCATAAAACTAAACCCCTCTTTTTTTTAGTTAATTGTTAATAACTTTTGCAATTTTTGTTTGCGGAACTTCATTTTTTTCAAAAATCATCTAGATGCCATTCCGAATCGAATGACACCTCGCTCATAATTTTCGGACTGCTGAAAAAAGTTGGCCAAAAAGGCACTTGTTGACTAGACTATAAACACATTTTAATATTAGTTTTAGATAATAACAGAGTGATTATTTATTATGAAACACCGTGTATATAAGAAAGAAAAAAGATTGAGCTGATTTTGTGAGAGATATGCAAACCGCCCTTAATGGCTAAGCAATCACATTCTTTTATAAATGAAAATATCATAATGCAGTATAAAATAAGAAATTTATTATACTGAAAGTGACTGTGACATTATTGAGTCGGTAATATACACCACCTTTTTGTCGTTCTAATCCCGTGGCAGGATGATCCAGTTTCAAGCCCCACAAAATTAAATCGATTAAAAAATAAAATAATAAATTACTTTTTCAATTTCAAATCCTTTTCGACCTTAGTTAATTAATGATAAGATATAAAGATATCTTAGCTCACCTATCGCTCTAATACCGAATTTGATTGGAGTACTGCGCACTCCCGCACTAGATCCGTATAACTTACTGGGTCTATTCACTTTACTTATATTCATCATTTCTCTTTTAATTATAAAATCATCATGCAGATTACCAAATAAGTTGTTGGTGCATTGTAGGTAGTTGTAAGTTAAACCACCTGTCCATGGGATTAATTGAAACGATCCTATCATAACGGTGTATACGCATTGTAATTATGATTTTAAAGGAACCAGCAAAATGGCACAATATTTCAATTTGCTAATTATTTGTTAGAAATACATTCATTAATTTATCTATAGTAACTTTAATGCTATCATTCGCCTTTTGGAAAAATAAATAATGTTAATTGGCCATTATTCCCATAAGCACTATTTACTTTTTCAATTGATGAAATACGAATAAATATCATGTTTTTTTATACAAACATCATCGAAAAGCACACCAAATATTGAAACGGTAACCATGTTTGTATTAATTTTTATTCATGTCTAAACTGTTATAGCCAATGTTATAATAACAGACAGAGAAGGTAAGGCTACTCGTTAAGTTTGCAATAAAGCGCAGGAATTAACGGTTTTAGCTGCCAGAGAGTGGGGCGAGCTTCATTTTAATACTTCTCAATGTGTATTTTGAATAAACAGTATTTTGGTGGATGCTTATTCTGAGTGTTGTTTGTACTTTTAACTTCAGGATTGCAGGATTGCAGAGGTAGAAATACCTCCAAGAACATATAACGTGATGTTATATCTAAATATAAACAAACTGAAAATTACATACGAATTGAAATTAATATTTCATTCATATATTATTATAATCATTTTATATTGGTAGCATACTTTTAAAATCGATATGCTCGTAGTCGGGAGTAACAAATTTAATACGTACTCATTAAAGACAGTTTTGATGTAACAAAGATTTTGTTAAATATTTTGTAGAAAAAAAGCTAATCACAGTCTATTTTTGATCCAGATGTTAGATATATTGGACCTCTATTTTAAGAGTATGCCTCATAAAATGTTAAGTAGCTGCATTACAAACTTTCAAGAACTCAAAAAGATATAAAATATGACAAGTAAGTATACAATAAATATTTGAATTATTCACATGACATATAATAACAACAGACGCGGAGGTAGGAAAGTACACACAGTAAAATAATTATTATAACTACATATGTATGTTTATTTTTGGTTATACGATCATGAATAAAATGGAATATAACGTTTATGTAAAGCCTCGCATACTTTTAATATAATACATAAGCACATGAAAAATACCAATATGCAGACGATATAATATAGTGCTCTTAAAACAGAACTGAAAAGTAACTAGAATATTAGTACTCATAGTGAATAACAATACTAAGAAGCTCAAAATTAAAAGAATATAAAATAAAGCGAGAAGAGCAATTAGAACATTTCGAAATACTGTGGTCGTATCTTTGAGGGTTTCACTAATCATAATATACATAATAAACAAATCAAACGAAAATCAACTTAATCTAGTGATGTTACTATTAAATACTTAAATATGACCTAAATGTTTAGGTCAAAATCAACAATCATTTTACAATAACTATCAGTTATGTGATATTCTGCTATTATAAACGTGCTTATAATATCAAAAACGATGATAGGAAATTAAATGCATTTATGTAACAGAAATGAACATAGTTTGAAAAATATGTAGGTCTATGTATCTGTTTTGAGGCTAGGAGTACATACCACTGGAGCAGCTTTATAAGAACACAGCCACCCCTCTGTCGAAACATATGATTTTACATTTTTTTCATATATAATTGTAAATCGTATGCTTTATATTTGTAGAGCACGAATTATGTGCAAGAGTCTGCTTTATAATTCGACGGAATTCTGACATTTCAGAAGTGTTGCCAATATTGAAAAATTCTCATTAAAAAGGGAAAGCATTTAACCAAAATATAAAAAAAACCTTTCTTGAATTTAAGGTTTCAATTAGTAAAACTATTTTATAAAAAATTATGGATAATTTTAAAATGGTAATTAGATTTTTTATTATCATATTATTGAAGTTATAATAATTATTAAGGAAATTATTTTCCTTCTACAGGAATCCCTGACCAATAATCCATAGATTGCCAACCTTTCTTTAGGAAAACCTCTTTGTTTGTGAAATCTTTGCTTCTTGTAAGGGCCAATATAAACACGTTTTCCTTTTACTTAATAAGATTTTTGTTTAGAATTATACGTAAAATACCATTGTTTTCGTTCATTTTGTAGTTGGTTTGAATGTGTTTTCATGTATGTATGTGTTTTATTTGCAAAATAATTAACCAAAACACAAAAAATGCTGCTGAAAGTCATTATTCCACACGGGCGAAGTCGCGGGCACAGCTAGTGATGATATAAGTGATAATGATTATTAAATATTTTCATTTAATAAATATGTTGTTTTATTCTATTTTTTCCATGTAGTTATTAAACATTTACATTTTAGTTAGTGTGCATTGAATGTACAAAACAAACACTATTTACCACATAGAAGTCTGGCCAATGAAAGCTGAACCTGTCCCTTTGTAATTTAGTTGAACATGGTGATTTTGATACTTCATAATAAACTTGTAACGTTGTAATTTAACTTTCGGTTTTGGTACAGAAGCACAAACCTGAGCTAATATATGAGAAAGACGAATCTTAACCCTATACTTAGAGGTCATAATGGAGCTTATGCAAGCCCAAGGCTGCAAACAAAAACACGTGTGTCAGCAGCGGAACTGGGAAAAATTATAAAAAAAGCTTTACTTGATCTAATTTTGTTTAATATTTTTTGGTAATTCATTTTTAAAAAATCAAAGAAAAGGTTATTGATATCTGAATTGTCTATGGATGACATCTGCCAGAATTCCGCCGAATTAAAAATCATACTTTAGATGGCATATTTTTGCTTGTATAAGGATAAAATTGTCAATGTTTTGTAAGACATTGTATGTGTGCATTTGCTATAATACCTCAACGGTGTTTGCAGCAGAAAATTTATTACCTGAGTAATTACGCCTCTAGTGGTATATACTCCAAGGTTTGAGGAAGTAAAACCTATTTACAATGTCTTAAACTGGGTGGGATATATCACTTAAATTAACTATGGGGTAAGGAATGGCGTTATATTCAGTCAGAGCACAGTTCAGCTATTGTCATAATTTGAGAATAAAATCATTTATTCGATTGCTTCGATTCGATAACAAAATATAAATGCAATATCAGATTTATAGTTCCACAAAAAGTATAGCATTATAATTATAAAGGAACTATTTTATTTATTAATCATCTCATCATGTTATTGAGGTTACCCAAAATGGAACAGATTCATTTCTATTATAATATGTATCTTACTTAACTTTACACTTAAAAGATAATATAAATTACCAAGCAATAGAGCAAATATCTAAAGAGCTTATCATAAATTTGCATTAATATGTAAATACAATTTTATTGTTTTAAACTATTTGTTACTTATATAACAATACAAAATATTAGAAGTGATCTAACTTATCGATCAGAACACAACTATTCAAAATGAGAATAAGGCTAATAGGAAGTCAAACCATCATAATAATTAATTGGGGTAGTTATACCACAGTTATACTTAAAATATTCAATTCGTTCTTCGGAAACCTAATCATAACTATGTATACTGATTCGACTCAGACACGACTAGTGGACTATTCTTTAACAAAGTACATGCAATACTTAGAAAATAAAGGTCAATCACAAAACGTTGGACAGGGAGCGTCGACAACCTGATAATATAACTAAAAAATACCGCGGACGAATGATCAACATTCATAGACAACATAAGATTACTATACAAAAGATGTTATAATAAATACATTCTTCAACTACCGTTATCTAATTTATTGCTTCTCTACATTATGAGAATGACATCAACACAAAATTATACCTAATCTATCCACACCTGCCACTACAAATGGACTAGTGTTGACATGATAATATGCAATAATTAGATAGCCATTACAAACTGGTTACATCCACAAGATTAAATACTATAGAGTAAATATTAGTTTGCTAGTAACACTCGATTGTTTGTCTAATCTGACGGACGCCCGATGCCTGTAATCCTTCATAAGTTTTAGGGTACATCTAAACACTTGTGCTGTGTTTCTTGCGTTGGTGATACTGTGTAGTGGCGCGCAAGAATAGCGGAGGGTTCGCTCGAGAAACATTCGAAGTTAGTGTCCAAGAACAGTTCCTGTAGGAAGCGGCGCGCACACAGCATGTAAGAGTCCCTAGCTAACAGAGCGCTTACGTCGGAGTATACGCACGGACTGCGGAAAACGTCAGGGTGTCGTTGCTTGATCAATAGCAAGGCAGACCGTGTCTGTGAAGAAAGACAAGCTGATAAAATTATTACTACAAAACACGTTGCGCAACCACAATATCCCAATATATCTAGTTACGCATTACGCAGTCATAAAGTTGAATGACAAAATAAGCCGGAGTATCCAAACGCTTTAGCTGTTGACAATTAATCATCATAACAGCTCATATACGTCCCCACCGAGGGGCTCGAGCCTACCCTAAGTTAGGGTGTTGAGGCCTTAGTCAACCACGCTGGCCCACTGCGGAATGATCGACTTCACATACACCTTTGAATTTCTTCGCAGATATATGCCGGTTGTCTCACGATGTTTTCCTTCACAGTAGGAGCGTCAGACAAATGTACATATGATATTGGAAAAACGAAAAATACATTGGTACATGGCGGTCTCCAACCCCAGACCTCCCGATTGAAAGGCATGTGCCGAGTCTGTCTTGATAAGTATCTATTTTTAATTGTCCAATTTTTTTGATTAAAGATGTCCTTTAACATCTTTTAGCTGATAAGAAGAATTTGAAGAAGAAGGTCACAAAATAACGTCAATGCAATGCTTCAATCAACTTTTTATGTATAGTTGCATAACGAAAAGATTAAGTTATTTTCAAATTGATTCACTTAAGGTCCCGTGGTTGAGACCTCCCCGTATAAAGTTCCGGGGCTCAATTCCCTATGAGGGCGGAAGTTTTTTTGGTTTGTTTGGTTGGTTGTAGGACTTCGGACTTTAGGAGCCCACCTAGCTACTATCGACACGCTATGATGGCCGTTTTGACGTTTGTCCACCCATGAAGTTTCGTTTCGAATAATTACATTTGAAGGAGCAAATTGCTGTACTATTCAGAGCAACATAATAGAGCAACTTATAGATTTGATTATATTTTTTTCGGGAATAAATTGACATTTCACATCACTTTTGTAATATGTCAAAACTTACCTAATTTTGGTGCCACAATAACAATGTAAATAACATTATTATGCTCCGACATAGCCGTAAGGCAGTTTCTCAGCTGTTGATGAATCCAAGTATTTGGATTCATCGACGACTTGCTTCAATCCCCGGCTTTATCGTCACTTACCATCAGGCGAGGTAAAGTCCAAGAGCTTTCCTATTGTGTGTAAAAAGAAAAATACAACTAGATATTTAAGAAATCCTATACTACCAAATGCAAACAATTTTGATTAATGCAAACAGATCGAATTTTGAGGTTTTCGTTCTAAGAGTTATGCAGTATGAAAAAGGTCGGTTCACCTGTCTCAGATGCGTCGGATTAGACATGTAGTGCACGTGATGTAGCACTTCAGCGTGCGGGGAGCGTTCGCCGGGCGCAGGACTCTCAGGCGGGCTGCGGCACTCAGATCCTCCTACACTATCAATGCCTGAAAGCATCTTATTTATACAACAAAATTGGCAAGCGAGCGAGAATAACAACGTTGGCAAATAAGCAGGCTATAATAGTACATGTAGTTCCTGTAAGATTTGTAATTGACAACATTTCAAAACATGACACTATATTTTATTAGCTTAAGACGAGGTTTCTCAGAAAATCAACTCGTGCACGGAAACTGCTTTATTACAAAGTAATAAAGTTGATAATTGCATAGCTTCTAACGTCGCTTACGCGCGGTGACCGAACTAAAACGTTACTTTTTATACGTTTTAATCGATTTTTGGAAAACTGGGGTACAAAATAAAAATTGTGATTTTGCAATTTTCTACATAATAAAAATGCACGTCTATTAGTAAAACTTAAATGTCATTTATTATTGTATTTTCTGATTCACTATTATTAATCATGTTTCTGTCTTTGAGAATGTTTTGATGAAATGTCACATGAATTTTAGAACTGTACTATGAACTGTATATTTGTGGCGGTACAGTCAATCGAAATTGTTCGAAAACGGGAAGTAGCGCCTTGAGCCGTAATTTTTATGTAGCCATAACTTATAATTTTACTTTTTAGCCCAGCGATCAAATTTTAAAAAGCTGCTTTTGGCTCTATATACCGATTAATCATTTGCTGGCCGATTAAATCGATAAAACCAACCAAATATTAAGTTAACGACAGTGGAAATTGATTGCGCAATTTTTACGCGATCATAGTTATAGCCGACCGAGCGGCGAGCGAGAGCACGCCCGAACTCTTTAAGAGCGCGTTTCGGACCGCCCCAGAAAACAATTTTGTTGGCCATAGACAAGCTTTTTTATTTTATTAAATTAAATTCTTTATTGTACACAAGCAAACATGATAAACAAATACAATTAAAATTATATGTACAAGGACGGGCTTATTTCCAGTAGAAATCTCTGCCAGACAACCCTAACAGGAGTGACGAGATGGTGGCAGCGGGGGAATGTAAAAACTTTTATCTACACTCATGTTCTAATTCTAATATTAAGAACTCAACACTAATATTTTAAAGGCATAACTTAAAGCCCTTGGCCTTTTACAAATTACATTATAATACAGGTTCGCCATACAAAACCAGTACTTTAATGTAACTCGAATTCCAATAAAATACAGTTCGATTGACGAAGCCCGACCAAGGAGGTTTTGTTACAATTTTCTTTTGTGCCAGTACATTGTCTATGGCGGCGCGTGCAACAGCGCATGCGCGGTAGAATGTTGGTGTTGGCGCCATTTCTCTGAATTTTTCATTCATTATTTTGCTGTTATTGGTTTCTTTATTAATTTCATAATTGCACTGTTCAAAATGCAGATAATTATTAGAATAAATAAGTTTGATTTTGTTTTAATTTTGTGTCTTTTATTTAATTTAGGTAACCGCTGATTGCATGAGTGTAGATAAAGTAGTGTATGAAATTGCACATAATTAGGTCTTAAATCACTCGTGTGGTACTATTAAAATTCTCGGCAAGCCTCGAATTTTAAACAAACACTAGTGTTTTAAGACCCCCTATTATGTGACTATTTCATAAACTACTATTAAAACATTACAAACAATAATTATAACACACTAATTAATATATATAACAAAGACATATAATACATAATTATCAACTATATATAAAACTTAAGCTAAGGGAGGTTAGACAACAGATAGTCTTTTTAATATTTTGATAGTCGATAATTTGTGTTTTAAGCTGTCAATAGTGCGAGTTTCTCGTATAATAATAATAATAATAATAATTATTCATTTATTTCAGGTACCAAGTCCCATAGAAAAACCAAAAAAAATACATTTTTAAAAAGTATTTAAATTAGAAATAAAATTACCTTAAAATTAATCACAATAAATTAAATTACATTATATTAAAATAAATAATAACCATTAAATTAAATCAAACCAAATTAAAATAATAATAATAATAAATAGTAGTATAATGCGCTGGCCTTAGAATAATAACGCATAGAAGGATAGCCCGGTAAAGAGCGCGATGATTAAAGTGAAGCAAAAATGACACCGCTGTGTGAAGTGTGATTACGCGCGAAACACGCACACTACGATAAAAACAGTATGGAGCTGCCGGCGTAGTGAGCCATATATGGCTCACATTTAGTTGCATCAAATTGTGCGCGCCGGTTGGGTTTCTATGCGTTATTATTCTAAGGCGCTGGCAGTCTTTTTTTTATGGTATAGGGGCAAACGAGCAGACGTATCACCTGATGGTAAGTGATTACCGTCGCCCATGGACACCCGCAACCCCAAAGGCCTTTGAGGAAGGAATACGCTCTTTTTTTGAAAGTTTGAAGGTCGTATCGGTCCGGAAATACCGCAGGCAACAATTCGTTCCAAAGTTTGATTGTGCGAGGCAGGAAGCTACGGGAGAATCGCACAGTTGTGGACTGCCATGGATTTTTTGTCGCGTGGAACGATGGCGGAAAGAGGCGGCAGGTATAAGTCCGAACAATTCCTCGGAGCATTCCCTGTGATAAATGCGGTAGAAGATGCATAGCGAGGCGACATTTCTACGCAGCGCCAAAGTATCCGATTTGATATTTCCAGGCAGTCGACGATTCGAGTCGCTCTTCGTTGCATGCGGTCCAGTGGGAGAAGCTGGTATTGGGGTGCCCCGGCCCAAATATGAGAACAGTATTCCATATGAGGCCGAACCTGCGCCTTATAAAGCTGAAGGCGGTACGCCGGAGTGAAATACTGATTCGATCTATTGAGCACACCAAGCTTCTTAGAAGCTAATTTAGCCTTACCCTCTAAGTGGCCACGGAACTGGACTTCGCTCGTTATGTCGACACCAAGGATCTCAATATTGGCTGAGGCAGTTAGGGGAATGCTCTGAAAGCGAGAAGATACGACAAATGGCATTTTCTTTGCGGTGAACGCGCAAACCTGTGTCTTTGTAGGGTTGAAATGAACCAAATTAAGTCGACCCCAGTTAGAGACTTTCTCTAATGAAGATTCAATTTCGGACACAAGTTTATTCCGGCACTCAATGACGTTTTCCCGAGAAATGTTCGCACGACCGTTATACAAAGTGTCTTTCGTGCTGTCGTCTGCATAACAATGAATGCCGCTGATTTGCAGCATATCATTGATATGCAGAAGGAATAGAGTAGGTAATAGCACACATCCTTGGGGGACACCAGCATTTACAGACAGTGAGTCTGAGCATTCGCCATCAATTAAGACCTTGATGCTTCTGTCTGTTAAAAACTAGTAACCCATCTACATAATTTCTCGGGAAGCCCATATGAAGGAAGTTTTGAGAGAAGCGCTTTGTGCCACACCCGATCAAAGGCCTTCGCGATGTCCAAACTAACTGCCAGCGCCTCCCCCTTCGTTTCAATTGCCTCTGCCCAATGATGAGTCAAGTAAACTAGAAGATCACCAGTAGAGCGACCCCTACGGAAGCCGTATTGTTGGTCACTGAGCAGCTGGTGATCCTCTAGGTACCGAAGGAGCTGGCGGTTGATAATTGATTCCATTATCTTTGAAAACAAAGGGGTATATAGCTATCGGCCTGTAGTTGGACGGATTCGAGCGGTCACCTTTCTTAGGGATCGGATGCACTAAAGCTGTCTTCCACGAGGTTGGGACTACGCTAGATGAATAAGAGAGCCGAAATAGACGCGTTAAAACCGGTGCCAGCTCTGGAGCGCACGTCTTTAGCACGATAGGAGGGATACCATCGGGCCCACTCGACTTATGGATATCCAGGGCGAATAGTGCTCGACGCACTGAGCTTTGGTGGAACCGAATATCTGGCATAAAGCTCTTGCACCGCGGTATGGTCGGCGGTTCCTGTCCCCCATCATCCAAAGTCGAGTTGGATGCAAAGAGTTTCCCAAAAAGATCGGCTTTCTCTTTTGCATCATGGGCTAACGATGTGTTATCCTTGTGCAATGGTGGAAAGGATGGCGTGCAGAAATTTCCCTGGGTAGCTTTGGCGAGAGACCAGAATGCACGAGACCCCGAAGGAAGACGTTCTAGTTTCTCGCCAATTCTACTGATGTGCTCCGACTTCGCTCTTGCAATGTCTCTTTTGAAGGATCTGGAGGCAAAGTTATACTGCTTTTTTAAAGCGCTGGTATTTTCATCCCGGGACGTCACCGCGTTTGCCCAGGCTTGGTAGGTTTCCTGCTTCCAGCGAGAAGCCTTTTAGGAAGATTGACCAAACCAAGGTTGGAACCTGCCACCAATGGGGACAACTGAGGATGGAATGAAAATTTCCATACCGTGCAACACCACATCGGCAACAGACTCGGTGGCGACGTTGGGATCATCCGGCATAATGCAAACCTGCCTCCAAGGATAGGACGCAAAAAAGGACCGCATCCCATCCCAGTCTGCTGACTTGTAGTGCCACACGCGGCGACTACGTGCAACTTGTAATCGTTGCAAGCACGAGAGTGGCACCGCACTCCTAATGAGGCAGTGTTCCGAGGAGCCAAGAGGAGCGCCGACAGATATAAGATAGCCGTCGGGATGAGACGTCAGCAGAAGATCCAACAGTGAAGGTTCCTGGCTCTCCACATCGGGAATTCGCGTGGGCGTAGTAACCAATTGTGTTAAGCCATATGCAAGAGCGAAGGCGTGAACAGATCTCCCCGCATGATCGGTTTTGCTTGAACCGAGCCATTCGGTGTGGTGTGCGTTAAAATCGCCAAGTATCACGATCTCCACGAGTGGGATCTGCTGCTGCACAGCGTCTGCAGCCATTTGAACGTGCTCGATGAGTCAGTCGGTTTTAGTATCACCGCTATGGGACCTATAGAGGCACGAATAGACGCGGAGATGGTCGTCGCTGTCTACACGAAGCCATAAGGTGGAGAGGTCCCTACTTTCAAGGTGACCGAGGCGCCGAGAGCAAATATCGTCTCTGACGTACACGCACACACCGGCCTTAGGTGCGAAGAGGTGTTCCAGTCCGTACCCTGGGTAGGAAAGGTAAGAAGTGTCCGCCGGAGACGATATCTGCGTCTCCGTCAAAAAGAGCAAGGCCGGCTTTACTGTCTCGAGGTAGTGGTTTTGCCCCAAGAATACGAGGGGCGGCCTAGGCGTCCACGCCCAGGTATGTTGCGTCCTGGAAGTGGACGTCCAGAGAGGGATTCTCCAACGCTAGCGCAGTTGGTACCCTCCTGGGGTAACACTCTATTTAACTGCGCCATCATAGGGTAAGGGGTTAAAGAGTAGGGGGTTGGGCCTCCGGTACCCTCACTCACACGACGAAACAGAACGCAAGCGTTGCTTCACGCCGGTCTTCTGTGAGGCCGTGGTATCACTCCGGTCGAGGCCGGCCCATTCGTGCCGAAGCATGGCTCTCCCACGGGTTGAATGGCTCTCCAGTCTGTTCCACAGTTGGGCAGCATGGACGGTAAAGGATTTATGGAGGAGTTTGGTGTTATAGAGAGGCACAACAAGTGTGTATGTAATGCAGCAACGTCAACCGGGGAAGCAAATAATAGTAGAATTATACATCCAAAAGTCACAATATTGTCATTTACTGGAGGGAGACTGTACCAGGGTCGTCTGCTTAGGTACCTCCGTCTTACCTATTTCTGCCGCAAAGCAGCAGTGCTTGCATTGCTGTGTTCCGGTTTGAAGGGTAAGATATGGCAGTGAAATTACTGGGTACTGTGACTTTACATCTTGTGTCACAAGTTGGCAACGTACACTGTGGTTCTTGTGGGGGTTGCAGTTTTGCTGTGAATCTCACAAGAGCCACATGTATTATAGGTGACTGTTACCACTTACCATCAGGTGGGCAGTTTGCTTGTTTGCCAACTTTCAGCAATAAAAAAAAAATTAATACAAATATCTCGAATAGATTAAAGTTTATAAATAAAGCAAAAATGTGATTAAATCAAGCACATGAAAGTCCTATATCTATAGCATGGCATCAAAATTTGGTCCCGATTCTTTTAAAATGTTGTCAATTATCCAACCTTTACAAAAACCCGAGGATTGTATGTTGCCAACTTTTGACCTAAGATGTGAAATCACAGTTCCCAGTAATTATAAGTACCCGCGCAGATGGCTCTAGTTCTCAGTTTCTCTCTAGTTTGAGTGAGACTCTCCCGGTCTGACTCAAACTAAAAGCCATGGGTACACTAGAATAATTTTTAAGTACGTAAGAAAAATTTGTTTAGAACTGCCCGTTTTTGATGACTGCCTGATTTAGATAAAAATGGCATATTCTTCTAATCTGGAGCAGCTGGCTTAAAATTTTAGATTACAGAATACAGAAGCATCATTCAAGATTACAAAACAAAAGAAAATGTTTAAGAATAGTCAAGATTTGTAGCAACAATATTGAAAAAACCGTCGCAGGGTGTAAATTTTATCGATTTCTTTAAATGCTAGATTTAAAAAAAATATATGACTTGGATTTTTTTTTATTTTTCTGATAACCTAAATGAGTTAGTCTATCACCCCCTTTCGGCTTGACGTCGGCTTCTGGGACATCCTGTATACAATACATTTCTTAATATCCTAAATTATATAGTGACCCATACTTTATTTTAAGTAGTATACATTAGTGCATATAGCTCCAGGATTACAAGATTTGGTGCGTTACGCTCGGTGGCGCTATGGCATTCGCACCCTGGTCAAGACCCTGATACGTAAGAGAAAATGTCAAACATCTTGTGGCCTTCGTGTGTCGAAAAGTACTTTAAAATCCATCAAACACGAGTTTGCTCCTGACCTTGTTTCAGTTGCGTTGGCTAGGTATCCTATAGGACAATACGAATGAAGAAAGAATGCAACTGTGTTCGCATAAACTGTTGTGAACTAAAATGAGATTGGCTGCGTAATCGAAAATCGATTATAAGGATTGTTTTTGTGTCTAAGCTACAAATAATAACTCACCAGAAAAGAATGCCTCGCGAAGCTCCTGCGACGAGGGCGGCCGAGTGCGCGCGCACGCCAAGCAATCTGACGTCGAATGTCGCCACACGTTGGCTTTTCTCAGCGTACCACCGATACTCAGACTGTTGTCAGTCTCTGTGTGTCCCTTAGTCGCCGTTGCTGCGTCCCCTTCGCCGGCTATAATCGTTTCTCCAACAACAGCTGCGACGACACTTTTAATGGTTTCGATGTTATTCGCTGCGCTCGGAGCACTCGTGATGTTAGCATCCGTAGGAACTGATACATGTGGTGGACAACTCTCGTCCTGAGATTTCTCTTCGACGATAACGTCGGTTCTATTGTCTGCATGTGAAACTGAAGCGCTGACGCCAGTCTTTTCTTTGGTTATTCCGACATTGCTTGGGTTAGTTGTTCCAATGCCAGCAACGTTACTGTTTCCTGTTCGAAATATTCATTTGATTAGTATGCAATACATTCTCACTAACCAAACGTTGAGAGCACAGAACTTGCGAATCTTAAAAGGACCACCAATTCTGTTTTGCGATTGCAGCTACTTATCAATAGGTAAACATATCAATATGAACACAGGTTTTTTAGACCGCTAATACAAACATTTAGAGGTTACTACAGCCTAGAGATTGTAACACCGGCGGCGGGAGAATCGCTTTCGCGTTACCAACTTAATCCAAGTTATTATCACAAAAAAACAATAGATTTATTTCTTATATTTTTACTATAGTTAGCCTACGTAAAATTGGTTTTCACTTATACAAAGAAAGATATGAAAAACTAAGTTTTCTGTGAGGTTTATACAGCTGACAACTCTTGAGATAGTTTTATAAATCTAAGTACAAATTAATAGTCAAAGAAAAGCCGAATTAGTTTTTCTTTTATTACCCAATGATAGATACTGGTGCAATTCGAATAAGTAGCATCTTGTTTGCAAACAAAATTATACCTAAACGTATACAATTTATTTTATTTCAGGTATGATTGAAAAGTGTTGCGTGTCCATTCCACATAAAGGTAAAGAATGGAATGGAATAGAAATCAAAGCGAAAGCAGACGCAACTGGAATTCCTTATTGTTAAGATTTTAATAAACGAAGATGCTTAAAACTTAAAAGCATCCTGAACATATTAAAAATATACTTTTTGTATTTGTTATTATAAAATATTTTTATAACCAGGTTTATAAGGTGATTGTTACTGAGAATAAACTACATATAATTCTGATAATTATAAAAGGAGGCAAATAACACGGATATAACCCATATTTACTGACCTTTGTAAGGCGCCATTTTCTGGCTATCTGGGGTGGCTCGTGATTTGTTGTCGGTGCTGGCGTTACTTGATTCCACTAAAAAGGACGGCACCCGGTTTCTCCTGGCACTATCGGGCTTACTTTCACCGTCGTCTCTCGCTTTGATCTCGTCATCTCTGAAGAGAATAATATTGATAATCAGTAGTGGATAAGTCGTCGTAAAGCGTCGGCGGCGCTGTGGACAAATCCGCACTGGGCCAGCGTGGTTGATTAAGGCCTAAACACTCAAACTTAGGGTAGGCTGGTGCCACTCAGTGGGGGCGTATATGAGCTGTTGATGAATGTAGATAGGTACACTTATAAGTCAAGTTCATGCTGGAGTAAATAGACAATTAGTTGTTATTAGTTGTTATACTCCCGCCCACTGCCAATTCAGCTGAGTTATCTTTCGATGAATGTCAGTTACTTTAATTCTCCTGCGGATCTCCTCATTTCGGATCCGATCACGCAGGGTGACCCCAAGCATTGCATAGTTTCGGGATGTAGAGCGGCGCAAATAACGCCGCTCCACAAAGCAGCGGAGGCAGGCGGGAAGTCTGGCAACGGATATGTCACAAGCAGCAGGAACAGGGCCTGGCGTTATCTCCTTCCCCCTTTCTTGTGACGAACGGAGGAGCCGCTGGAGAGGTTATTAGCGGGTAGTACAGGGCCTTTCTAAGGGATTTAATAAAATACATAATTCGAAAATGAGATAATCTAGATATAAAATTTTGTATCATTTATAATGCATTTTCCATTGCGATTTTTTAAATTATGATCAGAACGCAAGTTACGAACGTTACTGTCCGAGCAGTATGTAAACCTTTCTTTAAGATAGGGTGAAGCATTAGGGTTAGACAGGATAGTGTATAAGAGGAAAAGGATGTGACAGACCCTCCTACGACAGATAGGTAACCATTGAAGTTGGGAACGGTATTGGGAAATATGGTCGAACTTACGCAAACCAAAGATGAATCTAATGGCAACATTCTGCAGTCGTTGCAGTTTATTTAAAAGAGTTACATTAGGTGTAACTCTTTTAAATCGGGATAACAAGCATCGGCATAGTCTAGGATTGGAAGAAGAAAAGATTGCGCCAGTGCATTTTTTGTTTTAGTCGGCAAAAGATTTTTTAGGCGTCTTAATGAGCTATATGCACGTAAACCCCTTTTGCGTATCTCAGATACCTCTATCTCCGAGGAGAAGCAGCGATCTATATAGATTCCAAGATTTTTTACCACATTCTGATATGGAATACGCACATTGTCAAAATAAACTGGTGGCAAGGAGTTAAAGTCAATCCTGTTAATAAACCAGTCACTGCCTATTATTATTGTTTGTGTTTTATTTGGATTGACTTATAAACCGTGTCGTTTACTCCAATCAGAAATGTACTCAAGATCGGTATTGGTTCGTGCTATCGCTATTGGTAAATCATCGATAGATGCCTGAGTGTAAATTTGAAGATCGTCTGCATACAAGTGATAGGAAGAAGAAAGTGGAAGAGAAATGGAGTTAATGAAGATTGAAAAAAGGAGCGGAGACAGAACACCACCCTGCGGAACGCCGGCAGTTGTGTTACTCCAAGTGGAGAAGGTGTTATCAATGTGTATTCTCTGCCGACGCCCATTCAGGTAACTACGAAACCAATCAATTACTAGTGGAGATATGTTAAGCGAACGTAGCATCGCCAGCAGAATATCAAAATCAACGGTGTTGAATGCATTACTGAAATCCAACAGTGTCAAAACAGTCAACTCACGATTACCCATTCCGAGGCGAATATCATCGGTGATTCGGACTAGGGCCGTGGTCATACTATGACCGAGACGAAAACCGGACTGGAAAGGATTCAAAAGATTGTTTGAGAAAAGAAACTTAGCCAGCTGTTCGTGCACAAGTTTTTCAAGGACTTTAGATAGGAATGGTAAGATGGATGGACGATCGATCGATCGATCTTCGTTCTCTTATAATAATATGAGAATTTCACAGGTATATCACAGGTCTGTTATTCACGCGTTACTTACAAGTTATATTAAAAGGATGGCCAAAATAGAAGTGAGATGGTCGTTTAACGCACAAAAAACTTACCTAGGGAAGAGTTCAGCGAGGTCCCGCGGCAGACAAATGCCGATGTACGCCGGTTGCGAGGCCGGTCGCGACGGGGGCGGGGCGGGGGTTTTCCTAGTCCGCCTCATGGGGGACACCCGCCCCCCACTTTCACCGCCCCCTAGGGGCTTCCAATCGTACTCCAACAAACTAGGAAAAAAATATTTTATTAGAGAACGACTTGTTCTACAACATTTTTCTACCATTCATTCGACATTTAAATTATGTCAAAAAACATTTGTGTGTACAGTGGAAAAAAAAAGATTCTTGAATTTATGTGTCTGCTAGAGCCTTGCAATTATTGTCATTTCAAAGAAAAATATTTAAAGCATTAACATTAATCCATTGTTTATAATTTAAAGGGACATTATATAATTCAATAACAAAAACAAAATAATAATAATAAAATTACCTTAGTTTTGTCCTTCTTTCTTTGGTCGATTTAGCCCGGTCTCTTAGTGATGAAAATGGTTTACTTCTTCTAATAGTTTCAGCCAAGAGCCAGCTCAAGTCGTCTAGGTCAGTTGATCCTGTAGCAGCACTTTCCGATAGATGTGGCCTATTAAAAACGAACCCATTCTCATTCGGTACTGTTTATTTACCTATATTAGAAAAAGCTTATAAACGTTTGTTAACCCTTGTTTAGTTAATCAATATTTTGTTTCATTCTCTTCATAAAATTTGGCTATGTTAGATAGAAAAGAGATTAACTTAACCAGCCTTGATAAACGCTTATGAGTATAGGAGTAAATATCTAGTATAAACATGCCACATTAAAGAAAATATTTATTTTAACACCTTTTAAAGGTGCGTTTTATAAATTAAAAATAAAAGACGACTCTATTAATTGCTATAACATTTGTGTAATACTGAAAATAATTGGTAACTATTGATTTATTAAACAAATATTGCACATACATTAAACATAAACAGCATAATTATTACACAATATAGAAACAAAATAACACAAGATTTCTGCTAGGTTAAGGAAGGTCCTAGTAAGAGACGGAAAAGTGCTATACAGTTTTCAAATGATGAAAACATTAAAGTACATAAAAACAAGAAATACGCATATACGCAACACACGCATAAAATATATCCATGGCCTTTCAAATAAAACAGAAAGGATAAGGGCATGGATGTTATTCATTGTATTCCAGCTTGAGTAAATGGCTCTTAATTATCAACATGAATGAATCCTGTGTTGCTGCTTGTCTGATTATTTTTTGGCAGTGAGTCCTATAAACGATTAGCTTGCTTAATTAAGGATTTGGATGAAGATGAGGAGCGAAAATGTAGATACAGGGATAAATTATGGTCAGAACGCAGTTACGGACATTATCCGAGCAGTATGTTAACTTTTCTATGAGTTAAGGCGGAGCATTAGGCATAAACAGGATAGTGCATAAAAGTGTGAGGTCTGATTATCCCTCCTACAACACATAGGTAACCATTAAAGTTGGGAACTGTATTGGAAAATATGATCCAATTTACGCAAACCAAAGATGAGATTCTGCAGTCGTTGCAATTTATTCAGACATTTTTTTTTGTGACATAAGGTGGCTTGTTGTCGTTATAAAAGTATTTCGTAATATAACTCACCTTCTATTCAATGATTTCAAGGTTGCAAATCCAGTCAAATCTGTTTGACTTGGTGGTGAACTAGCTACTTCTGGCCCAGTGAAACCTAAAAATTTAAATAAATAATAAATTACTACCTTTAAATATTACAACTAAGCTTACAGTGATAATAAGTATAGTTATTTAATATTACTTGAGGTGGATGTTCGTCTCTGTAGTTCAGATATTTTCGGTCTGTGTGAACTACTACTGCTTTTCATGCCATATAAACTTGATGAACTTGGAATAGGACTCAATGTCAATATTCTGTCACTGTGGACAAAAAAAACAAGAGTTATTTCAAATAATTTCAACTACAAATAAACTCAATGTTTTCGTTATAAAATATCTGATTTCTTACAGAAAAATAAAATTCAATTTAGTCACAGCATTATATGAATCACATTTGGCAGTTTGTGATAAATTGTGTGAATAAACTTTTTACAACTATGAACTTAAACTATGTTTTTAGTATTTTTTTTATTAATATGATACATTACATAAGTACTAATTAAAATAACCGGTTCTCAGGTTGAACCTACCAAACCGGATTTCACCAATCATTTTTCAAGACAAATATTATATTTTTTTACTATATTAAAAAGGACTCACGGAATAGCATATTTCCCTAGGAACGAATCGCAGCTGCTCACTCCACTCGTACTAGACTCGCTAGTGTTTCTTACACGACCTTCGTGGGCGTGTTCCAAGGAATTTATTCTACCTACAAGAAGTCGATTCTGGCGCTCGAAGTTCGAGCAGTCTCTCAGTATGTCTACCGTTCTAGACTCCGAGAGCATCGGACGTTCGTGCGACCCTTGTGTCGGCAAAGTGTGAGATTTTCTTTTGTCTGGCTCTCGACGACCCTCAATCGAAAAGGCCTTATGATCGACGACGTCTTGATTTGTCACCTCTTCGGTCAAAATCGATCCGGCTATATTCAGGTGTTTAGTGACGTCCGAGTGAAGGCTCTCCGCTGTACTGTGGTCGGTGTGGTCTGAATGCTCACTTATATCCGCATCATAATTAAATCGACGGTCGGGTGACGTCACGTAATACTGATTGCCGCTTGTAGCATATAGAGCGCTGTATACTTCGTCAGATATCACTGGAAACTGATCGTGCCTGGTGTGCCTTACACATAACCAACCTAGGAGCGAAATGATTTTTATTGCAGTAAATATACGTTATTCGAGATATTATCCAAAATCATAAAACAATCTTACATACCAAGTTCAGCTAGTACATTAGCGCCGTCGTATGTGCTACCTATAAGACCCAGGACATAAAAAGCCGTTGCTCTTATTGAATACACAGGACTGTACTTTGCTAGTCGCACAATGTGAACTGGTACGGAGTCTTCCAAGTAGCCGTTGGATAAACACATTAATTGCTGGAGGCCTTGAGGGGTTACAGCTATATTGCCAACGGCCCATAAGGAGGCTTTCAGATCTACTGTTTCCTGTTCTGTAGAGCACTTTTGACGCTGCAATATCTGCAACAAAATATAATATTATCTTATATAAATAAAAATATTGTGTTACGATATCTGTACTGGATAAACTACGAAACTACTAAAACGATCTTTATGAATATTGGATTTGTCCAGCTTAGTTTTTTATCGGAATTTTAGACTTAAATTTTTCATATTGAAAACAAAGTATTTCTTTGGTGATAATCAGATCGGTTTATATAGGCCTTATACTAACCGATCTTCTATACCATAGGCAAACCATCATTTTTGAATTTGTCAATATGGGAGTTGGTAATAAGGCATTTGATTACTCTGAATAGGTAAGATGGGAATTATTTTTTTTGGGAAACCCGTAAATTCTTTATTTAGAAGTATGAAAATGTGAGTTAGCGTATCACTGGTCATTTTCCAATTTCACCAAGTTGACTGTTTCTTTAGTAAGACAATTTGCTTGTTCGTAAGTAGCCTTATTCGACAGTTATGTTAGGTTGTGAATTTTGGTACTTTGTCATGTTCTCAACACGTTGGTTTCCTTATCCGTATAGGTACTTTAGTTAGTTAATTTGATAATTCAAACCACTCTTGACACCAGGCCCCCTTAGCACGTCCACCAAAACACGATATGATAAAGCGATTTATAGCGGTGAACTGTCAAAATACGTAGAAACCCTATTGTATTTTGACTGTTCACCGCGATAAACCGCTTTATCATATCGTGTTTTGGTGGACGTGCTAGGGGGGCAGCACTATATTGGGAAGACATATAGTTTTTTTGATGATGGATAAGTACGAGATTACAAAAAAAATTACCTAAAGTCTTCCAATAGGCGAATTTACAAACTGACAAATTATTAATGAGAATAACCTAGACACATTAGAGAATATGTAAACTAGCACACAAAGAAATTGACGAATTTTCGAAATTGGCAGCGTAGAAAAACTAGCGAAATAGGAAACTGACGAATCAGGAAAATGACAACTAAACTAAAATCCGTAATTCGACGGAGCGGTTTGACAGATAGAGTGTTACCATGTGTGGGGAAAATAAAATAGTGATGTGGTTGATCGATATTTTATTATCGACAGAATATCCGGTCTAAGTATAAAACCGTCGTTATCTAACAACACCGCTCAAGTCATTTGAATAAACTTTCCAAGAGAGGAAAAACCTGCATAACTTTATTAATTTTAAGAGTTATTGTATTTTTTATTTAAAAATGTTGGAACTGATTGGTGGAATAACGCAAGATCGACATTGTAGTTTTATGCAGGAAAAAAACGTATTACGGTTTAACAACAATCGATATCTTCTTGCTTAGTATGTACATCAAGTCAATTTAATATCATAAAAATATAATATGGAGCTTGCAATTAATTATTACATTCCCGTTTTTTCTTATAGCTGGATTAAACAGGTTTTTTGTTCGGATCGAACCGGATCGTACATTACAACACTAGGCTGAACTTGGCAACATTATGCGATTTTGAGTTGTCAAACCGCTCCGTCGAATTACGGATTTGACTTTAGAGAAAATGACAACCTATCGAAACTGACGAATAAGTAAACTGGCAAATTAGGGAAACTGACAAATTAGGAAAATAACCAGTGATACGCTAACTCGAAAATGTAACCACTCCATTATTTGCCTACTTTCTATGAAGTTTTGAGACATTCTAGAGCGAACAGGAAAAATCAAAAACCGAAATTGAGTTTATTATCGACAAAGCCGCGGTCGGTAAGCTAGTATTATTATTTATAAATGACTTTTTTTGATATCTTGTTTGTTGTACTATAATGATGAAATATTTATTGATAATAATAATAATCTACCAACCGTACTTACGTATATGTATATGGAATTCTAGGTCTTTTTTAACCGACGTCAAAAAAGGAGGAGGTTCTCAATTCGATGCGTATGTTTTTTTTTGTGTGTATGTTACGCGATTACGCCGCCAGTTGTGGACCGATTTTCAAAATTCTTTTTGTATTCGATAGAGTATACTCCAAGGGTGGTCCCATGGTCACCAAAGTCAGGATCTGATGATGGGATCCCATGAAAATCGAGGAAAACCCTTAAATTTTATGGTGTTTCCAACGTGTTTTGTATGTATGTTACGCGATTACTCCGCCAATTGTGGACCGATTTTCAAAATTCTTTTTGTATTCGATAGAGTATACTCCTAGGGTGGTCACAAGGTCACCGAAGTCAGGATCTGATGATGGGATCCCATGAAAATCGAGGGAAACACTAACAGGGTGTCCACTGCTAATGTTTAAAAAAATTCCCTGACTTTTCCTTGACTTTCCCTGACCATTTTTTAAAATTCCCTGACCAAATATATTCATTTTACAGAAAATTATAATAGAATACTTTTTTTCGAATATATTTAGTATTTTTTGTTGTAATTTTCAGACAAAATTATATCTAAAACTAGCTTTCCGCTCGCGATTTCGCCCGCGTTATTTTTGTTTTCCCGTGGGAATTTTTTTCCCGTAGGATAATTACCCTATGTCCTTCCTGTCCTCGGACTATCCCTAAACCAACTTTCATCAAAATCGGTTCAGTAGTTTCGAATCCTATTCAATACAAACAAACAAACAATCAAATCTTTCCTCTTTATAATATTAGTATAGATTTCATTTCTTTTTAAGTACCTACTTACATAATTTATATTTTTAGGCACAGTATTTTTACACTGTAGAAAGTACACTGGCGAAAAAATTAACCGAGGCACCCTTGAGCTCAAATGCAATTTCCTTCAAGTGTTTGTACCTTTGTTAAATAAAAAATGCAAAAAGGCTCTTATTGAATACTAAGATACTCGTAATAAACACAATCGCTTTTCATTAATCTTTTGAGGGTTGAGTTCTTCTTCAACCTATGTCCACTGGTGGATATAGGTCTCCTCCATTCTGCGCCATTCACTACGGGGTTGGGCTTTTCTTGTCCAGTTCTTCCCGCTGTCTTTGTTATGTCGTCTGACCAACGAGCCGGCTGTCGACCATCGTTCCTTCGTCCTGTTTCGGGGAGCCACTCCCATTCGATGATCTTATTGCTCCACCGGTTGTCGGTCCTGCGGGCCACGTGCCCTGCGCATCGCCACTTTCTATACGCAACGACACGAGCCACGTCAATCAGTTTGGTGTGCTTGCGTATCTCCGTATTCCAGATCCGTTCTCCCAGATAAACCCTAAGCCATTTTTTTTGTGCTACCTGTAGGGCGTGTTTATGTTGTCTAGTCAAGGTCCAGGTCTCAGCCCCTAACACGAGCATTGCTCGAAAGCTCGGCGCTTAAGAGATACAGGCATTTCACTCCAGAAAATGTAGGACATTTTGCTAATCGCGCCCCAACCTAGTTTTATGCGGCATTCTCTTTCTTGTGTTTGCCCACTTTTCTCAAGAGTAAGTGGCTGCCCCAGATATATGTAGTAGTCAACCTGCTCAACCACGTTTCCTGCAATCATTATGGGTCCTATTTTCGGATCCCTGGCCATGATCTTCGTTTTTGAGGTATTCATGCGAAGGCCCACCGACAAATGAATATCTGCAGCCGTCTTAGCAGAAATGATAATGTCATCTGCAAATCGCAGATGAGTTAATTGCTCTCCATTTATGTTGATACTCGTACCAGACCAGTCGAGGAGCTTAAATGTATCTTCCAAGCACGCCGTGTACAACTTAGGGGAGATTGTGTCGCCTTGTCGCACACCTCTTTTAATAGGAACACGATCGGAAAGGTGGAGTTTCACTTGACTTTAATGACTTTTCTGCGTAGTTGCTTACTTTGTCTTTATTGGCCTTACTCATAAAAATATTTAAGCAATGTTTAAGTTAAGTAATGTTGCTGTCTCTTTTGATGTCCTTTCTTTTGTAATGAGATTGGAAGTGACAGCAACATTATTTAACTTTAACATTGCTTAAATAGTTTTGAGTAAGGCCATAAGTCTTCAGATTACGGTTATTTTTGTTCTTAAAAAAAGATAATACTCAAGCTGTCGCATTACTTCAATGGAGCCTGTCATCGTCGGCTTGCTCAAATGTTAAGGCGTTTTTCGATGCAGCGCGTCTATAGAAGATACCTAAAGACTGGAGCCTTCGATCAACGCGCAGAAACTGACAGGCCATGGGCTACATCCTCCGCAGATGATCGATACATGCATTTAAATGTCCCGAGGAATCGGCGTCAGAACGCAGTGCAGGTCCAACAACAGCTTCGTGACGAACGTGGAGTGGCCTGGCCATAAGCGCGCGTACAGTCAGGAGATGGTTAACCAAGCGCAATTTAACTGCCGAGCTAGCCTACTAACTAGCCGAGCAAAATGAACTGTATCTTACCGCAGATCACGCTTTCAGTTTGCTCGTGAGCATATAGAATGATGGACACTGGATCAATGGGCGCATGCTATTTTATCTGGCGAGGCAAGAGTGTCTTTACAGAAATAATCGAAGACAGAGACTGTACCGTTGCCCTAAAAAAAGTTACGCTCAGTGCTGTATCGAAAAAACTGTTGCTTATGATGGCTCCATTATGGAGCCTCCATAATGGTGTGGGGCGGCATTTCCCTAACAGCATGAACAGAGATGGTTTATATCGAATCCAATGCTCTTTCACGCGGATTTGCTACAGAACGATATATCCCTGATGTTCATGAAGATCTCGTGGTACCTTAATCAGGATGTATTTAAGATGAGATTTTTCTAATGTGCATGATAATGCAAGACCCTTACGCAATATTATACTCAGGGACGTTGGTATTCGCGTCATGGATTGGCCAGCACGGAGCCCCAATTTGAACCCCATCGAATATCTTTGAGACGAATAAGGCAGGGCCTAAGATAGGGATCCGGCTTCTTCAAAACCTTATGTGCTCAGAATGGCGATAGATGAGGAATGGAACAACATTCTTCAAGATATCATTGTAAGATTGGTAAGATCAATAGGTTCACATATGCAAGCAGTTATCCAAGCTGAAATCAGTAACACACATTACTTATACATTGATTTTTATTGTTTTCGATGTTTTTTATTGTAACTTTATGTTTCAAATGACTTTTCACTCTAGAGCAGAATAATTGTCTTAACGCCATACAATTTACTTTCAATATAAAGCCTATAAAATTAAGAACATAATGGTGCGTATAAACTATGCGCGGCAAACTCTCGAACATTGGCTCGCACGGCGACCGCGCGTTATGTGGCCGAGGTCGCCGCGCGCGGCAGCTCGAGCATTGCCGCGGTCGAACGTGCCGCGCGGCGAACCGCTTCTTGTCGGTTTTTGAGACCGCATCAAAGGAGCTCGAGTCGTCCGCTTGCGCGCAGTTGGGACACTATTTTGTTTCGGGGATTTGGCTCGCGCAGCGCATAGGTACTTACGTAAAACGGACGACTCATAGGTTTACAAGAATGAATCCGCCGCGGGCTGTTCGAGCTGAATCGCTTGCCGCGCGCGGTAGCTGCGTTCTGCTAAATTATTATCTAAAAATTGGCTCGCGCGGCAAATTAACGTCTACCTTTGGTCGAACATTGGCTACGGCTGCCGCGCGTAGTTTATACGCACCTTAACTATGCCACTTTTATAAAAATTATGTTCATACATTTGAAGGAAATTGCATTTGAACTCAAGGGTTAAGGGTTGTTCGGTTGATTTGTCTGCCAAAATTGTGTTATAATGTGCAAACCTGGACATAAATAATTCGATAGTCAAGATTAGGAATCATTTTACAAAAAGCATGAAGTAAACATATTCCTCATTTGACAATCACTGGGAAATTTGGGGACCAAACAGTTTAAAATCCTAATTTTTCCCTGACTTTCCAGATAGCCTCTCGATTTCACTGACTTTCCTTGACTGCCTTGAGCTTCCCTGACTTTTCAGAATGTGGACACCCTGACTAATTATAGCCCCTTTTTTTTTTTTTTTTTTTAACGGTGGGACATGCTTTTCGCATACTGGGAAGACGCAAGGTTATGTCGGACTCTCCGCGGTCCCTGGGGGCAGGGTGTCAGCCAGAAACCACGGCCTACCGACTAAAACCCACCGATGCCCCTCACAGATGCCTTGGCGCGAGCACGTCCATCACCGCCGCATCTTCCCCATCATCAGATGAAGAAGACACGCCGAGGAGGGACGTGTCACTACCTGACGAGGTCATGGGAACTCGAATGAATACTTCCACGACCTCATCGGCGTTTGTTCGCTCTGAGCGAGTCGCTCTTACCCCACCGGAATGGGGCCGACGATCTCCTGGGGCATCCAGGGGATCGATAACTGGCGGCAACCGGTGATAGGAGAGCGCCCCGTGCCGTCTGTTCGACCAAGTGGTAAGGAGGGGTCTAATGGCCTCAACGGTCCTCGTAAGAGTACCGGAGGCCGACCCGCTTATCCCTTCGAGCTCCTCATACCACTGGCGGAACATTTCATTCCGCGCGTCCTCCAAGGCGGTAGCCACCTCACGGGCCGCCATCCTCCCTCTACTACGCAGCTGGTATGCCGCCACCAAAACGTGGGCAACCAGCTCCCATGGTGGACTAATTATAGCCCTAATAAAACCCTAATTGACTAATAAAACCTAATTAACTAATAAAACCCTAATTAACTAATAAAACCTTAATTAGGGTTTTTTTCACTAAAAAAAGATTTCATTCACTAGAAAGTTAAAAATAAAAAATATTTTTCATAAAAAAAAACCGACTTCAAAAACACTGAAAAGTTGAAAATAATATAAGAATAGATACAGACAACATCACACTTCTATATTGAAGTCGGTGCCAAATTTTAAGACTTTCTAGGAGATCATCGTTTGGCACCGACTTCAATATAAAAGTGTGATGTTGTCTGAACCTATTCTTATATTATTTTTTACTTTTCAGAGTTTTGTAACTACTTAACCGGAGGGAGACTCTGTACCAGAGTCGTCTGCTTGGTTGTGCGCTGTGGTTCTTGTGGGGTTGCAGTTTTGCTGCATATCTCACAAGAGCCAAATGTATTATAGGCGGGCTGCCAAGACTGGACTCGAGTCACGCATTATCTCACAATTTCAGTGACATAATCTCTACGTCTTAAAGAGTGGCACGGCGGCACTTATTTTGTATAACTGACGAGATAAAAAATTCTTGACACTCTTCAGGGGACACGTGTGACTGAGTTTTATCACAAATTTCTTGCTCTCCGACTGCTGCTACATCTTTCAAAGTATTAAAGCCCTTGCTACAGCCACAGCGGTTAGAACACAGGCACGCCAAGAAATTTTTATAAAACTCAGTCACACGTGTTGCTTGACACTGTGGGCAGTTTGCTTGATTGCCAATTTAGTTGTATAAAAAAAACTATTATGCCCATAACCATTATAGCACACGACTGTACGTTTCCTTTAATAAATAAAAAATAGACAATGACAAACATTACTTATGGCATTCACTTTTTTTTAGTCATAATAAGCTTACAGAATGATTATTAAAAAAACTTTATTTAATGCAGACCTTTACAATAAACTTATTAATGTTGAAAACAAATACAAAACGGGACGTAAACGGAACGGTAGCGGGCAGCGGGTGGCGTCAGTGGTATCTCACCCGGTGGTGCGCCGGCAGGACGGTGGCGGGCAGGGGGCGGCGACGGTGGCAATTCACCCGGTAGTGCGCCGGCAGGACGGTGGCGGGCAGGGGGCGGCGTCGGTGGCAACTCACCCGGTAGTGCGCCGGCAGGACGGTGGCGGGCAGGGGGCGGCGTCGGTGGCAACTCACCCGGTAGTGCGCCGGCAGGACGGTGGCGGGCAGGGGGCGGCGTCGGTGGCAACTCACCCGGTAGTGCGCCGGCAGGACGGTGGCGGGCAGGGGGCGGCGTCGGTGGCAACTCACCCGGTAGTGCGCCGGCAGGACGGTGGCGGGCAGGGGGCGGCGTCGGTGGCAACTCACCCGGTAGTGCGCCGGCAGGACGGTGGCGGGCAGGGGGCGGCGTCGGTGGCAACTCACCCGGTAGTGCGCCGGCAGGACGGTGGCGGGCAGGGGGCGGCGTCGGTGGCAACTCACCCGGTAGTGCGCCGGCAGGACGGTGGCGGGCAGGGGGCGGCGTCGGTGGCAACTCACCCGGTAGTGCGCCGGCAGGACGGTGACGGGCAGGGGGCGGCGTCGGTGGCAACTCACCCGCAGTGCTGGAATTCGCGGGGAATTTCCGGATTTGCGAGGAATTGAGGGTTATCGCGAGGACAGCGCGGGGAATGACGAAAATCGTGGATTATCAGGGAATCCAGACCAAATTTATCGATGGGCAAAATTAAATGGAATGTCTTCACTCTTCTGACACAACTGTAATCTCCACTGGGTATAATTTTCGTGACCACGATTTTTTATTTCTGAACGTATTCATTTCTATAGTTGATAGTTGTATATGTAGTTGGTGTTGTAGTTGTATATTGTCTATGGTTGTTACCCCATGTTGGTAAAAAAACTACTACTACCTACCTACTGTCTATGGTTGTCGATTTCTGAAATTGGTGCGAACTGTTTTTTTTTTGTTTTTGCAAAATTTTCAATAAAATAATGGAAAAGTGGTTAAAAGTGCACCTACTGTTAAAAACCAAGTAAGTTGCATGTTCAGCATTAAAATATGATAGGTATACTTGTTATTCATGTAAGTGTAGAATTTGTTATTAATATGGTACTTATAGTCTTTTTTGAAGTTTAATGAAAATTTTTTGTATAAAGCTGTTTGTATTCCAAAAATAACATGTCGGAGAAGTTGTGGGCAAGGAACCAAAAAGAAGCGGGGAATTTCGGGGAATAAACAAGACTGATGCGGGGACTCGAGATTTTTTTATTGTCAGCACTCACCCGGTAGTGCGCCGGCAGGACGGTGGCGAGCAGCGCGCGCGTGAGGGCGGGGGGAGCGCGCGCTGCCAGCGCGGCGTGCAGGTGCGGCGGCGGGCGGGCGGCGCGGCGCGCCCTCGCCGCGGGCCGCGCCCCCACCTCCGGCAGCGTCAACGCTTCGTGCACTCCCGCCTCCACCAAACGCACGTACCTATGCCGCGCAGAGATGTGCAAAATAGGTTATAAAATGTATTTAAATGCAAAATGCAGATACTTTTTGTATTTTGTTATTTCAAATACAAAATACAAAATAGTTTTTCATTTTATATTTAAAATACTAAATGCAAAATACGTATTTACAAAATGCTTTATTAAAATAAAATACTTTTAGTTTTAAATTATCTTTATTTTGTTGAAAAGTTTATTTATTTTAGCCAGCTAACAGGCTGGTAAATTTACTTTGATAACTTACTTAAATTAAATTTATTTAACAGATTTTAATAAAATAATTTGCTCAAATACACTGTCAAAGTTTTATAAAATAGTTTTGTGCAAAATTTTTTTTTTAAAAATCGGGTCTTCCGCGACCTTCCGAACATTTTCGCGCTTCATTCATTTAATTATTAATCCTTATCTAATTAACTGTTATAAGTTCCTTCTATATTAAATTATCTTTCCATACGTATTTTTTGTTCTCTTGTAGACAGTATATGTCACTCTCCGTAATTTTTTGAACATCCCGTACGCGCCGGGGTGAGTCATTCCGCAATGGCGGCACCTTTGATATTTGAGATATACTACTTTTTGCTTTTGAAACCCACCACGCTTCGCGTGGCGAACGTTCGAGTGGCAAGATTTTAATTGAAGATTGTAACACATTAATTATTAATTCTTCGATGTTTACAAAACTTAGCAAAAAGTATTTTGCATTTTGCAAATACAAAATATGTCCTAAAAGGTATTTCAAATAAAATATAAAATGCTTTTCTAAAAAAAGTATTTAAATACAAAATGGAAATAGGTATTTTGTATTTTGTATTTTGCATTTCAAATACTGTTATTTTTAAAATGTCACATCTCTGATGCCGCGACATTACATCACAATCAGCCGCCGTAGCATGTCTATCAAACACAGAGACCGGAACACCCGTTAATTTACTTAAGCCGTTCGAAAGGGTAACCCATTCGTATGGTAACCCAGTGGGCTTGTTAAGCCGTTCAACAGGTTTCCCAACGATAACGATAACCTGTAAAATAGGGGTTACCACCCACAACAATAATTTACCGCTTACCTAATCTTAAAGGTTTTCAGTGTTTATGCACTCGCTTAGTGTTCGGGTTAGGGTAACCCTTTCCCTCACACACATCGAGCGATTGAAATAGCACAGCGGGCGCAATAACGCCGGAGTTCGGTGGCGACCTTCGGCATATATGCGATGCAAAAGCAATCTACACGCGATATACGTAAGATCTAAAATAACGTGCACAAATTAATCAGCGCTTAGAACGGTAACCCATTTGGGGGTTTTTGATCGGTAAGCGGTAACTCGAATTGATTCAATCGAAGGGATTAATGTGTAAACCGGTAAGCCGTTTGAAAGCTTAACCTAAGGCAAAGGGTTTGAAATCCCAGTGTTATAAAATACCCGATCAAACCCTAAGGTTACCCGCCTATAACGGTAACCGGGTCCGGTCCCTGGTCAAACATTGACCCACAAACAAATGGACATCGTCGGGTCTAATACAAATGTCAAACAAAATGTGTAAAAAATATTTTGAAACGTCAGTGGCATGTATAAACGATTTAACTTAAGTCGTATTGATTGACATTAATGTGGTGTTCAATTTCGCTCACCAAATCTTCACCATATCACAGATAATATAATACTACAGTACAGATGCCTCATCCCATACAACGAAATGGGCCCTACTTAAGTCGGGCTATTCACCGCGAGATGACGCAACTAAAACGCCACTGACAATTCTGAGCAAGCTCGGGCCATCGAGCCTTTGCTACATTGGGCTCACTAGTTCTCGCACGCACTCAACAGATGGCACTTTAATTAAACTCCTGCTATGCTTATGATTTTTTTAACAAATTCATATTTATGCTTCGTTTAGTTCATTACAATGACTTATGCGTAAATAGGTCTTGTAAACATCATACGCTTACGACCGGCTGCACCAAGCTAAATGTGTTACAATTTGGTTGTTCACGCGATAGCATGACGTTCGGGGATGTTACGCGCGCGCGCCATCTGCCGGCACAGTAGCAAGGCGTCACTAGAGTGGATCGCATGACTGTCGTCTTACGTTATCCCGCGCTTCGGAGCTCGCGTATTGCGCAGTGGAGAAAGTGAAAAAATATAAAAATCTAGAAAACCTACTCAGCTCATAGAAACGAAACATATTATTGTGCACTTGGTGAAGGATAGGACAATCAGCCCGTCGTGCAAGGTTAGTGCCCAATCTTCTTCTCCTTACCCACCATTGGTAAAAAAGTTTAGGGGTCGACGTTGTTCGCTTCCGTAGGTCTTACTCTCGATACCCTACAAGTGATCCCCGGGTTGTGCTAAACGAACAACAACCTTTCCGGTGGTAGGCTTCGGCCGTGGCTGGTCACCACCCTCCCGACTAAGCCGAGTCGCCAAGCGGATTTTCCGTGTTCCGGCTCGTGGTTGAGAGTAGCCATAGCAGAGGATGGGTCTGGATAGTTGCTCTACACTAAACTGTAGTCTGCAGCTACTTGTGCTGCCACACTCAACGCCCGGCTCTGGAGGCTAGCGGGATCCGAAGCACGGTGCACCGCTGGCCGACCGTGGGAAGTTGGGGGCCCGAGTAGCGGGAAAGCCACCCGCCAAAGGCTGCCCCGCCACCCAACGAAAAATCCCGGGGTGCTCCACCTTGCCGGTTGGCGACCGGAAGGGAGGACCAGGTGGCCACTCCCGGGGGGGTTCGGGCGTCCCCGCAGTCTCCGAGTCGAGTGACTATTTTGTGTGGCAGTCTGAGTACCTAGTTGGGTTCGACACAGTGAGGAGCCTCGTCCAACTTCCATCCTAGTGCCTGTTCACTCCACTTTCAAAATTTAAAATATGAAAAGTACGAAAAGGAAAAACGTTAAACAGCGGTTGCACGTCCTCCCATTAAAAGTGCTTTTCACCAACATACGTGGATTGCACTCAAATCTCAACCCGGTCCACCACCAACTAGAAACCGTTAAGCCGCATCTGCTGTTCCTTACCGAAACGCAGATTAAATGTCCGAGTAACGCGGCGTACCTCTATTATCCTGGGTACACGCTTGAGCATAGGTTTCTTTCTCGTGCCGGTGTCTGTGTGTACATCCGCGACGACATCTGTGCCAGGCGTCTCAAGCACCTTGAAGCTCCTCGTTTTTCCGTTCTATGGCTTTTGGTTGATACTGGTAATGCACAGATCATATATTCCTGTGTCTACCGTTCGCACAGTGGAGATCAAGAAACTACCAACTTGTTCCAATATCTGCATGATACGGCTATTGAAGCTCAGGGTAGGTATCCGTCAGCGCAGTTGGCCTTTCTCGGTGATTTCAATGCCCACCACAAGGAATGGCTATTCCCACACCAAAAAACCGATCTTGCAGGGAGGGAGGCGTATAATCTCGCGATAGTACTTAATCTTACCCAACTTGTCAACTGCGCTACTAGGGTTCCCGACGTTGATTCACACACGGCCAACTGTCTCGACTTATTGCTGACTTCTGATCCAGACCGTTATACCGTGACGGTTGAAGCCCCTCTAGGTACTTCCGACCACTGTCTGGTGAAAGCTGTGTCAGTATACTCTCCACCCGATCATGGCCTTCGAGGTAAGAGACGGGTGTGGAGATACAAGCTAGCGGATTGGGACGGAATGCGCCAGTTTTATGCATCGTATCCTTGGCGTACTTGCTTTTCTTCTGGGGATTCTTCGAGCTGCGCCGATGCTATCGTGGAGATTGTTCGTCTGGGTATGGAATATTTCATTCCTTACTCTGACGTCCCAAATGGCACCGAAGCACGTCCCTGGTTCAATAATGAGTGCCGCCACGCCGAAGTCCAGAAGCGGGCGGCATACCAGGCTTGGGCTGAAGCCCGACGATGCAAAGCTCCAAATACCCATGACCTGAAGAAAGCCTATAATAAAGTTGCTAAGGCATGCAAGAAGCAGTTATGCCGGGCAAGGTTTGCTCATATCGGCCGCATTGGATCAAAGCTGGCCTCATACCCAACGGGCAGCAAAGCTTTCTGGTCCCTGGCCAAAGCAACCGAAGCTAACTTCTGTCGACTGAACTTACCACCGTTGTTGAAACCTGACGGCTCACTGGCCCATACGGCAGAAGAGAAAGCAAATCTTTTTGCCTCTCTTTTTGCTGAGAATTCACGTTTGGACTCTGCAGGAAAACCTCCTCCAACTCTACCTCAAGCTGACTGCTCCATGTCAGCAGTTCACATTCACCAAAAAGAGGTACTTAAGGTTCTAAGAAATCTAGACGTGAATAAAGCCAGCGGACCTGATGGCATACCGGCTATTGTGCTGCGCAACTGTGCGCCCGAGTTGGCTCCCGTATTGACCCGCCTGTACAGACTCTCACTTGCGACTGGAGTGGTTCCCAAGTCTTGGAAGCTAGCAAATGTACAACCAGTACCTAAGAAGGGTAGTAGAGCCGATCCAGTTAACTATCGACCTATCTCAATCACGTCCATGCTGTGTAAATGTATGGAGCGTGTTCTAAACAACCGTCTCCTCGCATACCTTGAAGATAATGACCTCCTCAGCGACCGTCAGTACGGTTTTCGAAAGGGCCGGTCAACGGGAGATCTTCTCGTGTATGCCACACATATATGGGGAGAAGCTATTGATGGGCACGGCGAGGCTCTCGCAGTCTCTTTAGACATATCCAAAGCTTTTGACAGGGTCTGGCATTCTAGCCTGTTAGGCAAGCTTCCATCGTATGGTCTACCCCAGAACCTCTGCAATTGGATCTCGAACTTTTTGAGTGAACGTTCCATGCAAGTAGTATTAGATGGCTGCTGCTCCGAACAACTGACTATTGATGCTGGAGTTCCTCAAGGTTCCGTACTTTCGGCAACACTCTTTCTTCTGCACGTCAACGACTTGTTGGTGCCTGGAACCTTCGGGTATGCCGATGACACCACAGTCGTTGATAGATATGTCTCCAATGCAAAGGCCAATAAAGAGGAGATCCGGTCTTGTCGGGAGTCGATGATGGACCGTTTGAATTCTACACTCCGGGCGGTCTCTGAATGGGGTGACGCTAATTTGGTCCAGTTTAATACTAGCAAAACGCAGGCGTGTTTGTTCTCCACTAAACGGAGTCCTTTCTATCTGACTCCGACTTTCCGTGGTATATCCATACCGGTAACTGATCATCTCCACCTACTTGGTATGCAAGTAACTAACAATCTCAACTTTGGTAGTTACATAGAAACCGTTGCCAAAATTGCGGCTATGAAGCTCGGCATTCTCTCCAAGGTCAGGCGGTACTTCACACCGGAACAGTTGCTCCAACTATATCAAGCACAAGTTCGATCTTGTATGGAGTACTGCTGCCACTTGTGGGATGGGTCTGCCAAATATCAACTAGCGGCCCTTGATTCTATTGATAAGCGTGCTAAGACCCTCATTGGTGACACCAAATTAACGGGGGCCAAGCTTCAGAGCCTCGAACATCGTCGTAAGGTGGCATGTTTATCGGTATTTTATAGGATATATCACGGAGAGTGTGCTTTGGAATTACATGAAATAATTCCGGCTTCTCCTTTCCATCTCAGGGGAACCAGACGGCGGCTGGGGTTCCACCCTTTTGTCATTGATATTCCAATTAAACGCACGAAGCGATGCGCTTCCTCATTCATATGGCGAACGGCAAGGGAGTGGAACTCTTTGCCCGCGGATTTGTTCCCTGAGCAATATAACTTGGAGTTATTCAAGATGAGAGTGAATAGGCACCTTCTGGCTAGGCGTGTCCCATCTTCGGCCTCATCATCACTTTCCATCAGGTGAGATGGAGGCCAAACGCTTATCCAGCATTCATAAAAAAAAAAAAAAAAAAAAAGTGACGTATAAATCCATGTTATACCTAAGGGGTTGTTCCGCCATGAAATATACGATTTATGTCATACATTTTATATAACTACGTTTATGTAAAGTAAATATATCATTGGCGATAAGTCATTTTGGTAGTGGGTACTTTCTATTATGACAAGGTTATCATCTGTAACTTCAAATTCAAAACTGGAGCAAACTTGCAAATTTTTCATATGTGACCTTTTTTATCCCGCCCAAGACGATTTTTTTTCACTGGTTTAGGTATTCATCATTTTTTCAATTTATTTATTATTTAGTTGATAGTTTCTATGGAAAATAATTAAAATCTGCTCCAATTTCTATGAAATTTATTATTCGAGCTCCTAAATATAAATAACAGTCTTCTATAAGTATAATAGGCTACAAAATTATTTTACGGGAAAATATTGAATTCCCACGGGAAAACAATATTAATGCGGGCGAAGCCGCGACCGGAAGCTACCTATTAATAGCAGTCGCGGTTGCCACAATATTTGTAAATGGTAAAATCTAATAAAACACCGTACCTATTTGCCAAAATTCAAAATATACCTAATCACCATTGAGAATAAAAAATAATTCAAGTAGTTAGTACCTACATTAATTTTATTTATTTATGGTCAGGCAACTTATATCCATTAATAATCTTTTCAGCACACTTGCTCGTAAAGTGGGTCTTATTACCTTGCATTTAGACCCATTATTCAGTATATTAAACACGAGTGCTTTTCACTTTACATAATCAAGTGCGGTAAATCAGTAGCACAAGTGCGGTAATCTTAATACGACAAATTCTAATTTGTTCAAGATTGCAAAGTAAATGTATTCCAGTACGCATTCTTAAATTTGTCGCTTAATACTTACTTTTTTTAACACGACTTTATGCGACTGCCAATTGGAAACTCCGCCGGAAATAATTATGGAGGCGCAAAGCGCGAGTAATAGTTTGTTGCCGCCAAAGTCAAAGGATAAATACTTGGCGGCATACGATACTTACGTTAGTGGAAATTGATAAAAAAGCGCTGTCATTTTCAGAAAAATATTAATAGGTACCACAAGATCTTTTATTTTCCTCACAAGTGTGTTGAAAAACGTCGTATGATACACGCGCGCATTGGTACTCGTACGCAATTACCGACATAGCGTGCTCGTATCATGATGTACCATTACGTATTACTTACCTACATTATCTATGACTATGTATGTACCTAACATAGTTGAATACCACTTATGGTGTTATTAAAAATTCAGATTTGTAAAATTAGTTTTGAAATCCCCCACACAAAATAGTTAGGTCAGTGAAAAAAATCACTTTGTGGTTTTATGAAACGAACATGCCAGTAAAAGTTTTTTTTCGGTTAGTAGACATTTAACTGAAAATATGCGAAAAAGTATGTAATAGGATAGGTACTTACTTATTAAAATCGCGTTTTTAATCTTAACCTAAATCTTTTTGTTCTGAAATGAAAATTATAAATAAAAAACAAATTGAGATATAAAAAAGGAATTGATATAATAAACAAAAAGCAATAAAGAAAAACAAAATAATAAAACAAGCAATTTTAAAAAATAACTACACCAGGAATCAGGATCGAACCACTGCCACACAGAATCCTGACCTTTTTGAAGTGGTGAAATTTAAGATGTCATGTTTTTGTGTAATTCGACCATAATTCGACATTACACTTTTAAATGTATGGGGATTAAAAAAGTAATTTTACAATTTCGAATTTTCAATGACGCCATTACTATTATGATTATGTCAAAATACATACCAAACACCTTGTGGGTAATATAATAAAATAAAATAATTTAACTCAATCTGTGACCTTACGAACTAGCATACATAAATAGTGCCATCTATGAGTGAGCAATATGTAATCAAATAGTTAAAGCAGATATTGCGTGCTACTTTGAGCTATGCTTTTGAGAGATACATTGAAGTTCACATAATTTGTCGCTAGGAGTGCTATAAATTTGTAAGAAGAGATGTTAAACCGTTCTAGCATGACTTAAAAACGTATTTTGATACTTCCCACGTGCTAAGTGATTTTTTTAAATATAATCAATACTTTTCTGAACCTCCTTGTTGACTTTTACTAAATTCATTAAAAAGTCATTACAAAAATCGATTAAAGTAGCGCCATCTATTGATGCTTTCATGGAATTATTTTACTTTTGTTCGTGATGGGTCCCCGTGACCATATGATATGAAGTGCGATTGGATCCGAATTATACTGAATCTGAGTTTTGGATCCGATTTTCTTGGGCCAGTTTTGGAGCGCGGACGCGAAGTCCGCGCTCCAAGTGTTTCGTTTGTTTGTAGGTCAATGCTATCGAACACAATAATAAAGCGGTTTATAGCAGTGAAATGGCAAAATACGATAAAAAGGTATTGGGTGCGGTCCAAAATTTGCTATCAGCGCTAGTGTGCGCTATTTGCATGCAAACAGTCGGTCCGAAATTGCTCATGTGCGCATTTGTAAGTGGTATGGCGTAATCGATGACGTCACCGAGTGATGCTGACAGTGCTAACAGGACATAGGTAGTGCACTGTCTCCAGAACTGTCAATGTCAAAGAACACATCAGTTTCCCGCGGAATTTTATTTGTATTTTAGTTTGTTCGTATTTATTTTCTCGTTAGATTATCCTTACATATTATAAAACAAAGTCCACCGCCGCGTCTGTCTGTCTGTCTGTTCGCGATAAACTCAAAAACTACTGCACCGATTTTCAAGCGGTTTTCACCACTCGATAGCGTGATTCTCGAGGAAGGTTTTAGTATATAATTTGTTAAGTTTTTGTATTTATTTCTGTGTACATTAACGATATTTGTTGAAGATGTCGGGAAAAAATAAATTAAGGCGAAACGTAGTTCGCGGGCACAGCTAGTCTACAATAAATACAGAAGTGCTCCATGAAGATACTGGAGGCATAAAACATTTCTCTCTCCAATTTTTCTTTTCAAATAACATTGACTGTCAACTTGACAGACTCACAGGACGAAAGCTCGGTCGAAAATTGATCTGGATGCTTGCGTCCGTGAGCAGTGCAAACAATTTGAACGGGTTGTTTGCATGCATACAAACGTTTGCACTGTTGTCTGATTATGCAGGCCTATTACCGATCTCATGGTTTTCAAATGCTATCATTATGACATCAGAGTGCAAAACGAAAAATAAGATTTTCGGTGAGATTTTTAATCATTAGTTCATTATATCATGATGACATAATTGAAATAATGGCATAGTGATGATATCATTGGAGATCGGTCATAAGAATTGAAGCATTTTATGACTTCTTTATCTTATTATACCACTTCATACGGCGAAAATTCCATAATAGGCCTGATGGACCACACCCATTGTATTTTGACAGTTCACTACGGTAGACCGCATTGTCATATCGTGTTTTGGTGGTCATGCTACGGGGCAGTATATAATATGCGTTATTCCATCCAATAGGTTTTAGGTAATAGTCGTTTTGTTTCACCATGTTTAATTTTTGTCGTCTATCACCGCGATCCGAGATACGCAAACGTTATTAACATTACAATCAATGCAGACGCCGTGGTCCGAATTGAATACGGTGGTATTTGTACTGTTTATTCAGAATAATTTTGGAGCAATTTAAGAACGTGTTCGTGTACACTACTGTCCATGTCATTAGGTAAATAGTGTTGTATAACTTAGTGCTTAGTTAGTAGTTGTAAACATGCAGAGCAAAGTTTAAAACTTTTATCGTCAATTGAGTAACTTTTTATCAACTCAAAACGTTCAGTGAGCAATATGGACCGGGTTTACGCACCATAGTTACCAATAGCGCCAAATAGCTCAATTTGGACCTCGGTGTATATAGACACGTCGAAGTGTGAATAATGATGGAATATAAGTTTCATAGTAACGCGATACAGCGCAAATGAATTACACACAATCAGTTTCCCTGAATGACTATGGGTACGGATTTTTCGATGCTGTCCCTGTTAAAAATCGCATCATAAATCACTGCATAAAAATCACAAGTTTGTTGTCTCTCGCTCCAGCTCAACCGATGACTCAATAATGGCAATGAAACGTTTCAATATCTGATTTCATGTGGATTTGATGAATATAAATGAATATAAAATTATGTAAAAAAATCGTTTTATGATAATAAACAGCAACACCTGAAATTATAACTGAAATGAGCAGTTTATAATGCTTTCAGTTTAATGTACTGTAAGTCACAAACCTGTAATTGTAAAATTTTGTCCAAAATTCAAGGTGTTTCTTTAAAAACGCAACAGATTTCACATCAGAAGTATTAGCGGCAGCCGCAACCTCGAGGCCCAACCACAGCAAGTATCCACGATCACCCACAGAAGTAAAATCCAAGGCACTCGGTTCAGCTTGCTTGTCTAAGCGACAGTTCTGACACAATGTCTCTTTCATAGACATTAGCTTTTCAAAGTATACCTGATAAGAAAACATCAAAATTACCATATTTAGTAATATCATTAACATTATCATGTAATTATTTCATCATAAGTTATTTATCTGGTTAAGTTGTGTAAATTTTTTTGGCCATTGCTGTGAATGTAGCTTTTAAATAAATTTAAAAAACCAAATACTCGTACTTTTACTTTGCTATAGAATACAATATAAACTAAAAGTAATCAACATAAGATTACAACTACACTATTATGAGTACTAATAAAATCTGAATGTAACTACCAAAAAACACAACGTCGAGAGCGTGTAAAAAACTCAAAGGGCGTCAAGATACTACATAAAAAATTATTTACGCAACATGTCCTAAAAACTTACAGGCACGCTATATGCTTCTTCTAAAATGCTCAAAGCAGTTTTCACAACTTGCTTGGACTCATCCTTTACTTGTCCAACCAACATCTGTAATATCCACGTGTCGATATCAACGCTATTGACATCGGAGTCATCCTTCTGTAAGTTTTTCAACTGATCCTGGACGTAATTCATTTTGAGCTTGGTTTTCCTTCTCACCAGTTCCCGTGATTTGCGGGAAGCTCTCAACAAAACATTTAGGAACTGTGTTGTGTACATCCTTGAGGCTTGAATATTGCAAGTAAGCGTTTTGGCAAGAATATCACGAGGGTAAGAGTCTAACGTATAGTCTAAGCTTGATATCACTAATTTAACGTAACAACTATGATGAGTTTTCGTAGATAGTTCTAACAAACTGAAAAAAGAATTCACCGTATTTATATTTATTTGCAATATTATACAATTAAAACTTAATATGCTGATGCTACTCACTTCTCGTACAATCGAGTATCTTTGAAAAGTCTAAGACCCGTATGCGAGTGGCACAGTTGCCCGATAAATAAGAAGTACGTCTGACACATAGTATTGCACATGTGTTGTGGACTAAATAAACAACCATGCGCTTTCAACCCAGTCTCTATCGCTTCGATCTGACGACTAACGTCTAAGAACAGGTCTACTAACAATCTTTGGGAATCCACCTGGAACAAAGAACACGGTTAAAAACTGAATTTTACAACTGTTTTTTTTTTATCTTATGCTTGCAGTGTTTCAGGCTCGGTATCATAAGTAAAATTGGTAGCAGGTAATACGAAATAACGAATATTATTTGATACGAACTCAGACATGTATTACATAAAATAATTACAATATTTTTTTCGACGATCAAGAAAGACGCGTGAATGACGAATGAATATTAAAAAAAAGTCGACGTTTCAACAACATGAAGTCGCCGCGCACGGGACTGGTACCAATCAAGATTCATCAGCAACTTCATCGCTTTGTTGTGGCGGGAGCAACAACTTAAACATAAACAATACAAATACTTACATCATTATGCTTGAGCAGATGTCTTATTAGCTGACATCCAGCACGTGTAGCCGAATGACCGTTGCCAGTAGTCGACAGATCTGTATGTGAATACTTATTGGAAGATGGTTTGAGGTAGTTAATAATACGCCCGACCCATGCCTTATGGTCACTGTCATTTAAATTTAAAAATGGGTTGCTGTCATTTTCCTGGGAACAGAAAAAACTTCAAATGAACACTTACTAACCAATGACTATTTAATATTAGTTAAAATTTGTTAGGAGTGTCGGTGGCGCTGTGGCCTCGGCACTGAACTGTGTCCCGAGTAGAACCGGGAGGAGCGCGAGAGCATCGATCGCTCTGTTCCCAGTAGTTACATTCTAAGTTACATTGATGTAACTAGATGGACAGTTCTAGTCCTAGTAGTTACATTATTTGGGAGATTATATTTAATGTTATTAGTGGGAGTTTTTTATTCAAAGTATTTACAATGTTTATCTATACATGCCATGCCATGCGATCCTGCCATATACCAATGTGTTATTCGTTTCACGAAATTCATATGTACATTTATCTGACGCTCCTACGGTGAAGGAAAACATCGTGAGGCAACCTGCATACATCTGCGAAGAAATTCAAAGGTGAATGTGAAGTCGATCAATCCGCACTGGGCCAGCATGGTTGACTAAAGCCTAAACACCCTCACTTAAGTTAGGCTCGAGCTCTCGGTGGGGAAATAATAGGAGCTGTGGTGATGTTATACATTTTACAGTTATTTTAATCCATAAAAATAACTATAAACTTGAGCCATAATACGTAAGATAAGTACCTTCAAAATTGTTCTTATAATATCCCAATTCCATGTATTACCATCTTTATTCTGCATTACAAGCGTACAACGCAGCATATTGTCACTATCCCGCTCGAATAGTTTCAGTCGGTTCAATTTTGCCGACTTGGTTACGTAATTCACAGCCGCACTAGTTCGTGAACTAACACTTTTACTTTTCACTAAGGCACTGATATTTCTGTTCGGCACATCAGCGCGTGACCCTACACTGTGCCTTTGTCTCGGCTCGTTTTCGTTATCAGACTCATCCAAAAACTCGATGCTGTTATCTTTGCGCAAGGTCCCGTCAAGTTTAGGTTTGGCCATGTTAGCGTTGTCCTTCTCTTTTTTACTCTTTGTGTCCTCGGCGCTTTCTTTAAAGGCGCCGCTACAATACTGGATAATGTTATCTAAGAACAAACTGCTACTCGCTGGTCTCGCCTCGAGCATTGAATGGAGCCTGCGCAGAGCGGCGATGGCCGCACACGCTTGAGGGTTGCCCGCCGACGCTTGGGCCATTAGCGAGGGAAGAGCAGGTGTTATACTACAAATTTGAGATGGTAAATATACGTGTATTAAATGTAACAATTGGCCTAATAAAACTGTAGCTCTAACTGATATAAATGTGTCACTTGTGACAATGACTTCAGCTAATCCATCTAATAATCCAGCCTGTAAAATAATAATGTAATTAATTTATGGCAATAGAGAATGATACTAACAATAAAAAATAGTAAGTAAATTACCTCTAAAAAACACTGAAGTAGTAGTGCAAGATGAATTTCACTTATGTCAGGACCCGTAGCACTAAGATGAGGTAAAATGGCAATTCCTTCGGCAGCAACAAACCCTTCGTTTAAACGCCAGGAGTCCTATAATAATAAATCAATATAAATAACATTATAAAGTTAAAATACCTTTTTCGTAAAGGGATTGGGTAAATTTCTATGGAGGTTGACTTGATTTTTTTTTGAAGCGGCCTATAAAATTATTGATATTTTTTATAATAAGTACCTACTATTATTTTAAAGTTATATTTTTTATAAAAGAAAGAGGCTACACTACTATTGGTTATGCAGATGACCTAGCAATACTGTTAAATGGGACTGCAGAAAACATACTATGTAAGGAAATGCGCGCAGCCCTAGCATTAGTGGAACAATGGTGTGACGAACATCCATTTTCAGTTAATCCAAATAAAACAGAACTTAAGCCGGCTTTTGACTGTGGGATATAATGTAATATATATTACATTTTGAGATATAATATTTTATCGCTTGCCATACTTTTTTACGAGACCGTTCTCACTGTGCTATAATATATATTACACCCCAAACTGTAAATATTTTTTCGCCCGACCGAGCTATATTTGAAGGCGATTTATGCGGTATATATTTTACCTCACGTTCCCGCATACCGCACCTCTGCCCCTGCCTCGCCTTCATTTCGAGTCGTGACGGTCATGCGCACATACTTACATACTCGTAGCTGTCCGCGTGTTATGATTTTTGGGTATTTTGGTTCGCAATCTTTTCTTTACGTATTTACCACGTATTTACCTATTTACGTATTTATCCCTATAATGGAACATTTTATAGAAAGTGTTAGGAAATATCCTTGTTTACGACTAATCTTGAAGAGTATAAAATGAATGAAATTAAGGATGCTGCATGGAGAAATTCACTATAATCTTTTCTTAAGGCCTTACTAATAACCATTTCATACGCCTGATTTGGTTAAACAGTGTTTTGTCACGTTCACTCGAATGACATTTCAAATTCGAACAAAAGAGACAAAACTCTATTAAGCCTTTAGTCTATTAAGATTCGATATCCAGAATCGACGTTTATTGTATTTTTTCTAAATAATGAGATATGTAAATCGAATACTGCATCATCTTCGTCTGATAAACTATCGAAAGTACCTAGCAAAACAATTTCCATATTATCCATTTAATAACGAGAGGTCAACCGTTTCAATAAAAGACGTTATGATGTGATGATCATAGAAGCTGAACTATTCTAAAAAATATATCTGATAGTGAGAACAGCAAACCCGGGATGTAATATATAGCTGAACATGTAATATATATTACATCCTATAGTCAAAAGCCGGCTTTATACTTTTCACCAACAAAAGGAAGTTACCAGAACTACAGTTACCAAAATTATTTAACACCAAACTCTCCCTGTCAACACAAGTAAAATATCTGGGCATTATCTTCGATAATAAATTAAACTGGGCGAGTCACATGGAAACAATAACAAAGAAGGCATGCTTAGCGTTCAATCAATGCAGGAGACTCGTTGGTAAGAAATGGGGTCTCAATCCAAAAATCACACTTTGGTTATACACTGCAGTTATTAGACCTTCTATAACCTATGGAGCAGTTGTTTGGTGGCCCAGAACCCAACTGACCACAGCAAAAGCTAAGCTCCAGAGTCTGCAACGCTTAGCAACTACATCGACCAGTGGATACATGAAAACCACTCCATCATCCTCCCTAGAATACCTCTTACAACTGAGGCCTCTAGATCTAGTCATACAAGAGGAGGCGAAAGCAGCAGCCCTAAGACTAAGATCACAGGGACTATGGAAACGTAACATAGGAAAAACACACACAGTAATCCTAGATTGGAGTACGAAAGAAATACCTCTTCTCGATGCACCAATCGATAGAACACCATGCCAGCATGTCTTTGGCAGAAGATATGATATCAAACTTACAGCAGAATCGAAAGATTGCTCTGACATTAAAGAAGTTAGGATATATACAGACGGCTCCAAGACCACTTGTGGAACTGGGGCCGGCGTTTTCTCAAAAGACCTTAATATCAAACTATCAATAACCTTAGATAGGCGGAACACCATATTCCAAGCAGAATGCATTGGAATCACCAGAGCGGCACAGGCGATTGCAGCTAGAGGTGTTAATAATCTCAACATAAAGATTATCTCAGACAGCGCATCTGTCCTGCAGGCCCTCCAAAACAATATTATCAACTCTGTCCTTATACTGGAATGCCATAACACGCTCCAAACCATAGCAGACACAAACCGGGTAACTCTGCAATAGATAAAAGGACACAGCGGCTCACTTAGCAACGACGCAGCAGATGAATTGGCTAAGAGAGGTTCAAACACAAAAGTGTATGGACCAGAACCCTTAATGCCCATTCCACAGGCCCAGATAAAAAACCTGGTTGCGTGAGAAAACCGAGGAACAACATCTAACAGAATGGAGAGCCAATGAGGGATGCAAGCAAACAAAAAACGCAATCCCGGTACCATCCAAAAAGCTTTCCCTCATCAGACTAAAGAGAGAAAAAATCCGGAAAGTTATAGCTACTATAACTGGACACTGTCTCCTAAACAAACACCTATTCACAATAGGGGTGACAGACAGCCCTCTATGCAGAGGATGCACGGAGGCGGAGGAAACGCTACAGCATGTCCTTATGGAATGCACAAGTGTGGCCGTTCAACGGGCGAAGCTTCTCCACTCCCCGGCTTCCATGCCGGAAGCATGTAGTAGCCCACAGAGGCTGCTGGTATTCTGGGAGGACCTGGGATGGATGGAGTAAGATGGAGGCTGACGCAAGGTCAGAACGCACAATGGCCCAATCAAGAGGCTAAGTGCGAAAGAGCCCAGTCAAACTAACTAACTAAGTACCTACTATTACTGAAATACATGGCAGTTGAAATAATTTTGTCGTAAGTAATATCAAAACCGAGATACACGAAATTTATGTGCTGCTCTGCATAAGCGCAATCTGCGCTATGTGCAATGTTATTTAATACTGTTCCTGTGTATTGCTGTAAAACATATACGATCCTACTACTAACTACACTGTTTAAATATGATGCTGTCTCTATTAATCTCTATTTCACAATAACTTATGAACTGTCAAGCTAATCTCGCGACAAGCTTTTATATAATCCCAAAAAAGTCTATCATGTAATAAATTAAAGTTTATTTTCCTTTGAATAGAGCATTAAAATAAAAACTTGTTTTTAAAAATGTTTTTTTATACTATTAATTTATTTCATATTTTTCATTTTGTGGTGGTGGCCATCTTGGATTTAATTTTCTCCATTGTGTACTATATTTCACAAGTTAAAGCCTGTTATTTGATACCCATATTGTGGGGGTTGTACAAAAAATGTAATCCACCATTTTGAGACGGCAGCCATCTTAGATTAGATTTTTTGTCATAAAGAACAATATTTCTACAAGTCAAGATCTTTCATTGGATACCTATATTAGGGAGCAACCCCTAAAAATATGTAATCCGCCCCACTTTATGTCAGCGGTCATATTGAATTTAATTTTATAATAGCAAACTGTGTTCTACAAGTCAAGCCCCTTTCATTTGATACCCATATTCAAAGACATTATAAGAGTAGACCAACAATGCAAACGAAATGTATGAAGTCCCCTTCAACCAATTTTGATATGATAATAGCTAAATAAATAAGCATAATTAAGGCTCATCGGTAATAAATAATGTTACAATGTGATTTAGTTTTTATTACTGTTCGGTTTTTACACTACAAAACGAAGTTATTTGGGCATGTCTAAGTATTTTTATAACTTGACGCGCGCTCGACAGTCGAACGCAGTACAAATACAGTATGAGTAGCGGCCGCCTGACCGCTGTTGTGGTTGAAGGGGGTTTCTTAGAGGCCGCGCGTATTGCCGGTCTATCTCTTATAATGTCTTTGCCCATATTGATGGGATTGTACAAAAATATGTAGGCTGTCATTTTGTTGCGGCGGATATCAACTCACTTGAAAATCGGAAGGATCAACAGCGTCTAAAGCGACTGAAATTTCGTCTGTCCAATCTGGTTGTTGTAGTCCAACTAATTCATATAGCAGATCTAATATTGCTTTCTGAAAATATATATCAAATGTTAATATGAGGTATACTATTTTAATAAAATAACAGTAACTTAATTTCAGATATGCTATAATAATATACTTGTTTGCCGTAAATCAATCGTAATAAATCAATTTACAGTGTAATCTCCACTTACAAATTAAGCAGATATTATATCTGATGGATACCAAATTATAATCAACTAGCAGAATGTCGTGCTTGTGATATTAAAACCTTATGTTGTCATAAACATCATGATACAACTAGAATAATATTTAAAAACAATAATGTTTGCTAAATACTCTGATGCAGTCTTTTATAAGTATAACTGCTACAAAGTTTTAATATACACACAAAAGCACAGTTTTAAGCACAGAAGGCTCGCCTCGACCACATTGGTCGTATTGGGGCCAGACTCTCATCATACCCATCGGGAAATAGAGCCTTTTGGTCCCTTGCCAAATCGGTCGAAACGAACTTCTGCCGGCCATCACTACCACCCCTTCAGAAGCCTGATGGATCACTGGCTCACACCGCTAAGGATAAGGCAAATCTATTTGCCTCTCTTTTTGCGGAAAACTCGCACCTAGACCCCACAAGCCAACCTCCACCCACAATACCCTCAAGCAGTTCCGCAATGCCGGAGATTCGCATCCACCAGAAGGAGGTTCTTCTATCGCTGAGGGGTCTGAATGTGAACAAAGCTAGTGGCCCAGATGGAATTCCTGCGGTAGTCCTTAAAACTTGTGCTCCCGAGTTGTCTCCTGTTCTCACACGCCTATACCGTCTCTCTCTGAGCACCGGTCTAGTTCCAAGATCTTGAAAGCTTGCTAATGTGCAGCCAGTACCTAAAAAGGGAAGTCGTGCTGACCCATCAAACTACAGGCCAATAGCTATTACCTCCATTCTCTGTAAGAGTATGGAGCGTGTACTGAATGCTCGTCTTATTGGCTACCTAGAAGGTAACGACCTCTTCAGTGACCGGCAGTACGGTTTTAGGCCAAGACGGTCTACCGGGGACCTTTTAGTGTATGCCACACACCTCTGGAGCGAAGCGATTGAGAGGTACGGTGAAGCTCTTGCGGTTTCACTGGACATCTCAAAGGCATTTGATAGGGTCTGGCACGACGGCTTGCTTAGCAAGCTTCCTTCATATGGACTACCCCCAAATCTTTGCTCATGGATAACTGATTTCCTGAGGAACAGATCGATTCGGGTAGTCATTGATGGCTGCTTGTCTGATCCCTTGGCTATCGATGCTGGAGTCCCCCAGAGATCGGTCCTCTCTGCAACACTTTTTCTGCTACACATCAACGATCTGTTGAAACCCGGTATCTTTGGGTACGCAGACGATAGCACAGTTGCAGAAAGATATATGTCCGATGCTAAGGCTGGGAAGACCGAAATTGAGCTGCTCAGAGCGAACATGGTGGAACGCGTGAACTCGACCCTGCAAAAAGTTTTGGATTGGGGGGAAGCTAACAGAGTCGAGTTCAATGCCTCCAAGACCCAGGCGTGTCTTTTCAGCTCCAAGCGGAACCCGTTCAACTTGGTTCCCACATTCCGAAGTGTACCCTTGCCTTTAACGGACCATTTAAGCCTACTGGGCATCGACCTCTCACCGAACCTTAACTTTGGGCGTTCTATTGAGGCGAAGGCGGCTACTGCAGCTAAAAAGCTTGGCATACTCTCGAAGGTTAGGCGGTATTTCACGCCGGGGCAGCTTCTTACACTTTATCAAGCACAGGTCCGGTCGTGCATGGAATACTGCAGTCACCTTTGGGACGGCTCTGCTAAGTACCAGTTATCTGCCCTTGACTCGGTGGAGCGCCGGGCGAAGAGGTTAATCGGTGAAGACACTCTGAAAATTTAAAATTTCCAGAGTCTTGTACATCGCCGCGCAGTGGCCCGTTTATCGGTTTTTTACAGGCTACATTTCGGAGAGTGTTCCCAAGAGCTGTTTGATCTTATTCCACCATCTCCCTTTTACTACCGAGGCACCCGGGGAACGGCAAAGACCCACCCCTACGTAGTAGAAATTCCACTGCTCCGCACGAAGCGTTTCGCTTCCACTTTTTTAATGCGTACTGCAAAGGAATGGAATTCTTTGCCGTCCTCTGTGTTCCCACCTCATTACAACCCGGGTCTTTTCAGGACTAGAGTGAGTCGGCACCTAATGAGTAGGCACGCTCCACCTTAGTCCCCACCTTTGCTTACCATCAGGCAAGATGAGGACGAGTGTCTACCCATAATATATAAAAAAAAATATAGTAAGTGATATTCCCTGAAAGTACTCACTCGAACCTCAAGCCGAGGCAAATACAAAGCAGCTACTAGGGCGTGTAGACCTCCAGAGCTGCAAGGGTGGCAGAAATGTAACAGCCCCGGCCAACTCCTCAGCACGCACAACAACGCTAAGCGACTACATGTGAATCGCATTTCTCGCTCATCCCTTAAAATATACATTATAATCATACCAACAGTGTTAATATTATGTATATTTAAAAAAAATGCAATTACAACTTCATAGAACAAAAAATAAAGAATAAAACATTCTGTCATCATTAAGTTTTAAACTTTTTTGTCAACAAATGTCCGAAACTCCGTCCGCGTGGATTAACCCACAACTCAAACTATATTCATACCAAATTCGCCTAAATCCGTTAAGCGATTATAGATTCCCCAAACAAACTTTCATCCCCTTTTCACTCCCCATTTCTGCGATAAAAACTATCCTATGTCCTTTCCCGGGACTCAAACTATCTTTATATCGAATTTCAGCTAAATTGATTCAGCTGTGTAAGCGTAAAAATGTAGCAGACAGACAGACAACCCTTTTGCATTTATAATATTATTATTATAGTATGAAAATCAACACTGAGAAGCAACATTGTTTACGGCCATAAGTCTATTCAAAAATAGAATCTTATGATTTCGTATTCGAAATTTATGATTTTGAATACGAATTTGAATTTGTTTCAAAAATGCGTCTACTGTTCGTCGGTAATTTCATTGCCTCAGATATTTGAGTAACCTGAGTAACGATTCTCGTACTATTCGTAAATAAGTTCGAATTCGATTTTCTTTCGAGCGGTAATCAGAGTTCAGCCAATCAGAACACAGCACATGTCGAGCTCCGCCATTTCTTTATGGAAAGTCGCTTGTATTGTTTCGTTCGATTGCTCGGGAGTAGTCGCAACATCACTTTACAACATGTATGGTTTTTAAATCCTTTTCATTGTTTTTAATTATCATTCATTGTTTTTAATATATTATATATTATTTTATTAATTTTCAATGACATTAAATCTATATACATATATAAAATAAAGTCGTGTTAGTTACACTATTTATAACTCAAGAGCGGCTGAACCGATTTGGCTGAAAATCGGTGGGGAGGTAGGAGGTGGGGTGGATATAGGATAGCTTTTATCGCAGAAATCACCCCTTAAAGGAGAGAAAAGGGGGGTGGAAGTTTGTATGGGGAATCAATAACCGCTAAACCGATTTAGATGAAATTTAACATGGAGATAGTTTGAGTTGTGGGGAAGGATAAAGAGTGTAAAAAGGGTGGGAGGGAGGAATGTGTAAATGGAACCAATAAAAAAGGATTTCCACTCGGACGAAAGCTAGTATTTACTGTAGGTATTGCAAAATGTGCGTATTTTTTGTCTCAATAAACACTTGAAAATACATATTTATTAAAATTAAAATTATTTTATTGGAGGTTTGTTTATCTAATAATTATGAATAACTAGCTTCTGCCCGCGACTTCGTCTGCGTGGACTTCAATTTTGAACAATTTTCCCTCGGGAACTACTTAAGGAATCGGGATAAAAGGTAGCCTATGTTCTTTTCCATGTCACAGGCTACATGCATGCCAAATTTCATCCAAATCCGTTCAGCCATTTTTGCGTGATTGAGTAACAAACAGCCACGCTTTCACATTTATAATATTAGTAGGACTAGTAGGATTATTTCATAGAAAGATAAAAAAGTTTAAAACCGATCCTACTGCTCAAGGCTGCTTGAAGGAACGTCACTTGATTCAAGTGACGCTCCTTCAAATAATGGCTGACCTCAACACGTCCAGTGCTCTGAATGGCTGAGTTGTGACTACCACTACAGAAAATATTCGAATTCGAACTTTTTTCGATTGCATGAGAATCAGGGTGGTGATTTTGTAACTCATCGATTGATCGGCAATCGTTATCAGACTAGATGACTTACTCGTAATGAAGAAAAGCGGAATCACGTTCATTACCTACAAGTATTGGTTGATTTATTCAACAAATATACCAAGACCATTCAGACGACATTACAAAATGTTACACATACTCGTATTAAAAATCAGTTTTAATCAAACAGAATTATCAAATCTATACGATGGCCGATTGCTGATGAGTTACAAAATCACCCACCGATCGTTACCGAGTTTTTGGTCCTCAATTGTCAAATTCAAATAAATTAGAAACATTTTATATGCTCTTGTTGACGTGAATCAAAAATCTTATTAAAGGTAGGAAACATATATGACCTTTGTATGTGCATACTCCTAAACAGAATCAAGATGTCTGCAAATACAATCAAGAGTAATTAAAGCAGTTCTACACCTGTTAATTAATGAAATTAAGAGAGCCTTCACGAGGAAAACAGACTGGAAACTGGGTAGTTCTATTTTTTTGTATCCTGTTTTATATAGTCATTTACAATACCAATAAATTGTAAATGGCGCGAATTGCTCTCTTCTGTAAAAGAAAAAAATATTTTACAAAAAATAAAAACCGACTTCAAAAACACTGAAAGATAAAAATAATATAAGAATAGGTACAGACAACATCACACTTCTATACTGAAGTCGGTGCCAAACGATGATCTACTAAGAAAGTCTTAAAGAATAATGGCAGAATAATATCCGAAAGAATCATTTAGCGTCCACAAATTCCAACATTACAAATGTGCTTAAAATGATATCTTATGATTTTTCCAAAAACACATAAATGTGAAAGAGTCTGGAAAAAAAGTTACATTTTTAAGTACGATAAATGACTAAAAGTTAATTATGAGTTCCTTCGACAAACACTGCGGTCCGATTTGCCGATTACCTGTCAATGCCGGTTCGAATTAGTATTGCTTTGAGAGTAATAAGTGTTACAGATCTGTCATGTCAAGGCTATTACAGCGATTACGCGTTACCGCAATATCACTGTAACGTAGAAAATTGTTATATGATGGCGATAACTTAAGTCACAGCTAGCGTGAGCGCGCTTACAATTGATCCCTAACGCGAAATATCAATTCGGACCGCATTGTCTATTTGACCACAGAATAATTAGAGATTGGTCCGAACTTCACTGTTTTGTTTTGTTTTTACGTTGCTTTGCGTACTTAAGTATTTGCTTTTGATTTTTCGTGCTTTTAAGTAACTCTTGACAGCTATTGGACTACTGAGATCTCCTATCATGACTACTGACTACTGCTAGCCAAAGGATTTCGAATCTCGACGACGTTATTTACGGTTTTAAGAAATAACCTCTTAAATTTTATGCGTCTATAACTTTTGTCCAGACTTCGTAGAATATTAATTCTGCTATTATTTTACTTAGGAATTAAAACTCTATAGTTATATTTGACATATTGTTCATGCATGTTCACTAAAAAAATATATCAACAAAAATTTGTTAGGGAGTTTGCCATTGTTGTTTGTCACCGACTTCAATATAGAAGTGTGATGTTGTCTGTACCTAATCTTATATTACTTTTAACTTTCAGTGTTTTTGAAGTCGGTTTTTATTTTTTGTAAAATATTATTTACTTTTAACTTTTTAGTGAATGAAGTATTTTTAGTGAAAGAAACCCTAATATTAAAATTAGGTTTTCCCTCGATTTTCATGGGATCCCATCATCGTTTTCCCTCGATTTTCATGGGATCCCATCATCAGATCCTGACTTTGGTGACCTCGAGACCACCCCAGGAGTATACTCTATCGAATACAAAAAGAATTTAGAAAATCGGTCAACAATTGGCGGAGTAATCGCGTAGTTTTTTTTTGAAATCGGTTAAAATTCCCTATCTCAAAAACTACTAAACCGATTTTGATGAAACTTGCAGTATTTCCTAAGTTGAACAATACCTAGTACAACAAAAAAAGAATTACTTAAAACGGACTTGTAGTTCCGGAGATATGCGAGCACACACATAAAAACATACATACGTACATACATACATACAATTTTGAAATTTGGCATATTTGTTCAGACGCTGATATAGACTAACATATACGAAAACTGGGCAGTTCTGGAAATATTACATACATACGGGTCGAATTGATAACCTCCTTTTTTTGAAGTCGGTTAAAAAATACTTTTAATATGAACCGCCGAACCCCATAACAATAATCTTTATGACTATGCTGTGAAATAACTAAACTATATTAATAAATTTGCCCTTTTAACATTAGTTAGAAGCATTATTTTCTTTACTGCGTAAGCCGCAGACTTAAGTTTGTTTGCTTAGATTGCCAAGGTTCACAGACCCTGCAACCCTGGTCGGGAGAGGGTTGCACTTGCACTGTAATCTAATAAAACCTTTTTTACGTACCTGCTCGAATCTGTGCCAGCCGGGCGAAAGTGGAAGTCGCAGTATGGTGCACTGAGGCAAGTTAGGTCGATGCGCGCCGAGAACCGGGAGATTGGGTCGTTGAGGGTGTGAAGCAGGACTCCGCAGAGCGCTTCGGCCATGCGCGGCGTAGCGCACTCGGCCAGCTGACGAGTCACCGCAGTTACGCCACCGCATGATATAAACAGCTCCGGGTTTAATACACCTTTAAAAAAAATTTGGTTAAAAGAGCAGAAGTGAAAAAACATTGTCATCATAAGTCATGTCTGCTACTTTCTTGCATACTTTTGCACAGAATTATAAATCAAATAAACACTTTGAAGGTATCATAGTTGATGCCACCTATTATTGCGACCTTTGCTAGAAAAAGGTTACCCTGCTAAACACTATTTAGTAAATTTCAACACTGTAGTAGCTGACAATATGAACCAACATTGTTTACAGTCATAAGTCTATTGGGTGGGACGCCAAATCATGTTTACATCCTTGACATTTACAGCATAAGCTTATTTTTCAAATTGATAAAATACTCACATATTTCAGCTAATGTGGCTATCGCAGGTCTTGACAATCTGTCGCCAGTCCCATCCCCTGAATTGCCAGCACGCGTGACGGCTATTAAGCACCTCAGTAGCCCTTGCTCAACGAATAGAGCTCTGTGTCGTTGGGCTGACTGACTAGTTGCAGAACCCACAACTGCAACAACTCGACGCACCACTCGTAGTGCCTGTGCTCTTTCTTCTTCATTTCGTAACATTAAATCTATAGATCTGAAAATATGAAACAATATATATAAACATTCGCCTATATTAAGATAATTAAAATTAATAATAATAATAAAATTTATGTGCAAATCCTACAAAAAGTTTATTATAAATAAGTACATTATTATTAAACACATACCTGGTCACGAGATACGGTAGCTTCAAGATGTTAAATGTTGCAACATCACTTTCAGTTTTAATCAAATACCTTAACACCCTCAATGCTGCTGCTCTTATCACCATAGCCTCATCTACTAAGCTTATTCGAATACTGCAAAATATTATTATTTATAAATTTTTTATACAAATAAGTTGAAAAACATGCATACTGCCCGCCTGATGGTAAGTGGTAACAGTCACTAATACTAATAGTCGTAGAGCATGTGGTTCTTGTGAGATTCGCAACAAATCTGCAATCCCAACAAGAACCACAGTGTATGTTGCCAACTTGTGACATAAAATGTAACGTCACGGTACCCAGTAATTTGTGTGACTGACCCCAGCTGGGACACAAAAAAAAACAGTGAAAAATAGATTGTTTGAGTATGCGCCGCTATAATGTCTAGAGTTTGTCGGCAAGTTTCAGAGTTTGTCGCTTGCGTGTTGCAGAGATGTGTGGCAGAGATATGGATCTCGAAATCGAAACGACCTGGCGAAAATCTGTTGGCTGATATAGATACTCGAGCCCCTCGGTGGGGACGTATATGAGCTGTGATGATGATGATGATATAGATAGGCGGCAGTTTGTCGGACAAGTTTCAGTTTTCATCGGGCTCGGGTTTAAGGATCCTGTGTGGCCCGGCTGGGGTAACGTTACCCCAGCTGGGCCACACAGATCTCCAAAACCAAACGACATAGCGAAAATCTGTTTGCTGAAATAGATAGGCGGCAGTTTGTCAGAGTTTGTCGGACAAGTTTCAGAGTTTGTCGATCCACCATTTCAGAGCTCACCTGCAGTAAAGTTGCTGCAACTGAGCTAGCTGGATCTCGAAAATAAAGCGACTGTAGAGAAAAACTGTTTGCTGGAATAGTGAAGTGGTGGTTTGTCGGAGTTTGTCGAACAAGATCCACAGTTTGAGACTTGCGCATTTCCGAGATATGTGTGGCCCAGCTGGAGAAACGTTACTCCAGCTGGGCCACCTGGATCTCGAAAACGAAAAACGATCTAGCAAAAGTCTGCTGACAAATATAGGTGGTAATTTGTCGATACATTCTTCAAAGATGCAGAGTTTGTCGACGCCCCAATCCAAAGAACAAAAGAATTCTTTATTTGGGTAAATAGTCTAGGAGCCTGGAGTCCCAAATGTGCGAGGTTTCGTTATTTTTTACGTACTTACAATTAGACTCGTGCAGAGTATATCACTGAGAGGAAAAGAGAGATATTGTTCTTTTGGAGCTACTGATATATATATATATATATCATTTTTTTATATCACTAACTCTTTAGCTCAGTTGAGTAATTCATGCCAAAGCATTGATGCTTAAGAAAATAGATCATTAACTCAGTGTTTCTTTAATTAATCAGTGATATAATGAATGTGTGCTCAGTGTCTGTAAATTTCTTAATTAAATTTTATTAACTTATTTATTATTTGGACTTTAGCATTCATGAAGAGATTAATAATTAATTTGTATTCATATAGAAGTATACTTGGAATATTTTTTTTACTACTGTTGTAAATATGAAAAATCAGTCACGTACTAAAATCCTGCCGAGTGCAAGAGAAAAGTTATTGAGTTACTGATTCAATGCGGTTTCAATGCTCTCGAACATCTCAGGCGACTGAAAGAGTTACTGAGATACTGATATATTTGAAACTGAAGTGATATACTGATTGATATACTGACTGTCTGGGAGGAGAAAGCAGCAAAAGAGAAAGAGCAGTACACACACAAAAGACCTAGAATCCTATAATGCTAATGGTGGAGGTAACACGGGTGGAGGAAAAAAGGCACAGAAAAGAGGAAAGAAAGGCAAAAAGGCATCGGCACCAGCTGCCAAGAAGAAGAAGGATGACTCTGAAGACGATGATGGAGATGAGGAAGAGGAGGAGGAAAGCGAGTGAACTCTGACTCTTCAAAACTGTTCATATTGAATAATTTACTTCGACTTAATTTATTACAAAGTAAGAAATGGACTGACTTTCCAAAGTCTGTATGACAGTTCACACTTTCTATATTTCTGATTTTATACTCTTTAATTTGGATTTATAAACTTTTCTGGATCCATTATAATTATTTTTAAAATTATTTGGTTGGTCCCTATAAAATTGTTAATGTGTTATTTATACTACTTTAGTGTTTGTAGTATTTAATAAGTAATAGATTTAAGATGACTGCAGAGTTTGGAAAGTTTCACCACAAGCTGGGGTCTAGGTTTCTAAGCCTCATTGAAAGTAATGTTAAGTGTTAGCATGTATACACTGGGGATTTGTACAGTTAGCTCTCCCTCATTAAGTTCGCTGTGACTACTGGATGCTCACATTTAAGATACACAATTAGGTTTTATCAAAACTTGTATGTCTTGTTTTAATTGAGAAATGTTTTATATCCGAAATTGAAGCTGTGCTTTAAATCAATACTATGCCATAAAATAATAACAAGTAATATTTGTATGGAGTTTTAAATTTTTGTCTGGCAACATACCAAGATGTAAAATTAGAGACTTTCATTTTATCTTAACAGATTATGTATTATTAGTTTAAACCTACCTCTTCTGATTGTAATACTGATGACAACTGTACCAAACTTAGCATAGAACATACGGTTCAAGATAAATACTTGAGCTGAGCAATTTATATAATAAGAAATTGATGTGTATGTTGTATTTTTAGTTAGTAAATAGGTAGGTTTTTATGTGATTTGTCTCTAAAATTTTACATTTGTGTTATTTTGTAAATGAGAATTAGCATTCCTCATGTCAATATGGATTTTACATGTTCAATAAAGTAATTTCATACTGATATAATCACTCCTTGCGTCAGATATATATCTTTTGAATCAATCACTCCTGAGTTTACACAACTCTACTTACAATAAGAAGTAAATGTGAAATAGTTAATTGAATTCAGCGATGAAACAGTAACCGTTAATATTTAAACTAACGTGAATCCTCCATGAGTGATTGATTTATTTTAAATGTATTATTTAAAATAAATCAATTTAACACTTTAACAGCCGACTATTTTAAAGCGCGCCCTTCCTGGTACGCCGGCGTTTTTTGCCGATATTGTAAGACTTATAAATTAAAAACTATTTGTGATACATCTATAATTTTTTATTTATTTATACATTGGTCTTATTTATTTTTAGGATAGGAATAAAAAACATATGTAAATTATTTATTTTTATTTCAGAATTTCAAATGAAAACTGGTCTGATAGTGAACAAAAAAAACTCTAACATGTACATTCTTGGGTTGGCGGCGCCGGCGTGGGAGCACTGCGCCGCACGGCTCTTAGGTCGCTGCGTTCACATTAAAGTCATTGTCTTATAAGTGTTGTAATAACTTAAAAGTATTCTTCTTCATTGTTAATGCACACACGCGCCCGTTTAAGAAATTTTCTTTTAAGGAATTAGAACGTTTTTTTGCAGTTTCACGTCATTAAAAGAGTCTACTTTTTTTTATACTTTTATCGGTAGGCACTTGTCCTCATCTTGCCTGATGGTAAGCAAAGGTGGGGACTAAGGTGGAGCGTGCCTACTCATTAGGTGCCGATTCACTCTAGTCCTGAAAAGACCCGGGTTGTAGTGAGGTGGGAACACAGAGGACGGCAAAGAATTCCATTCCCTCGCAGTACGCATTAAAAAAGTGGAAGCGAAACGCTTCGTACGGACAAGTGGAATTTCTACTACGTTGGGGTCTTTGCCGTTCTCCGGGTGCCTCGGTAATAAAAGGGAGACGGTGGAATAAGATCAAACAGCTCTTGGGGACACTCCCCGAAATGTAGCCTGTAAAAAACCGATAAACGGGCCACTGTGCGGCGATGTTCAAGACTCTGAAAATTTGAAATTTTCAGAGTGTCTTCACCGATCAACCTCTTCACCCGGCGCTCTACCGAGTCAAGGGCAGATAGCTGGTACTTAGCAGAGCCGTCCCAAAGGTGGCTGCAGTATTCCATGCACGACCGGACCTGTGCTTGATATAGTGTAAGAAGCTGCTCCGGCGTAAAATACCGCCTAACCTTCGAGAGTATGCCAAGCTTTTTAGCTGCAGTAGCCGCCTTCGCGTCAATAGAACGCCCAAAGTTGAGGTTCGGTGAAAGGTAAATGCCCAGTAGGCTTAAATGGTCCGTTAAAGGCAAGGGTACACTTCGGAAAGTGGGAACCAAGTTGAACGGGTTCCGCTTGGAGCTGAAAAGACAGGCCTGGGTCTTGGAGGCATTGAACTCGACTCTGTTAGCTTCCCCCCCCATCCGAAACTTTTTGCAGGGTCGAGTTCACGCGTTCTACCATGTTGGCTCTGAGCAGCTCGATTTCAGCCTTCCCAGCCTTAGCATCGGACATATATTTCTCTGTAACTGTGCTATCGTCTGCGTACCCAAAGATACCGGGTTTCAACAGATCGTTGATGTGTAGCAAAAAGTCTTGCAGAGAGGACCGATCCCTGGGGGACTCCGGCATTGATAGCCAAGGGATCGGACGAGCAGCCATCAATGACTACCCGAATCGATCTGTCCTTCAGGAAATCAGATATCCATGAGCAGAGGTTTGGAGGTAGTCCATATGAGGGAAGCTTGCTAAGTATACCGTCGTGCCAGACCCTATCAAATGCCTTTGAGATGTCCAATGAAACCGCGAGAGCTTCACCGTACCTCTCAATCGCTTCGCTCCAGAGTGGCATACACCAGAAGGTCCCCAGTTGATCGTCTTGACCGGAAACCGAACAGTCGGTCACTGAGGAGGTCGTTACCTTCTAGGTAGCCAATGAGACGAGCATTCAGTACACGCTCCATACTCTTACAGAGTATGAAGGTGATAGCTATTGGTCTGTAGTTTGATGGGTCAGCACGACTACCCTATTTGGGTACTGGCTGCACATTAGCAAGCTTCCAAGATCTTGGAACTTGATCGGTGTTCAGAGAGAGACGGTACAGGCGTGTGAGAACAGGAGACACAACTCGGGAGCACAAGTTTTAAGGACTACCGCAGGAATTCCATCTGGGCCACTGGCTTTGATCACATTCAGACCCCTCAGTGATAGAAGAACCTCCTTCTGACGGATGTGAATCTCCGGCATTGCGGAACTGCTTGAGGGTATTGTGGGTGGAGGTTGGCTTGCGGGGTCTAGATGCGAGTTTTCCGGAAAGAGAGAGGCAAATAAATTTGCCTTATCCTTAGCGGTGTGAGCCAGTGATCCATCCAGTGGTAGTGATGGCCGACAGAAGTTCGTCTCGACCGATTTGGCAAGGGACCAAAAGGCTCTATTCCCCGATGGGTATGATGAGAGTCTGGCCCCAATACGACCAATGTGGTCAAGGCGAGCCTTCTTCTGTACCTTTTTGCAGGACTTGGCGGCTATATTAAAAGCTTTCTTCTTGGCTCCGAGGTCGGCAAGTTTTTTACTTCGCGCGGCAGCCCATTCCTGATATGCCGTCTGTTTAAGGGCATCAGCCTTTGCGCAGTCGACATTATACCAGGGACGGGCCGAACGTTCGGTGGTCACGTCAGAGTAAGGAATGAAGTACTCCATAGCTTGCCATATCACCTTAACAATGTTGTCGGCGCAGGTCGTAGGGTCCTCGGCTGCAAAGCACGTTTGCCGCCAAGGATAAGATGCAAAAAAGTGCCGCATTTCATCCCAATCTGCTGACTTGTATCGCTATCTCCGCCTGGTTTCCCTAGGGGCAGTGTCAGGCGGGGAGAATGTCGATACAGATTTCACCAGACAGTGATCGGAGATTCCCAGGGGGGATGATACGGCTACCGAAAACCTGTCCGGATCTGTTGTCATTAGTAGGTCCAAACAATAGGCGGTGTGACCTACTACATCCAGTATTCTCGTTGGCTCATTGACCAACTGGGTGAGGCTTAGCGACAACACAATCTTTCGCGCTTCTCGCCCAGCATGATCAGTGTTCTGGTACGGGCACAGTCACTCTTCGTGGTTGGCGTTAAAGTCCCCCAGAAACACTAGCTGTGCCAAAGGATATCGTTCGTGTACCTTGTCAGCTGTTGTGCTGAGATAGTCATAAAGCCGAGTCGTCTCCTGATCCCCGCTATGTGATCTATACAGGGCGGCGAAAACAATTTGCTCCACCCGTGTCCACCATAATCCACAGTACCGAGAAATCGGGTTTTTCAAGGTTACGGAGACGTCTACTGCAGATGTGTACGTAACACAAACTCCAGCGCGGGGCTTGAAACAGTACTCCAAGCTGTATCCCGGGTACTTAAGGTACGACGTGTCTGACGGACATCTGATTTGCGTCTCCGTAAGGAACAGCATATGCGGGTTGTTGACCTCGAGATGGTGGTGGACCGGGTCGATATTGGAGTGCAAACCACGGATGTTACTATTCTCTGTTTAGCACTTCACTAGTGTCAAGTTCACTCACATCTCTCACATACAACCTATACTTTATTTTGCTTCACGAGAAAAAATCTAAAGGCGATTCTCTGTTTAGCACTTCACTAGTGTCAAGTTCACTCACATCTCTCACATACAACCTATACTTTATTTTGCTTCACGAGAAAAAATCTAAAAGCGTAAGATCTTGCGAGCGCGCGAGCTACGACGGCACCGGGCCCAAGCGTGCCTCAGCGGCGGCGTCGCAACTGATCCAGCGGTCATCGAACTCTTCGGTGAGGTATTCTCCTTATATCATGATGGTGGTGTAGCAGTGCGTCATCTTGCTGAAACCACAGTCTTCTCATGTTCACCAGCATAATGTCATTCAGCATTGTCGAAATCATTGTGCGAAGTAGATTCAAATAGGTTTCAGGTGAGTCAGACTTCAAACGTATACACTGAATCAATGTTGAGACGTCGTTGTCGTCAAGATCGCCGGTCTCTCTCGTCCTTGCACATGTGATAGCACGTAAAATAAGCCATGGTCTAGGTAGGAGTCATTAATATGCAGTTGACACTGTGCTGTAGTTTGGCTGTACAGCTCTCAGTACATCCGCAAAGCCCCAGACACGTTTTCACCGCAAAATATGCACGAACTAAGACGACATATTCACGAGATGTAAATTGATAAGGCATGACTTTATTACAATTACGTAACGGGTGTAATTGACTGATCGCTAAAAGCGCGCGCGCGCGAATCTCCTATGACGAGTACTAACTACTCTCTATACTAGGCGCGTAGCTTTCCAACGCCTACACCCCGTCAGGCCTCATCACGCCCCCCCATTATTATAATGTTTGCGTGCAGGCGCATATCGATATGAGGTACGACTGTGTGAGTTACTTTTTCAATTAAATTTAAATAGTTTGCTACCAGACGTGCGTAAAGCCGTAGTAAATATTGGGATGAAGATGGAGATAAATTATTCATGTTTTGTTTTATAAAATCTCATAGGTATATCAAAAAATCAACTGAAAACATTAAAGCTTTTTTTAAATTCTAATCAGTTAATGGTCATACCTACACTTAGAATATATTTTTTTTGTTTATTGGTACATCTGCAATCAGGCTGTAAGCAGATAGCGTATAAGATCTACAAGATTATTTTTTAGTTATGACAAAAATTTTGTGTGCTTGTTCAGACAAGCAAACTGAACAACTTTCACTATGGCACCAACTTTGAAATCGCAAAAAAAATCAGCTGTTCCATACATTTAGGTTCAGTGAATGTTGAACATTTGTATGGAACAGCTGATTTTTTTTGCGATTTCGAAGTTGGTCCCATAGTTAAAGTTGTTCAGTTTGCTTGTCTGAACAAGCACACAAAATTTTTGTCATAACTAAAAAATAAACTTGTATGTCTGGTTGAGCGTGTCTTCTAGTGAGGACATCTTCCCATTATTATTTGTTTATTTTTTTCCCCTGTTTAAAACTGTATCACATCTTTTCTTTTCAAGCACTTAGAATAAATAAAACTGATAAATGAACACAGTACACTTTGTACAAAATTTTACTTACTATCTTACTACATATTGCTACTAAGTTACAATCTGAAAATTGAGAAATAGGCAGCTTGCTTGGTTGCCAACTTTGATGTATTTATGTGTTTAAAATTACCAAATATATGATATGAATTAATTCTTTTGATATTTTTTAACTTCACTTTGTCCAAGTTTTGGAGCCTGTGAGACAAATTTGAGCATTTTCTTTTAAAAAAATGTAATGCCTTACGTAGTTGCAGATATAACTCTTGTTTTATATGGGTTTATATACGCTGTTTGAATTCCAGTGGCCCATGAATAAATTTTGTTAAAGTTTTTATATTAGTACTAGCTGTGCCCGCGACTTCGTCAGTGTGGAATAATAACTTTTGGCAGCATTTTGATTTTTGTAGGCAATTTTTTTTAAGATCTTGATAAAAAGTAGCCTATGTTATACCTTATATAATTAGCTATCTATTAGTGAAAGTCCCGTCAAAATCGGTCCAGCCGTTCCGGAGATTAGCGGGAACAAACAGACAGACAATTTTTTTTAAATTGTGTTTTTGTTATTGGTACCCGATATACATTCATACCCATTTAGTAACAACTTGTTATTTTGAAATTACAAACAGACACTTCACACACTTTTATTTTTTTGTATAGATGTATAGATAATTGAATGTTTAAGCAATAAAAAATAGTATCTATTATTTGGACCACACAATTAATTCACAATAATTGTTTTATATTACATTAATAGTAAAAGTTTGTTGTAAATATATACTTCCCTGGCCTGCCCCATTACAAGTTTTTTACACTTGTCTGGGCATATTGTTTTTAATATTTATGGGATGAAGTTTTTTAAAGCGTAATTGTACTCTTAAATAAACATTGGAACATATATTAACAATATACCTTATAAGAATAATTATTTTCATTAAAAAACTACCCATTTTTTGTCCCAGAACTGTAATGTCATCCTCACTTGGTGTAATTAAAAGCCTCAAAATTTAAAGAGACTACTAATACTAATGTATGTTTTTGAACTAGAATATAATGAGTAGTTTAGAGTAATGGTTGTGTCAATAGACCATCTTACTCGTAATAGCCAATCTAGTGTTTCGCAAACACTTAGCAATGAGTCATCAATGTGAACTATGTGGAGATGGTAAACAGGTGAAACACACTATCAGTGTGCCGGTTTGACGAGGCTACAGAAAGCTGGGGAATGAGAGAAAACAGGTTTGGAACTGTCAGAAGTGCAAACAACTAAACCTCCCTTTACTGCAGCTACCCAGCGATTCTTAGTTACTGACAGAAATCAAGGCATTGGTTACCCAACTGTTTCCATTGGTGCCATTAGCTCAAGAAGTTAAGGCAATTCGTGGTGAAATCACAGAAATTAAATCGCAGTTTCCAGAAATAATTATCTAAGTGAAGGCAATTCGTGAAGAGTCCAATGAAAGATTTGATAGAATAGAGGCTTGCCTGGCAGCAGTTGACTATACAATACAAGTTATGGGTGGGTGGCTCGGGGATCGATATTGGGACCTTTATTTTTTTTAATTTACATCAATTATCTTCCCGCACTTCACTAACAATCTGTGATACAGCACTATTTGCAGATGAAATGAAATGAGAAATGAAAATATTGACATTGTAAATAGCAGGGTTCGAGGATATATACCAATGGATATATATCAAGATATATATCCGATAAATGGGTGAATATACGCTACTTGAATTCCAGTGGCCAGTGGACAAATTTTGTGTTTAATTTTTATATTAGTATACTTGAATATTCATGCCATAAAGAATACTGTCTAATTTTTGGATCACACAATTAATTTACAATAATTGTTAAGGGAAGTATAAATGTATACTTCCCTGGCCTGCCCCATTGCAAGATTTTACACTTGTTTGGGCATATTGTTTTTAATGTACATGGGATTATGTTTTCTTAAACGTAATTGTACACTTAAATAAACATTGAAAGATATTTTAACAAAAATCCTAATAAGAATAACTATTTTTATTTTAAAAAATACCAATTTTTTATGTCTCAGAAGTTTAATGTTTCCCCTGATCTGGCATAATTTAAAGCCTCAAAATTTGAAGAGAGTCTACTAATGTATGTTTTTAAACTTGAATATTACGGTAAAGTTATAAGCAAGCTAACGCGCTTGAATGCAACTAAAATAAACTTGCGTCAATCTTTCGGTACACCTCCGTAAAGCGTGCTTATACCAGTCGTTGCTGTAACTCCCCTGGTAAGTACATGTTTTCCTGTTTTATTTTTATGCAATTGTAAATCTGCACAATGCAATGTCTATCATGTATAAATGTCATGTATTGCTTTAAATTCTGGAAAGACGAACGAGTGAAGTTGGTTTTGTGGATTATGTGTGATTATGTCACTTCTCTGACGTTACTCTTCTGGCATTTCATCCACCAGGGGAAATACCTGCACTCCAGGGGAGTGACGAAATTTTCGATTCATTAATGTTTATTATTGAAATGCTTCATTTTATTTGTTCTAGTACTTCCCTCGTCAGCTCTAGTATCATAGCGAATACAATAAAAAGCAAACAAGGAAGAGAGACTACAAAAAAGCGCAAAATTGAAAAACGTAAGCTAAAAATATGCCGAAGTAAAGGATAAAGAAAAGCAAAAATATTTTAAAGCAGAGGGGACAAATAAATAATAATACAACATCTAGGGTTGGCTGGAAGAATCTCTTAAAGAGATAAGCTCGCCCTTGTACAACATTTGATTGTAACTATTTTGTTTTTGTTTTAATTGTGTACAATAAAGAATATAAGGAGTATGAGGATCTTGACTAAAAGGAATCAAAGGGTTATGAGCAAAATTTAAAGAGAAAAACTTACATACTTAAAAAATATAAGCTTTAATGTACTATTCAAGTCATCAAAAAATACGAAACGCAGGTATTGAGATACAACAATATAGAATTAAACGAATTGATCAAAAAGTACTAAAAGGAAACCAAGGTGCATTAAAAACACATAATGATTCCAAAGTCAAAAGTTCGAAGACCATCTCGATGGAGCATGATTGCAATCTAATGAAAACAAATAGGGTGGTGTAAGCCGTCACCTTAAGAAACTATGGTAATGAGTGATTGGCTAAAATGAGCTCCTCACATTCCTCCAAGAGAAGCTGGACGTCAGTCTGGAAGTCAGTGCCGTGCAAACCTTTAAGTCCAGCTTCAGCGAGGAGGGCATACGGTTAGCAAAGCAGCTGCTGTATCGGTTTCTAAATGAAACAGATCAGATTGTGTCTCGCCGACGAGATGGGACATGGAAGAGTCTTTAGGACATCATCAACAAAGACCGAGTAAAAGGCTGACCCCAATAACGTAACAACATTCGTGGCAAGATTAACAAGCTGCTTCGCATCACTTTCGACCTCATGGATGTGACCAGCCTATTGAAGGACATCATTATCCTAAAGCGGATGTGATGGGGAAGTTTGAGGTATCCAGAATACGGTGAGTGAGTCGCGCAAGGAGGTTGATAGTTTGCCCTCGTCACTGGCCGTTGTATGTGGATCATCATGCGATCTTTATTACCATTGCCAAATATAAATAACAACCAGAGGGAGACTCCGCATAGTCGACTGTGCGGGTACGTATATCTTGCTTATTTCTGCTGCCAAGCAGCGGTTCCTAATTTGAAGGGTTGGAGATGCAGTGAAGTAACTGGGTACTGTGACTTGACATCTTATGTCACAATTTGGCAACATATATTTGGGTCCTTGTGGAGGTCATAGATTTGCAAATCTCACAGGAACCACAAATGTACTATAGCCGACTTTGCCACTACTATTAGGTGGGCAGTCTGCTTGTGTGCCAACCTAGTTGTACAAAACATGAAGGGAAACAGAGTATTCTAGGAGATTCCAGAGCCATTTGATGTATTTAAAAATAAACTGTTAAATGTTTAGAATATAAGAAAAAAATATGTGCTAAAATGGATAGTTTCATGAAGTTGATGCTATACAAAATTTATTTTGTTCTTTTTAAATTTAAAAGCATGAAAGTTTGTGTGAAAAATGAAAGGGTGGTGTAAGCCGTCACCTTAAGAAACTATGGTAATGAGTGATTGGCTAAAATGAGCTCCTCACATTCCTCCAAGAGAAGCTGGACGTCAGTCTGGAAGTCAGTGCCGTGCAAACCTTTAAGTCCAGCTTCAGCGAGGAGGGAATACGGTTAGCAAAGCAGCTGCTGTATCGGTTTCTAAATGAAACAGATCAGATTGTGTCTCGCCGACGAGATGGGACATGGAAGAGTCTTTAGGACATCATCAACAAAGACCGAGTAAAAGGCTGACCCCAATAACGTAACAACATTCGTGGCAAGATTAACAAGCTGCTTCGCATCACTTTCGACCTCATGGATGTGACCAGCCTATTGAAGGACATCATTATCCTAAAGCGGATGTGATGGGGAAGTTTGAGGTATCCAGAATACGGTGAGTGAGTCGCGCAAGGAGGTTGATAGTTTGCCCTCGTCACTGGCCGTTGTATGTGGATCATCATGCGATCTTTATTACCATTGCCAAATATAAATAACAACCAGAGGGAGACTCCGCATAGTCGACTGTGCGGGTACGTATATCTTGCTTATTTCTGCTGCCAAGCAGCGGTTCCTAATTTGAAGGGTTGGAGATGCAGTGAAGTAACTGGGTACTGTGACTTGACATCTTATGTCACAATTTGGCAACATATATTTGGGTCCTTGTGGAGGTCATAGATTTGCAAATCTCACAGGAACCACAAATGTACTATAGCCGACTTTGCCACTACTATTAGGTGGGCAGTCTGCTTGTGTTGTTGTTGAGGATTATACGGTATTTGAGTTTTTTGTGTCCCCAAAGTAATAATTATCTATTTCATTTAATATTTATAATTTGACTACTTGACGTTACTTTTGTTACTGTAATGATAAGGGCCAGAAGATATTTTAATATTTTTTTTTAGTTTAATGGGCACCAGGGGAAAATGTGTTGTCAGGGGAGTGACACCATTGGCAGAATAGTGACAAATTAAGACAGGGAAGTGACAGGCTATTAATAATTAGTATAACAAAGTGAATAAATATTAAATAAAATACATGAATTATAACTATTAGCATATTTTTAATTAATAAAATACAGTCAGTCTAAAATGTTTTAAAATGTAAGCATATTGAGTACTTATTTTAATCACCCAAATCAAATAACAGAATTGCTTATAAAATTATATTTATCGGGCTCAGTTGAAATTTAAACAAATGTAATTATCTTAAGAATTAATTACATTACTAGAATTTCAATGATTGATTAAATATCCAAAGACATTAAGTATGGCAGAAGAAAACTTCTAAAATGAAAGAAAATTGAGGAACTTCCCAAATAACTAAACTAATTGTAATACATAATGATAAACCTATAAAAAATATACTTGGTAATTTAAAAGTATATAAAAACTTTCATGCTTTTAAATTTAAAAAGAACAAAATAAATTTTGTATAGCATCAACTTCATGCAACTATCCATTTTAGCACATATTTTTTTCTTATATTCTAAACATTTAACAGTTTATTTTTAAATACATCAAATGGCTCTGGAATCTCCTAGAATACTCTGTTTCCCTTCATGTTTTGTACAACTAGGTTGGCACACAAGCAGACTGCCCACCTAATAGTAGTGGCAAAGTCGGCTATAGTACATTTGTGGTTCCTGTGAGATTTGCAAATCTATGACCTCCACAAGGACCCAAATATATGTTGCCAAATTGTGACATAAGATGTCAAGTCACAGTACCCAGTTACTTCACTGCATCTCCAACCCTTCAAATTAGGAACCGCTGCTAGGCAGCAGAAATAAGCAAGATATACGTACCCGCACAGTCGACTATGCGGAGTCTCCCTCTGGTTGTCATTTATATTTGGCAATGGTAATAAAGATCGCATGATGATCCACATACAACGGCCAGTGACGAGGGCAAACTATCAACCTCCTTGCGCGACTCACTCACCGTATTCTGGATACCTCAAACTACCCCATCACATCCGCTTTAGGATAATGATGTCCTTCAATAGGCTGGTCACATCCATGAGGTCGAAAGTGATGCGAAGCAGCTTGTTAATCTTGCCACGAATGTTGTTACGTTATTGGGGTCAGCCTTTTACTCGGTCTTTGTTGATGATGTCCTAAAGACTCTTCCATGTCCCATCTCGTCGGCGAGACACAATCTGATCTGTTTCATTTAGAAACCGATACAGCAGCTGCTTTGCTAACCGTATTCCCTCCTCGCTGAAGCTGGACTTAAAGGTTTGCACGGCACTGACTTCCAGACTGACGTCCAGCTTCTCTTGGAGGAATGTGAGGAGCTCATTTTAGCCAATCACTCATTACCATAGTTTCTTAAGGTGACGGCTTACACCACCCTATTTGTTTTCATTATATTGCAATCATGCTCCATCGAGATGGTCTTCGAACTTTTGACTTTGGAATCATTATGTGTTTTTAATGCACCTTGGTTTCCTTTTAGTACTTTTTGATCAATTCGTTCAATTCTATATTGTTGTATCTCAATACCTGCGTTTCGTATTTTTTGATGACTTGAATAGTACATTAAAGCTTATATTTTTTAAGTATGTAAGTTTTTCTCTTTAAATTTTGCTCATAACCCTTTGATTCCTTTTAGTCAAGATCCTCATACTCCTTATATTCTTTATTGTACACAATTAAAACAAAAACAAAATAGTTACAATCAAATGTTGTACAAGGGCGAGCTTATCTCTTTAAGAGATTCTTCCAGCCAACCCTAGATGTTGTATTATTATTTATTTGTCCCCTCTGCTTTAAAATATTTTTGCTTTTCTTTATCCTTTACTTCGGCATATTTTTGGCTTACGTTTTTAAATTTTACGCTTTTTTGTAGTCTCTCTTCCTTGTTTGCTTTTTATTGTATTCGCTATGATACTAGAGCTGACGAGGGAAGTACTAGAACAAATAAAATGAAGCATTTCAATAATAAACATTAATGAATCGAAAATTTCGTCACTCCCCTGGAGCGCAGGTATTTCCCCTGGTGGATGAAATGCCAGAAGAGTAACGTCAGAGAAGTGACATAATCACACATAATCCACAAAACCAACTTCACTCGTTCGTCTTTCCAGAATTTAAAGCAATACATGACATTTATACATGATAGACATTGCATTGTGCAGATTTACAATTGCATAAAAATAAAACAGGAAAACATGTACTTACCAGGGGAGTTACAGCAACGACTGGTATAAGCACGCTTTACGGAGGTGTACCGAAAGATTGACGCAAGTTTATTTTAGTTGCATTCAAGCGCGTTAGCTTGCTTATAACTTTACCGTAATATTCTAGTTTAAAAACATACATTAGTAGACTCTCTTCAAATTTTGAGGCTTTAAATTATGCCAGATCAGGGGAAACATTAAACTTCTGAGACATAAAAAATTGGTATTTTTTAAAATAAAAATAGTTATTCTTATTAGGATTTTTGTTAAAATATCTTTCAATGTTTATTTAAGTGTACAATTACGTTTAAGAAAACATAATCCCATGTACATTAAAAACAATATGCCCAAACAAGTGTAAAATCTTGCAATGGGGCAGGCCAGGGAAGTATACATTTATACTTCCCTTAACAATTATTGTAAATTAATTGTGTGATCCAAAAATTAGACAGTATTCTTTATGGCATGAATATTCAAGTATACTAATATAAAAATTAAACATAAAATTTGTCCACTGGCCACTGGAATTCAAGTAGCGTATATTCACCCATTTATCGTATATATATCTTGATATATATCCATTGGTATATATCCTCGAACCCTGCTATTTACAATGTCAATATTTTCATTTCTCATTTCATTTCATCTGCAAATAGTGCTGTATCACAGATTGTTAGTGAAGTGCAGGAAGATAATTGATGTAAATTAAAAAAAATAAAGGTCCCAATATCGATCCCCGAGCCACCCACCCATAACTTGTATTGTATAGTCAACTGCTGCCAGGCAAGCCTCTATTCTATCAAATCTTTCATTGGACTCTTCACGAATTGCCTTCACTTAGATAATTATTTCTGGAAACTGCGATTTAATTTCTGTGATTTCACCACAAATTGCCTTAACTTCTTGAGCTAATGGCACCAATGGAAACAGTTGGGTAACCAATGCCTTGATTTCTGTCAGTAACTAAGAATCGCTGGGTAGCTGCAGTAAAAGGAGGTTTAGTTGTTTGCACTTCTGACAGTTCCAAACCTGTTTTCTCTCATTCCCCAGCTTTCTGTAGCCTCGTCAAACCGGCACACTGATAGTGTGTTTCACCTGTTTACCATCTCCACATAGTTCACATTGATGACTCATTGCTAAGTGTTTGCGAAACACTAGATTGGCTATTACGAGTAAGATGGTCTATTGACACAACCATTACTCTAAACTACTCATTATATTCTAGTTCAAAAACATACATTAGTATTAGTAGTCTCTTTAAATTTTGAGGCTTTTAATTACACCAAGTGAGGATGACATTACAGTTCTGGGACAAAAAATGGGTAGTTTTTTAATGAAAATAATTATTCTTATAAGGTATATTGTTAATATATGTTCCAATGTTTATTTAAGAGTACAATTACGCTTTAAAAAACTTCATCCCATAAATATTAAAAACAATATGCCCAGACAAGTGTAAAAAACTTGTAATAGGGCAGGCCAGGGAAGTATATATTTACAACAAACTTTTACTATTAATGTAATATAAAACAATTATTGTGAATTAATTGTGTGGTCCAAATAATAGATACTATTTTTTATTGCTTAAACATTCAATTATCTATACATCTATACAAAAAAATAAAAGTGTGTGAAGTGTCTGTTTGTAATTTCAAAATAACAAGTTGTTACTAAATGGGTATGAATGTATATCGGGTACCAATAACAAAAACACAATTTAAAAAAAATTGTCTGTCTGTTTGTTCCCGCTAATCTCCGGAACGGCTGGACCGATTTTGACGGGACTTTCACTAATAGATAGCTAATTATATAAGGTATAACATAGGCTACTTTTTATCAAGATCTTAAAAAAAATTGCCTACAAAAATCAAAATGCTGCCAAAAGTTATTATTCCACACTGACGAAGTCGCGGGCACAGCTAGTACTAATATAAAAACTTTAACAAAATTTATTCATGGGCCACTGGAATTCAAACAGCGTATATAAACCCATATAAAACAAGAGTTATATCTGCAACTACGTAAGGCATTACATTTTTTTAAAAGAAAATGCTCAAATTTGTCTCACAGGCTCCAAAACTTGGACAAAGTGAAGTTAAAAAATATCAAAAGAATTAATTCATATCATATATTTGGTAATTTTAAACACATAAATACATCAAAGTTGGCAACCAAGCAAGCTGCCTATTTCTCAATTTTCAGATTGTAACTTAGTAGCAATATGTAGTAAGATAGTAAGTAAAATGTTGTACAAAGTGTACTGTGTTCATTTATCAGTTTGAGGATAACAGATCAGTTTTATAGAAGATTGCAATATATGTCTCATTTTCAATAACATATTATCAATAAATAAACATGAACAGTACATTTACAGTTATTTGTCATTTCCCTAAATTTAAAAAGATAGTAAATTTGAACTCACCATGTCATCAACTCATCATTTGTAAACCCCAAATTACTTCTGTCTTCCTTGCTCAGAAGTGTGACTAATGCATTTAAATAGGACAATCTGCGACTGTCAGAACTGTTTCTTTGAACACCTTTTAGTCCAAATTTTGTGTCTAGTGGAATATTTCTATTGGTCGGTGAAATATCATTTTGTGATATATTTTTCAGATAAAGCCCTTGAATTATTTCCTTGATATTTTCTTCATTAGTTTTATTACTGTCTAACTTGAACAAATTGCTAGCTTGCTTGCCTAAAAACAATTCACACAAGTTTATGTGTATTCACTTCACTTAAGTTGAATTTAGGCATTTTTATGCATTAAATTAACAAAATTCGTAAATATTTACCTTTCCTCCGATTCAACCAATTCTCGTGGGCCATTATATCATCGTTTTACAGTAGGATTATAAATATGAAACATAAAAATTAACGTATAGCTCTAAACTTTTTACAATCGTCAGTACTTTTCTGCTTTTCATAAATTAATTGAAGCCGCTGATTATCTTCTTTTTAAATAATTTTTCAACCCTGTTTTCCTGTAAGTGTAACCATACATATTTTTTGACATTTAACAGTCACAGATTATTTTATTTAACAGGTATTATGAGGCGCGTTCAGAGCCTCTGAGTTGCGTTCCGAGGGTCAGAGTAATGCAACCGAGAGTGTTTTTCACACTCGCTCCGAGGTTCAGAACGGCTCGGTTGCTATCTTTTTTTTTAGTTTGTAGCTTGCCGATCAAGATCAAGCAAAGGGCAAAATATACTAATCCTTATTAGGAAATTAACAGTCAATATCCATTTTTCTGCTTAAAAATAATTACAACACATAAAAATCTCTATATTTCCCTTGTATTAGGCTTAAAAGAGTTCAAAGTAGTGTTATTTAATAAAATAATAAGTAATTAGCGTATTTTTGACATCGACTTTGACATAAAAGCTGTCAGAGTGTTTTTCACCCTACGCTCAAGTTGGTTGTTTGGTTGCATCACTCAGAGGCTTTGAACGGATTGCAGCAACCAAATCTTTTATCTCCCTCTTTCACATGATTTTTTTATTTCTCTCTCTTTCTAGTAGATGACATTATAGAATATGACCGCCAATATCATCTAATCACGTAAGAGTATTTCAGTAATAAACGTCAGGGCGTTTTACAACCATCCAATTCGATGGTTGTTCGGTTGTAACTCGCGCTGACACTCTAAGGTCTTGAACGGGCCGGTTGTTTCACCCGGTTGTCACGCTCGAAGGCATTGAACGGGGTTAGAACGAAAAGTTGTACTTCGCGCGAAGGCTCATATCAAAATTTATTAAAATATTGTTTATTTCTAACAGTATTTGGCATAAGGTTCCACAATATACCGATTTTAATAAATAAAAATGAATGATTACTGTAAAATTTTAATTTGAAAATGCTAGAAATAATCTTTTTTTATCTCACGCCGTAAACGCTTTGATATCCTGTGGTCAGGGCCGTGACATCACTCATAGAGTAAACAAAGAAATGTCAAATTTGATTTAACAACTCGTCGATTACTCGATTTGCACTATTCTTTCCTAAAACTGGCAAAAAATCGTCCAAGTCTCCGTTATTATATTTGTAAATATCGTAAATTATTTGTTTAATAGCAAAATCAACCATTGATGTTGGATTTGTGAGATGGAGTTAGTACAAATCTTCCGAAAATAGACAGATTGATGTTCAGGAGATTCTTTGTGTATCGCTCTAAACAATATAAGCACAGTTTCAATACTGTTATAATGAAGGACGGTTACAAGTGTACTTGTCAAGATTGTCACGCGGCAGAAGAGAGTTGCAAACATGCATTTTTGGTGTGGTTGCACCATCACAGTGAGGAGCTATTTTGTACAGCAGTTGAATGCCATTGGATAGAATTCTATCTCTCAAAAGTCAAATAAACACTAAAAATATTTACTTCAAGAGAAATGTTGAAAAGAAAACATCAGGATCATGTGTTAAATACCAGTGTAGTACTGCAAGAATTTGTAAATGAACATAAAAAGAGAAAGATTGGCAGTTGTTCATTTGTCGAGCATGAAGAAAATTACTGGGAGGAAAAATATATATACATTCACAGACACAGATTGTGACATATTTCTTAAAAAATAAAAGACCTCTTCAATGAAGAAAGAATAAAGTGCATAGAAAACTAAACCACGAATCATCAATACAGAAGTGCTCTTTAGTTCTAGCTTCGTTATAAACAATAACAGCTTCCATGTGCTATAAAGTCAGCCAGTGCATAACACATGATGGTTCTTTTGTTGGGAAGATTTTTGGTGGGAAATCTTGCAGACACCTACGAGTATAATGAAATGTGGATAAAAGTTGAAAGATGAAGATTTGGGTTGAAATTTGCAAAATGTGACCTCATTTCTGATTAATACCCTGTAATAGTCTATTCAACAAACGGTATCCATAAAATTAGATTAATACAAAATTGTCATGCTCATTTACTGCTAATGTTTTGTGCTAAAGCAAACAAAACTTATATACTTTTGTGTTGCTAGCAGTATGTCATTTTGAAAACACTCAAAAGGTGACAATATTAGCTATAATAGGTATTTGTTCTAACAATCTGAATGTCAAAAAACTTATTGATCAAATAGTGTCATTTTGGAAACTATACTACATTTTTCCTAAATTATATGAAAGTATTACTTCATAATAAATCACTTTACTATTATTTTGACTTTTATTACCTGCGACCTTAAGGCAATATATACAAATTAATAAATTTGATCTAACTCTATTCAACCTATTTGTACTTTCCGATCCTGTCAGTTATTTGTCCGATAACTGCACTGTGAGGATTGCTACGGGTGCGCGACCCCGGACTGCTCTAGCTGCTACTATTACACTCCTCTTTCCTGTAACAGTGGTATCCTATACCCATGCCTAATATCCTTTTTGTTTCCTAACTTCCACTTCCAAGTAGCGGACGCCTCCCGTTCAAAATCGACTGAAAATCCCGATCAGTCACTGGACCTAACATATTTTACAAATGGTTCTGCATCAGAGGCCTCGCTGATGCCTAGGGACGTGCTTACCTCTTGCCAATCGTAGCGGTTCCCCGTTCCATTGGATACAGGGAGGTAGGGACAAGAGTGCACCTGTGTACGCGCGCACACTGTCGTTTTAACGTTTTGTGCACTATAATATATCCTGCGCAGTTGACGTGGCTCTTAAAAGCGGACTCCAACTGAAGATTTATAACAAGTCCTGCGGCGATGGGCAAAGGTAGAGAGGTTTAGTTGTGATGCCAACTGGGCTTTGTCTGATGTCTGCACGCAGGCGGCTTAAGGAAGATGGTCGCTTTGTACTACACTGGGTTAATAGTACAATTCGGCAGCTCCCTGAGTGACGAAGCAGCTCTATTTAGAGAGGCCCTGCTTCCCCCAATTAGGGGAAGGGACTAGAAAAGGTGTCCCAAAAAAGGCTTAACCCATCCTTCTCGGAGGTAGTAACCACGGCTGCCTCTGCATCATTCATAACGTGGTCGAAAGCACAGATATGTTATACCGAATAGCAACAAAATGCATTTCCGGAATATGACTTTTGCAGCGTGGAATGTGCGCACCCTCCTTGATCGTGAGACCAGTCTGTGCCCTCCTCGAAAAACAGCCCTCGTATCCCGTTCCCGGGAGCTTCGACGCTATGGTGTGGATATTGCTGCTCTCAGTGAGACGCACCTGGCTGATGAGGGGGAGATGGTGGAACGCAAGGGTGGATATACTTTCTTTTGGAAAGGTACTCCATCCTCGGAGCCTAGGAGGTCCGGTGTCGGTTTCGCTATCAAAAATCATATAGTGCCTACATTGGAGGAGTATCCTGTTCACATCTCGGACCGCGTTACCATGCTGCGCCTACATCTTTACAATGGTAATTACCTCAATGTCATCAGCGTATATGCGCCAACGATGGACAGGGATGACGAAACCAAGGACAAGTTTTATGAGGAAGTCACGCAAACCCTCTCCAGGATTGGTCCTCGAGAGCAAATACTTTTGATGGGCGACTTTAATGCAAGAGTCGGGCGTGACTTTGAAGCATGGCCCAATGTCTTGGGAAGGCATGGTGTTGGAAACATGAACAGTAATGGGCAACTCCTACTGTCCCTATGTTCCCAGTTCGATTTGGCAATCACCAACACTATGTTCAGATTCCCGGTAAAATATAAGACAACATGGATGCATCCAAGGTCAAAACACTGGCACCTGATTGACTATGTAATTGTCCGACAAAGAAATATTTCCCAAGTACAGATCACACGCGTTATGCGCGACGCCAATACCATCTGCTTCTCAGATCACCGGCTTGTTGTTTCAAAACTGTGTCTCCGTTTGCATCCTCCTCGCAGATCACCGGAGGTAAGACCTGCACGTCTGGACATAAGGAAATTGCAGAGTAGGGATGTGCGTGATACCTATGCCCAAGCAATGGGTGATGCAATCCTAGGGATAAACGTTGAGACTGGTGATGTTATTGCGAACTGGCAAACACTGTCGTCCAACTTAGTATCTACCGCCTCTAAAACACTAGGCACCAAACCTAGCAGACACGAGGATTGGTTCGATGACAATGACAAACTGCTGACTAAAGCCATTCAAAAGCATCGTTCTCTATTACGTGAGTACCGTGATGATCACCAGGCGGAGCAAGTCAAGCGCAGTAGTACTGAGTTGCGAAGATATGTACGGGGAATAAAGGACAACTGGTGGCAAGACAAAGCAGAGCGCTTACAGTGGCTTGCAGACACCAAACAGCTGGGTCCTTTCTATGACGAGGTCCGCAAACTTGTTGGTACTGCAGTTCATGCTAGAGTGCCCCTGAAGTCCCTGGATGGTACACAACTGCTTACCAACAAAAAAGATGTACTCAAAAGATGGAGAGAGCACTTTAATACCTTGCTGAATGTTGACCGAGCTGCGGACATTACACACATTAGCTCACTAACAGCACTCCCCATGGTCGACAAGCTGGACGAGCCACTAACTTTGCGCGAAGTTGTTATTGCCATTCAACAACAGCACAACCAAAAAGCGGTTGGCATTGATAATGTACCTGGAGAACTACTCAAGTATGGAGGTGAGGAATTGCACGAAACTATCTGGAAGTTGTTCGTTCAAATGTGGGATGAGGAGCGAGTACCTGATGACTTTCGAACCTCTCGCATATGTTCCCTCTACAAGAACAAAGGCGACAAATCGGATTGCAATTCCTATAGGGGTATCTCCTTACTGACTTCTCCGGGGAAAGTCTTTGCTCGGACACTCCTGAACCGTTTAATCCTCTTGTCTGAAGACATACTGCCTGAAACTCAATTCGGCTTCCGACCAAACAGAGACACGTGTGAGGCTATCTTCTCTGTTCGTCAACTACAAGAGAAGAGTCGAGAACAGGGTCAACCTCTTTATCTATGTTTTGTTGACTTAGAAAAGGCTTTCGACAGTGTGCCTCGTGAAGCTTTATGGGTGGTATTGAAAAAACTTGGATGCACAGATAAGTTTGTAAGAATGACCCGGCTCCTGCATGATGACATGCGATGCTGTGTCAGTGTGCAGAGTGAAGATTCAGAGTTCTTTTCGGTGAGCTGCGGCGTAAAACAAGGCTGCGTGCTCGCTCCAACTCTTTTTACTCTGTACTTTGCAGTAGTAGTAAGGGACGCCTTGCAGAATCTGTCTGATGGCATTCGTATTCGTTTTCGTACCGATGGCGGTGGAATCTTTAACCTATCTAGGCTTAGAGCTCAGACCAAAGTGTCACACGCAACCATTACCGAGATGATGTATGCAGATGACTTATGTATTGTGGCGGATTCCCCAGAGCGTCTACAAAGGCTTATGACGAGTCTTGATGAGTCGTGTCGTAGATTTGGTCTTAAGATTAGTGTTAAAAAGACCGAAGTTTTGGCTCAGGATAAACTAAACAGTCCAGTCGACATTAGACTCGCCGATGCCTCTCTTAAGCAGGTAGAGAAATTCAAATATTTGGGCAGCACTTTAACATCAAAGTGTCTCCTTGATAACGAGGTTAGTAGGTGTATATTGGGCATTCTAAAACACATTCAACGTGATCTCACTTCCGTTCGATCACTGTCGTTGAATGTGTTCTAGAATTCCCAATCACTATTGAGCAAATGTGGATCGGTTTAACATGTTGTGCAAATTCTGTTCTAGAACGCCCAATCACTATTGAGCAAATGTGGATCGGTTTAACATGTTGTGCAAATTCTGTTCTAGAACGCCCAATCACCATTCTGTTCTAGAATTCCCAATCACTATTGAGCAAATGTGGATCGGTTTAACATGTTGTGCAAATTCTGTTCCAGAATTTCCAGTCACCATTCTGGAATGCCCATGAATTATTTTTTTGATCTCACGTCCGTTCGATCACTGTCGTTGAAAGTGTTCTAGAGTGCCCATGAATTATTTTTTGATCTCACGTCCGTTCGATCACTATCGTAGAACGTGTTCTAAAATGACAAGAATCATTACTCTATTGATCTCTCGTCCGTTCGATCACTGTCTAATTACTAACAACTCATCACTCCATTGATCTCACGTCCGTTCGATCAATATATCGTTGAAAGTGTTCTAAAATGACAAGAATCATCACTCTTTTGATCTCTCGTCCATTCGATCGCTGTCTAATTACTAACCACTCATCACTCCATTGATCTCACGTCCTTTCGATCACTCCATTGATCTCTCGTCCGTTCGATCACTATTTATCAATAAATAAACAATCTAAGTATTAATATTTCTGCGTTTTATTTATAAAATAAATTTGTGAAGAAATGAAAACACGATTTCGATTCAACATATAGCTTTTTATTTTTTGCAATCCATTAATTACAGATTCTATGTATTCTTACTTGTTATAATTATACATTGCAATATATTAATATTATTAAGGGTGTGAATATAATGTATCCCAGACGAATGAACACGTTACTAACTAATGTTATGCGTTACAATCACTAGAGAATTTTCATTCAAAATATTATATAATGTGCCATAAGTCACTTAAATACCATGGTTATATGTATTATTTTTTTGGTAATTTATTAACAATAATAGAAACTAAAACATGTATCTCATTCATTAGCATTTGTAATGGAGATCATTTTGTACGTCACAAATTTCTAATTTACTAAAGCAATGACAATCATCGTTCTAGGCAGGTTGCTCGTATCCGTCGCCCACGAATAATATTTTGCGGTAACGAATAGATAATAGTACTGGAGACCTATTTTTGAATTACGTATGCGATTTAGAAATCACCGCTGACTAAATAGTCAGCGATGACTTTGAGGTCACGAATTCCTAAACATCCTATTTTTGAAAGTCGAACGCAGAGCTGCCAACGTAAAAGTTACTCAACTAACTAATTTCAAGATGAAAAAAACTATATAAGAAGACTGACTGAAAAATCAACACACATCAACTTCAAACTTGTCAATATGTTCTCTAAACAAAACACAGATAACGTTTCCACAGATGACTTGTTTACGAGTGGGTGAGGGCACTCGTAATGAAATCACATCCGTGACTAAGGTAGTCACTTAAGTGATATTCAAAAATAAGAATTATTGAAAATCGGTGATTATTAGTCACATCGGTGATTTCGAAGTCGCATACGTAATTCAATAATAGCTCTCCTGGTAACGGTCCAAAAGTATGTAATCGATAAGTAGTTCCTCTATTCACCACTAGATGGGTCTTTTACTATAACTAATTTAAATTTGACTCGATATATTATATTTTTGATTTTATTACACGTTTTATTTGTAATAATGCTTTTTTAAAGTTCAATAAGCTATTAAAATCAATTTCAGGTAAGGAAATATGATAATTCGTTATTTAGCTGTTGATCGCTAGAAAAAATAGTTCCTCTACTTGCTACTAGATGGTATTTTAAAGATAACTAATTTAAGATATATTTTATTCTGATTTTATTACATGTTTTATTTGTCATAATGGTTTTTCAAAGTTCAATAAGCTATCAAAAACAATTTCGATAAAGAAACATGATAATTCGTTATGTAGCTGTTGAACGCTATCAAAATCAATTTCAGATAAGAAATATGATAATTCGTTAAAGGCTGATTTCACCACAGTAATTAAACGCGATCAGTTCAAGTTAAACTCGGCTTATGCTCTAAACTGAATTCCTCTACCAAGTTTGCGGTTCACTGGCCTAAAGTAATCGTCGTTCATGTTGAACTTGGTTAAGTTTCTGAACGGCCGATTCTCGACGTTTTGAGTATATAAACGCGTTTCAGAACGGTCATTGTCCTGATTTTTGGAAGTAATTAATTATTGTGTTAAAGAAAGAAACTATCTTGTTGTTTGAGATTTGTTTTTAAAACACACATGAGAGGAGCCTTGGCACTAGTTTTTGACGAAAATTTTGATGTTAATACGACATTAAGAAAATGTTAAGAAATAAGAAGAATATTTTCTTAGAAAACATCTCACTGAAATAGTTAAATTTTAGTAATAAAAGCAATCATTCATTCGTTCATTCTTTGTCAAAGATAAAATAGGTTTTAATAAACGAGTTCAAGTCGAAGCCGGTGAAATCGGTGCGATGATATGATTGCATACAATTGTTTTAACCATATAAAATATTGTGCCTTTGAAAAATGTTATTTGTATAAGAAAATGGTTATTAGAGAATCAAATATCAATGTATGATTCTTTCAATAAATAAATTAGTGTACATTCAAATTATTTTTCATTTACCTACCTGAATACCTTGAATTGGATAATAAAAAGACATAATTAATTTCCCTCAAGTTTAATTATTAAAAAGACATTCTTATTTAATATACCCTTAATTAATATAGTAAAAAAACGTTTTTACATTTGTACATAATATCAAAAATTATAATTATGTAAGTATAAAGGTATTATACTTAAATGTATCTCTCTATAGGTTTATAAGTAACAAGAAATATTAATTATAAAACCTACATGAGAACTTTAATTTACAAAAATAAGATGATTCATAGCTTTAAAAACTATAGCTATAACCACATATTTTTTTTGATATATTATTTATGAGACTTTCTGCCTGGTCCATAATCTGGTCCATATCTTCCGACACCACATATTGTGCAGACAGAAGGGCATCCTCTGACGAGTCACCTTCACCTAGCGCTTCATGCTCGAGGTCTATTATCTCAATTTTGATGAGACGTTGTCCTTTCTTCGGCGGACTTTTTATTACAAAAGACTGCTGCGTGCTGTGTAGGTGCTTGAGAAAGGACGATTTTTTGTTACGTTTCCTCTTCTGCGTGTTATTTATCGCCTTTCGGATTTTAAGTTCTAACGGCGTTTCTTCGTGTCGTGGCTCTACAACCTGTGGAGGGAACATCTGTGTCCATCCTTCTAGCGGGTCCTGCGCGTCTTGAAAGACCGGAGGTGGTGAGCGTAAGTCTTCGACGAGATTTTCGGTGTTCCCTGACATATTCTGAAATAAGTAATGAGTTATAATATGTTAAAGCGAACAAAATCCTATAATTTATTAGTAAATACATTCAATTTATGTTTAAAAAGTAACTTACCACTTTGATATTCTTATGAAAATAAATTTAGATTTGCAATTGACACGAATATTTATACCTTTGCTTTGTGATCGTGTGAGTATGTAAACCTATAGCTGACACAGCTCCTGGTGTCGCTACCTTATTATGTAATGGTCTGATTTTTGTGTAAGTGGAAACGTATTGCCGACAAAGCGGCAAACACGTACCACGATGCATATAGAATCAGACAAGTTAGGACTTGTTTTGTGGCTATGAAATAAGATGGTCAAAGGTAATTAGATTCAGAATAAAACAACAACTTACATACATATTATTTATTTTAAGTAGATATTATTTACCTCTTAGTACTAAAATATACATTATTAAAAACAAACTTTCTTGTTATAATTAAGTAGGTACGTGCCTACATTTTTATTTATTTATTTAATAACTACAAGGATACATAATATATATTTTGGGTTGTACAGTAATACAAAAATCCGCATTGATTTACTAAACACTGCCATTCACCATCTATGTAAACGTTACAAAATAAACTAAATTTATGAAACTAATCAATAATCATACATATTTATTTATTTATTTAAATGGCTCAACTACAGAATACAATTTACTACATTGTCAACAAGGTAATATATAATTGGTCTCACATTAAAATTGAATTCCGGTGATTGTTGCGCACAGCATTCAAATGAAATAGTTATATATAAAAGAGGAAAAGAAACAGTACCTAACTTTACAATAAATCTAGGTTATACTCCTATACTTTTATCAATCAATTACGGTTTACAACTACAATAAAACTGGGTAACATTTATTCTACAATTATAGTAGATACTATACTACAATTTTCATTCAAAATATTATACATGTGCCAAAAGTCACTTAAATACCATGGCTATATGTATTATTTTTTTGTAGTTTATTAACAATAATAGAAACTAAAACATGTACCTCATTCATTAGCATTTGTCATGGAGATCATTTTGTACGTCACAAATTTCCAATTTACTAAAGCAATGACAATCATCGTTCTAGGCAGGTTGCTCGTGCCCGTCGCCCACGAATAATATTTTGCGGTAACGGTTTACTTTTATACATAAATTAGATGGAATCTGTTATTTAGGGGTTACAAAACAAGATTAAATTGTATTTCATTATTACCATTAATTTGTAATTTATGATAAATAAAGAGTTATACGTGTATATTGAATCATCATATTCGTTTTCGCTATTAAGTTTTATTAATAAAACGCAGAAATTTTTGTTAAACATATTTTTTTTTTATTATAAAGCAAGTGAACAAATATCATAATACCTAAACTTGAACAATACTTTTTCAAGTACAATTACTAAAGTCATAAATTAAATGTGCTTAAGTACCACTTTTTTATGAATAAAACATTCCTTAGAGCGCACTCTTTTTTATGACTTAAACAATTGAAGGTAACTCCACCTTTAGCATAACTATTACGCAATGTTGTGAAATTAGGACAACCTTTGCCTTCAACATTTATCAAAAAGCAGTCAGAACATAAATCTTTAATCCATTTCTGCTTTTCAACACCTTTCATTATTATAGTTTGGTCCTTTAAAATTGGAATAACTAATCTCTTAAATTCTCTGAAATCTATATTGCCTTGACTCCAGTATATTCCTCTGTTGCGTTCAATCCAATCCACTGCTCTTTTTTCTTCAGCAGATAATTTTAGATAGGAATATGGAGGTTTTATTAAAAAGACTTGCGTAAACTCTTTTGTGGCTAACGCAAATTCCTTAATAAAAAAATTATTTTTGCAGTCTTTGAATCCTTGTACATCAACAAAAAGTATCGAACTCTTATCAGCACTCATTGTTTTGTTGTATTCTGTTAATTTATAATAAGTATTTTTTTATTCATATATTTATTTCATTTATTCGTTTAGTAAATTAATTATAATGATTATACGATGACATTGAAGTTATGTTTAAAATATAATAATCACCTTAATACAAAAAATATTATAAAATATAATAAAAATAGTCCCACTACCTACTAAGTATTGGTTTGTTAATGCTAAAAAATTATCCCTCACCCGTTAATTTTTTTTGCAGAGCTTCAGCGTCTCCTTAAGTGGAATCAGTTCTGGAGCATCGAAATCTGTTTGATATTTCAATGACATTACCGCCTGATGTTTAAAATATAATAATCACCTTAATACAAAAAATATTATAAAATATAATAAAAATAGTCCCACTACCTACTAAGTATTGGTTTGTTAATGCTAAAAAAAATTCCCTCACCCGTGAATTTTTTTTTTGCAGAGCTTCAGCGTCTCCTTAAGTGGAATCAGTTCTGGAGCATCGAAATCTGTTTGATATTTCAATGAGATTACCGCCTGTTCCCAGCGATCTTTGGGCTCTACCTTCAATATCTCTTTGGTGTTGTATACCTTTATTTCGATGTAAACATCACCGTCTCTGTGGGCGGTGCGGCGCAGGACTCCGTCGGCGACACGCCGCGACAAAGACGACTGCAAGGGCTGAGTCTCACTGCCTCGTCGCGAGCCACCGCCTCTTCCTCACTATCTGAGTCAATTCGCCACCCAGTTGACTTTGTAGCAGCCGATTTTTTTGATGTTGGCGCCTTCCTTTTTACTGCTTTGACAGATTTCGGCTCTTTCTTGGTACTAAAAAAGAAAATTAAGAAAACTAATTATTAAACGGTTAACGATACTACATATATCCTAATATAACTCTTAAAATTTAATGTAAGTACATAAATCAAGATTACATTTTGAAAAAACTAGTCATAAAAGTGTAAAGGACAAAAAATATATAAGTAATTGTTGTAAATGTAACTCATTACTTATATAAATGACTAGCTGTGCCCGCGAACTACGTTTCGCCATCATATTTTTTCCCGTTTTGTAACATTTCTCATTGATGCTCGGCTCCTATTAGCCGTAGCGTGATATTATACAGTCTAAAGCCTTCCTCGATTGAAGGACTATCCAACACAAAAATAATTTTTCAATTTGAATCAGTAGTTCCTGAGATTAGCGCGTTCAAACAAACTCTTCAGCTTTATATAAAAGCTTTATATAGTATAGATATATATAATATATAATCTTTAAAAAGTTAAAACTCTAGTTTGTTATCTAAGACTAAAATGCAAGTGTGTTTAATTAATACTTACGTTACTTTGGAAGTAGTTTCCTTTTCGCCGTCCGAATCGACAAAATCTTCCACGACCTGTTTTCTGACGCCCTTGCTGCGCTTATGGTTAGAGTATTCTGAGTCCGACCTGGAAGTAATTATTACAAACATTAGATAACGCTAAAAATTGTATTTAAGATAAAATAATATTTACTTTTTATGTTTGAAACTTAAATATAACTTTTTATGTTTGAAACTTAAATAAAACAGACTTAAATAGCAGTAAATATTATGCAAACGTTACCATCTCGTTTGAGTTATATATGTCTTGACAGATATATCATGATGGTAAAGATATAAGAGCAAGATTTAAAACTATTGACGCAAACACGATAGTAACCTTAGCACATTTACAAACATACCTTTATCGGATAAGTTAGTATTCACCACTTTAGAGAATAATTTAGTAAAATAACAACTTACGAACATTATTGTAATAGCTCGGATCCTCGTTTTGCTTGTGTGAGTTGTACGGTGAGCTTGCGGTTGATGAGCAGCGTAAACTCCTCAGTTGAGATTGTGATGAATAGCGACGGTTCTCTCACGTTCACGAATACAGTTGCACAGATGGAGACTTGAACTGAAGGGTGATGGATCAACACAGTAATGTTTTTTGGAACGATCTCAGGCTTAAATAGCTCTTTTTTGCTGAATATTCAGTTATATCGTAGTCAGAAGTTAAGAACATTCTATTATTGTAACATAAAATAAAAATAAACTACAAATCAGAGTCAGATATGTAAATACTGTCTTTCTAGCCCATTTTCGGTCACAGCACTCAATGAGAGTTGCTTAGATGTTGACAATCATTTAAAATTTGAAAGCCATGTGGTCAACGCTGTCAAACAATGTTTTTATAGGTTGAGGGTATTGTACCGGGTGCAAAGATATTTGAGTGTGGACCTGAGAATTCACTTATGCGAAACATTGATCTTGTCCAAATTGAACTATGCAGACACTGTCATAGGTGAATGTCTTCTAGCAAGATCAAAGAAGCTCACGCAGAGAGTTCAGAATGCCTGTGCCAGATACTGTTTCCCGATACCTCGTAGAGGCCACGTTACTCCTTACCTAAACAGAAATGATATGTTGAATATGACTAATCGCCGTCAATTACACTTTGCATCTTTACTCTTCGGTATAATAAAAAACAGGACTCCGTCATATTTATATAGAAAATTATGTTTTAGTAAGCGACAAGATAGGATTAAAGACCTTTTAATGTTCCCTAAGCATGGCACCTCCGCGTTTCGAGGTAGTTTTAGATATTTGTCAACAAAGTGTTGGAACAATATTCCTCCGCCTATTAAACAGTGTGCCACCGTAAAAACTTTTAAAGTAAAGCTTCGGAAATATTTGTTAAGCGAACAAAAGATTTTATAATTTACTAGCTTCTGCCAGCGACTTCGTCTGCGTGGACTTCAGAATTGGGTCTAAAGCTTCGCTCGTTAACAATTTTAAATTTTCCCTCGGGAACTATGTACTTAAGGAATCGGGATAAAAGGTTATAAAAGGTTAAAGCCTATGTTCTTTTCCATGTCAAAGGCTACATACATGTCAAATTTCATCCAAATCCGTTCAGCCGTTTTTGCGTGATTTAGTAACAAACATCCACACTTTCACATTTATAATGTTAAGTAGGATTTTCAGAGGAATGTGCCCCATGTCGCAATTGCAGTAGTCATGTTGCAAGCGTTTAGTTTGTAAGTTGTCATGTCAGTTTGTATATAAATATCGTGTAGTTATGTGTATATTGTGTGGTGAATTATTTTTGTTTTATGTCTTTACTTATGTTGACTGCTTATGTTTACCATTCCAGCGCTTTTCTATTGATGTTACATCGGTAAAAGTACACAGAATATCAGTGTCGTGGCACTCTTTGTTACGAGTGTCACGGCGTACGCTGAGTGTAGACCTTTTTGGTACATTACCTACTTATATTTTGAATTTAGTGTATAAGACCTGTTGTATCCTAATGTATCAAATAAAAGTTCTATCTATCTATCTAGATGTGTAGGAGGAATTATACTCGCATAGTCCTATAGAACAAGATTAGACCTATCAAACTTAGTGGTTTGCTCTACAATTTTATGATATTTAGTAATCATATACAGAACGCATACACTACCGCACCATCGAGTCCAAAATAAATTAAAATGTTTTCAATGAAATAAACTTTTTTGAAAGAAATATTTTGATATTAATCATGTAATGGTTTACGATCTCTGATAGTAGAACGTCAGCACTTTAATTAATTTATCACTAATTTATTGACTGAAAAACAAATGTTTCATATTGCATTCCAGTTATGAAATCCATCTATTCAAATTCGCCGACAAAGGTGCGGGCCGACACAGACTCAATGTTACTATGTAGCGTTTAGTAAGGTCTAATGCACTTATTTTGAGAAACTCGGTTTTGCAATGGCACGTGACCTCGGTGTTCCAGTTCCAGTTTTACTTTAGTTTTAAGCAACATTGCGTCAAAACTTAGACCCGAGCCGTCATGTAAAATGCAGGATCTAAGCTATAGATCTAAGCTATAATTAAACAAAGTTTTTGACAGCTTTCAAAAACGGCAGCAAGTAAAATAACGTCTGTAAAAGTAAAATATTTTTTTTTCAAATTAAATGTTTTCCAAATACATTGACCATGAGAATAATCAGATTCGGAAATGGCTTCATTAACCAAAGTGCTATAAAAGCATTTTCTTGGCGGTAAATTTAATTCTTCAAAACAACTGCAATTTATCATATATTCATAAGAGTACACACCTTTGCGTCTAAGTAAGTTGAAATGATTTGCTTTTGAAAAAGATCGAGACAAATGCAAAAAATCACTGTTGTTTATGTTTCCCACGAGCTTTTCTAAGCTAGTGCCCAAAAACTTGAAACAATCGACAAATCGAACTGCCATATATTCCTGACGCCCTGTTCAAAAAAACTTCGTGAACGATACCTATGTAGTTTTCCTTAATTTTCGCTCTCACTTTGATTTTGCCCGTCATGATTCCCAGTTGACGTATAAACAAGTGACAATCATAACCTGATAAGTTATGAAAAAATACTGGTATGAACTTAGGCAAACAAAACTGTAAAATGCAATAAGAATGCGCCGCGCCACGATATTTCCCTGTCATGTGACAATGATCTCGAACTTTATCATCTTTTTTTTTTTTTTTTTTTTTTTTCGTGGGGAATGCCTTTACGCACCGTCCAAGCCCGCGGGCTAGGGGCAAGGGTGTGTGGGACTCCACGGCAGAGTGCCGCAACTACCCACTAAACCCCACGGGAACACCTCGCTGGCCATGGTGAGCGACCACAAGCATGCGCAGAGCGCTGAGCTCGCGTGGGTCGCTCGGCCGGGCCCGTACCGAAACACGATACGGGCACACCTCGCTGCCGGAAGCATGGGAGCAGCTAGTGTCCCCTAGCTGCCCCTACCATCGCAGGGGTCGAGTGCAATGCAGGCGACACGATACCCATCCGCGTCGCCCACCGATCCCCCACGAACTTTATCATCTTACAATAAGTGACCGTGAGTATAGAAAGCAATATTGTGAATTTGATAACTTTCTTGCTCGTCAGGTGTTATGGAAATATTTTGTCTTACATTTTTTGTATTCTTGTTACATCTTCATAAAGGTATTTATAAAATTTGCAACGCAGTCCTGACCCCGATAAGATACGTATTTATTTTGAGAGCTATCATAAGAACAAACAATGTAATATGCGGAAGGTATGTGCTTTTGTAGAATAATTGTTTTATTTTATTGCAGCTTATCACTACTAGATGTGGGCTCTAATAACGATTCAAAATCAGCATATATGACGAATGGCATAGTTTGCATTCTTTCGAAATGTTTAAACTGGATTAGAGTTCCTTGTCCAGGCATAAAAGTCCTAACACCGCTACATATATGTTTATTTAGATTCTGTTGAGTATAAAAAAATCAAGCACTCGTCCCAAAAATATTTACCGTGATGTTTTGTTAGCAGAGGTCTTAGTAACCTATTCAAATTTTTTATCAAACAAAAATGTTTATATTTACCTTTTTTCTAATAGTAGCAGTTTGACAGCTAGCGTCGGGTTGGTTTTTTCTTTTTGTTTTGCATGTTATAAAGAGGGCCTACAATATTGCTGTTTGCAAGACCATACACATTAACACTAATGTTTCGATTATTTTTCTCAAATATCATTATGTCCGTAAATCCGACTGGAAATGTCATACTCTGAATATTGAGAATATTTTCAAAAGGATACGAGGATATTCGATGTGCATTATTACTTGTTGGAAATAAAGAGGCCATTATACACCATAAGAAACAGAATGTGTCATTATTTTGAATATTAATACAGGCGTGTTTTAACTTAAAATGTTTCGGCAATTCAATAAACCGTGCGGCTCTCAATGGATTAAGTATTTATAGACTCAATGTTACTATGTAGCGTCTAATAAGGGGCCTAATTCCGCTAATTTTAACGTCGATGTCGCGTCGTGATAGCGTTTTAATAAAACTGCTTTGTCGCCCTTATGCGCATTTTCTAGTGCAATTTATTTCTACTACAATTTCTTGATAAGTCAATAGTGACATATGTTATAGTTACGTTATCAAGATGCCTAATGCATTCACTTCCACTTCCATGGTCAGTGTTCGTTTTTCAAACACTAAAGAACTGGCACTTTATTTAGAGAAAATATATTTTTTTTCGTGATTTTTTTATCACACCGCGCGTTTTAGGCAAAGGAAACGCGAAGCGCTCTGGGTACTATGGTACCCGGGACGGTTTACATAATTTGCGCTTGTGGACCATAGTCCCGCGGACGTGTGAGTGGAGCAGTTCTCAGGTCTGCAACAAAATTTTTGATCCGCAGTTGCGTATGATCCAAAAACGGTCCGATCAGCGGCTGAACTTCGTCAGCTATATAAAAAAAAGTATTTACGTAGCAAGAAAGAAACAAAACGACGAACTGACGCAATTATGTGTATTGGATTTTTATTTTCGAGGTAGTAGTAGATCGTTATTCAGCATCACAACATCTAAGAGAAGATTATAGTTTGGTAGTTTACTTTCAAAAAGTCGGTCCCATACTCAAAATATAAAACCTAATAACGTTTTGCACCTCTAACTTTCATGATATTTAGCAAAATTTGATATTTACCCATAATTCTACCAATGTGCAATATGACGCGGAAATAATCAGCAAATTAATTGTTTGTCGTTTATTTCCACAAACTTGCAATACAATACTGTGCATATACAGCAAAATAGTTGTTTACCGTTTAATTCTGCTGATGCAGAAATCTCGTGTAAGGCTGCATGCTCCAAATTTTTTTTTCATTTCGGGTTTATTATATTTATTTAAATTATACATGTACATACATATTTACAATTACTAACGAATATTATTAATTAAAAAGTCTTCTTTATAATAACGGATGCGATTTCTAATTTTCATTTTTCGATACTACTATTTAAAACAGATAAACAATAGGTATATCGTTCTATTAGGCGAACCGAATGTATCTATAGCATAACGATATTGATACGACATAACGACAGAACCATAGAAGTTTAAGAAAATTATTGTAATAATACATAGGTGGTATTCATCGGCAGCATCTCATACACGTTCCCACCGCACTACCCTATTTAATTAGGATGTTAAGACCTTAGTCAGCCATGTTGACCCAAGGTAGGTAGTTAAAATGTTCTTAATATTTTTTATATTTTCATTTTTTAAATTATTGGAATATTTATTTTCTATTTTTTATTCGTGTGATGACTGGAACACATCTTTCAGTCGCAAAAATCATCAATTTTATACTTTGTTTTATAATAAAGAATATATTTAATTGAAGTAATTTAATAAACAAATAAAAGTATTAACGTGTGAAAGAAGCCTTATTATTTGAGTAAGCACTCGTAACTGGATATATGAATAATGTGCAATAAATTTATTGCTGATAAATGAATTTCGTGGGAATGCTTTGAAACTGTATGGCAGGCTTATTATATATAAACCGTGTATTTATCTTTGCATTCAGAGCGTGTCTTGGTGGCGATCTAAAAACACAAGTGTTTTTCTCTGAAATAAGGTTTCACGTTTAACGAAGGCAGAGTGTATAACGGTACAGATACTTATTCGGAATTGAGTCCTGAAGCCAGGAAACCTCAACCAGTTTAAGTTCTGTTGTTATTGCACTGCTACCTAGTTAAATGCCTTAATATTCTGAGCTAGAAAAACTTGAAAATGTGTCTAGTAAATCGCAATCAAGCAACGCCAAAAGTATACTGTTTACAGTCAAACAACACAAGTGTTTTCATCTGAAATAAGGGTTCACGTTTGACGAAGGCAGAGTGTAGAACGGTACAGATACTTATTCGGAATTGAGTCCTGAAGCCAGGAAACCTCAACCAGTTTAAGTTCTGTTGTTATTGCACTGCTACCAAGTTAAATGCCTTAATATTTTAAGAAAGAAAACCTTGAAAACGTGTCTAGTAGACTGAATTCAAGTATGCCGAATAAATCGATTGCGATCCAACCACACAAGTGTTTTCCTTTGAAATAAGGGTTCACGTTTGACGAAGGCAGAGTGTATAATGGTACAGATACTTATTCGGAATTGAGTCCTGAAGCCAGGAAACCTCAACCAGTTTAAGTTCTGTTGTTATTGCACTGCTACCTAGTTAAATGCCTTAATATTCTGAGCTAGAAAACCTTGAAAATGTGTCTAGTAAATCGCAATCAAGCAACGCCAAAAGTATACTGTTTACAGTCAAACAACACAAGTGTTTTCATCTGAAATAAGGGTTCACGTTTGACGAAGGCAGAGTGTAGAACGGTACAGATACTTATTCGGAATTGAGTCCTGAAGCCAGGAAACCTCAACCAGTTTAAGTTCTGTTGTTATTGCACTGCTACCTAGTTAAATGCCTTAATATTTTAAGAAAGAAAACCTTGAAAACGTGTCTAGTAGACTGAATTCAAGTATGCCGAATAAATCGATTGCGATCCAACCACACAAGTGTTTTCCTTTGAAATAAGGGTTCACGTTTGACGAAGGCAGAGTGTATAATGGTACAGATACTTATTCGGAATTGAGTCCTGAAGCCAGGAAACCTCAACCAGTTTAAGTTCTGTTGTTATTGCACTGCTACCTAGTTAAATGCCTTAATATTCTGAGATAGAAAACCTTGAAAATGTGTCTAGTAAATCGCAATCAAGCAACGCCAAAAGTATACTGTTTACAGTCAAACAACACAAGTGTTTTCATCTGAAATAAGGGTTCACGTTTGACGAAGGCAGAGTGTAGAACGGTACAGATACTTATTCGGAATTGAGTCCTAAGGCCAGGAAACCTCAACCAGTTTAAGTTCTGTTGTTATTGCACTGCTACCTAGTTAAATGCCTTAATATTTTAAGAAAGAAAACCTTGAAAACGTGTCTAGTAGACTGAATTCAAGTATGCCGAATAAATCGATTGCGATCCAACCACACAAGTGTTTTCCTTTGAAATAAGGGTTCACGTTTGACGAAGGCAGAGTGTATAATGGTACAGATACTTATTCGGAATTGAGTCCTGAAGCCAGGAAACCTCAACCAGTTTAAGTTCTGTTGTTATTGCACTGCTACCTAGTTAAATGCCTTAATATTCTGAGATAGAAAACCTTGAAAATGTGTCTAGTAAATCGCAATCAAGCAACGCCAAAAGTATACTGTTTACAGTCAAACAACACAAGTGTTTTCATCTGAAATAAGGGTTCACGTTTGACGAAGGCAGAGTGTAGAACGGTACAGATACTTATTCGAGAGTTGAGTCCTGAAGCTACGAAACCTCAACCTGTTTAATTTCTGTTGTTAATGCACTGCTACCTAGTTAAATGCCTTAATATTTTAAGAAAGAAAACCTTGAAAACGTGTCTAGTAGACTGAATTCAAGTATGCCGAATAAATCGATTGCGATCCAACCACACAAGTGTTTTCCTTTGAAATAAGGGTACACGTTTAACGAAGGTAGAGTGTATAACCGTACAGATACTTATTCGATTATTGAGACCTGAAGCCAGGAAACCTCAACCAGTTTAAGTTCTGTTGTTATTGCACTGCTACCTAGTTGAATGCCTTAATATTCTGAGATAGAAAACCTTGAAAATGTGTCAAGTAAATCGCAATCAAGCAAAACCAAAAGTATACTGTTTACAGTCAAACAACACAAGTGTTTTCCTTTGGGATGAAGTTTTGGCTGGGTTAGTGTATATAATATACGGAGAAACTTGTAAGGGGAACCAGTACTGATACTCAGGAAGCCCACATACAGTTTAAGCTCTGTAATTATTACGCTCTTCCCTTGCTAAAATCTAGCCTGAGGTTGAAGACCACGAAAACGTGCCTAGTAGACTGAAAACGTGTGTACTGAAAAACGAAATATACTGAAAAATGAAATGAAATATACTGAAAAATGAAATGATATGAAATATACTGAAAAATGAAATGATATGAAATATACTGAAAAATGAAATGAAATATACTGAAAAATGAAATGCAATATGTTGAAATAATGAAATTAAATATACTGAAAAATTCAATGAAATATACTGAAAAATGAAATGAAATATACTGAAAAATGAAATTAAATATACTGAAAAATGAAATGAAATATATGCGATCCAACCACACAAGTGTTTTCCTTTGAAATAAGGGTACACGTTTAACGAAGGCAGAGTGTATAACCGTACAGATACTTATTCGATTATTGAGACCTGAAGCCAGGAAACCTCAACCAGTTTAAGTTCTGTTGTTATTGCACTGCTACCTAGTTGAATGCCTTAATATTCTGAGATAGAAAACCTTGAAAATGTGTCAAGTAAATCGCAATCAAGCAAAACCAAAAGTATACTGTTTACAGTCAAACAACACATGTGTTTTCCTTTGGGATGAAGTTTTGGCTGGGTTAGTGTATATAATATACGGAGAAACTTGTAAGGGGAACCAGTACTGATACTCGGGAAGCCCACATACAGTTTAAGCTCTGTAATTATTACGCTCTTCCCTTGCTAAAATCTAGCCTGAGGTTGAAGACCACGAAAACGTGCCTAGTAGACTGAAAACGTGTGTACTGAAAAACGAAATATACTGAAAAATGAAATGAAATATACTGAAAAATGAAATGCAATATGTTGAAACAATGAAATTAAATATACTGAAAAATTCAATGAAATATACTGAAAAATGAAATGAAATATACTGAAAAATGAAATTAAATATACTGAAAAATGAAATGAAATATACTGAAATATGAAATATGGGGTGCAGGAAAGGAGCCTCCCAGTGTGGCGCAGTTTCATATGCGTCCGGCGCACCCCGGGCAACAGACTGCGTGGATGACGACTCGGTAACGCAGACTGGCTGATCCTTTCACTACGGCTCGATGGCAAGTAAAAAATTTCTTACCTGCCCACCCCAAGCGTATCCTAATACCTGCACACGCGAAAACCTGCAAAGCTACAGACAACATAATATCCGTGACGGAGTACTGTATCTGAATCAACACGGAAGAATAGAAACATTATGAAATGAAATGAAATAAAAAATCTTCTTTTCCATTTAACCCTATATAATGTATATTGGGCAATCTTAAACTGTTTTCATCAAATCACCGTAAACGAACGCAGTGAGATTTGCGGAGCGTAGCGGAGCTAGAGCGCAGCGAAGCGTAGCTCAAATCTCACTCCGTTCGTTTGCGGTGTTTTGATGAAAACTGTTTTAGAATGCCCACAACATGTTAAACCGATCCACATTTGCTCAATAGTGATTGGGCGTTCTAGAACAGAATTTGCACAACATGTTAAACCGATCCACATTTGCTCAATAGTGATTGGGAATTCTAGAACACATTCAACGACAGTGATCGAACGGAAGTGAGATCACGTTGAATGTGTTTTAGAATGCCCAATATACACCTACTGAGGTTAACAGCAGAATTGGAGCAGCCGCTGCGGCCTTTGGCAAACTTCGTTCCAAGGTGTTTCGTTCACATGACATAAAACTCCCTACGAAAATAGCTGTATACATGGCAATCGTCCTGCCAAATCTCCTCTATAGTTCCGAAACGTGGTGCCTTTACCGTAAACATATTCGCGTATTAGATAGATTCCACCTTAAATGCCTTCGCGATATCATGAACATCCATTGGTCGGACCGTGTACGCAACACGGAAGTTCTACGACGAGCAAATATCGGCGGAATAGAGGCTTATCTAATGCGACGGCAGCTCCGGTGGTGTGGCCATGTCTCCCGTATGTCTGACGGCAGAGTCGCCAAACGCATCTTTTACTCGGAGCTACAGGATGGCAAGCGAAAACAAGGCGGCCAATTCCTGCGGTACAAGGATGTGCTCAAACGTCACATGAAACGTTGTGACCTTGACCCTGCACGGTGGGAGGCACTAGCAGCGGACCGGTCACAGTGGAGGCGTACTGTGAGCATCAAGGTGTTTGAGTTTGAAAGAAAACGCAAAGAAGAACTCGATACTAAACGAGATGAACTTAAGGCTCGAACACCCGAGCTCATCTATTATAATTATGTTGGAGGGGTCCTGACTTGCAGTGAATGCGGACGTACATTCACTGCAAAAATCGGATATGTCAGTCACCTGAGAGCACATCAACGAAGCTCTCAATAACGGGTTTAACGTCGCCGTGGCCGAATACGGTCTGGACATTATTATTATTACTTTTGGAACATATACTATATTTGAGTAACAATGATAAAAATGAGCAACAAACCTATAAAATATTATAAATCTTTTAAGGTGTAACAGAAAAATAAAACATGCATTTCAAATAAAAATATTTTAATTCAACTTAAACCTTTACAAGTCATTATTGTCAAATAAACATAGAACATTTTTTTTGTGAAGAACATAATGACTAATGTAGTACAAAAATTTATTATGTCATCTTTAGATGTTAGTTATGTGTAAAGTAAAGAAAAAAAATTATTTATATTATTTATTTAATAAGAAGAGTCTTGTAAATTAAGAAGAGCACAGGCTGACAACACAGTAATCACATTTAATATATTTGTATACGGCTTTAAAATGGATAACTTGCATATTTTTCCGTAAGCTGTTCTGAAATTTACCAGCCATGGTGGACAGCAGGTTTAATCAGTGAAGATATAACATCTTTCAGTTTTACCAAACTGGACCTATTTACTTCTATGGTGCTTTGGTATATAAAAACTTGAGTTATTTTGTTGACATAATGTTGTTCTAGTTGACGGGTCACATTTTGATGTTGTGGCTGAGCATGCACTGCTTTGTATTATGTTGCACAACTTTTACTGCCTTATCAATCTCGTTGTCAATAGGAGAACAGGTTAGTACACAATAGGTCTCATTAAGTAACCACTGAAAGCAACACATTTTAATTAGGTACTCAGTAAATTCAAGTAAAAGTTGTTTAGATAAATATATTAATTATGAAACTTTGATATTTTTATTTGTATTACATACTTTTTAATTAATATTCAATTACATCATTATTCAATTGGACATAAGTACATATTCTTTTCTTTGAAACATCATCTAGTGTCAGTGTATAACTTAGATTAAATCAAAAAGGCGTAAATGGCATAAGAATAACTAATAAACTAATACTCGTATTATTAGTTATTCTTATGTAAATGGTCAAGTTTTCTCTCAGTTTTCTGGTCAAGTTAAAATTTGGTTGGTCGGCTGCAGTCAGTTTTCATTCTAACTGAAAGATAAAAATTTAATTAATTTACATACAGATTTGATTTTACATACAACCTAAAAACTTCTATTTTGTTTAAGTAAGAAACTGAAGTACCTACACAGATTGAGTTATTCAGTTAATGTGATTTTCGCAAAAATACATTTGAGTTTCAGTAGATAGTTACAGGATCTCTTTAAGCGAGTTTTAACCAAATATTTCGCATGTCTATATCACTGGGTACGTCTAATCCACAGATTTCCTGGAGTCTTTGAAGAGGTATTTTGTTTGCAGAGCACACCGCAGCCGGCCACTTGATATCGGAATGAAGGATGCGAAATAAACATCAAAATGTCTTGTTATGTTTTTGTATTTAACCATTAAATACAATTGAACATAATGGCGTCAAAGATTGCTTAAATATAATACGATTAATAAGTATTTCACAATTATTTAAATGGATGACAATCACAAAGGACAAGGGACGAGCTTAGAAGAAGCGATAAAAAAATCAAGTGTCAAAATCACAATGACAGGTCCATAGATAACGTTAATATTACATATCCGTGAAGAGCATAGATAAACAATTTTTACATTCTAACACTCCTCCTTATGCTCTACATCGGAGTGAGGCAAAAAGAAAGCAAAAGAAACACTCATTTACAAATGTTTACAAAAATACATGTTAACTTTTGTGACTGATACAATTAACTTAAGTAAACATTGTACATAACAACTGTCTTAACACTATATAATAATAACATACCATGAATAACATTTACTATTATTTAATTACAATTAGATTTATATTATTACATATTATAGCAAAACCCTGACATTTAACTTTTAAGATTTAATTCAGATATACAACTATAATGTTTAGCTTTACATAGTGGCTTTGTTAACACATCTGCTATCATTTTCTCAGTTGGTAAATATTTAACATTAATTAAATTTTTCTGTATTAAATCTTTAACAAAATGATATCGTAAATCTATGTGTTTTGTTCGTTTATGTGAGTATTCTTTAACTAGTAACAATTTTTGAGCACTTTGGTTATCATTGTATACTACTACATCTATAGTTTTATCAGATATTTCAGACAAGAAATTCTTAATAAAACAGATATCTTTGCACACATCACTTATTGCCAAGTACTCTGCTTCCGTACTAGATAATGCTATGCAACGCTGTTTTCTAGCTTCCCAATTAACAACGTTGCTACCCATCTTAATAACAAAGCCAGTGTAAGATTTGCGATCACACAGATCATTTGCCCAGTCTGCATCCGCAAAAGCAGTAATACTTAAACTATTTCCTTTACTAAAACAAAGTCCATAATTCAAAGTTCCTGCTAAATATCTTAAAATCCTTTTGGCAGCATGCCAATGATCAAGGCCAAAGCATGTGCTATATTGACTAAGTTGGCTACACGCATAAGCTATGTCGGGACGTGTACAAACTGATAGATACATTAATGAACCTAAAAGTTGTCTATATTTATATACATCATCTTCAAGACAATTTTTATCAGATTTTGTAAGTTTACAATTTACAGGTAGTGGTGTAGCTACAGGCTTACATTCAGTCATACCAAACTTAGCCAATAAACGTTTTACATAGTCAGATTGATTTAAGATTAATGAATCACTCTGTCTAGTTATGTTCATTCCTAAACAATTTTTAAGCTGTCCTAAGTGTCGAATTTCAAAATGTTTCTGCAATAATGTCACAATTCTATCTATATTATTATTGTGAAAGACATAGAAGTCATCGACATACAGAGCTATTATAATATATTCATTTTTAGATCTTTTTACATAAATACAGGGCTCGCATTTGCTTTGCTCATACCCATTTGAACATAAAACATTATGAACTTTAATATTCCACATACGGCTCGATTGTTTCAGGCCATATATGCTCTTTTTGAGCAAACAAACTTTATTAGTGTTAATAAAATTAAAACCTTTTGGCTGTTCCATATAAATGGTTTCGTCTAATTCACCATTTAAAAATGCAGTGGTAACATCAATATGATTACATTGCAAATCGAGTTCTGTAGCAACAGAAAATAAAATTCTTAATGTGGATTGTCTCACTACAGGGGAGAAAGTATCTGAATAATCTATTCCCTCTTTCTGGCTAAAAACACGAGCAACCAATCTTGCTTTAAATTTATTAAATTCACCAGCAAAACCATATTTTCGTTTAAAAACCCATTTGCATTTAATTACATTACCTTGCTTTGGTCGATCAACTAACTCCCACACATGATTGCGAATAAGAGCATAAGAGCCCCCGCAGACCACAGACTTTTTATCGGCCGATAGTTTAGTCGGTCTCTTAATCAGTACGCAGATGTAAGCAAGTGCGCATACTATGAAAATTTGGTATCGGCCGATAAACAAGTTTGATGGGCTTCCCGATTCAATTCAAACTAAACTGTCGGCAAACTATCGGCCGACCATATAATCAGTATTGGCTCCATACCACACGCGCACACATGACGATTTTTTAGTCGGCCGACTAAGCCGATAGTTCAGTTCGCTCCGAGCTTTGACAGCGAATGGTCGGCCGCGCGTGTTTTGTAAAATGGCGTCGCCCAATTCTCAGTCGCTTATTTCGGAATCTTCGATCGTAACTTTGATCGAGGAAGTCGAAAAACGCCCTGCACTTTATAAGAAAAACTTAAAAGAGTACTCTGACGTAAATGTGAAGAAAAAACTGTGGGAGGAAGTTTGTGAAGCTGTTGTTCCTGATTGGAATGAGCTTAGTGCCCAAGAAAAAACAAATCAAGGTACGATACCATTTTTAATTAATTTACATTACACTTTATTATATTGACACGGAATTGAGCCTGCAGGAGATATAAAGTATGACGACATGTATTGCCGCACATTATTCATATTATTTCTTCCTCGGTTATTTCCATTTGTATTAAAGTTATTCATGGTAGAACTGTAGAGAGTGTCTTTAAAATGTATTCCATCTTTGATTCGTACATAATTGTGTAGGACACAGCAAGCTTTAATAATTTTAACACAAAAATTAATATTTACGTCAATTGGACGGTGAAAAATGCGCCATTTGTTAGTTAGAATCCCGAAAGTACATTCAACCATGCGTCGAGCTCTTGTATGTCTGTAGTTGAAAATTCGCTTGGCGTAGTTTAAATTTCTTTTTGCATAAGGGCGTAATATATGATTTCCAAGTCCAAACGCTTCATCGCCTACGACAGAGAATGGAATAAAATCTCCAACATCATCATTAGGCAATTGTCTTCCAGAAGGAATATTTAGTCGATTCTCGGAAAGCCGTTTACCCATTTCTGATGTTTTAAATATTTCCGAATCACTGGCTGTTCCATAAGAACCAACATCAATGTACACAAATTTATAATCGGCATCTGTCCAAGCCATCAAAACGCAGGAGAAGAACTTTTTGTAGTTAAAATATGATGAACCGGAATGTTCTGGCTGTATCATTCGTATATGTTTGCCATCGATCGCTCCAATGATGTTTGGAAAATTTGTGCGACTGTAGAATTCGTCTGCTATTTTAATCCAGTCATCTTCTTGTTTGGCTGGCATATATAACGGTTGAAGCATATTCCATATTTGCTCACATGTACTTTTTGTAATTTCTCGTATTGTAGAAGCTCCCATCAGATAATCAAAAGACAATGAATTGAAACTAGCTCCAGTGGCCAGATACCTGTAATGAATTAATTATATTTTATTATTTTTCAGGCCGCGATATACAAAAAAAATGGGCCAATTTACGGACTTGCTTTCGAAGAGAATTAAATGCACAAAAGAACACAAAGTCGGGGCAGGCTTCGGTCAAGAGGCGTAAATACGTATACTTTGAACAATTATTATTTTTACTGCCATGCATGGAAAATCGTCAAACGGAAGGTAACCTAAACCTGGCTCAGGATACTACAGAAAATGAGGAAGATGATGAAGAAACTGCTCCATCCGCTTCCGCACCTCCTCGCCAGAAGAAAACTCGTGTTTCGAAGAATACGGATTTGGACGAAGCAATATTAAAAGCATTAAATCAGACTAATGTTGATGAAGATGTAAACTTTGCATTGTCTCTTGTCCCATCACTCAAAAATTTAACCGCAGACGAAAAACTCGATGCTAAGATTAGTATTCTTAACGTATTTAAACAGATAAGACTTGGTAGGCGTGTTCAGCCTCATTCTCAACCAACATACACCATACTGCAACAACCTATGAACTCTTTTCCTGTTTACCAACGAGAGACTAACATCTTGCCGCCACAACAACAATTACAGGCTTATGCATCCGGTTCTACACCATCCCCCACTTTACCACAAACAACCATTCAAAATGTTTCATCACCAGCTGATTCCAACATGTCAGCCCAGTCATATTATTCAAATTTTGAAGATTCCCAAATATACGACTTGTAAACTTGGTATTTGAATTATAATAAAAAATTAAAAGTATGTTTTGTGGTTTATCTTACCTTATCGTAACGCTCAATCTCTCCTCCACAGGTATAGATAGTCTTAAATTTGTATCCTCCTTCGCTATTCCTGGTCCAATTAATTTGACAAGTTGGTTGAAGCTAGTTATGCTCATTCGATAAAAGGCGAAAAATTTTTTCGGGTAATCGAGTAATTTGGAATGAATCGTATAAAACTTCCCTTGCAATAATCTATTACTGTAGATGGGATGTACCCAATATTCTCGATATCTCTTCTTGATCCTTCTCCTTTGTCTCAAGTATAAAGCAATAATAATATTTCTGTGCAACATTTTACGCAACTGATCTCTTCTTACCTACCCAAGCGAATGTGATCAATCGGCAGACTGTTTAAGCTAGTCTGCGCACTTACATCCAACCCAACTGTTTTGTTGGCCTAGTGTGCGCACTAACAGCCCAACCCGACTAAACTATCGGCCGATAAAAAGTCTGTGGTCTGCGGGGGCTCTTATACTCACTTCGCATGGCCTCGCACCATTCGTCTTTGTCTGGTGAACTCATGGCCTCCTCATAGGAAGAAGGATCGTCCAGTGAACCAGCCTCAGCCATCATAGAAGATAAGTCATAATCAGAAAATTTACTAGGCATTTTACCTCTGGTAGTACGTACAGGGCGTTGAGGACCTGATGCATCGGTGGTACCCTCCGACGCATGCAGCTCTCCTCCTTGAGATGCAGGTTCTAGCTTTTCCATGTAAGAATTGTAATTGCCTTCATCATTAGAACTCTCGTCGCCAGTACAATACAGATCAGACAGCGGAGACCTTAGTTGTGGTGATTCTCCAGCATCTGAAACATCAAATGAGCGATTAGGACTAACATCACAGCTATTATCTTTTGGAATTTCATTACAATTTAATTCATTATTAATATTTAAAATTTCATCATAATTAATATTTAAAATTTCATTATTATTAATATTAGAAATTCCATTATCTAAGCTCATGTCATTACTATCTTCATAAAATGAAAAATTATTATTAATATTCCCTATTTCAGTCTTTTGTGTGCCTTTTCCATAAAACTCACTTTCTATAAAGGAAACATTCCTAGAATAAATAGTAGGGTGAGGATTAGATGGGTCACATAGTCTATATCCCTTACAAGTTTCACCATATCCTAAAAATATATATGGCTTTGCCTTGGCATCGAGCTTGCGTCGCTTCTGAGTAGGTATAAGTGAGAATGCTGTGCAACCAAAAACGCACAGATGACTCAGATCCACAACAGATCCTGTCCATACACATTCAGGTATCTTATTTGATAACGCAGAGGTGGGGCTTCTATTTTTTAAATATATGGCTGTCATAATTGCTTCCCCCCAAAACCGTTTTGATAAACCGGATTCCTGCAACATGGCACGAGCTTTCTCAAACAATGTCCTATTGACGCGCTCCGCCACCCCATTCTGCTGAGGGCAATAAGGCACTGAGGTCTGGTGTACTATACCTGCCTCTCTAAGAAAACTAGTAAGGTTATCATTACAAAATTCAGTGCCATTGTCGGTACGAAGCACTTTAATGAACAACCCAGTTTGCTTCTCAACCAAATTTTTAAAATGAATAAAATGGGAACTTACCTCATTCTTTGATTTCATGAGATATCCGAAGGTCTTTCTCGTATAGTCATCGGTAAATGTCAGCAAGAAGCAGGCTCCGCCCCATGAGCTGACTTGCATTGGGCCTGCTACGTCGGAATGGATCAGTTCCAGCTGTGTGGTAGCGCGCTTCGCACCTGCCTGAGGAAAGGATGATGCATGCATCTTTCCCGACAAACATGAAACACACTTGTTCAGGCAGTCATCTTCCTTCTGAAAAACAACACCAGAACACTGATCCCCAACACCAAGCACACGCATACTTACAAGATTAAGGTGGCCAAGGCGCTTGTGCCACAAGCTTAATGGCACACCAACAGCCTGATGAGCACTCACTGCCCCCTTACTATTATTAAGGGGTATGGAATCCTGCTGGGGTAAGGATCTACCTTGCTGAATTTTAAATTTATAAAGCCCATTTATTTTCTTAGCTGAGAGTATATGGTTGCCAGTAATTTTAGAACTATGATTATAAATATTACACCCATCTTTAGTGAAAACTACTATATAGCCTTTTTCTGTAATTTTACCAACAGATATTAAATTATTTGACAATTGAGGAACCACTAAAACATTGCTTAAACTTACATTAGGAGAGAGATTAACATCTCCAACAGCTACGCTAGAAATACTATGACCATTCGCAACAGAGACACTGATCTTCTTCTCTTTAGTGGTAGTAGATGTCAGCGATCCATCTTTCACCATGTGACAGGAAGCACCAGAGTCAATAATGAATTCTTCAGATGATTTTGCAGTTGTAAAAGCAAACATTGTGTGTTCTTCTTTGTGCTCCTTCTGATCACGCTTTCTTTTAAAACATCTCTTAGCAAAATGGCCAGGCTTCTTGCAATAAGAGCATGTAGCCTTCTTCTTTCCTTTAGTAGACATATAAGCTGTGGAACTGGAATCTGTGTGTCGCCTGTGATCTTCTTGTAACAGTCTGGTTCTTACAATTTCACTTGACAGAGTGCTAGTAATGTTCGCTGTTTCCAAACTTGAAACAATTATGTCATATTCTTGCGGTAATCCAGATAAAAGAATTTCAGCAACTTCAGCATCATCAATTTTCTTACCAATATCAGCAAGCTGCTGAACCAATTTCATTACTCCTTCTATGTAATCTGACATTGAAGCGAACTGACTGTATTCAACTCTGTGCAATTGTCTTAGTAAAAGTACACGGCGATACAGGCCTTTATCTTCGAAACAGTCGGCTAATTTATCCCAAGCCTGCTTGGCTGTGGTACAGCTCCGCACATATTGATAGAGAGCGGGTTGTATGCTTAGACATATTTTTGCCAAAGCCCTTTGGTCAGCACGATTGTCGGTGTTTGTACCTTCCACACAACTCCATAAATCCTCCAATGTTAGCAACATTTTTATTGAAAATTTCCAATTTATGTAATTAGTGATCCCCTCTAATTTTTCTACAGAGGCTATCGTATTTGATGATTGAGCAATCGGATTCGACATTCTGATTTGTACTCACAATGGTATCGATTCTGGCATGATTCTCTAAACCTAAAACTAAATTTGACAACAGTCTCTCCTTGTCATTTTGTATAGAGTATGACAAGGATAGACTGTTGTCAAATTTAGTTTTAGGTTTAGAGAATCATGCCAGAATCGACACCATTGTATTCCTTCTTATATTGCCTGGGCCCATAACCTGTTTGCAGAGCACACCGCAGCCGGCCACTTGATATCGGAATGAAGGATGCGAAATAAACATCAAAATGTCTTGTTATGTTTTTGTATTTAACCATTAAATACAATTGAACATAATGGCGTCAAAGATTGCTTAAATATAATACGATTAATAAGTATTTCACAATTATTTAAATGGATGACAATCACAAAGGACAAGGGACGAGCTTAGAAGAAGCGATAAAAAAATCAAGTGTCAAAATCACAATGACAGGTCCATAGATAACGTTAATATTACATATCCGTGAAGAGCATAGATAAACAATTTTTACATTCTAACATATTTCTATATTCCTGTTCTATTGTCCCGTTCCATATACAGTTTTACTATATTTTGTGATATTTAATAGAAAGCATTGTTTTTGTGAGGTTATTTCGCCCCCGTGCTTTGTTTACTATAAGACTGACGTCATTGCCACAGATAATGAACAGACTATCATGGCTGACCGTGTTTTCGGTCCAAAATTGAAAATCTTAATTTAAAATAGATTTTTTGCACTTTTTAGCCATCGAAAAAAATAATATTCATGTGCTATGGTCTAATACAACAATTATGAACATTTTAAGCCCTACTTTAAAAAAGGGTCAACTAGCCTATTTAACGTTCTCATTGAGGCCAAACAGCTGCACCGTTCTCATTAGCTTAGTAGTAAGTGTAATGCAAGGATCAATAAAAGTATTTTTTATCAATATAAATGAGGTGTTCTTCATTTCCAAAAATATTGTTAAACAGGGTCCGTGGAATTGTTTAAATTGTGAAAGGGGTCCGTGACTGCTAAAAGTTTAAGAAACCCTGCTCTAAGGTCTAGAACGGGCCGGTTGTTTCACCCGTGCGAGACGCTCGAAGGCATTGAACGGGATTAGAGCGAAAAGTTCTTCGCGCGAAGGCTCTGAACGCGCTCCAGTGTCGTTCAGATTTGCCGTTTTTGAGATGGTCACATTGTTTGTCAGTCACAGTCTATCCATCGCTCCTTTATAAAAGGATGTCTGCGAAGACTGTGGTGTTCACGGCGCAATGGTCGAAAAAATTGAAGTATATTTTTTTTATTCTCTCTAGACTCTAATCTGTGATCGTGCTTGACTCCATCATATTCTCTCTAATCTGTGACTCCATCCATCCATCCCATCGCTATTAGGATCAGTCATGTTTTTTGTGGGGTATGCAGACTTATGGTGACTAAAAAACCAGTAAATACTGTGAAAAAATTATTAAAATCGAACTAAAAATGACGAATTTACAGCAACCTCAGTACATTAGTTTCAGAAACGCGCCCGAGAATGAAGCGACTCGCTGTGACGTCATCTGTTATGATCGGTTCACTGTGCGGTTCGAACGGCAGCGCAGTCAGCCGGAATACTTGATTTGTATGCGTTATTGTCGTTCGTATTTAGTTTATTTGATTATTATATCATCATACAAATATTGTATTGTGCCAAAATGCAAAAATACTACCATTACTACACACGTAACTATTTTTTTCTGTTCCGAGAGATGCAAAGATAAGAAAAAAATGGTGTAAAATAATGAGGAGACGATAAAACTCCTGTTGCAAGCAAATGTTTTGTACTGTTGCCAAGAACATTTTGATGTAAGTATTGTGGTATCTAACGCTAGCAGGTACAGTTTAAATTATTCATAGATAGGTAGGTAGTGTAGGTACCTAATGAAAATAAAATTTTATAGAGATTCACCTAAAATCCCACAAATATTATAAACGGGAAAGCTTTTACATTTGTTTGTAACTCAATCACGCGGAAACAACTTAAGTATAAAAAAATCATTTAAAAAGGTGTGTATTTATTTACTCGTACATACTTAGTGTATGATCGCATACAACTTCAAAACATAGCAGCTTTGTTCATGCTGGAATGTCGACTCAATGCTCATAATATGTAATCCGACTACTTATGTTTTGAAGAACCATTATTCGCCTAAAAGAGCTAGGGCCGTAGTCTTGTCCTTATTATTGGGTTTGATTTGAACCGTATTATTCGTGCTATTAGTATTTACTATTAGTACCAGAGATAGAGAGATAAGAGCGTCGGTGGCGCTGTGGACTCGGCACTTGCCTTCAAATCGGGAGGTCGGGGTTCGAGACCCGCCAATGTGTACCAATGTGTTTTTCGTTTCGAATTTCATATGTACATTTATCTGACGCTCCTACGGTGAAGGAAAACATCGTGAGGCAACCTGCATACATCTGCGAAGAAATTCAATGATCTATGTGAAGTCGACCAATCCGCACTAGGCCAGCGTGGTTGACTAAGGCCTAATCACCCTAACATAGTGTAGGCTCGAGCCCCTCGGTGGGGACGTATATGAGCTGTGATGATGATGACCATAGATTTATACCTACCACTTTTGATACAATGAACCTTATGCTCTAAGCAATGAATAGTACCGTACCGTACTAATAGGTACGAATATTGATTTAATCATTCAGGAAATTAAAATTTCAGAGCAGTATGGATTGCAGACTAAAAACACGCGAATATTTTTGAAGTGAGAACTTCTCATGGAATAGGGTAGTTGACTCATATCAAAATTTATTAAAATATTGTTTATTTCTAACAGTATTTGGCATAAGGTTCCACAATATACCGATTTTAATAAATAACAATGAATGATTACTGTAAAATTTCAATTTGAAAATGCTAGAAATAATCTTTTTTTATCTAACGCCGTAAACGCTTTGATATCCTGTGGTCAGGGCTGTGACGTCACTCATATAGTAAACAAAGAAATGTCAAATTTGATTGAACAACTCGTCGATTTGCACTATTCTTTCCTAAAACTGGCAAAAAATCGTCCAAATCTCCGTTATTATATGTGTAAATATCGTAAATTATTTGTATTAATAGCAAAATCAACCATTGATGTTAGATTTGTGAGAGCAGATAGTACAAATCTTCCGAAAATCGACAGATTGATGATCAGGAGACTCTTTGTGTATCGCTCTAAACAATATAAGTACAGTTTCAATACTGTTATAATGAAGAACAGGTTACAAGTGTACTTGTCAAGATTGTCACGCGGCAGAAGAGAGTTGCAAACATGCATTTTTGGTGTGGTTGCACCATCACAGTGAGGAGCTATTTTGTACAGCAGTTTAGCTATTCTATCTCTCAAAAGTCAAATAAACACTAAAAGTATTTACTTCAAGAGAAATGTTGAAAAGAAAACATCAGGATCATGTGTCAAATACCAGTGTAGTACTGCAAGAATTGGTAAATGAACATAAAAGAGAAAGATTGGCAGTTGTGCATTTGTCAAGCATGAAGAAAATTACTGGGAGGAAAAATATATATACATTCACAGACACAGATTGTGACATATTTCTTAAAAAATAAAAGACCTCTTCAATGAAGAAAGAATAAAGTGCATAGAAAACTAAACCACGAATCATCAATACAGAAGTGCTCTTTAGTTGAAGCTTCGTTATAAACAATAACAGCTTCCATGTGCTATAAAGTCAGCCAGTGCATAACACACGATGGCTCTTTTGTTGGGAAATCTTGCAGACACCTACGAGTATAATGAAATGTGGATAAAAGTTGAAAGATGAAGATTTGGGTTGCAATTTGCAAAATGTGACCTCATTTCTGATTAATACCCTGTAATAGTCTATTCAACAAACGGTATCCATAAAATTAGATTAATACAAAATTGTCATGCTCTTTTACTGAAGAAAATGTTAATTATCAAAGACGGAAAACTGTGAACAGTAGTATGCTTAACTCAAGTATAGATGCAGATGTTTTGTGCTAAAGCAAAACTTATATACTTTTGTGTTGCTAGTATGTAATTTTGAAAACACTCAAAAGGTGACAATATTAGCTATAATAGATATTTATTCTAACAATCTGTATGTCAAAAAACTTATTGATCAAATAGTGCCATTTTGGAAACTACTACATTTTTCCTAAATCATATGAAAGTATTACTTCATAATAAATCACTTTACTATTATTTTGACTTTTATTACCTGCGACCTTAAGGCAATATTATATACAAATTAATAAATTTGATCTAACTCTATTCAACCTATTTGTACTTTTGGAACATATATATTTGAGTAACAATGATAAATATGAGCAACAAACCTATAAAATATTATAAATCTTTTAAGGTGTAACAGAAAAATAAAACACATGTATTTCAAATTAAAATATTTTGATTCAACTTAAACCTTTACAAGTCATTATTGTCAAATAAACATACAACATTTTTTAGTGAAGAACATAATGACTAATGTAGTACAAAAATTTATTATGTCATCTTTAGATGTTAGTTATGTATAAAGTAAAGAAAAAAATTCTTTATATTATTTATTTAATAAGAAGGTCTTGTAAATTAGGAAGAGCACAGGCTGACAACACAGCAATCACATTTAATATATTTGTATACGGCTTTAAAATGGATAACTTGCATATTCTTGCGTAAGCTGTTCTGAAATTTACCAGCCATGGTGGCCAGCAGGTTTAATCAGTGAAGATATAACATCTTTCAGTTTTACCAAACTGGACCTATTTACTTCTATGGTGCTTTGGTATATGAATACTTGAGTTATTTTGTTTACATAATGTTGTTCTAGTTGACGGGTCACATTTTGATGTTGTGGCTGAGCATGCACTGCTTTGTATTATGTTGCACAACTTTTACTGCCTTATCAATCTCGTTGTCAAGAGGAGAACAGGTTAGTACACAATAGTTCCCATTAAGTAACCACTGAAAGCAACAAATTTTAATTAGGTACTCAGTAAATTCAAGTAAAAGTTATTTAGATAAATATATTCATTATGAAACTTTGATATTTTTGTTTGTATTACATACTTTTTAATTAATATTCAATTACATCATTATTCAATTGGACATAAGTACATATTCTTTTCTTTGAAACATCATCTAGAGTCAGTGTATAACTTAGATTAAATCAAAAAGGTGTGAATGGTCAAGTTTTCTCTCAGTTTTCTGGTCAAGTTAAAATTTGGTTGGTCGGCTGCAGTCAGTTTTCCTTCTAACTGAAAGATAAAAATTTAATTAATGATTTTACATACAACCTAAAAACTTCTATTTTGTTTAAGTTGAAACTGAAGTACCTACACAGATTGAGTTATTCAGTTATAGTACTTACATTAATGTGATTTTCGCAAAAATACATTTGAGTTTCAGTGGATAGTTACAGGATTTCTTTAAGCGAGTGTTAACCAAATATTTCGCATGTCTATATCACTGGGTACGTCTAATCCACAGCTTTCCTGGAGTCTTTGAAGAGGTATTTCTATATTCCTATTCTATTGTCCCGTTCCATATACAGTTTTACTATATTTTGTGATATTTAATAGTTTTTGTGAGGTTATTTCGCCCCCGTGCTTTGTTTACTATAAGACTGACGTCATTGCCACAGATAATCAACAGACTATCATGGCTGACCGTGTTTTCGGTCCAAAATTGAAAATCTTAATTTAAAATAGATTTTTTGCACTTTTTAGCCATCGAAAAAAATTATATTCATGTGCTATGGTCTAATACAACAATTATGAACATTTTAAGCCCTACTTTAAAAAAGGGTCAACTAGCCTATTATTACTCAAACAGGAATGAGCTCTTCAAAATATTGTTGTTCTGGACTTTATTTCAATGTAAATAAAGACTAAACACTTGAAAGTGTAAAACTGTGCCGAGAGAGATCGCAATAACTGTACCTTTTATCCCTTTCCCACAGTGTTGCTACTGTTGTATATTTTCTATTTTAGTAGTTATGAAACAACAATTGGTAGATGAAGATTTTTTATTATTGTTTATTTTAATTACTTTTAACGCCCAAAATACCTAAATTAGTTTTTTTTTAAATAATTATAACATAAAATAAATTAAATTACTATGTTAGCCTACTATTAATAATTATAACACTATGATTTTACGTCCAGAAAATATTCTAGTTGTAGTATTCAAAAAATGTTATATTGCAACAACGATTCTTTGTCAATGTCAGTAATTTTCGTTGTCATTGTAGTAGGGTGACCACATGGTATGTACCTAACCTAAATTTTATCGCAATTTTTAACATTTTTTAATAAAAGTGATTTATATTAGTTATTTATTGCTATGCTTACACGATGCGATGTTAAGTTATTAGAAAAAAGGAATTGGCATTAACATTCTGTTCAAGATATTGGCGAAACCACAAAAGTTTTAAATAAGTATTGTTGAAACAGTTCGACTCACACTGATGTGTTTTTAATTCTTTTCTTCTTAAAATATTACTCATTCTTTTACTAGGTATGTATTTAAATATCACAGAGAGATTTTAGTGTTGACTCATTTTTGACAAGTTGACTTATTTGTTTATCTGTTATGTGGCAGTGGGTTCAACATAATATACCGATTGGAAAGATCCATCTATTGAAAGACAATCATTGACATTCATTATTATTTAAATAATTATTATGTTAATAAAACCTATCTTGTATTGAAAAGCAGATATAAAATTTTTTTGCGCAACCCATTTTGAAATAATAGAATAGAATATAATATTTCTTTGTTGTACAACACCAACTAGTTTAAAATCAACGTATAAATAATACGCTTAACACTAATTGTACAAAGGGCGACCTTGTCGCTAAAAGCGATCTCTTCCTCAACAATCGTGATTATGAAGCATATTATGATTTTCAAAAGCATCTTTCAGGTTGAATGTTAGTTTAAAAAAATCCCGATTTTGTAGAATTTGTGGTCACAAACTTACGAAAGAGACAAAAGGTACAGTTATTTATCTCTCGCTCGGCACACTTTTTTAAGCAAGAGCTCATTCCTGTTTGAGTAATAATTCCATGGAACTTCTTTAGCGGCGTTGTACACTTTTTTTGTAATGGGTAAAAAATATTAAACTCGCGTCAGGACACGTGACCGTTAGGACACGTGACCCTGATCGAAAATTCGTAAGACCAATTAAAATTGAAATGGCTGCAGGAACTGTCGAGGTGCGGTGAGGGGTCCACGTAAGCCGGCCGAGAACAATAGCGGCTGGCAAAAGTACTGGAAGTCACACGTCACTTGAGACAGTTTTAATCAATTTATTTACTTTGTTAGGAAAAATCTAAATTGTGCTTTTATTTGATTTTGTTATAAATATTAATTAGGTAAGTTAGTATAAATTAAATATTATTTATTTGTTATAAAATTACGTTTTTCCTACTTACTAGTTATATAATTATGTACGCACAACGTTACAACAGGAAGTTGATTTTTCTGAGGGATAAACTTTTTAATGTAATATAAATTGTCATGTTTGTGTACGATAGCGCAATAAATAAATATTGTATTCTACCACATAAAAGATAATACTTTTATTCTGATAATTAAAGCAATTCGTGCAAAATTATTCCATAACCATTCCAAAATATCCAAAACGCACAACGTTACTTAATACTTAAGTTTTCACTTCTGCCAGCACTCCCGGAGTGCAACCCGTAATTTTTTTTATTTTTTTCTCAAATTGCCGAAAATCATATTTTTGATAATTATGATTTTCGCCAAAAGAAAGATAGACAATTTTACCGAAAAAGTAAAAAAAACTTCAAAAAATTTCAACGTATTGGTTGGGGAAAAAGTCTTTTCGCATTATAGTATGTATAAACTTGTAATAAAATCTCTTTGGCTATACTATTTGTATCTGGCTGGTTTTGGTATCATTGAAAGTTTAAATTTTAAAGAACATAATTCCAAATTCAAATTAGGAAAATGTGTGATTTTCATTTGTTTTTCGTACCGCCAAGATGAGTGAATCTAATGAAGAAATTCGATACATTTTAAAATTTTACTACAAAAAAGGTAAAAATGCAACGCAAGCCGCGAAAAAAATTTGCGATGTTTATGGACCTAGTGCAGTGTCTGTGAGAGTAGCACAAATTTGGTTTAAGCGTTTTCAATCCGGAAATTTTGATGTCAAAGATGCACGTCGCTCTGGTCGCCCTATTACAGATAAAATGGATGCCATTTTTGAAAAAGTGGAGCAAGATCGGCATGTCAGTAGTTACGACGTAGCTGAAGAACTGGGAATTGACCACAAAACAGTTTTGGCGCATTTGAAAAAAACTGGGTACACAAAAAAGCTCGACATTTGGGTACCTCACGAGCTCACTGAAAGAAACCTAATGAACCGTGTACTCATTTGTGATTCTTTATTACGACGTAATGAAACCGAACCATTTTTGAAGAAGCTGATAACTGGTGATGAAAAGTGGATCACGTACGACAAGAACGTGCAAAAAAGGTCGTGGTCAAAGGCCGGTCAGGCTTCACAGACTGTGGCGAAACCCGGGTTAACTCGCAACAAGGTGATGCTGTGTGTGTGGTGGGATTGGAAGGGCATTATTCATTATGAGCTGTTACCACCAGGCAGGACCATCGATTCTGAACTCTACTGCGAACAACTGATGAGATTAAAGCAAGAAGTTGAGAGAAAGCGGCCGGAATTAATCAACAGAAGGGGTGTGGTTTTTCATCATGATAACGCTAGACCTCACACATCTTTAGCCAGTGTTCTTTAGGCAGTGTCAGGTTAACATCACGAGAGGACTGCCAAAACCACTTGTCGCGGTATTTTGACCAGAAGTCCCAAAATTTCTATAGCAATGGGATCATGTCCCTACCTACAAGATGGCAAAAAGTTATCGAACAAAATGGTACCTACATACTTTAGTTAAATGTAAATAAACTATACTAAAAAATGTTTTGAATTGTCTTAAAAAATGCGAAGAAACTTTTTCCCCAACCTATTATTTAGTATGGATGAATTCAATTAAAATTCGTAACCCCTCTGCTATCCAAGGTGGACTACACTTCATATAAAAATCAAAATTTAGTAAGAAAAAAGAAGTCAAACCCAACCTTGACGTTTTTTTGATAAGTCCATTATGTGTGTCTTAAATAGCTGTCAAATTTTTTTTAGCTCCGATGCATCATTTTCGAGATATAGGTACTTAAACATTTTTGTAAATATTTTTCTTGAAATTATGCAGGGTTGAAATAGCCTACAAAACCTTATTATTCTTATAAAACTGCTACCATTAGAGAATCTATTTTCGGCAAATTGTCCGATTGGGCTTTCACAAAACCAACTTCCATTATTTTTTTATTATTTTTACTCGGTATTACATAATATACCTACTCACTCACACTTAATTATTTAATCACTGAATCCCTCGAAACAAAACTAAACAACACTCCCGGAGTCACCTTGTAATGGATTATATCGTCCATAACTTTCAAAAAATGTTTGGTCTACCAAAAAGTTTTATGCAATTTTATAGCTGGCATATTCATAATTAGCACATTAGATTGATAATGAATATTATTATGTCAGCTACAAAATTTCATAAAAACTTTATGGTTGCCCAAATATTTTTTAAAGTTATAGACGATATAATCCAAAAGAGCAAGGTGGCACGATTTAGGTGTGCGGGAGTGTATTTAACGTAAATAAAAATCAAACAATGCACGCGCGGCACAGGAGCGGTCGCACGGATCATAACAGATGACGTCATCGTAAACAATCCAGCTAGAGCGCGCGTTTCAAAGTAGCCATTCAGAAAAACTTTAATAAATCCATCATTTCTTGACGGATTTTAATAATTTAAAAAATGAAATGCGCATATTTATAGCGCATACGATGCACTTAGTAAAAATAAGATTTGCTATTATGTGATTGATCCTCCAGAGGCGCGTTCAGAGCCTTCGCGCGAAGTACAACTTTTCGCTCTAACCCCGTTCAATGCCTTCGAGCGTGACAACCGGGTGAAACAACCAGCCCGTTTAAGACCTTAGAGCAGGGATCTCCAAACTACTGCCCACGGGCCAAATTCTGCCCACCAGTGCTATCAATCCGGCCCGCGACAGCTTAAGTAATTGAAATGCAAAAAAAGCGTATGTTTGCTTAGGTCGCGCACTCTGCGACTAGCCTAGAAATATAGTTTAGGGGCAGAAAAATTAAAACTGTTTTCGCCCTTGGAACATACTGAAGTTTACATTATGGCCCTAAGGCTTTAAAATTTGGAGACAGAGACTTGGCCTTAGAGTGTCGGCGCGAGTTACAACCGAACAACCATCGAATTTGATAGTTGTAAAACGCTTTGACGTTTATTACTGAAATACTCTTACGTGATTGGATGATATTGGCGGCCATATTCTATAATATCATCTACTAGAAAGAGAGAGAAATAAAAAATCATGTGAAAGAGGGAGAAAAAAGATTTGGTTGCTGCAATCCGTTCAACGCCTCATTACGCCTCTGAGTGAGTTAAAAAACAACAGGACAACTACACCAGACATAATATGTCTGGTGTAGTTGTATATGAATATTATTCTCTCTAATCTGTGACTACTGTACGATAAAGTGGACTGTATTTTAGATTATATATAAAATGCGACAAATTCCTTTATGAACAAATTAATGTATAAAATCAACTCACCTGAATATTTCAGGACGCCAACTTAGCACAAAAGTAATGGTAACAGATTCCTAGGGTTTACCTATTGCTGGATCCAGATGAGTTCTTCCTATTCCACTCCTAATCAAAACTAAAGTGCTATGTTGTTTTACAAATAAATTAATCGTGAATTGATTGGGAACGATATTAATTAAGATGACGATAATATTATAAATTACTGGGTTTACGATGGTATACGACAAAATTATATTCGATAAACAACGACAACGATAATTCGAAAGGAAGTTCAGAAAGCAAGTAAGTTTAAATTGTCAACTGTAGCTCATTTTATTCAAAATTCGCGATCTTTTTTAAAAGGTGTTGCCACTACAAAATATTACTAAAGATAACGAAAATATCAATTTTAAACACTACACCCAGAGGCTCTGAACGCGCCTTAATATATTTTGTGTGTATCTCTAATAAGTCTGTAGTTGTACAGTTTTAGTGAGGTGTACGTGATTAATCGATATAGTGTTTTCGATATTGTTTTGGTCTTGTTGCATCACTTGCGAACATAAAAATTAATAAAATGCTAAAAATTGCTGATATTATTGACTTGAATTCATGTCGTATTTGCTTAACAAGTAAAAAGCCACTGTCGCCTCTTTTCAAGTACAAATTATCAGGAAATTATGCAGAAATGCTCACTGCCGTAGCGGATGTAAAGGTAAGATTTCTTTTGATTTGTATAATTTTTCTTCAAAGGATATTTCAGGATACCTTTGCATTAGGCCTACATAAATCTTGCAGAATCTATATAATTATATCTTTTTGACAAGTATAAAGCATAAACTTATTAGACAATTTGTTTTTTAAATAGGTTGCTTCTAATGATGGCTTACCAGAAAAAATATGCCAGAAATGTTGCACAGCATTGGAGAAAGCATATCTTATTAAGACTATTGCTGAGAGGTAAGTACCTAAGTAAAAACTATACAGGTTAAGTCAAAACAATGCCCTTGGAGGGAAAGCATCTTGACAATATCTAAGATTCTTTTGCTTATATAGTAAATTTTACTCAATATAAACACAATTTTATTTTTGAAATTTATCTATTTATAATGAAGAGAAATAAAAATGAGGACCGGAGAAGCCGTAACACAGGGCTAAACTAGCACGGCTTTAGTGCCAATGAAAGCAAGTCATTTTGTATGAATACTTGTACTGTCATTCAAATTAATAATGTTAAGTTGATGTATTTAGTTGCCAAATAAATTATTATTAAATAGTAAAAGTTTTTTTTGGAAGCATCAAACCAGGGCTGAGAATCAAAGGTTTGAATCAAACATTTTTGTAATGCTAATCAATAAGATTAGTCATAACTAACAAATCATTCTAATAAGCATTATCACTGAAATTTGAGGATCACCATAAAAAAATATAAAAATAAGTAGCTCACATCAAAATATTACAAAACTGAATTGGAAAGATGTTTTTAAAATTGTTAAGTACACATTTTTCAAATAGTAATTGACTTCGAGACAAATGGAGACATACACATGACACAAAACACATTCACTTATATTGGATTCTGCACTGTTTATAAATAAAAGATTATTTATATGATATAAAAACTATATAATTTTTATGCAATGCCTGTAGAGTTAGCTAAATCAAGCTATACTATTTGATCTTTGGACCACTCCCCGTTATTTTATTGCTAGTGACTATACAGATTCAGCAATATTTCCAGTTAGGCAATAAAATGAAAGAAATAATGATTCTATGTGTTCATTTAGTTATTTATACAATAAAATAGTACAATACAATAAAAATAGAATTGTTGACTGAATTTGTCTAAATTGTTTACAGAACGGATAAAAAACTTCACAAAATTATCGCAGAGGCAAATAGACATGTCCCAACAAAAAAAATTGCTTTTGATACCTTTACTGACATTAAAAGTGAAATAGGACCCTTGGCAATTAAATCAGAGCCAAAATGGGAAATTGATATTGATACTCTAACAGATCAAACAAAACCTGTAGAAACAATAGATGGCAATAATCTTGTCATTGCCAATACTGTGATAAGAAAAGTGGATGGAAATTCAGAGGATATTACAGCAGATGGTTTCTCTGGAGAAGTAGAAGTAGAAGTAACTTTGAACTCCTCTAAAAAAACATCTGATACTGAAGTAAGTATATAGTATAATAAACAATAGTTAAAACTGCAAAATTGCAAACAAATCTACATTAAGATGTCATGTGTTAATAGCAATTGGTGTTGTCCTGTGCATTCAGGGGGATTATTGTCTAAGAAAAAAATCTATCAGAATTCAGGATCACTTTGAATTTGCCAATCATTGTGGTGCCATTACACCAGATTTTTAGATTCTTTCTCAACTGTCTGATAATAGTACATGGTGTTATGTTGGTTATAACTCATGAGGAGGAATTTCAGCCCGAGCCAAAGGTGAGGGCGTAATAGACCCAAGTGTGTATAACCAATATACGCATGTATATTGTACATCCTTTTTCAACACACTTGTGAGGAAAAATAAAACATAGACATGATGATGATACTATGATAAACATGAAAATTTTGGGTTGAATGACATTACGTGTAAACACATTTTAATAATTAGTTTTAGATAACGCATTGATTATTTATTGGTTATTATGAAACACCGTGTATAGATTTTATAAAGTTACTAAAATAATTGATCTATTTGTAAAAGTGAAATCTAGGAAGACTGAGCTACTCCTTACATCGTTAAAATTTATTAGTTACCTACACTCTTAGATTTTAATTGTTTGCTCGTATTGATTATTTAATGGTTATTATGAAACACCGTGTATATATTATTACTTACATATAATAAAACTGTAGAGGTCGAATGTCTGTACATAGAAAAAAAATGCTTAAAACCAAGCCAGGGGGATGTAAATAAAGGGAAAATACCAAAAAATGTTTTTTAAATTTTTTGTTTCTCTGTCTGTCCGTTTGTCTGTTTGTACGGGCTAATCTCCGAAACGGCTGGACCAATTTCAATGAAATTTTGCATGGTGATAACTTATATCCCTGGTCAATATCTTAGATACTTTTTATTCCGGAAAATTAAAGGGTTCCCATGGGATAGTTAAAAAACCATAGTAACTTGGACATCTTAGTACACACAACTTATGTACTTACCTTACGCTCATACTTTATACTACCGCTCGAATTCAGCTGGAAAGAAAATTGCTACGGATCCCTATTCAATGCGTGGCCTGACACACACTTGGCCGGCTGAACTTGAACAGGTTTAGTAACCTGTGAAAATCTCAAATCGACCTTCTGGCTTTCCCAAATCGATTAAAAAACGAGATATTATTTTAATAATAAGTATTTTTAGTTCCATTCTACACTACAGAATCGTTCTCTAAAAATATGATAGATGGCGCTGTTCGTTTATATAACGCGCTAACGGAATTTTTCTGCGAGTTCTAACGTGGGTGACTTTTTACCCTATACTTTACGGCAAATTTTCAATAGATGGCGCTGTTAGGTTTTAGAACGCGCTATTGAAATTAATCAAAAGGGGAAGAACTTATGTCTTCCGTGTATGGTGAACAAAATCAAATAACAAATCATGAGAACTAATGGCTTTGCGAAAGAGCAATTTTGACTCCGCGAAATGACCAAGCCGCAAAAATCAACTTGGATATACTCAACAATGTTGAAGGAGAAGTAGTTGAGTATACTTCTATCCAGGGACCGGAAAACCCGTTCATTTGCTTAAGCCGTTCGAAAGGGTAACCCATTCGTATGGTAACCCAGTGGACTCGGTAAGCCGTTCAACAGGTTTCCCAACAATAACGATAACTCGTAAAATAGGGGTTACCAGCCACAACAATATTACTTATTATTTACCGCTTACCCAATCTTAAAGGTTTTTAGTGTTTATGCGCTTAACCGCTTACTGTTCGGGTTAGGGTAACCCTTTCCCTCACGCACACCGAGCGATTGAAATAGCACTGCGGGCGCAATAACGCCAGAGTTCGGTTGCGACCTTCGGCAAATATGCGGTGCAAAAGCAATCTACACGCGATATACCTAAGGTCTAAAATATTTTTTACAAATTAATCAGCGTTTAGAACGGTAACCCATTTGGGGGTTTTTGATATCGGTTAGCGGTAACCCGAATTAATTCAATCGAAGGGATTAATGTGTAAACCGGTAAGCCGTTTGAAAGCTTACCGTAAGGCAAAGGGTTTAAAAACCCAGCATTATAAAATACCCCATCAAAACCCTAAGGTTACCGGCTATAACGGTAACCGGGTCCGGTCCCTGCTTCTATCAACAGAGTAATGGAGCAAGATGACGCTACCAATTATCCCGTTGAATTTCTTAATTCTCTGAGTGCTCCTGGATTTCCAGCACACAAGATTAATTTAAAAACTGGCATCCCAATTATTTTGTTGAGAAATTTAAGTCCCCCAAAATTATGCAACGGGACAAGACTGAAAGTTACTTCTCTGCAGCGTTACATAATAGGGCAGACGCTACGTGTTGCCGGCGTGCTACGTGTCGCCGACCTTAGCGTCGGCTGTTTCTCACACGGTCAGCTCTATGTGGCTTTCTCCCGTGTAAGTCAACCAAACAAACTGTTTTTTTTTATGTTCCGAACCAAACCACGTCCAACGTTGTCCTTAAAGAGGCATTATAAGCTATTAACGTTGTCTATTGAGGCATTGTAAGGAGCGTCGGTGGCGCTGTGGACTCGACACTTGCCTTCCAATCGGGGGGTCGGGGTTCGAGACCCGCCATGTACCAATGTGTTTTTCGTTATGAATTTCATATGTACATTTGTCTGACGCTCCTACGGTGAAGGAAAACATCGTGAGACAACCTGTATACATCTACGAAGAAATTCAATGATGTATGTATTATATCCAATAAAACACTGTTGTTTTATAATAAAATGTATTGAGCTAAGGAGCAAGTATTTTGTAGTGAATCCTTATTAATTATATATCTACCTACATACTTCACTAACATTATTTGACAATAAGGTTTCGCAAGTACCACACCTTAATATATAACATACCTTTCCCCCATGCTTTTATCATACAAGTGACAACACATTATTAAACTAGTAATGGATTGACAAAATAAATCAGCAAGGCTACATACCCCTCTTCTAAATTAAAAATCAAAAGACTCAAAAACACAATTAAGATTACCTTAATGAAAAAAAAAAATCTTATGCTATAAATAAATGATTAAATTTGGGTCTATCGTATGGTAACTTAGAATGTACATTTAGTTTGTTTTTTATTTTCCCCCCAGCGAAAGTTGTTTCAGCATCCTTAGGTATACCCAACATTTCCGCCCATTTATCCAGGTCTGGGATTTCAATCATTTCCTCACTCATATCCTCGTCATTATTTGCTCTTTCGATTTCATTCTCTACTGTTGTTGCCTGTTCTAGATCATGTGAATCATCGACATCTCCTAATAAATCAGAATTCATGCTACTTTGTTTTTTATTTATAAGTTGATCAATATGTCTATTTAAAATATGGCCATTACTCGTTGAAACGTTATAGCTAGACGGTCCACATCAGTCCACTACAGTACCTGGCAACCAACGGGGCCCACTAGCATAATTTCGGTACATGACACTTTGACCTACATCTGATACTCTAGTCAAATTTTTTGCATTATCTAGAATTTGCTGGTTTTTCTTCTGCAGTTCATGATTATCAGGATGAATAGTATCCAATAGCGTACGTAAACGTCTATTCATCAAAAGCTCGGCCGGACTTTTATTTGTTGTTGTACAAGGTGTTGAACGTAACCCTAACAACATATTAGGAAGCTTGATATCCCAAGGAATATTTTGCATTTTGCGAAGCTTCTCTTTAACAGTCTGGACCATCCTCTCTGCTAAACCATTAGTAGCAGGATGATATGGTGCTGTCTTTACATGTTTTATTTTATTTACTTCTAGAAACTGTTCAGTTTCCTTAGCTACAAAAGGTGTCCCATTATCTGAGACTAAAGTTTCACACAATCCATGGGTAGCAAATAGATTTCTTAGATGCCGAATGACTGTACCTGCTGTCATGTTATTGACTATAAAAACTTCAGGCCATCTAGAATATGCATCCACTACTATCATAAACGTTTTACCTTGAAAAGGTCCAGCAAAATCAACATTTATTCGAGACCATGGTTTAGTCGGAGTAATCCAGACACTATTTGATTTTGGTGGCATGAGTCTATTTTCTAAACATTTACTACACTGTACCGTTGATTCCACATCATCATTTAACTGTGGCCACCAAACATAGCTTCTAGCCAGAGCTTTGGTTTGAACAATACCACTGTGTGTTTTATGTAAAGTGTTCAAGATAAGCCTACGTAAAGATTGCGGTACTACAACTCGACAACCAAGCAGTATACAATTTTCATGCAAAGAAAGTTCTGTTCGGTGCAATAAATATGGGCGTAATTCTTTATCTGTGATCTTAGCAGGCCAACCACTTAACAAGTAATGTAATACACACGAGATAATGTTTGATCTTTCTTGTAGACTTTATATGACATTGAAATCTCATTTGGTTTTGGGCTGTAATGCTTAGTCAGAATTTTTACAATTTCTGTAAAAGTTACATCACTTTTTTTGGTGTAATCAAAGCCAAAAGGGTTTCAAAAACTTGTTCACCACATATTGTATAGAAATTTGCTAATTTACTGGCGTCATTTGTGATATCATTTGCTTCGAAACAATATTGTAGTCGATCAATATAATTGTCCCAGTTATCACACTGTGTATTGAATTCACGAAACTTCACTGATTTGTACTCCATTTTTCAACTTTTATACCTCGTCGTCACTATTATATCCAATAAAACACTGTTGTTTTGTAATAAAATGTATTGAGCTAAGGAGCAAGTATTTGTAGTGAATCTTTATTAATTATAAATATATCTACCCACATACTTCACTAACATTATTTTACAATAAGGTACTCAATACTTTATTGCTTTTCCACAATGAAATTCGGTGTTATTTTTGATTGGTTATAACTTAAGTAAATTGTGGACCCTGTCGGGCACAGCAATATTAGGAGAGAGGAGGCCATAATTTAAGATTAGGTTCTTTAATTGATTTATGCTTAAAATTATAAATATTATATTACGATTTAATTTATTTATAAGCGATTTTGTTACATATTTTTACAATATTACATTTATATATCTAAAAAAAAACTGTATGTAGTGAGTATGTGTGGATGTGTGTGCGTATGCGTGGATTTGTGCGCGCGTGTTGCGTGGGTGTGTGCGTGCGTGTATGTGTGTGTGTACGGGTGAGAGCGGCGCTTTTTTTAAATAATAATATAATACTTTATATAATTCTAATACAATTATTTATGATTGTTCGGATTATAAAACTAGAACAAGATAGCTTGTCTGACTTCTGGTTTTACAATTCTTTTAAGACCTTTGTTATAATTAAGCTCTTAACAAGGTTTAGTTTAAAGATTAAAATTTAAAAATTCATGATATTGCTAGTTTAATTTTTTTCATTTATCCTTTATTCTCATGAGTGCTACTAGTTTATATTATTTACTAGTTTATATATATTCTGAAATTAGGTTTTTGAAAACTAACTTCAGAATATATTCTATATACACGGTTATTTTTTTATCACCCTGGAAAATTTAAGGGACGCTTCACGGCATGGTATTAGAATAATTTAAATATAAATAAAAAAAATAACCCTCCTTAATTTTATATTAATTTTTAAAAAAATACAAAAAATGCTGCACTAGTTGAGAGCAGCATTTTTAGAGATTTTTTATTTTTTTTATATTTTTTTTTAATTTTTAATTTTATTTTTTTATTTTTTTATTTAATATTGGATGTGTCCTGAGGCGTCCCTAAAATTTTCCAGGGTGATAAAAAAATAACCGTGTATAGGTTTCGCAAGTACCACACCTTAATATATAACAGTATGTGAAGTCGACCAATCCGCACTGGGCCAGCGGCCGGGCAGGCTCGAACCCCTCGGTGGGGACGTATATGAGCTGTGATGATGATGATGATGATAAGGTACTAGCTAGATATGGTACGGAACCCTTCGTGCGCGAGTCCGACTCGCACTTGGCCGGTTTTATTTTTGCTGATCATGACGATCAAACGACCTCTGTGGCACAGTGGTCATTTATGGTACCGCAAGTGCCTTTGGCCTGCAGGGATCCGGATTCAATCACCGGCCAGGTTAAGTTGGAAAATAATCTGTGTCCAATTGTTCACATTTTCCTTTTATCTACGATTTACGCATTAATCCCAACTTTGTATTTTTGTTTTATTTATTTTTTGCTGTATAACAGTTAACCGCGTGATAAAATCAAATACACGCGGACGAAGTCGCGGGCAACAGCTAGTCTAATAATATAATTAACCTTACGTAATTTACTGAGATGAGATCACAATAATTATATGAAAGTATTTGAGAATGCTAATCATTGATTTACTACCAATCGTTTGGTAGTAAATCAATGATGCTAACAAACAAGTCTTATATTATTTTATGACAGACACCCACGGACCTGAAAAAAAGACGGACGGAGCGTTGTTAAATCAAGAGTGAAGCATGCAAAATGCAAATGACAGCACATTGTTATGTGTGCGTGTTTTAAGAGGGGGTATAAAGCTAAATTGCCAATCGTAGATTTGATATCTACACTTGAAATTGAATAATGAACTACCCAATTTTTTTAAAATAGATATTTAACTATATTTGTAAGTGAACGCACTGAGTGAAAACATAAAATTAAATTATTTTATCGATAGAAAAAAATCGCGAAGATACGTCTAATTTTCAAGCAAAATCGATTGCTTTTCAATGTGATGCATATAACTGCGTCAATTTTTTAATATATAATATAAAACTATATTACCTAGGGACTGTACTAGCGATTTGCAAAAATAATGTATATTTTACGAGTAATTAAAATAAAAGTAATTCGGCGCTTACAACGTTCTTATTCCGCGCAGAACGCTATCGTCTGTCGCACCTGACCCGAGGTAACAGGCATGTTTTATTTCATCAATCAGTCTTGATCGCTCCGTTGAGACGAGTAAACTGTGCTTCTGTGCTCCAGCCCGAGAAAATACATCGACCAAATTATGGCGAATGAAAAAACCAAAAAAAATTGTCTAAAAGATGTTAAGAAGTCAAAAATTCAACTTATGGCGTATTGTAGAAGGTATGTACCTATTACTTTACTTTTATTATGTTTACGTAATATTTTACGTTAATAAGTAGTTTCACCTTACAATATAGGACCCATGCGCGTTGACTTTTAATAACACAATACAATGCACAAGCGCTGGTGCAACGTAGGCGCGGGTAGTGTATGTAAAACAAATTGATGCGTTTGACTACTCGCGTGCTGGACGTAGGTGACAGTATGTAAACTTTTTATAGTGCTAACATAAATTAAATCAATTTGACGCGAAACTTTGATTATATAAAGACGCGAAATTATCACATCATACTTCGTTAAGTAATTAAAAGTGTCATTACTGTAACAAATTTAAATTAAGCGACGACCGTCTGGCGCTGTGGTTAGAACGTGGACCTTTGGAGCCTTAGGCGCCAGCGGTCCCGGATTCGATTCCGGTCGGAGCAGATTTTTTGTGATAAATATGAATATATGTATGTGCTCGAACCATGGACATGTATGTTTATTTATATTTACTTGTGCTTTATTAATTTTTATTTATTTATGTATGTTTATCCGTTATTTCTATGAAATCTACAAATTCTTAATGATACTTATTGGGTTATATAATTGGGGTGAATGGGAAAAAAATATTTATTTATTTATTATTGTTAATTATTTATAGTAATTTTGTATTTCAGAGCTGCTGCAACACAAAATATCACACAAGCTGACGAATACGATCCAGTCAAATCCGTAAGCGGAAAGCTCTGATCAAATTTGTAAGTTTATTGCAATTGTTGAACTTAGGACATTAATAAATGTTGTGTAGATTTTTCTGGGGACTGAAATCTATTTACTGTCAAAATATATTTTGATGTGAAAATCTATTTCTAACCAAAATTGCTTCAAAATTTCGGTTAAAATTTGAGGCATTTCATTTCTTTAGACGTTCAAATTATTGTATTTTTTGTTATAAAATTATAGATAGATTAATAGAGAGAGAGAGAATAAGACAGATAGAGATTAATATTATAGACGTAAATAGCACCATGATATAATAATGAATGAATTTACGTGAATTAAGTGAATAGGACGAAAAATTTATATTGTTTTTTTTTTCAGATCATCTTCAACTTTAGATCTTCAACTTCTAATATTCCGACGTCTAAAGTCTAAAAAAATTTTGTACAAAATAAGTTAGTACCAATTTCTCTCCTAAAAATTTTGTTATTCCATACTGGGTTCAAGGATGATTTTAAATACAGTTTAATATTATCGAGGCAATCCAAAGACTGCGTAAACCTGCAAATTAAACAAGTATACTGCTAACTTGTGCAAAGCAAAATGTTGCTTACTTACACCCAATTTCCGAAAGGCTGATCAAATCATTATTCAACTAACATGCTGCAACATTTGACAGTAGTGTTTAAATCAGTTCGAGTTTCTGAAACGTAGGTTAGTGAAAATTTACTAATCTTTGATCGATTTGATTTGACATGAGAATTATTTTTAGAGATGGAACTATGAACGACACAAAATAAATGATTTCAGTAATATAACTGAAATCATTAATTTTGTGTTGTTCATAGTTAATTTTCAACTACCTACGCATAAACTCTAATTGTGTCGTCGCTACTTTTCTTCCTGTGAAGAAAAGTAGCCACGACGACTAAGGGAGTTTAGTGCCATAAGATACATTTATATTTCATTCTATAGTTATTTTTTATTTCATTCTATAGTTCATTTCATAGTTCATTCTAAGCTATAAACAAACTCTAGAATACACGAGTCGTCACTACCCGTGTATGTCGTAAGAGACGACTAAGGGAGTTTAGTACAATTAAGTACATTTATAGTTCATAGTTCATTCTAAACTATGAACAAACTCTAGAATACTCGTAAATGTGTCGCCACTACCTTTGTTCCCGTGTATGTTGTAAGAGACGAATAAGGTAATTTAGTGCGATTAGGTATGCACAAGTACATATTATGTATAGTTCATTCTTGACTATGAACAAACTCTAGAATATATGAGACGCCACTACCTTTCTTTCTGTTTATGTCGTAAGAGACGACTGTCTGTGTCATCCACACCCAGACTACTTAGTCTTGGTGTGGCTGACCCCAGCTAGGCCACAAAAAACTGGAAAATAGATTATTTGAGTATGCCGCTATAATGTCCAGAGATACGAGTAGGTATAGTATGTCTGAGTTTGTCGGCATCAGAGTTTGTCGCTTGCGCGTTTCAGAGATACGTGTGGCTCAGGTGGGCCAATGTTACCTGACCCTGAGTCACACGAATATCGAAAACGGAAAAACATAGCATAGCAAAAATCTGTTTGCTGATATAGATAGGCGGCAGTTTGTCGGAGTTTGTCAGACAAGTAAGGAATTTCAACCCTGCATTACTTCAAGAAAAATATTTACAAAAATGCTTATATCTCGAAAACGGTGCAGCGAAGTTAAAAAATAATGAAATTTTTGACCCCTGTGCACTCCCACAGCCAATGAGGACACACAGAATAGAGTTACAAAAATGGTCAAGTGTGGGTTTGACTTTTTTCATTTAGGATGAACTGTACCCACTAACGTATAAAGAATGTTCAACGACCAAGTCACACAACATTAACTATAATAATAAAGAAATCGCAGTAAGGAACCTTAGACTTGGCACGACTTTGTCTAGATTTCATTACTTTTTAGAGATAAAACAAGCAGCTCCATGGAGACTTGGCTAGTTTTTTACAGAATATTTTTGGTAGGATTTCACTTCTTTTTGTAGAAACGTGAGCTTATTGATTTATTTTATTAGATTTTCTTATTTGACACAGTTTTTTTCTTTTTAGGGGTAGTTTTTTTAATATTACAAATCTTTCTTTTCTTTATTGGAAGCGGCCCACCAAGTTGAATATTTTTTGTAAAGGCGGTATGTCGATATCTAATAGTTTGGTTGGGCTCTTGTGTTTTCTAATCAGGGTCACCAGGTACTCCAGATCTTCGATTATCTTAGTTTTTATAGTTTTCCCTTTATGTGGTCATTAAACCCTAACTCTGTACCATATTTCAGCTCTCTTAGTTTATGGGAAGTACAAGTTCAATTTTATGATCATGAGTGAGTGAGTGAGTGAGTGAGTGTCTGTCATAAATGCGAAACTTTGCTTTCGCTTAACTTCGGAACTAAATGACCTACAGACTTGAAATTTTGGATTTTAAGTATGTGATTATAGCTTACTGGATGACGAAAATTTCTGCGTTCTGATCTTATCCAGAGGTTCTCAAATATGCGGCGTTCCTGAAAATGCGGCGAAATGGTTCCAGTAAAGGATGGTACGACAGTGTTTGCTTCGCGCTCGACTTGGCGGGGGCACTGCCGTGCCCCCAGATTTAGGAAAAAAAAAATGTATTGCGATTTATATAGATTTTGTCACCACTGAGAAGTTTTATTGCCCAGTGGAAAAGTTAAGATTGTAGGTGCATTCGCGAAAGTTTATGATCGGTTGCTTTTTGTCCTTATTGCTACGCGATAGAGTCGAACAGTAGTCGAGCATAAACTTTCGCGACTGTACTATAGCGACATCTAAGTGATTTTCTGATTTTAGTGCCATCATGATTTTTACACTGGGCTAGATTTGTTTTGACTCCATATTAAAAGTTATATCTAATGATAAAATGGTGCCACCATATTCACACTCAATTTTAACACTAATTGTTTGATTTCAGTAACACCGAACGACGGGTTTATCGGTTAATCGGGCAAAGACGGCTTTCAAAAAACGGAAAGCTAAGGAAGCAAAAGACTAAAGTATCTATGATGCAAGTGAACGACTTATCATTCATAGCCAAGGTATAGACCGTATTCTGAAAAAAAAAATAATTTTAACGTACACACATTAATTATTGTAAATTAAAGCGATTCTTACGGTTAACAATTTCAAAAATTGAAAGCTACATTATAAGAAAGGTAAATAAATATATTTGTCACTACCTTTTCGTATTATTTAAATCTGTACTCCAAGTATTTTTGGTGTTTGAAATATGTTTACGCCTATGCTTATCCGACGAGTGCTTAGCAGGTAAATGTAAATAAAGCACTTATTATGTTAAATACCTATATTCTAAATAAATAATAATATTTATTACCTACCTTTTCGTTTTACTTATCACAAGTGAAAAGTATTTGATACTTATTCACAGTTCAAAGTACGGATAAATAGTCCGACTCGCACTTAGCCAATTTTATCTGCCTAAGGTAGGTTATACTGTGCGCGATCACACAAAACATGAAGAGGGAGCGAACTTATCGCTGCGATGGTCGAGACCGGAACGTGTGAGGCGCGCGGGTGAAATCTGATATTTTTTTAGCTTTATACCCGCTCTTAAGGGATGCCATATAAATTATAAATTTTCCTATTTTTAGATTCAATACATTCAAATAATGCTATTTTTATATTTACTACTACATGGCTTAATTTTTGTAAGATTATAAGATGTAACAGTAATAATTTTAAAATAAGTTAAATATAAGGTCTTTGGAGCAAACAACACTATCACATTGACTCACGCGCACACACACACACACATACACACACACACATGTACACATAAATTCACATCCACACACACGCTCATACCTTGTTCTCGCTCACATATAAACATAAACATACCATCAATTGCTATAATTGTATTGTAGTAGTGTAGTTCCTTAGTTTACTTTTTATTTTCTTTACTATTTATTTAAATTTGCTAAGAAATAACAATTGTACTCCACCTGTCCACATCCCGAGAGGAGAGTCTTGGTGCTCTGTAATACAGGCATTCTTGCCTAGCTCAGATGCCAGTCTCTCACAATCTACACTCCGTATTTTGGTGCTTATTGCAACTCTTGTATTAGATTAAGTTAGATTGTAGAGAAAATAAAGAGATTTTATTATTATTGTTATATTATTAAGAATAAAAATGTGTTTTGACGAGGCACTTTTCTACGAGAATTTAATTTGTTTCTTAACAGTTTCTTCTTTAGCAATGCAAAAATTAAAAAAACATTTTCAAGTAATAGTGATAAATAATGACTGCAAAATGCATATCCCTTTTTCAGTGGTATTGCAATATAGCAATAATTCTCGAAATCATGCATAATTACGTTCGATCTCGTTCATCGTTTGGATGACTTACATAATGACAAGAGAAATCCGATCGCTAAGTAAATTTTGCGCTTAAAATGTATTAACTTAATACGGTTAATATTATTAACAGTATTAAAAAAGCGATCGTAGAATACAATTTGTCTACAGCACATCTAGAACAGTAAATAAAGTCGTATCTACACTAATATTATAAAGAGGAAAACTTTGTGTTTGGTTGTAATGAATAGGCTCAAAAACTACTGGACCGTTTTTAAAAATTCTTTCACCATTCGAAAGCTACATTATCCACGAGTGACATAGGCTAAATTTTATTTTGAAAAAAAAATAGGGTTCCGTAAGATATTTGGGTATTTCGGACACAAGGTGTAAAAAATCAATCAGAAAAGTAACTTATTTTGCGTACGCTGCCTAAACTATAAAAGATAGAACCATAAAATGTTCTAATTAATTGTAGATCTTATAAATATCTACAAAAAAGTCCGCGACACACTATACCTATCTATGTCGAGTGAGGCACAACAACCATTTTTTTATTTAAAAATTTGAATTTTGAATTTTTTTTGGACTATATTTAAACGCATTTATTTTTCTCATGCTATTAATCCTTATCAAAATAAATTTTCATCACTAAGTACAGTTTATGTAGATAATATTTGGTCTTTGAATGATTAAAATTGGACGTTTGGTTTTGAAGTTATGGCGAAATTAAAATATTACGATTTCTGCTGCACGGCCCATTGCGAAGTGAGCGTCACCAAGGCGGGGGTGCGCGTGCGGGAGGTTATGGAATAAAATGGAGGAAAAAATTAAACACTGTGTTAAGCATTTCGATGGCGAAACGTAGTTCGGGGGCACAGCTAGTGTTATATAAAATCAAAATATTATATTCAAATAAGTATGACTTGATAGAAAGCTCTTTTGAATCATCCAAATTTTAAACCTACTACCCGTTCAGAACATCTTTTAGCTGATAAGAAGAATGGCCGCAAGAAACTTATCAGCTTTATCAGAAGTGTACCGACATTTGCAATAAAATATGTCGACACAGGAATATTCCTTAACATAACCTGTGACAGAGACGGTAGCGTGCTTATATGGCGGCTATTGCTTTTTTGGTACTTGTTTTCATCTTAATAAGAGTTTTAACGAATTAAAAAATTGTATTGATAAACCATTACAATTATAATTAACCAATTATTAGGACTTATGGGCCATTTTCACCAATCTCTTCTTATCTTAGGGTTCTCTTAGGTGGCATGCTGTCACATTCTTTTCATTAAAGACAACAAGTGACAGCATACGTCTTAGGGGCTTCCTAAACTAAGTTATGGTTGGTAAAATCGGCCATTAATGATCTTTACGATTTTTATTTCTAGGAAACTTATAATTATTATACTTATTGCATTTCACATAAACAAAATGTGAACAAACAGGTAGAGTACCTACCCAAAAATTTACAATGACTAATCTAACTGTTATCTGACCAGTTGTAACAAGTACAGATTTCCCCATTTTAGGGAGATTTTCCCGTACAAAAAATGGTATCATACTATTGATTTTAGTTTGAAATTGACATCAAAGGAAAAATAAATATAAAAATCATGAATAAAAAATAAAAAATATTTGACAAAAAATAAAAACCGACTTCAAAAATACTGAAAAGTTAAAAATAATATAAGAATAGGTACAGACAACATCACACTTCTACAGGGTGACAGGAAAAGTCGATGTATTCCTTGAAAGGGGTTATAGTACAGGTCATAAGCAACAAAAAAAAGCCCAGCTAACCAGGGGTCAAAAACAGTTGGTTATCGAGCTACGCCGGTTTTAAAATTTTTGAGATTTTTTCCGACTTTAAAAAAAAAAAACTACATCATTTACAATGACAAATTTATTGCGAAAAGCTGAAAAATGGGCAGTTATTTTAAATTAAAATTGTTGTCAAAAACTTACATAATTTTGGAAATAAGAGGTCTTTATTGACAATTAAGTCGATTAATTTTTTATCTTTCTGAAAATGGACGTCAATTATTGAAAAAAAAATGTATGACAGTTGGCGTAAAAACTACTAAAATACCTTGCTGGTTTCATAAGCTTTTAAAAAAGGTAGAAAGATTATTTACTTTTATTAGTAGTTTTTACAGAAATTAGCAAAAAGTTGCGCTGTAGGTCAAAATGCATAATTTCATCTTTGAATAAAAATTGTCTGGAAAAGACAAAAGTACGAAGTAGAAGTAAAGAAAATTGCTTCTAATACATAAAAGAATGAAAAATACTAAATTACCAAATAATACTACAAGTTCTGTTCAAAATTGTCTAAGGCTTTGGTTTATTTAGATAATTTTTATGCAACTGAAAACGAAATCATGGCAGTACGTCATTATCCAGCCTTTTTGGTTGAATTGATTGAAGCAAAACGAAGTTTGCAATGCTTTTTGGATAGCAAACCTCTTTGCTATCCAAAAAGCTGTAACCTCTTTGGATTGACCTAACCACAAAGGTTGCATAGGTTTTGGACGTTTTGGAACATGATTGATTAGGATTACGAATGTTTCGACGACATCATTCATTTGTTTTCCTGATTGAAATTGTTTGTTAAGTTTGAATTTTTCGTAATTTTTGTTGCGTATCTATCTTTCACTTGACGCTGGCATAATTAACAAATTGCCATAAAGGAGGATCAAAAAAAAAAAACTACTTTTGAGATTAAGGACAAACTTTTGATAACAAATAAACCGATACGCTATTTTGAAATGGCTGCTTTCGAAAACGAAGAATACGCAGATATTTTGTTTTATTATGGTTTTTGTAATGGTAACGCCGCTGAAGCACAAAGAGAGTACCAAATCAGATTTCCTGATCGCCGTTTGCCTCACGTGAGCGTGTTTGGTGCATCCTATCAGCGCATTCGAGAAACGGGCTCAGTTCAACGACGACAACGCGATCTTGGTAGACCGCTCGTTGGTAATGTTGGTGTTGACGAGGACGATGATGAAATTATTCGGAGTTTCAGAGCAGATCCTACTGTGTCCACAAGGCAAGTGGCAAGGATATATGGCATATCACAATGGAGAGCCTGGTTTGCCGCATCGCGTACAGCACAACTGTATCCATTCCATTACACACCAGTTCAAGCCATTGAAGGTGATCCGGTGAGATGAATTGATTTTTGCAGATTTTTAATCAATGCTGAGATTGAAGATCCAGATTATCTAAAGAAAATCCTGTGGACCGACGAATCTACGTTCGATCGCGATGGCATCACAAACTACCACAATATTCACTTTTGGGCCCCTAAAGGTCAAAACCCAAGAATAAGTAAAGAAAGGGCTCACCAGAGAAGATTCTCACTAAATGTGTGTATGGGGATTGTACACGATAATTTAATTGGACCTTTCTTCCTGCCCCAAAACCTGAATGGCACAACATACGAAACTTTTTTAAGAGAGCAAGTGAACACGCTTTTGGAAGATGTTCCGCTAGCTACAAGAAGAAATATGGTATACCAGCATGATGGGTGCCCAGCTCACTTTTACCGTGGTGTACGACAGTGGCTGGATGAAAATTATTCACCAAGATGGATCGGTAGAGGTGGCCCGACTCCATGGCTAGCGAGAAGTCCTGATTTGACGCCCTGTGACTATTATCTTTGGGGTCACATGAAAGATCTAGTCTACCCCACACCTGCGACTTCCATTGAAGATTTGAGGGCGAGGATCGTACTTATAAGCTGCTGAAGTCATTAAGACATCACTTTCAACGCGTGTGACAGTGAGTGAGGTACGCCGTAGGCTGCGTGCGTGCATACGTAACAATGGCAGACAATTTGAACAGGAATGTTTTTATTTATGGAATTAATGGAATGTTTTAATTATGGATAAAGGAATGTTTTTATTTATGTTGGTTTGTTGTTTCGTATTTTTCAGTCTTTTTAACCGACTTCAAAAAAGGGGGAGGTTATCAATTTGGTTGTATTTTTTTTTATGTTTGTTACCTCATAATGTGTATTAAAATGCAATTTCCTTTATTTCTACTTCGTACTTTTGCCTTTTTCAGACAATTTTTATTCAAAGATGAAATTATGAATTTTGACCTACAGCACAACTTTTTGCTAATTTCTGTAAAAACTACTAATAAAAGTAAATAATATTTTTACCCTTTTTAAAAGCTTATGAAACCAGCAAGTTATTTTAGTAGTTTTTACGCCAACTGTCATACATTCTTTTTTTCAATAATTGACGTCGATTTTCAGAAAGTTATAAAATTTATCGACTTAATTGTCAATAAAGACCTCTTATTTCCAAAATTATGTAAGTTTTTGATAACAATTTTAATTTAAATTAACTGCATACAAGTGATAGAAACATGAAAGTGATTGCGTAATGGAATTTATAAATATCGAGAAAAGAAGCGGAGATAATACGCCACCCTGGGGGTCACCGGCAACGATAGTGCACCAATCAGACAGGGAGTCCTCAATGCGTACCCGCTGCCGACGCCCCAACAGGTAACTTTGAAACCAGTCAATTACGACAGGAGATATGCCAAGAGAACGTAAAACACTGGTGAGTACCTCAAAATCCACAGAATTAAACGCGTTGCTGAAATCTAAAAGCGTCAGTAGTGTAAGTTGGTGATTTTTCATGCCCTGGCGAATATCATGGGTGATTTTAGCTAAAGCAGTAGTCGTGCTATGACCCACGCGGAAGCCGGATTGTAGAGGATTCAGAAGCTTATTAATATTAAGGAACCTGATAAGTTGACGATGGACGAGTTTTTCAAGGACTTTGGAAAGGAACGGGAGAATGAAATAGGACGAAAATCAGAAAAGGAACCTGGGTTGAATTTCTTAGGAAGAGGAATAACAAATGCATCCTTCCAAGCAGATGGAAAACACCAGACGTAACGGAAGTATTGAGGATTTGAGTGATAATAGGAGTAAGAATATCTAGGATAGGGAGGATCATGTAACGACTAATACAATCACTGCCCATAGCACCAGAAGTTATAGAAATAATTGTTCTCTTGACATCACTATCAGTAAATGACTCGATAGCGAATGGAGCATAATCAGGTAAAGGCGACGAAGAAAGTTTCTTTAAGGTTTTTTAATACGTCATAAATCGTAAACCGCATTTTACCTTTCATTCAATCAACTCAAATATAAAAATAAAAAAAATACATTTAATTTCATAAACATAAACCTTATGCATTAACCGTGAATCATTATTTTCTAATAATACAAATACCATCATTTAACTACCTAATTATAATGTTTACTTATCAATAACTTAATTAAAAAATACACTATTATTAAAACATCGACCAAAGTTACAATGAACTACAAGAACTTTTATATTATGTTACTTGCTGGTACGGAACCCTTCATGGGCGAGTCCGACTCGCACTTGGCCGGTTTTTTTGTGTGAAGTTATCAGTATTTTGGTGTCCATCATATAATTTTGAATATTGGTAACTTAACACGGTGTTTGCCCCCTCTATACACGGTGTTTCATAATCTTCTTCTTATATATACAAATGAAACGCTGTGTGTTAGTCTCGCTAAAACTCAGAAACGGCTCGACAGATTCTTACGAAATTTTCTGTGTGTGTTTAAATTGGTTCAAGGAAGGTTTATATGTAGGTACAGCAATCGGGCAGGATAACGCCTGCCGGGCCCACTAGTAACCAATAAATAATCAATACCTTATCGAAAACTAATTATTAAAATGTGTTTACACGTAATGTCATTCAACCCAAAATTTTCATGTATATCATAGTTACTATGATTTACATGAAAATTTTAGGTTGAATGACATTACGGGTAAACACATTTTAATGATTATCGATAAAGAATTGATTATTTATTGGTTATTATGGGTCCACTGATTACTATTTTAATTTCAGGCTCAATTTCTAGATGACGATGTTTTTCAAGATGATGATGATGATGATGACTATGTGCCACCAGAAAATGTTAAAACAAAATTTAAAAAACCTAAATTGTCTGATATAAAAGTGTTTAAGGATAAAAAGCCCATTGTTAGAAAAGTGAGAGTTGTGAAGAAAATAAAACAAGAACATGAGGAAATCTCTGTGAAATCAGAAAAAGAAACAAAAAAATCCACTGTGATTACTTGTTGTAAGTAATATATGATGTTTTTTTAAATTTAGGGTTCCATACCTCAAAGGGAAAAAATGGAACCCTTATAGGATCACTTTGTTGTCATCTGTCTGTCAAAAATCCTTACTCGTGGGAAGGCATAGAGATATCTTATTTAAGTGTTAAAGTCAGGCTCGTGTTACTTTTACAGGAGTACCTACATGTGTTAGAAAACTATTAAGTTGAACATAAGAACCTGAACCTCTATATTATTTATTGTTTGATTTACGTTATGATTCGTAATTACCAAAGTTATTCAGACATTTCCTTTGAATAGTTATCATTTCATGGTACTGAGCTGATGATGGAAGGTTTATTGGAGGTTAGGACTTAGAGGATATAATGGTAGGTTATTGACGCGCAGTTATATTAATTCAAGGTATTCAGGTGAGCTGAGAGTGGAAAGTACAACTTCATAACAATTAGGTTGTTAGGAGTTTAGAATGGATTCTTTTAGTACCACTTATAAAAATACACGGTTATTTTTTTATCACCCTGGAAAATTTTAGGGACGCTTCAGGACACATCCAATATAATAAAAAAAATGAAATAATTAAAAAAAAAATTTAAAGTCTCAAAAAATGCTGCTTTTTTTTGATTTTTAAAAAAAGAATATAAAATTAATTGAGTTATTTTTTTTATTCATATTTAAAACATTCTAATACCATGTAGTGAAGCCTCCCTTAAATTTTCCAGGGTGATAAAAAAATAACCGTGTATATGTTTCGAGTTGGTGATAGGTATGCCAGAGAGGTTATCTAATTGCAGCTTGTCCGGTTGCTTTTTCAGATGACTTGGGTGCGCGACCCCGGCTTCTCGAGCCTTCGATGCCGTTTACCTCTTATTTCCGCGGTGTCGATGTCCTTCTCCTTCCCTCCCTCTCCCATTACAGTTGTGGTAAGGCCCGGTACTAATTAGGTTCACCTACTTAATGCCGGGACTGTGCGGGTTGGTACCACCACTCTGCCTATTTCGGTCGTGAAGCAGTCTTGCGTTTCGATTGAAGGGCAGAGGCAGCCGCTCCTTCATGCCCCCTTCCCGTCCCTGTTGTGGTGAGGAGTCTCGGTGATAATCGAAATTAGCAGAGTTATAAGTCTCAGTGTTGTTCGTTGGGCGTGAGGAGTTGACGCGCGGTACAGGGAGACCCGGTGGAAATGGTTACCGTCGGCCACCTGCCGGTCAGTAGGGGACCCGAACCCAGGACTATCCTGCCTGGGAGACTGTCCTGCACAACCGGCGAAAATCCCGTCGTGCAGTCATCGTGCCGGAGTAGGAGACCGGAGTGGATCCCGATGGGTGCATGCGGGGGGGCACCGGGGGCCCTTCCGTGCCGCGTGTCAGCTCTTCACACAACCCGCGTTCCCACTTTGTACTACACTCTGCCCTTTCTTTGTTTGTCACCGGGACTCTGCCTCACATTTATCCCCTTCCCCAAAATGCTCAATTAAAACAAAATGAAGGTAAATAAAAAGAAGAAGCGAGCTCCTACGGCGGACACCCAATCCACTTTTAAAATGGATTTCTGCAACATCAGGGGTCTACATAGTAATCTTGATGCCGTCCACCACCACCTAGAGACGGCTCAGCCTGCCTTGCTCTTCTTAACGGAGACGCAAATATGCGCCCCTGATGATATTTCGTACCTGAAATACCCCGGTTACGAATTGGAACACACATTCCTACGTAAAGCCGGGGTGTGCGTTTTCGTCAGGGGCGATGTTTGTTGTCGCCGCCTTCGGGGCCTCGAGCATCGGGACCTGTCGTTACTATGGCTGCGCGTGGACCATGGGGGCCTTACCCGAATCTACGCGTGCCTTTACAGGTCCCATGCCAGTGAAATAGGGTCAGCTCAGCTTTTTGAGCACGTCCAAGAGGGGATTGACCGAGCGTTGGAGCAGTACCCATCTGCGGAGGTGGTGGTCCTTGGTGACTTTAATGCTCACCATAAAGAGTGGTTGAAGTCCCGGACCACTGACCTCCCTGGTAGGACTGTCTTCAACATGGCTTCGGCCTATGGCCTCTCTCAACTGGTCGTACAGCCCACCCGTATACCAGATATAGAGAGCCATAAAGCCTCCCTGTTGGATCTTCTGCTGACTACACGACCAAGCGGATACAGGGTTGTGGTCGATGCTCCTCTTGGATCATCGGATCACTGCCTTGTCCGTAGTACTGCTAGTCTTGCGCGGCCCCATCGCGCGTCTGCGGCTGGCAGTCGTGCAGTTTGGCGGTATGAGTCAGCAGACTGGGATGGACTCCGAGAATTCTTCGGATCCTACCCCTGGAAGCAGCTCTGCTTCGCCTCCGAAGATCCCGATACTTGCGCAGATTGCGTCACTGAAACGGTGCTGATGGGAATGGAAACATTCATTCCCAACGCCAAAATACCTGTTGGCGGTCGCAGTCGTCCCTGGTATAACAATACCTGCAGGAAGACTGCCCACCTCAAGCAATCTGCGTACATCGCCTGGGAAAACGCCAGGAAAAGTCGGGATCCTGGTGTGACGGAGAAGAAGCGTCAGTACAACGCTGCTTCCAGATCCAACAGGAAGGCTATTGCTGAAGCCAAGGCGGAACACGTGGCCAGGGTTGGCGAGCGACTAGGAAGCTATCCCAGTGGGAGTCGTGCTTTTTGGTCGCTGGCCAAAGCTGCGCAACGTAATTTCTGCCAGTCCAATCTCCCACCACTGCGTAGAGCTGATAGCAGCCTGGCCCACAGCGCAAAAGAGAAGGCCAATCTCCTGGTTGAACTCTTTGCCTCTAACTCGACAATGGACGATGGGGGAGCCACACCACCCACCATCTCTCGGTGTGAAAGTTCTCTGCCTGAAATTCGTATTACACAACGTGCGGTCAGGCGGGAGCTTAAGCTCCTGAACGTCCATAAGTCGAGTGGGCCGGATGGCATCCCAGCAGTGGTGCTGAAGACGTGCGCCCCTGAGCTGACCCCCGTACTAACGCGCCTTTACCGCCTTTCCTATCAAAACAATAGGGTTCCATCTTCGTGGAAGATTGCTCACGTCCACCCAATTCCCAAAAAGGGTGACCGATCCGACCCGTCAAATTACAGGCCAATAGCGATAACGTCCTTGCTCTCCAAGATTATGGAGCGGGTCATCAACTCCCGCCTCCTACGGTACCTAGAAGAACACCAGCTGATTAGCGACCGACAATACGGCTTCCGTCACGGCCGTTCAGCTGGTGACCTTTTAGTTTATCTGACCCACCGTTGGGCGGAAACCTTGGAGGGCAAAGGTGAGGCTCTCGCCGTTGGACTCGATATCGCTAAGGCGTTTGATAGGGTCTGGCATAGAGCTCTTCTCACGAAGTTACCATCATATGGAATCCCCGAGGGACTCTGCAAATGGATAGCCAGCTTCCTGGATGGTAGGAGCATTAAGGTCGTCGTCGACGGCTGCTGCTCCGAAACCATGCCCATAAACGCTGGTGTTCCACAAGGTTCGGTGCTCTCCCCAACCCTGTTCATTCTGCATATCAATGACATGTTGTCAATTGAGAACATACATTGCTATGCGGATGACAGTACGGGTGATGCGCGGTATACCGACCACCAGAATGTTCCTCGGAGTTCGTTGCTAGAAAGGCGGTTACAACTTGTGTCTGAAGTCGAAGACTCTCTAGGGCGAGTCTCCGAATGGGGTGCAAAGAACTTGGTTAAGTTCAACCCCACGAAGACACAAGTGTGCGCATTCACTGCGAAGAAGGACCCATTTATCGTAGTGCCTCAGTTCCAGGGAGTTACTCTTCGTATGTCCGATGGTATTGGAATCCTCGGTGTGGAAATTTCTGCTAAAGTGCAGTTTGGGAGTTGTTCACGCTCGAGGAAGAGCGAGTGGCGGCACTGCATTCTAGTCTGTGCAGTGACAGCTTTTTTGGCGGCCGGCCGCATGTGATATGTCAGTTGAGTCGAGTCGAAATGTCATGACATGCTTAGAGGTTATAAGTTCAGGCCGGAATAAAATATAATATACAATATTCAAGCAAATAGTGGTTTGCGCGGCGCACCTAATATCGGGGTGCGAAAGCCCGCTTTGTGTTGTGCGAAATCGCGTGTGTGAGTCGTGGTGGCCTATTAGGCATTTGTAGTGCTCCGGTCTCCACCGGTGGATCCACTGCAGATCTTCAGGAGCCGCGACTTCCTTCGAGCTAGCTCAGGAAGTCCACCGGCTACGGAGGAGACGGAAGGAGACAATTGGAGCCAAGGTAAGTAATACCAGCTTTCTATGAGTTGGTAGTCAAATAAAATTCAGCAATACAAGTCGGTGAAACGCCGACGTGGTGGAGTCTACTTGGGGCACCACCATCTCTTGGTAGCAGAGCGTGGTTCTTAGATTTGAGCATTTGATTAGTATTGTACAATTAATATTGTAATCTTGTTGGTTGTCCAAACGGGCAATACATATTAATTGGTTTTGATTGCTGATTTTAAACCGACTACCAGCTCATTTGTGGACCGATCTCCTTAACTAATTGTCATTGTATATGAAAAATTGAGGTTAAATGTCTTTTGTTGTTCTAGTTAAGTTCTAGCATTTACCTATATTGAAATTTTGGTTTGTTTTTTCATATCTTTGTTTTGCCCTTGAATATTTTGTTTGTTAAGTTGTAAACTTATACTTGAATTTGATTTGTTTGAAAAATTCTGTTGTTAAATGCCTTTGTTGTTCTAGTTAAGTTCTAGCATTTACACTTGATTTTGGTTTGTTTATATATTTTGTTCTGCCTTTGAAGTTCCTCCCGATCTGTTTTATTGTCTGCGGTTGTCGGTCTGTTTGTTTGTGTATTATTATAGAGTATCTTAATTTTGGTGCAAAATGGTCCCGCCAGTCAGCCCGCTTAGTGGTGCCCGCGCGGGTGCACAAAAGATATTGAGATGGTTTGCTAGTGCCGTCGCTTTGGTAGACCGACCAGACCGAGAACAGGCCTTGTTAATTCGGCATGAGGGAGTACCGGCTCGCTTGAAGGAATTGGAGCAGCTTTTCGTTGCTCATCAACAATATCTGCTCGACCACCCAGCCGAGGGTGCCGCTGAGTTGCGGGCAGTCGACCAATTTAATGCCGATTATGATCAGTGTTTTGAACAAGCGGATGTGATTATAAATAAGGCTCAGGCAATCCTATCCGTCCGGAGGGTTGAGTCGTGCACGCCCGGGGAGGTCAAGCCTACCCCGGCCGGCTTGCTGGGCAGACTGCCCACTTTAGACATCCCAACCTTTGATGGGAACTTGGCTTCTTGGATGGGGTTCATTAACCTCTTTGATAGCCTGGTTCACTCGAGGGACGACCTGTTCCCTAGCCAGAAATTGGCCTATTTGCTCTCTGCCTTACGTGGAGAGGCTGGTGTACTTGTCCAGCATCTACCTGTCAATGATGACAGTTATGATATTGCAAGGGCGTTGTTGACCGCCCGGTATCAGAATGTTCGCTTGCTAGCGGACACACATGTGGCTGCCATTTTAGGGCTGCCACGAGTATCGCGGGTCTCCTCATTGAGGAAGGAGATTTTGAACCCGCTGCTGAGCGCTATTAACGCGCTCAAACGACTTGATCTACCGGTGGACCAGTGGTCCTTTATTTTGCTCCACCTCATCCTCGATAAGCTTCCCATGGAGATGAAGGGACGCTTCGAACAAAGGTACGGGGGCAATAGTGCCTCGTACCTCCCCCCCTTCTTGGATCTCCTCAGATTTTTGGAGGATGAGTGTCGGATGACCGACCACTTGGATCTGGCTCCTATACCGGGACCGAGTACAGGTCGCTATGAGGCGACCCGGGCAGCGCCACGGAGAGAGCGCCGCCCGTACAAGCAATATACTGCAGTGCGGCAGAACTCTCCACACGGGGAGAGGCCGATGCCTTGCAAGTGTTGCAAGCGGGATGGCCATCGTTTGCCGGCCTGTCCCAAATTTGTTGGCCTACGCACCGAGGGGCGTAGGAATATGGCCAAGCAGCGGAATTGGTGCTACCGCTGCCTGGGGGCCCATATGGCATCGGCTTGCCCCCACCCACGAGATTGCCACTGTTGTGGAGGGGCCCATCACCCCCTTTTGTGCTTCAACAATAGAGACACTCGTGAGGTGGTGAGAGAGAGGGACTCGCACACGGGCGGGGGCCCTCGTAGGTCACCCACATCTCCGAGGAGATCGGAGGGGCGTGCCACCCCTCCGCGGAGATTGGACAGGCGCCCCCCCTCCAGTGAGAGGATTGGGCGCCCCACCCCCCCTACGGGCGGGGGGGATCGACGCGCCGCTTATGAGGCGCCACCGCGGGATTGGGCCGCGGTTATTAGGGAGCCACGTCGGGAGCCGATACGCTTCTCTCCCCCTATGATGGAGAGACCTCGTTTGTCACGGGCTCCCCCAACTTTCGCCCATCATGGGCACCGCCCGGCCCCCCGATGCAGCTTTGGTCGGGGTGTGTACGTGCCGGATTGGGACCCGCTCGAGCGCCTTGAGCGCCCTATTCCTCCGCCGCGCACGCATTTTTCTTCGGACCCCCCTTCCCCCCCGTTGCGGGGAATGCGGGAGGATTTTCACTAAACCAACTGTCGGCTGCAACCCCCCCACAGGAGCAGGTGCTGTTACCAACAGCCTCCGTACAGGTGTGGGGCCCGAGGGGCACCTTTGTTTTAGTTCGCGCCCTTTTGGATACGGGAGCTCAGGGTTGCATTGCCTCCAGCTGGCTGGTCCGGCAGTTGAGTTTGAACACATCTCCATACCTTGAATCGGTACGAGGAATCGGAGACCTGCGGATCCCGGATCCGATCGGTCAGGTTTTGTTCTCCTTTTCCCCCCACTTCTCTTCAGCGCCCAAAATTGGCGCTACCGCGATTGTTTATGAGAAGGTTGTTGGTCAGCTTCCGCAACAGCACGTTTCGCGCGCTGTCGTTGATGCGACATCAGGATTGACCTTGGCTGACCCTTCCTTCCACCGAACCGGTCCGATTCACTTATTGCTCGGTGCCGATGTTCTAGGCCGCGTGTATTGTGGGAAGAGGAGAGAGTTACAGAAGGGTGGGCTGGTAGCCTTATCTACATCGCTTGGGTTTGTAGTGATGGGACCAGTTAGGCATAACCCACCATCTCCATCGGTGGACAGTTACATAACTGTTAGCTCCACCTTATCGGATGTCCTGCAACGGTTTTGGGAGGTGGAAGAGCCACCTACCGTGAAGCGAGTGAACCCCTTAGACGAGGAGTGTGAGTTGTTCTACCAGAACAATACAGGTCGCCTTCACTCGGGACGGCTGATCACTCGTTTGCCCTTTTTGTCAGTTCGCCCCTCACTTGGCAGCTCCCGGCCGTTGGCCGAGAAGCGGCTGCTGTCCATGGAGCGTCGTATGAGTAGGAACTCCGACCTCAAACAGAAGTATGTCGACTTCATGCGAGAATATGAGCAACTGGGGCACATGTCGGTCTCGCGACTGGACTGGCGAAACGAGGAACATAATTTTCTTCCTCACCACGCGGTTTTGAAACCTTCCACCGGGAAGATACGCGTTGTTTTTGATGGGTCAGCTCCTACGTCTACCGGAGTTTCGCTGAATCAATGTCTGCATGCTGGACCGAAGTTGCACCACGAGGTGGGTGATGTATTGACCAACTTCCGTCGCCATGCCGTCGTCTTTGTGACCGATATCCGGATGATGTTTCGGCAGACTGTGATTCACCCGGACGATAGGCGATATCAGCTCATATTATGGAGGGAGGATCCCAGGGATCCCATGCTGGTCTACGAGCTGAACACCAATACATACGGTTTGCGTTCGAGCCCCTTTGTGGCAATTCGCTCACTTGTGGAACTCGCTGAACGTGAACGATTACGATACCCTCGCGCATCCTTGGTTCTCAAGGAGGATGCATTTGTTGATGATATTTGTACGGGCTCCTCTAGTGTCGAGGAAGCCTTGATTTTGCGAGATGAACTAATTGCTCTTCTCGGGGCTGGTGGTTATGAACTGAGGAAGTGGATGTCCAACTCACCTCAGCTTTTGTGTGACTTGCCAGACGACCACCAGCAGGAGCCTCATATTTTTGAGAATGCCAACACTCCAGATTTACTGTCTGTTTTGGGAGTGCAATACAGACCTGTCCAGGACACGTTCACCTATCGATTGGAGCTGCCAAGCCCCAAGGTCTGGACGAAACGGTTGGTTTTGTCTACAGTAGCTCGTACCTTTGACCCAAATGGCTGGATTAGTCCCGTAGTGTTTTGGATGAAGTGCTTCCTACAGGAACTTTGGTCAGCCGAAGTGTCGTGGGATGAGCCCCTCTCGGGCCGTTTGCTGCGAGATTGGGAGTCCTTCATGTCATCTCTCCCCGACATTAACCATGTTAGTATCCCTAGACATATACTGCCTAAGGGACGGTTTACGGCCAGCCTTCATGGCTTTTGTGACGCGTCTGAGAGTGGATACGCAGCCGTCGTATATATCCGGACGGTTGATGATAGAGGAGCTGTTAAGCTCCACTTGCTAATTGCTAAGAGTAAGGTTGCTCCACTTCGGACTCGATTAACGATTCCGAAGTTAGAATTGTCTGGAGCTACTCTTCTGGTTCGGTTGATGAACCACGTTGTTGACACCCTGGGACGTAGTGTGGACTTTGAGTCGCTCTTTGCTTGGTCCGACAGTCAGGTTGTCCTGTGTTGGATTAAGAACTCCGTCCACTCCCTGGAAGTATTTGTGGCCAATCGGGTATCCCAAATACAGGCCTCGAAGGCCACGTTGATTTGGCGCCACGTGCCAGGTGAAATAAACCCTGCTGACTGTGCATCACGTGGCAGCGAAGCCCCTCAGCTTATTGACCACACTCTGTGGTGGGGTCCCGACTGGTTGTTACAACCGTCTTGGCCTTCCACACCAGCTGTGGTGAAGGTACCAAATCCGGGCTTGCGTGTTCACGCTGTCGAGACTATGGCGGCTCCAGAGCGGGAATTTTTATTAGACCGCTACAGTTCTCTGGACAAGTTGCTCGGCGTGACCGCTTGGATAAGAAGATTTATACGAAATTGTCGCCGGCCTCAGGACAAAGATTTGTGTCCGGTCCTCTCACCGCAGGAGCGCCAAGATGCTCTTCTGCATTGGGTGCGTATGACCCAGTCTAGAGCGTTTGAACCGGAACTTAAGATTTTCCGTACCGGGACGTCCAAATTGAAGGGACCCTTGGTGCGTTTGACTCCCTTTCTGGATGATAAAGGACTGTTGCGTGTAGGAGGCCGATTGAGGCACGCTAACTTGCCTTATAGATCACGTCATCCCCTGTTGCTCCCCAAGGACGGACCATTGGTGCGATTGTTGATCATTGATCGCCATGTGAAGAATGCTCATGCCGGATGTAATGCATTGACCGCGCTCCTCCAACGGGAGTTTTGGATTTTGTCAGCGCGAAGAATAATCCGATCTGTTATCTTTCGATGTCTGCCCTGCTATCGTTTACGCCCCGAGACGATGCAGCCCCAAATGGGTGATTTGCCTGCTGATCGTGTGAATGAATCGATGACCTTCTTAGGAGTTGGAACTGATTTCGCGGGACCGTTCACTATAAAAACGTCGCGACTCCGTAATGCTAAGACTGAAAAGGCTTATTTGTGTGTGTTTGTTTGTTTGGCCACTAAAGCCGTTCATTTGGAGGTGGTGAGTGCACTCACCATGGACGCTTTCTTAGCAGCGTTAGGCAGATTTGTCTCCCGCCGGGGACTGCCTTCTCTAATTCGGTCCGATTGTGGGACGAACTTCAAGGGCACTGATAGACATATAAGAGAAGTTTGTGAATTTTTAGATAAAAATAATATTGAGATCGGATCCACACTCTCCCGTAGGGGGGTAACATGGCGATACTCCCCGCCGTCTTGCCCTCACTGGGGAGGGATTTTTGAATCTGTTGTAAAGGCCGCCAAGACTCACCTTCGCCGCGTTATTGGGGAGACTATTCTCACGTTTGAGGAACTCGCGACGGTGTTTCATAAGATTGAGGCGGTTCTCAACTCGCGTCCGTTATGTCCGTTGTCTACCGACGCGAACGATTTGCAGGCCCTCACGCCGGGCCATTTCTTGATAGGCAGACCACTTAACGCCCTGCCCGAGTATCCTTATAGAGATATCAATCCCGGACGCCTTTCGCGGTTTGAGTTGCTCCAGCAGCTTACCCAGAGTTTCTGGCGCCGCTGGCACCTTGAATATTTACACATTTTGCAACAGCGCGTTAAGTGGTCAGATAAGACAAACCCACCGAGGGTTGGAGACCTCGTGTTAGTGAAGGACCCAAACCTGCCACCCTTACGTTGGCGTCGCGGACGCATTGTCCAACTTACTCTAGGGTCTGATGGTGTGCCCAGGTTTGCCGAGGTCCTAGTTGGGGATTCTGTTTTGAAGCGCGCGGTCGCTACTCTTTCTCGCCTCCCCTTAGACTGATTTGGCGGACAGTCCGGGACTGTCCGGAGCGGGGGGATGTTCACGCTCGAGGAAGAGCGAGAGGCGGCACTGCATTCTAGTCTGTGCAGTGACAGCTTTTTTGGCGGCCGGCCGCATGAGATATGTCAGTTGAGTCGAGTCGAAATGTCATATTTTGTGGTTAGGATGATGTCCGGGCATCCATAAAATATAATACACAATATTCAAGCAAATAGTGATTTGCGCGGCGCACCTAATATCGGGGTGCGAAAGCCCGCTTTGTGTTTGTGTGTCAAAATCGCGAGTGTGAGTCGTGGTGGCCTATTAGGCATTTGTAGTGCTCCGGTCTCCACCGGTGGATCCACTGCAGATCTTCAGGAGCCGCGACTTCCTTCGAGCTAGCTCAGGAAGTCCACCGGCTACGGAGGAGACGGAAGGAGACAATTGGAGCCAAGGTAAGTAATACCAGCTTTCTATGAGTTGGTAGTCAAATAAAATTCAGCAATACAAGTCGGTGAAACGCCGACGTGGTGGAGTCTACTTGGGGCACCACCAGATTTCATTCACTAAAAAGCTAAAAATACAAAATATTTTACAAAAAATAAAAACCGACTTCAAAAACACTGAAAAGTTAAAAATAATATAAGAATAGGTACCGACAACATCACACTTATACACGGTTATTTTTTTATCACCCTGGTAATTTTAAGGGACGCTTCACGGCATGGTATTAGAATGATTTAAATATAAATAAAAAAAATAACCCCCATCCTTAATTTTATATTAATTTTTTAAAAAATACAAAAAATGTTGCACTAGTCGAGAACAGCATTTTTAGAGATTTTTTATTTTTTTTTATTTTTTATTTTTATTTTTTTATTTAATTTTTTTTATTTTTTATATAATATTGGATGTGTCCTGAAGCGTCCCTAAAATATTCCAGGGTGATAAAAAAATAACCGTGTATATTGAAGTCGGTGCCAAATATAAAGACTTTCTAGGAGATCATCGTTTGACACCGACTTCAATATAGAAGTGTGATGTTGTCTGTACCTATTCTTATATTATTTTTAACTTTTCAGTGTTTTTGAAGTCGGTTTTTATTTTTTGTAAAAAAAATTTTTGTCATAATTTCGTATATTGTCATCGTAGAAAAACAATTTTGGGGCCATTTTTGTTTTTTAATTGTCTACAAAGCTACATTTGTAGTTAAAATCGTTACGGATCCTCATTGCACAATTATTGAGATAACTTGTAGACACATTTCGAAATTATTAAAAAAGTGTAGGTATATTTTTGTTGAGATAGTTGTTGCCTGAATGCGCTAGTAAATTTTCTCATGTAATTCAATATTCACTCTGTACCTCCTTACCTGTACGTTACCTATTTCTGCAGTAACGCTTGCATTGCTGTGTTCCAGTTTGAAGTTTGAAGGGTAAGATATGGCAGTGAAATTACTGGGTACTGTGACTTTACATCTTATGTCACAAGTTGGCAACATACACTGTGCTTTTCGTGGGGGTTGCAGATTTGCTGAGAATCTCGCAAGAACCACATGTACTAATGGTGACTGTTACCACTTACCATCAGGTAGGCAGTATGCTTGTTTGCCTTACGGCGGCGTGCAGAAGGCCAACCTGCACGCAGGCCTCCACGGCAGGGTCACTAGATGGGCATTGCTTGTATGAAGTGTTTAAGTAGAACCTTTTTTTTTTTTTTTTTTTATTGCTAACGGTGGCAGACGAGCCAGTGGCCCACCTGATGTTAAGTGGTAACCACCGCTCATGGACATCTGCAATGCCAGGGGCACAGTTCTGTCACTGCCTACCTGGAGAGAAATGCTCTTCTTAAGCCTCGTTTGAAGAAGGACATATCGTAGCGCTCAGGAAACACCGCAGCTGGGAGTTCGTTCCAGAGCCTACACGTACGTGGAAGGAATGAACGCTGAAACCGAACTGTACTAGATGAGATTGGTTCCAGGTAATATGGATGAACTCTACTGCGATGGCGGGTGGTGCGATGGTAAAAAGGTGAAGAGGGCACCATTGCAAACAGTTCCTCAGAGCACTCTCCGTTAAAGAGACGATAGAGCACGCAGAGAGAACCAAAGTCTCTCCTTTGCTCCAGCGTCTCCATTGAGGCCGTGATATTGGGATCACTGACGATGCGGAATGCACGCCTTTGCAGGGAGTCAAGAGGGTCGAGCTGATATTTGGGAGCTCCCGCCCAGAGGTGCGAACAGTACTCCATATGCGGCCGAATTTGTGCTTTATAGAGCATTAGCCGCTGGCTTGGAGTGAAGTACCGCTTGGCTCTGTTCAGGACGCCCAGCTTTTTGCTCGCCAATTTGGCTTTGTCCTCCAAATGACTCCTGGTGGTGCCCCAAGTAGACTCCACCACGTCGGCGTTTCACCGACTTGTATTGCTGAATTTTATTTGACTACCAACTCATAGAAAGCTGGTATTACTTACCTTGGCTCCAATTGTCTCCTTCCGTCTCCTCCGTAGCCGGTGGACTTCCTGAGCTAGCTCGAAGGAAGTCGCGGCTCCTGAAGATCTGCAGTGGATCCACCGGTGGAGACCGGAGCACTACAAATGCCTAATAGGCCACCACGACTCACACACGCGATTTCGCACAACACAAAGCGGGCTTTCGCACCCCGATATTAGGTGCGCCGCGCAAACCACTATTTGCTTGAATATTGTATATTATATTTTATTCCGGCCTGAACTTATAACCTCTAAGCATGTCATGACATTTCGACTCGACTCAACTGACATATCACATGCGGCCGGCCGCCAAAAAAGCTGTCACTGCACAGACTAGAATGCAGTGCCGCCACTCGCTCTTCCTCGAGCGTGAACATCCCCCCGCTCCGGACAGTCCCGGACTGTCCGCCAAATCAGTCTAAGGGGAGGCGAGAAAGAGTAGCGACCGCGCGCTTCAAAACAGAATCCCCAACTAGGACCTCGGCAAACCTGGGCACACCATCAGACCCTAGAGTAAGTTGGACAATGCGTCCGCGACGCCAACGTAAGGGTGGCAGGTTTGGGTCCTTCACTAACACGAGGTCTCCAACCCTCGGTGGGTTTGTCTTATCTGACCACTTAACGCGCTGTTGCAAAATGTGTAAATATTCAAGGTGCCAGCGGCGCCAGAAGCTCTGGGTAAGCTGCTGGAGCAACTCAAACCGCGAAAGGCGTCCGGGATTGATATCTCTATAAGGATACTCGGGCAGGGCGTTAAGTGGTCTGCCTATCAAGAAATGGCCCGGCGTGAGGGCCTGCAAATCGTTCGCGTCGGTAGACAACGGACATAACGGACGCGAGTTGAGAACCGCCTCAATCTTATGAAACACCGTCGCGAGTTCCTCAAACGTGAGAATAGTCTCCCCAATAACGCGGCGAAGGTGAGTCTTGGCGGCCTTTACAACAGATTCAAAAATCCCTCCCCAGTGAGGGCAAGACGGCGGGGAGTATCGCCATGTTACCCCCCTACGGGAGAGTGTGGATCCGATCTCAATATTATTTTTATCTAAAAATTCACAAACTTCTCTTATATGTCTATCAGTGCCCTTGAAGTTCGTCCCACAATCGGACCGAATTAGAGAAGGCAGTCCCCGGCGGGAGACAAATCTGCCTAACGCTGCTAAGAAAGCGTCCATGGTGAGCGCACTCACCACCTCCAAATGAACGGCTTTAGTGGCCAAACAAACAAACACACACAAGTAAGCCTTTTCAGTCTTAGCATTACGGAGTCGCGACGTTTTTATAGTGAATGGTCCCGCAAAATCAGTTCCAACTCCTAAGAAGGTCATCGATTCATTCACACGATCAGCAGGCAAATCACCCATTTGGGGCTGCATCGTCTCGGGGCGTAAACGATAGCAGGGCAGACATCGAAAGATAACAGATCGGATTATTCTTCGCGCTGACAAAATCCAAAACTCCCGTTGGAGGAGCGCGGTCAATGCATTACATCCGGCATGAGCATTCTTCACATGGCGATCAATGATCAACAATCGCACCAATGGTCCGTCCTTGGGGAGCAACAGGGGATGACGTGATCTATAAGGCAAGTTAGCGTGCCTCAATCGGCCTCCTACACGCAACAATCCTTTATCATCCAGAAAGGGAGTCAAACGCACCAAGGGTCCCTTCAGTTTGGACGTCCCGGTACGGAAAATCTTAAGTTCCGGTTCAAACGCTCTAGACTGGGTCATACGCACCCAATGCACAAGAGCATCTTGGCGCTCCTGCGGTGAGAGGACCGGACACAAATCTTTGTCCTGAGGCCGTCGACAATTTCGAATAAATCTTCTTATCCAAGCGGTCACGCCGAGCAACTTGTCCAGAGAACTGTAGCGGTCTAATAAAAATTCCCGCTCTGGATCCGCCATAGTCTCGACAGCGTGAACACGCAAGCCCGGATTTGGTGCCTTCACCACAGCTGGTGTGGAAGGCCAAGACGGCTGTAACAACCATTCGGGACCCCACCACAGAGTGTGGTTAATAAGCTCAGGGGCTTCGCTGCCACGTGATGCACAGTCAGCAGGGTTTATTTCACCTGGCACGTGGCGCCAAATCAGCGTGGCCTTCGAGGCCTGTATTTGGGATACCCGATTGGCCACAAATACTTCCAGGGAGTGGACGGAGTTCTTAATCCAACACAGGACAACCTGACTGTCGGACCAAGCAAAGAGCGACTCAAAGTCCACACTACGTCCCAGGGTGTCAACAACGTGGTTCATCAAACGAACCAGAAGAGTAGCTCCAGACAATTCTAACTTCGGAATCGTTAATCGAGTCCGAAGTGGAGCAACCTTACTCTTAGCAATTAGCAAGTGGAGCCCAACAGCTCCTCTATCATCGACCGTCCGGATATATACGACGGCTGCGTATCCACTCTCAGACGCGTCACAAAAGCCATGAAGGCTGGCCGTAAACCGTCCCTTAGGCAGTATATGTCTAGGGATACTAACACGGTTAATGTCGGGGAGAGACAACATGAAGGACTCCCAATCTCGCAGCAAACGGCCCGAGAGGGGCTCATCCCACGACACTTCGGCTGACCAAAGTTCCTGTAGGAAGCATTTCATCCAAAACACTATGGGACTAATCCAGCCATTTGGGTCAAAGGTACGAGCTACTGTAGACAAAACCAACCGTTTCGTCCAGACCTTGGGGCTTGGCAGCTCCAATCGATAGGTGAACGTGTCCTGGACAGGTCTGTATTGCACTCCCAAAACAGACAGTAAATCTGGAGTGTTGGCATTCTCAAAAATATGAGGCTCCTGCTGGTGGTCGTCTGGCAAGTCACACAAAAGCTGAGGTGAGTTGGACATCCACTTCCTCAGTTCATAACCACCAGCCCCGAGAAGAGCAATTAGTTCATCTCGCAAAATCAAGGCTTCCTCGACACTAGAGGAGCCCGTACAAATATCATCAACAAATGCATCCTCCTTGAGAACCAAGGATGCGCGAGGGTATCGTAATCGTTCACGTTCAGCGAGTTCCACAAGTGAGCGAATTGCCACAAAGGGGCTCGAACGCAAACCGTATGTATTGGTGTTCAGCTCGTAGACCAGCATGGGATCCCTGGGATCCTCCCTCCATAATATGAGCTGATATCGCCTATCGTCCGGGTGAATCACAGTCTGCCGAAACATCATCCGGATATCGGTCACAAAGACGACGGCATGGCGACGGAAGTTGGTCAATACATCACCCACCTCGTGGTGCAACTTCGGTCCAGCATGCAGACATTGATTCAGCGAAACTCCGGTAGACGTAGGAGCTGACCCATCAAAAACAACGCGTATCTTCCCGGTGGAAGGTTTCAAAACCGCGTGGTGAGGAAGAAAATTATGTTCCTCGTTTCGCCAGTCCAGTCGCGAGACCGACATGTGCCCCAGTTGCTCATATTCTCGCATGAAGTCGACATACTTCTGTTTGAGGTCGGAGTTCCTACTCATACGACGCTCCATGGACAGCAGCCGCTTCTCGGCCAACGGCCGGGAGCTGCCAAGTGAGGGGCGAACTGACAAAAAGGGCAAACGAGTGATCAGCCGTCCCGAGTGAAGGCGACCTGTATTGTTCTGGTAGAACAACTCACACTCCTCGTCTAAGGGGTTCACTCGCTTCACGGTAGGTGGCTCTTCCACCTCCCAAAACCGTTGCAGGACATCCGATAAGGTGGAGCTAACAGTTATGTAACTGTCCACCGATGGAGATGGTGGGTTATGCCTAACTGGTCCCATCACTACAAACCCAAGCGATGTAGATAAGGCTACCAGCCCACCCTTCTGTAACTCTCTCCTCTTCCCACAATACACGCGGCCTAGAACATCGGCACCGAGCAATAAGTGAATCGGACCGGTTCGGTGGAAGGAAGGGTCAGCCAAGGTCAATCCTGATGTCGCATCAACGACAGCGCGCGAAACGTGCTGTTGCGGAAGCTGACCAACAACCTTCTCATAAACAATCGCGGTAGCGCCAATTTTGGGCGCTGAAGAGAAGTGGGGGGAGAAGGAGAACAAAACCTGACCGATCGGATCCGGGATCCGCAGGTCTCCGATTCCTCGTACCGATTCAAGGTATGGAGATGTGTTCAAACTCAACTGCCGGACCAGCCAGCTGGAGGCAATGCAACCCTGAGCTCCCGTATCCAAAAGGGCGCGAACTAAAACAAAGGTGCCCCTCGGGCCCCACACCTGTACGGAGGCTGTTGGTAACAGCACCTGCTCCTGTGGGGGGGTTGCAGCCGACAGTTGGTTTAGTGAAAATCCTCCCGCATTCCCCGCAACGGGGGGGAAGGGGGGTCCGAAGAAAAATGCGTGCGCGGCGGAGGAATAGGGCGCTCAAGGCGCTCGAGCGGGTCCCAATCCGGCACGTACACACCCCGACCAAAGCTGCATCGGGGGGCCGGGCGGTGCCCATGATGGGCGAAAGTTGGGGGAGCCCGTGACAACCGGGGTCTCTCCATCAGAGGGGGAGAGAAGCGTATTGTCTCCCGACGTGGCTCCCTAATAACCGCGGCCCAATCCCGCGGTGGCGCCTCATAAGCGGCGCGTCGATCCCCCCCGCCCGTAGGGGGGGTGGGGCGCCCAATCCTCTCACTGGAGGGGGGGCGCCTGTCCAATCTCCGCGGAGGGGTGGCACGCCCCTCCGATCTCCTCGGAGAGGTGGGTGACCTAGGAGGGCCCCCGCCCGTGTGCGAGTCCCTCTCTCTCACCACCTCACGAGTGTCTCTATTGTTGAAGCACAAAAGGGGGTGATGGGCCCCTCCACAACAGTGGCAATCTCGTGGGTGGGGGCAAGCCGATGCCATATGGGCCCCCAGGCAGCGGTAGCACCAATTCCGCTGCTTGGCCATATTCCTACGCCCCTCGGTGCGTAGGCCAACAAATTTGGGACAGGCCGGCAAACGATGGCCATCCCGCTTGCAACACTTGCAAGGCCTCGGCCTCTCCCCGTGTGGAGAGTTCTGCCGCACTGCAGTATACTGCTTGTGCGGGCGGCGCTCTCTCCGTGGCGCTGCCCGGGTCGCCTCAAAGCGGCCTGTACTCGGTCCCGGTATAGGAGCCAGATCCAAGTGGTCGGTCATCCGACACTCATCCTCCAAAAATCTGAGGAGATCCGAGAAGGGGGGGAGGTACGAGGCACTATTGCCCCCGTACCTTTGTTCGAAGCGTCCCTTCATCTCCATGGGAAGCTTATCGAGGATGAGGTGGAGCAAAATAAAGGACCACTGGTCCACCGGTAGATCAAGTCGTTTGAGCGCGTTAATAGCGCTCAGCAGCGGGTTCAAAATCTCCTTCCTCAATGAGGAGACCCGCGATACTCGTGGCAGCCCTAAAATGGCAGCCACATGTGTGTCCGCTAGCAAGCGAACATTCTGATACCGGGCGGTCAACAACGCCCTTGCAATATCATAACTGTCATCATTGACAGGTAGATGCTGGACAAGTACACCAGCCTCTCCCCGTAAGGCAGAGAGCAAATAGGCCAATTTCTGGCTAGGGAACAGGTCGTCCCTCGAGTGAACCAGGCTATCAAAGAGGTTAATGAACCCCATCCAAGAAGCCAAGTTCCCATCAAAGGTTGGGATGTCTAAAGTGGGCAGTCTGCCCAGCAAGCCGGCCGGGGTAGGCTTGACCTCCCCGGGCGTGCACGACTCACCCCTCCGGGCGGATAGGATTGCCTGAGCCTTGTTTATAATCACATCCGCCTGTTCAAAACACTGATCATAATCGGCATTAAATTGGTCGACTGCCCGCAACTCAGCGGCACCCTCGGCTGGGTGGTCGAGCAGATATTGTTGATGAGCAACGAAAAGCTGCTCCAATTCCTTCAAGCGAGCCGGTACTCCCTCATGCCGAATTAACAAGGCCTGTTCTCGGTCTGGTCGGTCTACCAAAGCGACGGCACTAGCAAACCATCTCAAAATCTTTTGTGCACCCGCGCGGGCACCACTAAGCGGGCTGACTGGCGGGACCATTTTGCACCAAAATTAATAAACACTATAATAATACACGGACAAACAGACCGACAACCGCAGACAATAAAACAGATCGGGAGGAACTTCAAAGGCAGAACAAAATATATAAACAAACCAAAATCAAGTGTAAATGCTAGAACTTAACTAGAACAACAAAGGCATTTAACAACAGAATTTTTCAAACAAATTAAATTCAAGCATTAAGTCAATAACTTAACAAACACAATATTCAAAGGCAAACAAAACAAAATCAAATGTAAATGCTAAAACTTAACACAGCAAAATAGTGTATTACAACAACAGCAAAGTCATTTAGCAGCAAAATCTTTTACACAAATTAAATTCAAGTATAAGTTTACTACTTAACAAACAAAATAGTCAAGGGCAAAACAAAGATATGAAAAAAACAAACCAAAATTTAAATATAGGTAAATGCTAGAACTTAACTAGAACAACAAAAGACATTTAACCTCAATTTTTCATATACAATGACAATTAGTTAAGGAGATCGGTCCACAAATGAGCTGGTAGTCGGTTTAAAATCAGCAATCAAAACCAATTAATATGTATTGCCCGTTTGGACAACCAACAAGATTACAATATTAATTGTACAATACTAATCAAATGCTCAAATCTAAGAACCACGCTCTGCTACCAAGAGATGGTGGTGCCCCAAGTAGACTCCACCACGTCGGCGTTTCACCGACTTGTATTGCTGAATTTTATTTGACTACCAACTCATAGAAAGCTGGTATTACTTACCTTGGCTCCAATTGTCTCCTTCCGTCTCCTCCGTAGCCGGTGGACTTCCTGAGCTAGCTCGAAGGAAGTCGCGGCTCCTGAAGATCTGCAGTGGATCCACCGGTGGAGACCGGAGCACTACAAATGCCTAATAGGCCACCACGACTCACACTCGCGATTTTGACACACAAACACAAAGCGGGCTTTCGCACCCCGATATTAGGTGCGCCGCGCAAATCACTATTTGCTTGAATATTGTGTATTATATTTTATGGATGCCCGGACATCATCCTAACCACAAAATATGACATTTCGACTCGACTCAACTGACATATCTCATGCGGCCGGCCGCCAAAAAAGCTGTCACTGCACAGACTAGAATGCAGTGCCGCCTCTCGCTCTTCCTCGAGCGTGAACAAAATCTTTATAGTGAAAGAAACCCTAATTAAATACCAGCTCATCGAATATTTAATTAGTGTTTCCCTCAATTTTCATGGGATCCCATCATCAGATCCTGACTTCGGTGACCTTGTGACCACTCTAGGAGTATACTCTATCGAATACAAAAAGAATTTTGAAAATCGGTCCACAATTGGCGGAGTAATCGCGTAACATACATACAAAACACGTTGGAAACACCTTAAAAATTTAAGGGTTTTCCTCGATTTTCATGGGATCCCATCATCAGATCCTGACTTTGGTGACCACGGGAACACCCTTGGAGTATACTCTATCGAATACAAAAAGAATTTTGAAAATCGGTACACAACTGGCGGCGTAATCGCGTAACATACACACAAAAAAAAAAACGCATCGAATTGAGAACCTCCTCCTTTTTTGAAGTCGGTTAAAAACAGATCGCTTCGCCAAGCGGCCGCTTGGCAGGCGTGTGACATCACACGGCGGTACTAGGTAGTCTCGGTATCGGCGATATTACTCCCGAGGTCCCGAGTTGCCGACTAGTAGCCGCGCGCAACGTACATATCTCTTATAGCTCCTATCTCTACCCGGACTGCTGAGATGATTTTGATTGTATCATCTGTCCTGATCGTTGGTTTTAGTTGATTTGTTTACTGAAAAATTTATAATTTTTGGCTTTGGTGCCCGTTTTCTGTGGGCGACAGGCTGGAGTAATGTATGGCCCATACTGCCAGATGTGGCTTTTTGTGTAACCGAGTGTAACCTAAAGCTCTGATCGACCCATTTTGGGATTATAAGCGTGATTTTATGTATGTATGTATGCAAGTGTCGATGGCGTAGTGCGTAAGGCCTCGCCTTCCAATCGGGAGGTAACGGTTCGAAACCCGTCACGTACCAATGTGTTTTCAAATTTTGAATTCATATGTACGTTTATTGGACGTTTTTACGGTGAAGGAAAACATCCAAGGAAACCTGCACACACCTGTCAAGAAAAAAAATACAGATTGTGTGTGAAGTCGCTAAGGCCTAATCGGCTCGAGGCTCGAGCCCCTCGGTGGGGACGTATATGAGCTGTTGATGAATGAATGAAATGTATGTAAACCTATCTATGAATGTTGCCGTCACAAAAAATGTTTCCATTTTTCGGATCTGGGCGTGTAGCTTATGGCAATGAATCCGTAGGTTACGTGTAATTAGAGAGTACTGGCGGCATGTGGACTGATAAAACCGGAATAACACCAGACTAACTAAGGTTGCTAACTAGAACTGTCATTTTTGAAAGAAACTATATCCATTACTAGTTGTTAGGGGGGACATCAAACATGGCGCAAAGGGAGGCTGCGTCAGTGGGGTGAGGCACTCGCCTCCCCAGCTGCCGGCCACCGGACGATCGACGCGATTCGTCCGGTGTTGGAGGAGTGGGTTGGGCGCCGGCAGGGTAGATTTGATGTCAAGGTCCTCCTCTTGTGCTTGCTGCATGACTTCATCACTCCACTCTTCGCTAACAGTGTCGGTTCTCAACATCCTTACGCAGTCTTTGGCCTCTTGTCTCTGACAATGTTTACAGCCATCCTGCAACGGTCTTCGGGACAGGGCATCAGCGTTGCCATGTTATTTTCCACTGCGATGTTCAATGATGAAGTCATATTCCTGGAGTTGTTCAATCCATTGCGCGACTTTTAGGGTTTTTAAACTCTAATAACCACTTGAGAGCAGCGTGGTCAGTCCTAATACGGAACTTAATAATAATAATACTTTATTTGACCATCTTTAAAAGCACAAGAAAAGAAATAAAAAGAAATACAAACAATACTTAAAACAAATTAGATTAGATGTTATAGACTTGCTGGTCAAATAGGACCTGCTCTCAGCTATTGCTTCTGTGGTGTATGCCACAGAAGCGCTGGTATTATGAGAAGCCCTGAGTAACCCACGAGACCAAGTCAAAAAACACTTATACATAAATATTTTAACAAAATAGGTGCCAACAAATACTTGCTGAAATGTTGCAATGTTTTGACAACCGCCAGCAACTCTTTCTGAGTGACACAGTAATTCCTCTCCGGTTTTGACAGCGATTTACTGAAGTAAGCTGTCACAATTTCCTGGCCCCTTTTCCTTTGCGATAACACTCCCCCGACGCCAGTATTACTTGCGTCTGTGTAGATAATAAAGTCATTCTATGCATCCTGGTATCCCAATATAGGTATCGAACAAAGTCTGCTTGAGTTCGGTGAAAGACGCTGTACACTGATCACTCCAGACGAATGGTCGTTTTTCTTCCGTTAATTGATGCAGAGGCTTTGCTATATCCGAAAAGTTTTTCACAAACCGTCAATAGTATGAGCAAAGTCCCAAAAAGGCACGAACTGCAGTCTTATCTCTTGGCGTCGGCCAGTCCTTAACAGCACTAATCTTCTCTGGGTCTGTCTGAACGCCATCCATTGATCCATCATTCATCCAAATGACATGTCCCAAATAGTTAACTTTGCGCTTAAAAAGCGAGGACTCCTTCGGACTTAGTTTGAGATTGGCAGCTTTTAGTTTGGATAAAACTTGCTCCAAATTCCTGAGGTGATCATCGAAGTTTTTCCCAACTATGATAATGTCATCCAGGTACACCAGGCAGGTCTCTCCCAACAGACCCGCTAGAATCTGCTCCATCAGTCGCTCAAATATCGCAGAAGCGTTGCACAACCCAAATGGCATTACGTTGAACTGCCAAAGTCCCTTTCCAGTAGAAAATGCAGTTTTCTCTCTATCCTGGTCCTTGATTTCCACTTGCCAGTAACCACTCTTCAAGTCCAGCGTTGAAAACCATTCCAAACCGTTTAACGTATCCAAGGTGTCGTCAATTCGATTTTCTTGGGTAATTCAAAATTCACAGTGTATATAAGTGTATGATTTGACTTTGAAATTGTTTATAGTAGATATGTGAAGCAGGTATTATTTTACTGTTACAACGTTTCTAATTTTTTTTGTAGATCCTATAATGAAGAATGGCTCTAGAGGGCCACCCGTACTTTTAAAAAGACCAAAAGATGCTACAGTATTAAAAATACACCCCAACTGCAAGGTTAAAACAGATGCAACTGATTCTATCAAAACTGTGAGAATGGTAAGATCTGCCAAGCAAGTCACAAGGCAGAGGGAAAAATTAGTATGCCCTATTTGTGGCATTCTGACATATACTCTAGGGAATCATATCAGCACACATGAAGGTATGTAGTTTTTTATTTTAACTGCTCACTCTTTTTATATCAAACCGTCCATTTAATAACCTGTGGAAACCATATAAATATGGAAAATTAAATATAATAGGAAAAAAGAAGATCTCTTTAATTTGGACATTTACGTGCTCCTCCTATGCATGCAAAATAAATGCCTTCGACAAATTTCATAATTGAATTGTTGGCGTAATTCTCATCGGAATGGTACATTTAAAATTAAATTACTTTTTTGATTGATTTTGCTTTACTGGTTTAGGTAGATGGATGGTAGCATTAAAACTTTTTTCAAATTACAGAAAAGAAGAAGTTTTCATGCCCTCAATGTCCAAAAACATTCGCTCAGAAGAATAACCTACTTGTACACTCTAAGCAACACACTGGTATTAAGGATCATATTTGTGAAATATGTGGTTCTGGTTTCTACAGTCAGAAATCTTTAGTCAGGTATGCAGATGCTATCTGTAATGGTACAGGTAATAAATTTGTAATTACTGTTCTGTTCGGAAATCTGAGGTACGCTATAGACACCCCCCCCCCCCCCCCCCTGTGAAGTTAGTCGCATACTATCTCGGGTATTGATAGGTCACAGCGTGCACGAGTGAAATGCCCCCGACTCGCGAATTGAATTATTACCTTATTTAAGTAATCAGGTGTCTTGGTAACCTAACTATGGCCTTTCCGCTGCAGTTCAGGTGCTGTATGGAACACTTATTACTTAGGATAAGGTATTTCTAACGTGCGATTCTGGCTCCGTGTATCACGGACGTAAGTACAACCCGGAGTTTGGTTACGGTTAAGGGCGAAGAGTTTTCCGCCCCCCAAACGAACCGGCCGTTTACAAAACATCTGGTAGCAGATTGGTTGAAACCACTAATTATTTGCTTAGCGATTGGGCTACTTGTTTATTATTATACGCACGTTCGATTTGCCTATTATTAGGTCGTGTAGATTGAATTTTCAGTGTCTACCTAATTTAATAAGTATAGAATAGTTAAATTAAGAAGTAGCAATATATAGTTAGGTGATAAAAACAATTAATTCATAACCATTCACACACTCGGTGAATGTTATCTGCGTTGCACTGTGACTTGCACATTCCTTTTGTTCGGGGCAGTTGTTTACGACAAATCGACGCCGACGCGTTTTGTATTCATGCGCTTCTCGACCGTGCGCCCGCCGTAGGGAATATGGTTGGTTTCAATTAGCAACTGTATATTGTTATTGCATATTGAGATTTTTTTTTGTATCGAGTTTATTCATGCGCTTTTCGACCGTGCGCCGTAGGGAATACGGTTGGTTTCAATTAGCAAATATATATGGTTATTGCATATTGAGATAAGATTTTTTGTGCCGAGTTTATAACTTCATTACTTTGATATTTTGTGATTTAAAAATATTGTTTATAGAAAACTAATGTGTGTGCATGTTCGCAATTGTTGTTAAAATAAATATACATAATCACGCCTCCACTTAACTTACAATTAATTGTCCGTATATTAAATCGTTAATTGTACTGGATTGAAATAATGTCGGCACTTTCCAGTAAAGCAAAAATTCGGGCTGAGTTGCGATGGCTAGTAACAGCCGCGGCCTTGTTGGATAGACTAGACAGACAGAAAGTCTTGCTTAATAGATACGTCGATCTTCCGATTCGTATGGCAGTTGTTGACGAGCAATATGCGTTGTTTTTGGAAAAGAGTGGCAATATCGATGAGGGTGTCCGAAAGGAGGTCGAAAATGATGTTAACCAATGCTACAATCTCTCGGTCCGTAATGCCAAGGTTGCTCGACCCCTTAGTCGAGAGAAAATATAAATTGACTTATAAAGCAAAATCTTCAACATAATTGTCAAAGCAATATCAATTAACTTATAAAACAATCTAAGTGTATAAAAAGTACAATATAAAAAACCTATAAAACACAGTCGTAAAAAATGTAAAAAATTATATAAAAGATAAAGCAATATTAATGTAAAATTTTAAAAATGTATATCTAGGAAGTAAAATGTTTTTTAATAATTGGGGACGTAGCACGATTAAGGGTGTTTGCACGGCGCGGGAGAGCTAGATCAGGACGACGCGGCTCGGGGGCCGCGGTGGCCGGCTCCGGCGCCGCGGCCACGGTAAAGCGCACGCAGGGCTCCTCCGCAGGCGCTGCTTGCTGAAGGACGGCACGAGCGCTCCTCGAGTACACTCGACGCCACAAGTAGATTGCACCCACGACTGCCATTATATCACACATTACGTAAATTGCTACATAATGATGGATGTCGTGGTAAGATACACTTCCGGCCATCATATTTGCTTCTTCTTTTTTCATATTCTCGATGGCTAGGCTTACTTCATTGATGTCCATTTGTTGGCCCATGATTTCATTTGTTTCATTTGATGTAGGCAACAATGGGATCGAAAGATTTATAATATTGTTTATAGGTGGGATATCGACATGAATCAAATCTGCTTGTGTTTTCATTGAGTTGGAGTATTCTTTATGTGAGTATATCGTAAACGAGGCACCTTTGATGATACAGCCTTCGCTCAATGTCATTACGCCGGCCTTGCTGATTTGTTTAGATGTAATATTATCCTCGCATAATATGCGCACAGTGCATTGTCCGCAGCAGAAGTACATGTATGAATTTAATATTGTTAATTCTCTCCACGTCATGTCTTTGCAGATGTTTGTTTGTGCGAGGCATTGATTTGTAATCTGATTCTTGACGCATAAACTTTCATCTGTTTTTATTTAAAAGATAGGTGATCGAAGTGGACATATGTACTCACTGGCATCGGAAGGCATGCATTTTTGAACATTAGTTACTGTTAGTGGTATATAAAAAGCTTTATGTATGTTCATCGCCAGGTATTGTGCTATAGGCACTAGGGTGACCATATTTTCTTCAATTTTATGTAGAATTGGAATGAGTTCATATACTTCATAATTTTCTCTACTTACTAAAGGGATTTTTATCTCGAAAATCATGTACTGCTTGGTAGCTCTTGCTTTTACTTTCAGCAAGTGAAAAAAATTGGCAAGGTTTGCTTGAATGTTATTGAGAGGTAAGGTGAGATCTTTCGACAATTGTCCAGTGATTATACTCAATTCACTTCTTAGTTGTTCAGGCGTCAATATGTGTATATTCAATTTTCCACTATTAAGATTGATTAACATATTAATCAATGTTTCTTGAATAGTTTTCATATTTAACATCATGTTGTTGGCAATTATAGAAGATACTGTAAAGTCATTATTAATATCATTTTTTTGAATATCGTCCTTTAATTGTTGAAATCCATTGTTCATGCTAGTAATGTATTGATTGATTAGCTTGTGTTGTTTATTAATTGCACCTTCTACTCTTCTGATAACATTTAATTCGGCCTCGACAATTGACGTCTGATTCTTCCACAACACAGCAAGATGATTTTTATTAGTTTTGATAAGCTCTATATCTTTTTGATATTGTTGAGCGAAACTTTCGTCTAATACTCCGAATAATGTGTGGGCAATAGCGCCTATTCCATGGATAAGGCCTCGTCGTCGCCGTGCGCGGGCTTCACCTTGCTGACCAAGTAAAATATTATTATAATGCTCGAGTTCATTATACCCGTGAGTCAGTTGTAATGTTATCACATTGCATTGTGATATCTTATACTTGGAACATATGTTTTCTAGGTGATCGATGTAATCTTTCATTAACAAAATGCCACGCCAGTATGGACTCATGTCGCTATAAACAATCAGCTTCCACTCATCCCGTTCTAGTCGTAAGTCAAACATTTTATCAAAGTAGATGGTTTCCACCATCACAGCCCATATACGTCCCCACCGAGGGGCTCGAGCCTACCGTATGTTAGGGTGATTAGGCCTTAGTCAACCACGCTGGCCCAGTGCGTATTGGTCGACTTCACATACATCATTGAATTTCTTCACAGATGTATGCAGGTTGCCTCACGATGTTTTCGTTCACCGTAGGAGCGTCAGACAAATGTACATATGAAAAAAAACACATTGGTACATGGCGGGTCTCGAACCCCGACCCCCCGATTGGAAGGCAAGTGCCGAGTCCACTGCGCCACCGACGCTCAAGTAGATGGTTTGATTATTATTAAATATTGATAACTTATGTTGAGCGCTTGCCGGCGACGCAAACAATAAAAGTAACATTGTAAGCATAAGCATGTAAACAAAGTTACATAATTTGTTTGTTTTCTTTAAAGATTCTGGTTTTTTATTGTAATTTTGACTAGAGGTGTCGTCTATACTCAGTGGTGATAATTTGGTGATCGGTCTTTTGATTTTTCCGTTTTTTGTTTGAACAGTGACAACGCGAACGTATCCGTCCTTTCCTGGATGAACTTCTATGATCCGTCCGATGATGGCCCATTTTCCTGCAGGTAGATTGGCGTCGTGAATAATGACGACATCGTTGATCTTCAGATTTTGATGAGGGTTTTGCCATTTGCTCCTTGCAGAAAGCTGACACAGATATTCTGTTCGCCATCTCTTCCATGTATCTTCAAATAATTTTTGGACTAATTGCCACCTGGTTCGTAAATCTTTTTCCGTCTGAATTATTGTTAAAGTGGGTCCGCTTGATAAAAAATGGGAGGGTGTTAAGTAATTGAAATCTTCAGGATCTTCACTTAAGGCACATAATGGTCTGCTATTGAGACACGATTCAATTTCTGCTAACAGCGTGGTATACTCTTCAAATGTGAGTTTTTGCTCACCAATCACTCGTTTTAGATGAAACTTGAGGCTTTTGACCGCGGCTTCCCACAAACCGCCTGCACTGGGCCATGATGGGGCATTAAAATGCCATGTGATGCCCATGCTAGTAAGTGTATCGTGAAAATTGTTGTCTGTTATGTTTCGAAGGTTAATAAATTCTTCTTGTAAGACTCTGTTCGCTCCGACAAAATTTGTTCCGTTATCGCTGTAAATATGCGCCGGAGTGCCTCTTCGAGCTGCCATTCTGCGAAGGGCTGCTAAGAGTGATGATGAGCTCAGATCTGACACCAATTCGAGATGTACTCCCTTCGTGGCCATACACACAAATACAGCGATATACCCCTTGGTAGTCCTTATTCCTCTACTTGTTCGCTTTGACTTCTACAAAGCCGGTGAAGTCGACACCAGAGTGATAAAACGGTCGTGATGGATTACAGCGTGCTGATGGCAAGTCACCCATAATTTGTTCTTGTTTGATTAGATTGTGACGTCTGCATTGAACACAGCTCCTGAGACGTTTCTTCACAGCTCGAGTTCCGCCTAAGATCCAGTATTGCTGACGTAACCAGGCTAGTGTCAATCTGGCTCCTCCGGTGAAATGTCATTCGATGACCTTGATCAATTAATAAATTGGTCAGATGGCTTTTATGTGGTATGATCAGTGGGTATTGCATATTTTCATGAATATAAGCGTTTCTTAATCTGCCACCAACTCTTAATAAGCCTTCTTGATCTAAAAAGGGGTTAAATTTCAGAAGCTTACTCTTCGAGTTCACTTGCTTGTACTTCTTGATGTTGAAAATATCTTCTTGAAATTCAATGTATTGCACGCGCTTGATTAAAATTCTTGTAGCTGTCTCCATTTCCTTTACAGTTAAGTATTTGGGTTTTTGCTTATTATGTGAAATCGCGCGCAAAGTCCAAGCCAGAATACGCGTTGCTCGATTAAAATTACTGTATTTATTTAATATATTTAAAGCAACATCATCATTTTGTTGAATGACGTTAATATCCCTCTCCATTCCTTAACAGAAACACGCGTAAGGGCCTTCGGAGTCATCCGTACACTGTGTCCTCCTTTTCACACCGTACCAAGAAATTCCAAGATTCCTTCTTCTGTCGTTCATCCCACACTTGGAATTCTCTACCTGCACACGTGTTTCCTCCATCCTACAACATGGGTTCCTTCAAAAGAGGTGTGAAAAAGCATCTTTTAGGCCGGCAAGGGGCGGGCAGGTAGGATAGTGGATTTCGTCCCTACTCTATCTGTCAACTCATTTGGGCCTCTTTCACCGCTTAACATCAGGCGGGAGGAGGTCATTTGCCGGGCCTTACATAAAAAAAAAAAAAAAAAAAAAAAATATATATTTCTGTTTTTTCCCCTCTTCTTGCGTAATAAATTTTGGTTGATTTTTGTACTCAGAATCATTGAAGGATGGTAGCCATGAGGGACCTTGCCACCACAGTGGATGTTTTATCAGTTGTTCTACTGATAATCCTCGGCTCGCACAATCAGCTGGATTGTCAGCTGATCGTACATAACGCCATCTGTTTGTTTGTATGACGTCATTGATTTGCTTCGTTCTGTTAGCCACAAATGGCTTCCAACGGTTTGAATCACCCTGTAGCCATGCTAAGACAGCTGAAGAGTCTGACCAACAGTATATTCGAATTTGATTATGCGTAAAACATTTTTGCACGACTTTCATTAGTTTTGATAAGAGGTGGGCGGCGCTTAATTCCAATCTTGGCAAGGAAACTGATTTCTTTACAGGTACCAGTCTTGATTTTCCTGCTACGATAGTTACACGTGATATATTACTTGTTTGATTATTGGGAATGGTCCTGCAGTATATTACGCATGCGTAGGCTTTCAGCGATGCATTACAGAAACCATGGAGCTCTATTGTTTCGGCTTGATGTGTTTGAAGCCACCTTTGTATTTTATGTTCTCTATATCAGGTAGACTTTTCTTTAATTTCAGCCACTCTACTTTTATTTCTTCAGGCACAGCATCATCCCAATGCAGATTCATGGACCACACCTTTTGAAATAAGAGTTTGAGTGTTGTGGATAGTGGAGATAGCCAGCCAAGAGGGTCAAATATTTTCGAAATATCTGACAATAATATTCTTTTATTGACATTTGTGTTTGATGATGAATTGATTTTTATTTGAAACTTGAACTGATCTTCTCGTGGTAGCCAACGCAATCCCAGAGTTTTGGTGGATTCTTGATGTCTAAATTCGAAATCTTGTTGCGTATCATTGCTATTATCGTCTAATATCTCCTGATGAAAATTTACGTAAATTGAACCCACCCGATTTCAATAGATTTTTAAGGTCAGTTTTGAGCTGTATGGCAGTTTTTAAGCAATGTTCTCCGGCTAACACATCGTCCATATAAAAATCTTCTTCTAATACTCTAGATGCTGTAGGATAGTTTTTTCGTTCATCTTCTGCGAGTTGCTTGAGCGTCATCATAGTCAAAAAGGGTGCTGCTTTTGTGCCGTAAGTTACTGTCGTCAGTTCATATTCTTGTAGGACTTCTTTTGGTGAATCTCGCCATACAATTTTTTGATACTGAACATCTTTTTCGTTACAGATTATCTGCCCGAACATCTTCTCGATGTCAGCAGTAAACACATATTGATATTGCCTCCATTTAAGAATTAATGTAAATAAATCTTGCTGTAAATTAGGGCCTCTAAACATCATGTCATTCAGACTGTTGCCTGTAGAAGTTTTCGCTGACGCGTTGAAAACTACGCGTAATGCTGTTGTGCTGGAATCTTCGCGTAGAACACAATGATGAGGTAAAATGCAATCGGGCGATTTTTTCTGTGTGCATTGTCGCATGTGGCCTAATTCTATGTATTCATTAATAAATGAAGTATATTCAAATGCAATTTTTCTGTTCTTCAAAAATCTTTTTTCTAATTGCAAAAATTGCGCAACTGCTTTTTGTTTGGATTCCCCTATTTTCTGTTCAATATCTTGTTTCAACGGCAGTCTGACAATATATTTTCCATCTTTTCTCCTTATTGTTTCCGATTTGTATTGCTCAATGCAGTAATGATCTTCTGTTGACATGCCAATATTATTGTCGTTAATATCTTCTATAGCCCAATATCTTTGAATATGTTCAATATTATTAAGCACGACATTACAGTGAAACGATTTGACACTTCCGCATAAAATCCACCCGAGTTGAGTTTGTTGTGCTACGGGTTCGGAGTCACATTTCTTGATAATTCCACCCATTATTATCTCTTGAAACACGTCCGCACCGAATAAGATATCGACAGGTCGACTTATATTAAAATCGGGATCTGCTAGTTCAATATCCTTTAAATATGACCACGATGGGTTTGAAAATGTCTGATTTGGCAAATTATTTATTAAATTTCTCATAATAAATACATCCGTTTTGAAAGAGAAATGATTATGCAAAGATGATGCCTCAATGTTTATAATTCCTTTGCAGTTATTTTGATTAGATCCAACCCCAAATACGACACCCTTACATGCTTGACGTGGAAGGCCAAGTAATTGGGCCGCGTTTTCTGTCATGAGCGAAGCTTGCGATCCTTGATCTATGAGGGCTCGCATTATGTAGTCAGACCCATTCACGCCCTTAATTCGAACAAGAGCAGTTGCTAATAAAATTTCAGATACATTGTCTTTTGATACGTGCGTCACATTGCTTCTATTTTTTTGTTGATCGCGTGACGTAAAGGGCAATGCATTTGTAGTGACGTGCGTGTCATTTGAATCTGTTTCAGTAAGGAAAGCATCATGTAACAAGGTATTGTGTCGGCCTTGACATATGCGGCATTTTGCTGTTGAAAAACAAGCCTTTTCCTTATGGTCATAGAGGCAATTTTTGCACAAAAACAGCTTTTTGATAGTAGATCGTTTTTCATCAGAATCCGATTCCAAAAATATTTTGCAATGAAATAGGCCGTGGCTGTCTTTGCATAGCGGGCAAGTAAGTACTTTTGTGGCGAGGCTTTTCATAGGCGTAGTCCCAATAAATGGTTTGCTCGGTTCACCCTTACTGTTAAAATGATATGTCTTATTCAGGAACTGTTTTTTGAAGGGTCGGTTTTGATATGTGTCTCTTCCAGGTGGTGGGTTCGGCGTTACAGATTTTTGAAAATTTTGTTTTCGCCGGGAAGATTCCAATGAGGTGTATTTATTTTCTAGGAATGTTAGAAAATCTGACAGTCTCGGCAGATCTCTAGGATTTTCTAATGACTCGATATATTCCTTGTGAGTTTGTGGGTCCAATTTTTGTGACAATAGGTGTATGATAAGTGGGTCCCAAGTTTCTATATTTATGCCAAGATTTTTTATAGCATGTAAACATTCATTAGTAGTGTCCAATATATTTTTTATCTGTATGTCTGATTGTTGTTGCATTGTATGCAGTGATAGAAGTATATTAATATGCGAACTGAATATAAGCTTTTTATTGTTGTATCTGTGGTTTAAAATATCCCAACACACCCTATAATTATCTGTACTTATATTTAGATGTTGGACTAATCTCTCTGCTTCTCCTTTAAGTTTACTTTTCAGGAATTGCATTTTCTGCGCACTAGACATAGATTTGTTATTATGTATGGCTTCAGAGAATAAATCTTGAAATGACGTCCATTTATGATAATTTCCCGAAAAGATAGGAATGTCCATTTTTGGTGTGCAGTTTTCTCGGTATGAAGCTGACCACATCTTGCTGTTAATTAATTTTTTCATTTTTATGTACATTTGTTCATATTTATTGTAAGTTTGCTCATATTCTTGATTTTCTTCTAACATTTCGCTATCGATCTCCCAATGTAAGGAGTCGATGGTTGACCACCTGTTTTCAATAGTTTTCAGCAAGTCAGAATATTCCCATTTCTCGGAGATATCTTCTAAATCAATATTCGTAACGGTTCGGGAAAATGCTTTAAAATGACCTTGTTGTCTTCGGAGCATATCTTCTAATTTGCTAGGACTTCCACGGGAAATAGTCTTGTAAAGAATGGCTGATGAAGGTCTTTCAACATTTTGATCAGATTGCTTCTTTTCCACAGATACCTCAGTAGCGCGTCGCTCCTTTTCAAAACTGTCTTGATATTGATCGCTTATTTTATGAATTGATGATACCCCGGGGGAATGATCACGTGGTTTTGGTATTGCGCCCGAAATATTAAACTGTTGTATAGTTTCTTTTGCTTCCAGGTAGAACTTCTGTGTACTCTGATAAATATTTTCTGAAAAGTATGTACAGCCGCGGGTATCAAACTCACATAATTGTACATGATTTGACTGAAATTCTTCCCAGTATGTTTCCAATGTTTCAAGCCTTTTTTTGATATAAGTAGGAGTTTTGCGATCCCTTGGATCCTTTTTAAAGTTACGTACGAGCTGCTCCATGCCCTCTTTCAACTGGTATTGATTTGCTAAAATATCTTCCATGTTCAAGCTCATGATGTACTTGATTGATATATACGCTCTACAAATATAGTAGTGCTGACGTACACGATGACGATATCTTCAAATCGCAAGCACTGGTGTAAACGCGACACGTGTTAATTGCACTACCACGTTTTAATTTCACTTACGAAAGCTTTTGATCTTGTAATAGGGTAGTTGACTCATATCAAAATTTATTAAAATATTGTTTATTTCTAACAGTATTTGGCATAAGGTTCCACAATATACCGATTTTAATAAATAACAATGAATGATTGCTGTAAAATTTTAATTTGAACATGCTAGAAATAATCTTTTTTTATCTCACGCCGTAAACGCTTTGATATCCTGTGGTCAGGGCCGTGACGTCACTCATATAGTAAACAAAGAAATGTCAAATTTGATTCAACAACTCGTCGATTTGCACTATTCTTTCCTAAAACTGGCAAAAAATCGTCCAAGTCTCCGTTATTATATTTGTAAATATCGTAAATTATTTGTATTAATAGCAAAATCAACCATTGATGTTGGATTTGTGAGAGCAGATAGTACAAATCTTCCGAAAATAGACAGATTGATGGTCAGGAGATTCTTTGTGTATCGCTCTAAACAATATAAGTACAGTTTCAATACTGTTATAATGAAGAACGGTTACAAGTGTACTTGTCAAGATTGTCACGCGGCAGAAGAGAGTTGCAAACATGCATTTTTGGTGTGGTTGCACCATCACAGTGAGGAGCTATTTTGTACAGCAGTTGAATGTTATTGGATAGAATTCTATCTCTCAAAAGTCAAATAAACACTAAAAATATTTACTTCAAGAGAAATGTTGAAAAGAAAACATCAGGATCATGTGTCAAATACCAGTGTAATACTGCAAGAATTTGTAAATGAACATAAAAAGAGAAAGATTGGTAGTTGTTCATTTGTCAAGCATGAAGAAAATTACTGGGAGGAAAAATATATATACATTCACAGACACAGATTGTGACATATTTCTTAAAAAATAAAAGGCCTCTTCAATGAAGAAAGAATAAAGTGCATAGAAAACTAAATCACGAATCATCAATACAGAAGTGCTCTTTAGTTCGAGCTTCGTTCTATACAATAACAGCTTCCATGTGCTATAAAGTCAACCAGTGCATAACACATGATGGTTCTTTTGTGGGGAAGATTTTTGCTGAGAAATCTTGCAGACACCTACGAGTATAATGAAATGTGGATAAAAGTTGAAAGATGAAGATTTGGGTTGCAATTTGCAAAATGTGACCTCATTTCTGATTAATACCCTGTAATAGTCTATTCAACAAACGGTATCCATAAAATTAGATTAATACAAAATTGTCATGCTCTTTTACTGAAGATAATGTTAATTATCAAAGACGGAGAACTGTGAACAGTATGCTTAACTCAAGTATAGATGCAGATGTTTTGTGCTAAAGCAAACAAAACTTATATACTTTTGTGTTGCTAGCAGTATGTCATTTTGAAAACACTCAAAAGGTGACAATATTAGCTATAATAGGTATTTGTTCTAACAATCTGAATGTCAAAAAACTTATTGATCAAATAGTGTCATTTTGGAAACTATACTACATTTTTCCTAAATTATATGAAAGTATTACTTCATAATAAATCAATTTACTATTATTTTGACTTTTATTACCTGCGACCTTAAGGCAATATATGTATACAAATTAATAAATTTGATCTAACTCTATTCAACCTATTTGTACTTTTGGAACATATACTATATTTGAGTAACAATGATAAAAATGAGCAACAAACCTATAAAATATTATAAATCTTTTAAGGTGTAACAGAAAAATAAAACACATGCATTTCAAATTAAAATATTTTGATTCAACTTAAACCTTTACAAGTCATTATTGTCAAATAAACATAGAACATTTTTTTTGTGAAGAACATAATGACTAATGTAGTACAAAAATTTATTATGTCATCTTTAGATGTTAGTTATGTATAAAGTAAAGAAAAAAAAATTCTTTATATTATTTATTTAATAAGAAGGGTCTTGTAAATTAAGAAGAGCACAGGCTGACAACACAGCAATCACATTTAATATATTTGTATACGGCTTTAAAATGGATAACTTGCATATTCTTGCGTAAGCTGTTCTGAAATTTACCAGCCATGGTGGCCAGCAGGTTTAATCAGTGAAGATATAACATCTTTCAGTTTTACCAAACTGGACCTATTTACTTCTATGGTGCTTTGGTATATGAATACTTGAGTTATTTTGTTGACATAATGTTGTTCTAGTTGACGGGTCACATTTTGATGTTGTGGCTGAGCATGCACTGCTTTGTATTATGTTGCACAACTTTTACTGCCTTATCAATCTCGTTGTCAGGAGGAGAACAGGTTAGTACACAATAGTTCTCATTAAGTAACCACTGAAAGCAACAAATTTTAATTAGGTACTCAGTAAATTCAAGTAAAAGTTGTTTAGATAAATATATTCATTATGAAACTTTGATATTTTTGTTTGTATTACATACTTTTTAATTAATATTCAATTACATCATTATTCAATTGGACATAAGTACATATTCTTTTCCTTGAAACATCATCTAGTGTCAGTGTATAACTTAGATTAAATCAAAAAGGCGTAAATGGTCAAGTTTTCTCTCAGTTTTCTGGTCAAGTTAAAATTTGGTTGGTCGGCTGCAGTCAGTTTTCATTCTAACTGAAAGATAAAAATTTAATTAATTTACATACAGATTTGATTTTACATACAACCTAAAAACTTATATTTTGTTTAAGTTGAAACTGAAGTACCTACATAGATTGAATTATTCAGTTATAGTACTTACATTAATGTGATTTTCGCAAAAATACATTTGAGTTTCAGTAGATAGTTACAGGATTTCTTTAAGCGAGTGTTAACCAAATATTTCGCATGTCTATATCACTGGGTACGTCTAATCCACAGATTTCCTGGAGTCTTTGAAGAGGTATTTCTATATTACTGTTCTATTGTCCCGTTCCATATACAGTTTTACTATATTTTGTGATATTTAATAGAAAACATTGTTTTTGTGAGGTTATTTCGCCCCCGTGCTTTGTTTACTATAAGACTGACGTCATTGCCACAGATAATGAACAGACTATCATGGCTGACCGTGTTTTCGGTCCAAAATTGAAAATCTTAATTTAAAATAGATTTTTTGCACTTTTTAGCCATCGAAAAAAATAATATTCATGTGCTATGCTCTAATACAACAATTATGAACATTTTAAGCCCTACTTTAAAAAAGGGTCAACTAGCCTATTGCTGGTTCTTATTAGATCAGTATTTAATGTGATCTCAAATGCTATATGCGCCTTCTCAATCCTTTTGGTGAGACCCGCTTGTGGGAGGCCTAGGGACCGATTCGCTAGCACTCAAAACCACAAAAAACACTTAATCACTCCTCGAAGGACCATAAAGATGTACAGTCTCTTTTGCACTGATAAGATTGCACAACTTAGATAATAAAAACTGATATAAGATTTGATATTTATTTGATTGATAATAATTAAAATGAGTCCACGTTACATGAATGATAATTGTGTACTAAATTACATGTAGAAATATCAATTACACAATGTTAGGCGACGCAGGTAAAATACTGACGCAGTTAATATTGAAATGTGCATTGTTTGACATTGTACATTACCTTTTCTAGTGTCATTCATCTCACTTTTATCTTCTCCTGCCCAGAGCATGTAGGCAATATCGATGAGGGTGTCCGAAAGGAGGTCGAAAATGATGTTAACCAATGCTACAATCTCTCGGTCCGTAATGCCGAGGTTGCTCGGCCTCGAGAGTAGGGCAGCTGATCCGGAAGGGACAAAATCCATTTTGAAATCGATGCCCGCTTTATGGTCACGTCTACCACCCTTTGATCTCACTTTTCAGGTAGACTTGAGGAATGGGAAGGGTTCTCAAATTTATTTCATAGCCTTGTTGACGCGCGGGATGATTTGACCCCGGGACAAAAACTAGCCTACCTTCTCACCGTTTTGGAAGAGGAGGCCCGTGAACAGGTTCATCATTTGGCCTACGGATGAGAATGATAAGGTGGCTATGCATATTATTACCCGACGGTATCAAAAAGTGAGGAGACTAGCCGGCACTCACGTGGCCAGTATTTAATAATAATAATAATAGTACATTATGATACGGGCGCGCTATGTCGGTCATGGCGTACAAGGCGATATTGTGCGCGAGCCGCAGGCGAGCGCGACAAGAAAGCAGAGTACGTAATAACCAATGCGCGCGTGTATCATACGACGTTTTTCAACACACTTGTGAGGAAAATAAAAAATCTTGTGGTATTAATATTTTTCTGAAAATGACTGCGCTTTTTTATCAATCTTCAACTGCATGAAAGTATCGTATGCCGCCAAGTATTTATCCTTTGACTTTGGCGGCAACAAACTATTACTCGCGCTTTGCGCCCCCATAATTAATAATAATAATATGGCGAAGTTAATAATATGGATTCTTCTTCACTAGGACTCGACATATTTGTAGATAATTAATTATGAATTACAACAAAAAGGCAAAAAATTTCAATAGCGGGAAAATGTCGCGCGCCTTTTTATTTTCGCGCGCTGCCCGGGCATGGCTAAACTCTTCATACAGCCAACAAAAAAGGGTCAAACAGCCAACATTCAAAACTAAATAAACCGAATATTTTAGTTTTTAAAAAACAAGTTCGTGTGAATTTTTAATAATTTATTTTAGTTATAGTTATTATTTATTGTTTTTTTTAAATGTCGTTGTTAATTTAATATTTAAGTAACCAGTAGTAGGCTGTAGATTTGTTTCCAATTGGCAGCCGCATAAAGTCGTGTTTAAAAAAAGTGTATTAGGCGACAAATTTAAGAATGCGTACTGGACATACATTTACTTTGCAATCTTGAACAAATTAGAATTTATCGTGTTAAGATTACCGCACTTGTGCGATTATGTAAAGTGAAAAGCACTCGTGTTTAATATACTGAATAACGGGCCTAAATGGAAGGTAATAAGACCCACTTTACGAGCAAGTGTGTTGAAAAACACTTTATTGCACACAAAGAGATACAGACAGAAAAATGTCAAAAACAATACAGATGTAAACACAGGCGGCCTTATTGCTAATAAGCAATCTCTTCCAGGCAACCTTGGAACAGGGAAATACACAAAGGAAATTCAAATTGGGGATGGGTGCAGTAGTTGATAATTATGGACAATGCAGGACTGATTAAGCTAAGGATTTAAAGAAGTGATTTCGGACTTGATTCTTAAAGGACTCCAGCGTACGAGCTCTCTTAATACTCTCAGGGAGAGAGTTCCATAGCCGAACGGCATATGCAGGAAAAGAGTATGAAAGAAAATCAGTGCTGTGGGGTGGGATATCAAGAGTTAAATTAAAGTTCGATCGTAAAGTACGATTCGAAGAAGAGGGCCGAAGGGAGAACTGTGCTTTAAGATATGATGGAGAAGTTTGAAGAAACAAAATATTGTCAGTAGGATAACACATGTAAGTCTCTGCGATGGCGAATTGGAAGCCATTTAAGTTGAGAGCGATACTAAGAAACATGGTCAAATTTACGCAGATTAAAAATAAACCTGATGGCCACATTTTGTAGACGCTCCAACTTGTCTAGCAGTTCCTCCGACAAACCCACCCAAGCAGCGTCAGCGTCGTCAATTATAGAAAGTAAAAGTGATTGAGCCAACACTGTCTTTGTAGCCATTGGGAGAAAGTTTCGGAATCTGTTGAGATAACCATATACCGCAAACAGTTTCTTCGGAACAGTCACAACCTGAGGTCGCCAAGAAAGGCACTGATCGAAAATTATACCTAGATTTTTCACAGATGTACTGAATGTAATAGTTGTTCCGCCAAAGATCACCGCCGGCAACAAACTGTATTCGATACGTAAAATGAAGAAGGAGCTGCCGATAATAATTGTCTGCTTTTTATTAGAATAGGTTAGATGACAAAAATTTTTTTTTGCTTTAATACCAGCTTTAATATAATAAACAGGAAGAAAAAATCGGTTTTCGAATAACTATAAAAACAACCAAGATATAAGGTATTAAAGATTTTTCTCCGTCTCTTTCTAGCAAAACGGCAATTTACAAGGAGTTTATATGGCCGTACTCAACAATGACGTCACTACGGTTGATGTCGGATCTCTCTGTCTAATCGCCTTCAAATTAACAACTTAAAATGCTTGTATCTAATGTATTTCTAAGCCGATTTTAATTCTAATTTCACAAGACTGCATCTTTATCCACGGTATTTTAATATTTAAGGACGACATCTAAAATTTAGAATTCAGTCATCATCCCAATTGATAGCAAGACCGTAAGACTTACTCCAGTTGTCTTTTATATTGAGATTACTGTTGGTTATCGAGTGCGTTGCTGAAGTCTTAAAAGCGTCAGTAATGTTAGTTGGCGATTTTTCATGCACTGGTGAATATAGTGAGTGATTTTAGTTAAAGCAGTAATCGTGCTATGACCCACGCGGACACCAGAAGGCCAATTATGGATCTTTCATCGTATGACATGGTATAAATTTGAGAAAAAGAAGTCATGAAATGCTGCATTTCGTATTACCGATCTCTAATGATATCATCACTATGGCATAATTTCAATGATGTCATCATTAAATAATGAACAAATGATCAAAAATCTGACCGGGAATCGTATTTTTTATTTTGCACTATGATATCATATGATATCATTTGCAAAACCATGAGATCGGTAATAGGCCCTCAGACTGCAAATGATTTAATAGTTGGTTAATATTAAGGAATCTGATAAGTTGACGATGAACAAGTTTTTCAAGGACTTTGGAAAGGAACGGAGAATTGAAATAGGACGAAAATCAGAAAAGGAGCTAGGGTTGATTTTCTTTGGAAGAGGAATAACAAAGGCATGCATTCATGCAGAGGGAAATACACCAGACGTGATGGAAATATTAAGGATGTGAGTGATGATTGGGGTAAGGATATCTAAAATAGGGAGGATCATTTTGCGACTAATACAATCACTGCCTATAGCACCAGAAGTTATAAACATAATAGCTCTCTTGACATCACTATCCGTAAATGTCTCAATAACGAATGGAGTGTAATCAGGTAAAGGTAATGAAGAAAGGTAGTTTACGGTGTCAGCTTTTCGATCACTACTAAAAGGCGAAATTGAGGTAAAGTGTGAGTTAAGACGATTAGTCAAGCTTGAAGTCACTACTACGTATCTAAGATTTACCAATACCAAGTGATTTGAGAAATTTCCAGACTAGCTGGTTCTTCATTTCTTTGGGCATTAGTATTTTAGGGCTCCCACGAGATACCAGCGTGTTACATTTGCAGGTTGACGTATTGAACCCACTCCTGGTGGCCATGAATGCTTTTCGCAGTTTGAACCAGCCTGTCGAGGAATGGTCATTTCTTTTATTACATATTGTGCTGGCCAAGTTACCCGATAATTTGAAGGTACGATTTGAGCAGAGATTTGGTGGGGATAGCTCCACTTACCTACCATCCTTTAATGACCTCTTGAAATTTATGGAAGATGAATGTAGGCTAGCGGACAACTCCGATGTTGCTGGCTCGTCCTGGGTGAGGGGTGGAGATTAGGGTGTCAGGGTGTAACGTCGTCGAGCAGATTTGTTTGATCTGGACGGGGGGAACCCAAACGGTACTCTTTGGTTCAGGGAGCCTCAGCCTGTTCGTACTGTAGGAACTCCGGGCATCAGACGCCCAGCTGTCGTAAATTCATAGGTCAGCGTGTACAGGGAATCTTGCTTTTAGGCGTGCGTTCGTAGTGTACGTTTCATCTTACAGCGTCTTTAATTGCGCTTTTGTAGGCTTATTAATAACGTACGTAACGTACGAGGGCGATTCAACAAATATTTAGCCTACAAAAGAAAAACGAACATTTTAAGAAAGTAGAGATTTATTTTTCAACATAGTCTCCTATCAATTCAATACACTTGGCCCAGCGATGCTCCAACTTTTTTAACCCGTCCAAAAATATGTTTTATGTTTGTCTTCTTTTTACTACAATAATGCCTACATTTCCGAGCATGTTTGAGAAAAACTCTTTTGTAACGAAAGCGCCATCGGGCGGCGAGGCTAAGTAATAATTGAATGCCCCTCGCAATAACGAAAGTACTTTAGTTTTTGTATAGGAGTGATTTATCTATTACGAAGTAACAATTAACTAATCAGTGCCCTAAGTAAATTATAAAGGTAACTGTCTGTCTATTTGTTATGTTTTCAAGCCAAACCTCCTAATAAAAATAATGTAAAAGGGGTGATATAGGGGTTGTATTAATTTGTGTGATGTGATAATATATAGCGTGATGTTGCGCTGGGTTACAACGAAGCCCTCGCGCTGGTCGACATCTCTGTGTAGTGCTTCTTCTTCTTTGCCCTCGCCTAATCCCGTTACGCGGGGTCGGCTTTCCTTATCATGCGGCGCCATTCATTTCGCTGGTAAGCATCGTCAGTGGACAGGCCTAACTCCCTCATGTCTTTTTGGATTTTTGATATCCAGGTAGTTTGCGGTCTGCCCTTCCCTCTCTTCTGTGTAGCCATGGAAAGGCACTTTTTAATAATATGGTCATCGTTTGCGGTCTGCCCTTCCCTCTCTTCTGTGTAGCCATGGAAAGGCACTTTTTTAATAATATGGTCATCGGGTCTTCGCAATATATGTCCGTACCACACTTGGAATTCTCTACCTGCGCACGTGTTTCCTCCATCCTACAACATGGGTTCCTTCAAAAGAGGCGTGAAAAAGCATCTTTTGGGCCGGCAAGGGGCGGGCAGGTAGGAGAGTGGATGTCGTCCCTACTCTTATCTGTCAACTCATTTGGGCCTCTTTCACCGCTTAACATCAGGCGGGAGGAGGTCATCTGCCGGGCCATCCATAAAAAAAAACCACTTCAGTCTGGCCTCGGTAAGTTTGTCAGCAATAGGCGCAACCTTAAAACTGCCTCTTATATGCTCGTTACGAACGTTGTCCTTGAGAGTAACTCCACCTGCCCATCGTAGCATACGCATTTCTGTGGTATGCAGCCTTTGTTCCTGAATTTTCTTTGTGGCCCACGTTTCGCTTCCGTAGAGCAGGACTGGTCTCACGACAGTTTTGTAAACTTTGCCTTTGGTTCTTACCGGCATTTTTGGGTCGCACAGGACTCCTGTAAGTTCACGCCATTTATTCCATCCAGACGTCGTCCTGTGTGTTATATCCACATCAATCGAACAGTCTTCCGAGATGACAGAACCCAAGTATTTGAAATTGTTTACTCTCGGGAGATTTGTGCCGTCAAGTGTTAGGGTTGTGTTTGCCACGCTAGATTCATCTGGGACAAAACTGCACACCATGTACTCGGTCTTAGTTCTGCTAATGCGCAGTCCATTTGGCTCTAGAGCTTCTCTCCGTCGTTCTAGCTGTTCTTGCATTTCACTGGCACTGCCCGATATCAGAGCCACGTCATCTGCATACAATAGATTCCACGGTACAGGTTTCTGGATTTCTTTCGTCAGGTAGTTCATGGTAATGTTGAAAAGTAAGGGGCTAAGAGCGCTCCCTTGATGAACACCGACTTTAATGTTAAATCTCGCTGACAACCCGGCTGGACTTCTCACATGCGTTTGTACATTGTTGTACATGCCCATTATGAGTCTTATGTACAGTTCAGGAACGTTTTGTGATCTTAAGGCTTGCCATATTAGCGTTCTTGGCACACGGTCAAAGGCTTTCTCTAGATCAATAAAAGTCATCCACAAGTTCTGTTTGTTTGCACGAGCCTTTTCCATAACTAGCCTTATTGCATGGATTGCATCTGTGGTTCCTTTTCCAACACTGAAGCCAAACTGATTCTCGGTTAATTTTACAAAACTTTGAAGGCGTTCACTTAGAACTCGTTCCCATATCTTAAGGGTGTGTGATGTGAGTTTTATACCACGAAAATTTCCACAATCCCGAACGTCACCTTTGTTCTTGTAGAACGGTACTAAAATGCTTTTTCTCCAACTATCTGGCATTCTTTCGCTAGTCAAAATATAATTAAATAGCCCTGAGAGCCAGATCACTCCGTTATCTCCAAGAAATTTCCAAAGCTCAGCGGGAATATGATCTGGCCCGGTTGCTTTGTGATTTTTCATTTTAGCGATGGCCTTTTTAACTTCTGTAACAGTTATTTTATTTACAGGTCTTTGTGTTCTTGGCTCTTCAATTTGTTCTTGCCTAGGAAACTCCTCGTTTAACAGTTTTTTTATAGTACTCACACCACCCATTATAGATATCCTTGTCATCTGTAAGTAGAGTGCCTTCTCCATTTTTAATATATTTTGTTACGCTAAAGTCTTGGCAATTCCTGTGTCTAAGTTTAGCTATTCTGTATATATCGTTGTCTGTGCCTAGCTCTAAACGATGGTAAAGATCCGCATCTGCCTTTTCCTTTTCAATTGCAACTACTTGTCGTGCAGCTTTTTTAGCTAGTTTGTAATTTTCTTTATCGTCATTGGAGCCAGTTTCCTGCCAGATTTTAAACAGGCGTTTCTTTTCGGCCACACTACCTTTTGTGTAGTCGTTCCACCATTTGGTGTCTTTTTCACTTTGTAAAGCTCCTTTACTGATTCCTAGCTCACTTTTAGCTGTAGTGACACTGAAAGTTTCAAATTTTGCCCACACTACTGAGGAGTGGGACATTTTAAGTGGGACTTTTGCGAATATACTCTACTAGGTGGTTTTTCATGGAATACCCTTTCTCACCTGTTAGCAAATGCCATTTAATCTTTTCCATTTTAGCTCTTTTCAGCTTAGTGGGATTTTTCAGTTTCAAGGCGGTTAGTAGGAGTCTATGTTGAGAGGTAAGCGGTTCCCCTGGGATAACCTTACAATCTTTTATATGTTTAAGATCTTTTTTATTTATCAAAATGTAATATTTGCCGCTTTTGTATGTTATAAGATGTTCGTATTTTTTCTGGAAGAAGGTGTTTACGACTGCAAGGTTATGTGCAGCTGCAAATTCCAGGATTGTTGCTCCTTCTTTGTTTTGCTCTCCGAATCCAAAACCACCATGATAGCCCTCGTAACCACTGTTGTTCATTCCCACATGGCCATTTAGATCGCCACATATGATCTTTCGCTCCGCTAGATGTATCGTTGTTAGGTGCGCTTGAAGTTCCTCCCAGAAATCTCGTTTCTCTGCTTCTTGACAGTTAACTTGTGGTACATAGACAGACACAACATTCAAGCATGGTTGTCTATCCAAGGCAAGTTTCACCGACATAATGCGATCGTTGACTCTGCTTATTTCGACTATCTTGTTACTGAGGTGTTGATCTAAAATTATTCCTATTCCATTCCTGGTACTATCTTTACCGTTGTATATTAGCTTAAACCCTTTTCCAATCTGACGTGATTTAGCACCCTTCCATTTTGTCTCTTGCACACAACATATGTTTATGCGACGTCGATCTAGAACTGTGCTGAGTTCAGCACTTCGTCCAGTCATTGTACCAATATTCCACGTGCCTATACGCAGTTCCAACATTGGTGCAATGCCTTTGCGCTTTGATATTCCGTCGCTTTTGGGGGACGCCCTAGCATTGATCGCACATCCATTCCTGCCGTCGCTTAAGGGGGACGCCCTAGCCATATGATTCTTTCCTCTATTGTTTTGCCTCATGATAAGTATGTGGATTTGGCTATCGTTTTACGGTCGGTTGCCACCTGACACCAAGATCTTGATCTTCCTGGAAGACCCGAGCGCCGCCGTTGACCAGTTTTTGGTTCTTCCGCCGCCGTCTCTAATGAACTCTCAGATCCAAGAGCTCATCACAAACAAAAGCTTTTGCTCCAGATATGTAGGAGAAACCTCTTGAATGGGTTTTATAACGGAGTTTTCTCTCCGGCCTTTTTGGTCCGCGGGAGGTATTTTATTTCCCTCCTACCCTTCAGCAGCTATCAGCTGCTGATGAGATTTCCGCTATCCGCCACGTGGGGACGCGCCCTCTAGGGTTAAGGCTCCCCCGAGGGACATCTCTGTGTAGTGCATTTATAAAAATTATCTTGAAATTGGTTGCCGGCTAGACTTAAACGGATTTGTTGTCCAACTAGTCATAGTTGTCTGAACACCCGTGTCAGAGCGAACGTCTTGTTTCCAGACGCCAGCGCTGTTCCACACAGAAAGCGGTTGTGGACTGTATAGATCCATATTTCACGGAATAGTCAACGCTCTCACACAGATTAAGTGTAGCTATTAATTCTTGCTCTCGCACAACTAAAAGTAATTGAGTAGTAGGGCACGTCATTTCAGTTTAGACGAGCTCTACTAACACAAAATTCAAATACTCATCGGTTTTTTTACATACCATAGGGAAACTCATACGGCCTTATTACAAAACCTGGTTTAAACCTGGTCTAAAGTTAGTCTTGGTTTAAAAGTAGTGCGCTTTCACTTGTGTCAATATACATAGATAGAGACAGCGTGAACTTAGTCCTGGTTGAAACCAGGACTAACTTTAGTCCATGTTTTGTAATAAGGCGGTTACGGTCTTATTACAAAACCTGGTCTAAAGTTAGTATTGATTTAAATGTATTGCGCTTTCACTTGTGTCAATATACATAGATAGAAACAGCGTCAACTTAGTCCTGGTTTAAACCAGGACTAACTTTAGTCCATGTTTTGCAATAAGACGGGTTGACTTTATCTCACTCAATCGTATGTGAAGATAGGGCCGAAGATAGAAGAAGATTCTCAGTTGTTTTAATTGTTGGAACAGAACAATGTAACATTGTTATTACGGCGGCAAACTTAGATAAGTGGTGGCCCTACCACTAACTAAGCCGAACAGAAAAATAACGGGGAATCCCAACGGGGAATCTAATCCCGGATCTCCATATCATATTGGGTGTTTTTTTTTTCAACTATACCACGGAGGCGGTTCGGTGTTTATGAAATACATTTTTAACTAGCAATTTTTCTTTTTCAGACATAACCTAATACATAAAGGTGACAGACCATTCCCATGTAGTCTTTGCAATAAACGATTTATTGTTGTAAGTATTACGAAATATATATATACATCAGTAGATTAAAGCAATATCATACCACGGGATCAATAATACATACAATTCAAATTCTTAGATACAAAATAGTCAACATACTGATTCACTGTGGGTGCGGTCCAAAATTGCTTATAAATGCACATTTGTAAGCGGTATGAGTATGACGTGATCGATGACGTCACCGATTGATGCCGACAGTGCTAACAGAAAATAGGTAGTGCACTGTCTCCAGAACTGTCAATGTCAAAGTCAACATCAGTTTCCCGCGTAGCTTTATTTGTATTGAAGTTTGTTCGAATTAATTTTTTCATTAGATTTATCTGCAATATATAAATACAGAAGTGTTTTGTAAAGATACTCTAGGCAATTGTGCCTACAGTCTCCCTCCAACTTTTCTTTTCAATTAACATTGACTGTCATCTTGACAGACTCACAGATCGAAAGTTCGGTACAAAATTGATCTGAGTGCTTACGTCCGTGAGCAGTGCAAACGAATTGAACGGGTTGTTTTCATGCAGGCAAACGTTTGCACTATTGTCTGATTATGGACCGCACCCTTTATGAATCTATTCCAATTCATTTTATGCAATTCATCAGTCATTCAGTATTTGACAGATTAGTATGAATTTTCGTGAAATGGTTCAAAAAATTAGAATTAGATGATCAATATTGTTCTACAGTCCGACATAAAAAGTAGACAAACAGTTTTATTATTGTAATGGTCATATCATACTTCTGTGCATTATTAAATGTCTGTCCTTTTGTGTCGTAATTTTGGAAACATTCAAATTACACTGTGTGAAAGTGGAACTCTAATTTGTTTCAGCGCTGCGACTTGACTCGTCACCTGCGCATACATTCAGGATATAAGCCGTACAAATGTACCACCTGCGCTATGTCGTTCAATGCTAAGCATCAGCTGCAAAACCACGAGCGTATGCACACCGGGGAGCGGCCTTATGCTTGTGAGGTAAGAAGACTACTGTCGATCTTCCGTTACTCACTCGTACTTCAGTACCTTATTATATGCTCCCTTCAAATTCAGCGGCCAGGATTTTATTACGGGGCAGGCAAAGAAAACTTTAGAGTATACAGTGTTTAACAAAAACCATGTGCCTGCAACTTCTACGATGGGTTCGCGTTGGGGAGTTGAGATATTCCACCCAAGTTACCGTTAGGAAGTCCTGAAACGAAGTAAACGATACCGGGCCTCCGTCAATATGCGCTTAGGTACAAGATAAGTACCAACCGTTCCGCGCACTCTGAGAATGTATTAAATGCAGCGGGGCTGCCGCGCTCTTGGGATTAATACACTCACAGTGTATAGCTACTTTTCGCGCGCTTTCTTGAGTACGCTTGACTAATTACCATTAGCAACAACCTTATCGCTCGCGCTCGTGCGACGTAAGGCTGCAGAATTACTGATAATATATGGTAATCCTTTCGCATGGTAAGCCAGTGGGCTCGGTAAGCCGTTCAACAGGTTACCCAACAATAACGGTAACCCGTACATTAGGGGCTACCCTAACCACAACAAAAATTTACCGCTTACCTAATCTTAAAGGTGTCCGGTGTTTATGCGCTAACCACTTACTACTCGGGTTAGGATAACCCTTTCTACCACGCACACCGAGCGATTGAAGTAGCATTGCGCGTGCAATAACAGGTTCGACCAGTCGTTCGACCAGCACGTTGCTGCAATTAAAGATAAGGCTTTAAGGATGTACGGTTTTGTCATGAGGGCTTCATGTGATTTTAAACGTCCCTCTACTTTACTATTTCTTTATAAAACCCTTATTCGCTCTCAATTAGAATATGCCGCGCCTATATGGAACCCCATATTTAACAAATACACCGAATCACTGGAGAGGATACAACGTAAATTTTTGCGAAATATTTTCTATAGATGCCATCGACAGAGGCAATCATATGCACAGCTGTTAACTGAATTCAATGTAATGAGTTTGGACTGCAGGCGAAAGCTCCTTAGTATTATGACCTTATACAAAATTTGTAACAATGCATTTGATTGCACTGAGCTGACCAACAAACTATGTTATCTGGTGCCTCGGAGTGTTCACCGGCGGGCTGTGTGTGTTCCCAGATTGTTTTATGTTCCAGTATGTAGGACTCATGCTGGAGAGCGTGCACCGCTTCGTCGCCTCACTAACATATTTAACATTGACTTTTCAAATTTAGACATTTTTGCATTATCGGAACTGAAATTTAAAAAAATAGTCTGCGAAACATTGAAAACTTTATCTACCTAAATAGTCAATTGAGTAACGGAATATTAATCTGCGTATTTATTCTTAAGCTACAATTTTTTTGTTTGTTTTAGCTGTTGTGTATGTTTAAACTACAATTTCTATTGTCGAGTAATACTTCTATCAAACTAACATGTGGATAGCGGTGTTGGTTGCACAATGATTAACCTAGTTTTAAGGACGGTGTAAATATTACATATTGTAGCAACTGTTTGTTATCCCAAATAAATAAAATAAATAAATAAATAACGCCCAAGTTCGGTCTCGAATCTTCGACATAATGTGTGGTTAAACATTAAATGTTACTTACCTTTTATGCGGTGCAAAAGCAATTTACACGCGATATACGTAAGGTCTAAAATAACTTGCACCAATTAATCAGCGCCTAGAACGGTAACCCTTTTGGGGGGTTTTTGATATTGGTAAGCGGTAACCCGAATCAATTTAATCGAATTGTTTAATGTGTATACCGGTAAGCCGTTTAAAAGCTTACCGTAAGAAAAAGGGTTTGAAAACCCAGCATTATAAAATAACCGATAAAAACCCGGCTTCACCCGGAAGTTTTTTTCAGTCACCCGGAAAAAAACTTCTGAAGTGGTTACCGGCTATAACGGTAACCGGCCCTACCCACATAGTGTAGAAAAACCGTGCCCGTCCCATAAAAATTAAATTCAGTTTGGCCCAGTAGTTTTTATGAGCATTTTTGTTTACTTGGACGATGTAATTTTCACGATACTTTGTTTATATGTACACCGATTACTTAAAATTTCTGATCCGATTTATATAGGAACAAATTAATGTATAGTTATTAAAAAGGGGTATGGGTAAAGTTGGCGTCGTTTTTAATTTTTGCGGTCATTCATGAAAGTTGTAAATTTTGGAAGAACAATTGAAAAGAAAACAATTCTATTATGGGGTACATATAGCTAAATTATATCGGAGCCAATATATCACACTTTGAAGTTTCTTCATAAAAACCAATAATTATTATTGAAATGAATGAAAACTGCTATTAATTGGGTTATTTTTAGTACTAGTCAAGATAAACACCACGCGACATTGTTTCCCAGAAACATGAAGCGACCCAAGTGGGATATTTTAGCTTCAACTAATCACAGTGCACGGTTAGGTTACGTTAGGTTAGGTTAGGTGCCGGCTTTTTAATGCTTCCCTCACCAAAATGTACAAAAACCATTTTATAAATACATCTTTAACTATCTCAATAATTGTGTTTTGATTAAAAATGTGGGCTTATGTCTCATTATACCCGTCAGAATTACGTATATTCACTTTTACAGTATCGCTTCTGAAGTGCCAATAACTACGCTCCGATATTACTTATGGCAAAACTTCTTAGTTGAATACTTAAAATAGGGCTACACTACAAATTAGTATAAAAACTAACGATGGCCGCTAAAAACAAAAATGACGCCACTTGTCCATACAAAGTTACCCATACCCCTTTGACACCAACTTCAATATATACATACATATCATAAACTGTGATGTTGTATCTATTCTTATTTATGACTTTTGAGTGTGAAGTCGGTTTTATTTTTTGTAAAACAATATTTAAATATACCACTTATATTTTTTTTGTCAACAACATGCGACGATATATTGATTTGAAACGTCGCACGACGTCATACGTAGTTAAATTTTCTACTAACTTGTTACGTAGTGAGCCCCCACTCCATAATTTTAATTCGCTTTATCGCAGTAGTTTCTTGTTATTATGGCAAAGCTAAATATTACGTGTCACATATTTTTTTTATCACAGATTTCGATTTTTCAAACTCAGTCTGCACCCCTTTGTCGCCAAATTCTCATACAATAATCATTCTTCCGAATTTTCATATTTCTTGTGTTTTGGGAAACCATGATAATCAATCGGCTTGCGCACTACAGTCTGATGTTTAATTCGACGGAATTTTGACAGATGTCATCCATAGACAAAACAGATATAAATAACCTTTTCTGCTTAAATTTTTTAAAATATTGAATAACAAAAAATATGAAACAGAATTAGATCAAGTAATGACATTGTAAATAGTGTTTGTTTTGTGCACTCAATGCACACTAGCCCGAATGTAAATTTTTAAGTGCTAAATGGAAAAACAGAGTAAAACAACATATTTCTCAAATAAAAATATTTATTAATTATCATCACTTATGGCGGTGTAGGGCCCAAAATAGAGACGGTTGGCGAGAAAGTAGGGAGGCCTTTGCCCTGCAGTGGGACATTACAGGCTAGTAGACAGGCTAGTATTTATAGATAGATATAGATAGATCACTTATATCATCATTGTCGTCATCATCATCAACGCGGATTATAAAAGACTCACACACACTATCCAGCAGATCATTAAAGAGGGCACATTTTATCCTCATCTTTCATAATATGGTTTATGAATTCTTGCCATTTTTCAGATGTGATATTATATGCCCTCTAATATTAATTGTTTCATTTTGCGCAACTCGGACCGTGGTGCATGACGCGGCGTAAATAGTTTTTTTTAATTTTTGATTTGACATCTTGTTATATTGGCTCATAAAAAAGCAAAAATTTTACAAACCAAGAGGTTTTTCTAAAAAAGGTTGGCAACCGATGGATTATTGAACAGGGATCCCAGTAATAGAAAAATAATTTCCTTGACAATTATTGTAACTTCAATAATATGATATTAAACATTGTAATCACCATTTTAAAATTATCAGTATTTTTTTAAGTCTTACGGCCGGTTGCACCAAAAATTCATTTTACGAACTCTTAAAAAGTAACGTAAAAAGAAAACGTATATCGTAAAAATATGTTGCACCACGCTTTTGCGATACGTTTTACGGTTACTTATGCGGATACTTTTTACGGAGCTCACGTAAAAGTATAAAGCCCTGCTAACGTAAAAGTATAAATTTTGACAGTTTGCTCGTATTTGTATTTCATGTTTAAGGTTACAAAACGCGTTTAAAATACAATTTAAATTCACTTTTCACCACATAATTCACTATCCGACAATGATATTGAAAAATTATCCATATATTGTATAGTTGCCGTCGTCGAAGAACAAACATTATAGTAGGTCAAATGCTCACTGAAAGCAGCGATTTTTACACACAGATACAAAGATATTATATGATACATTAATAAAATTACTCAGGCAAAAATATAAATCGCCACACAACAAAGCTTTTTTTTCTTATTTTCGTAGCTTTGACGTTTTTACGAATTCAGCCAATGTCATGAATTTAGTATTGTTTGATTGATAAGTCATAAGTCCATGGCCAATGTAAACAAAAAACACTATCAACGTCACGTTTTGACAAATTAATAACATGTGTTACTACATGTACATGTAAAAAAAAAACTTTCATGGCAGTAAAAATCTACTAAGCTAAAATGATAGAATTAACGCTTCATTCGTGTAGCAAGGAATTTTATGGTTACTTTTACTGGTATTTTTTTGGTGCAACATAAATTTACGGATTCGTAATAGTGACAGATTGGTATAAGTATAACTGAATTTGTAAAAACATAGCAATGTTGGTGCAACCGGCCGTTAGTTTTTCTAATTGAAACCTTAAATTCCATAAAGGTTTATTTTTTAATTTGCTTAAATGCTCTCCCTTTTTAGGAAGACCTTTTCATTGTTGGCAACACTTCTGAATTGTCAGAATGCCGTCGAATTAAAAATCAAACTGTAGAGCGCCCATTTGCCACTCCCACTGCTTGCGACTTTCTGTTCCCTCGTAAATTCCAACCGCCCCACTCTGAAATAAGAATTCTCTGTTACAGGTGTGCAATGTGGCCTTCAGTTACAAGGTCAACTTGAACAACCACGTACTGAAAGTCCACGGTATCAATTTGAAGTTCAAGTCAATACACAGAGTCACGGAGGAGGTGCTACAACAGGAAGGGGCAGGGCTGGTGAGTGATAGCCGTAACGCGATTAACCACATGATCATCGGCCAGCAGCCGCCGGCGACGCACGAAGGCTTACAGCTGATGTAGTTCATCATTGCAACATTCAAGAAATCTCGAGGGACTGCTCTCGTCTTAACTGCAGGGTGAAATTGAAATTATTCGACAAACTTTAAGGGGAAGCTGTAATAGCAATAAGCATTCACATAAATTTTTGTACATTATGAATTTAACTAATATTAAAAAAAAAAAATGTTATATTTTGCTGCGGTCAACATTGTCGTGACGCTGAAGTCAAAGACCGACATAACTATGTACCTTTCAAACACGCGCCGCTCGGTTAACAACTCATACATAAACTTATAATATTGCTATTAAGTACGGATTATAAAATTGACTTACCAATTTTATATTTGTGACTTTGTATTTTCCTTAAAAAAGAAAAATATTCGACTCGGGCGGGAATCGCACCTGCGTCTTCAACATACCGTGTATAACCACATTTGTTGTGGTGCGTGCGCCGCGGTGTCGTATTATTATTGTACAGTAAGCTCCCATTCAAGTTTTACATTTACACTACGAAAACCGCCACTATTACGAGAGGCATAAAAACGGTCCAAAGGTCAAACAGTATAGCTTGACAAGGAGCTTACTGTACCTAATCCTTTTCCTTTCGCCTACGCAACGCAACGGACCTAGGCGCAAGCGCTCTGTGTAAAATAAGGTACGCTTTTAATTTCAAGGAGCGATTCCTCTGATGGCACGTGCACTCATGAGTGCTCGGAAGAAGCTAGGAGAAAGCTAAAGCTAGCTTATTTATAAATTATTGTGTAATTGTAAGCATTATTTTTAATTATATTGTAAGATTTATTTTATAAGTTGAATATTATATGTATGTACATTTATTTATCTGGTCAGAGTACATAATCACGTATTTTGTAGTTACATTCGATATTTTTAATAGCTCAAAAATATAATAAGACAATAGAGCCTACCGTTAAAAATTGTCGATTATTTTCGTTTTCGACGTCACTCTGTAGTATAATTGAAAGTAACTACTTAATTTATACTCACATACCTACACTTTGTATGGAGTAGATTTTAATGATCTGACGATTTTATTTAACTATGGTCTAGTTGGATTCAAGTGCGACTGCTTATCTCGAGGTCCCGGGTCGGGCTTAATGTTAATTGAGTTTTTTTCTAATTGGGATCTTATGAGTAATAAGTTCAGAGCCTGGAATTGGTGCCCGGTTAGTTGTGTTAAACTGTAGTTTTAAAGGACTTGAATTAACTGCCAGTAATAATTTCGTATCAAATACGGCAAAGGGCCGAAACATCGATCAAAGATTACGAGAGAAGCCCCTCAGATTATTTATTCGTAAAGTATTGTGCAAGTTTGTATATATATAATAGGAATGTCGACAATTACTTCTTAAAATGGAATACAGAGCTACAGATGAATGGCATATATAGTAAGAATTTGTAGGACAGGGGCGCTTGTCAACAATAGACTTATACAGAGTGAACAAAAATTAAGGCAGGTAGGTTTATAAATAAAATAAAAATAAAAATTTCTCCAAATAATGTTAATATTTCAAGGGAATAACTTTTTGATTATTATCCAATTTAATAATTTATTTTGACCAGACAGTCTTAGCAAAGTTATCTAAATATTGTTGGTTATTACAAACGTTTATTGGTTGTACTCGAATACTTGGTACGAATACTAGTACCTCCTGAAAACAGTTGTAGTATTATTTTGTACACTTTGTATAAAGTGGTTTGATTACCAACTGCTTACCTCCGAACAGTAAAATGTATCTTGTTTTAATGTCAGTGTACTTATTATTTGTTTTGATATATCTAGTACAAAACAATAACACTCATTTCCGTTTATCAGTGCGTAAATAATATAATATAAAGTTTATTTTCCGTTTAATAACTGCCATCTATTTGTCGGATTTTTTATTTTTTATGTATTGATGCAGTCAACTAATAAGAACCTGATGTGCTTTTGCAGCAGAGTCGATTATGAATTTCGTTATTTTATTTTATTTATGAGTAATTACTTGCGGTTTAATTTCTACAAAATGAGTCATAATAATTTAAGCCATGCCATCTATGCAGTTTTGGATGGAACTATTTTTTTTTTTTTTAAAACGTCGCCCCACACTAGGATTTTCTCCTGTGTCGTGGGTGCAGTTACAAACATAGAATATCACATGCACATACGCCCAGACCGGAACAAATTTCTGTAGGCCATACAAAACATTTGTCCCGTACGGGAATCGAACCCGCGACCCGTTGCGCAGTAGGTGATCACTCGACCTCTGCGCTAAACGTGTCGTCAAATTATAGATTGTTCATCGGTACGCAGCAGTTAATACAATAATTTTAATAATACTTACCTATTTTCAATTTCATAATCTGCAATTCAATAATTTCTGTGTTAAAATTATTTATTTTAATTTGAAATTAAAACAGTAATAATTTTATTCTTGTACATTGTCGGTCACAAATCGGTATTGTCATTACCACAGACTTTGTTTGAGTCAAGCTGACATACCCACCGCCTCAAAAACAGTTTTGTTTTAATCCAAATATGTATAAATGTAAAGTCTGCGCAGAAACAGAACTGTTGGTCGTGGGAATCAAGTGTCCTTAATGTATTTGTTTAGCAAGACAATAATATGTGTAATTTTTTTCATTTTCACGTTGACCGTTCCTTGGAATTGATGGTACACCAAAGAACAATGGCAAACTCCCTAACAAATTTTTGTATTTTTTTTAGTGAACATGCCTGAATAATATGCCAAACTATAGACATTTAATTCCTTAGTAAAATAATAGTAGAATGAATATTCTAAGAAGTCTGGACAAAAAATAATTGACGAATAAACTTTAAGAGGTTATTTCTTAAAACCGTAAATAACGTCGTCGAGAATCGAAATCCTTTGACTAGCAGTAATGATAGGAGATCTGGGTAGTCCAGTAGCATTCCAGGACTACTCAAATGTACGAAAAATTAACAGCAGTACGCAAAGCAACGCACAAACAAAACAAATTAGCGAAGTTCGGACCAAACTCTAATTAATCTGTGATTCGGAGCAAGAATGGCATGGGTCAATAGGTGCTGATCATTGCATTAGCAACCCAGCCCCCCTGTTTTCTACCTTTCGGATATAATGGCCGAATCGCAAGAGATAAAGTCTACAATTGCACATTGCCGCACATAATTCTCGCTCAGTCCAGCTGACCAGGTGCAAGCTGAGTTTGACCATCCATTGACTACTTTGACGCAAATGACGTTTTGTACACACGCAAATGTGTGCGTGGAATCTAGTAGGGCTGAGTGCGTTGTTATCAATCGAAATGACGCGAGAAGTGCAGCGGCTGCCTTCTCTTTTATACGCTCTTATCGACCGGCGCTCGCGTCTACTCGGCGAACGTGAAGTGTCGCCAAGCCCGAGTGATCGCGCGCACCCTTGTTTATGTGTCAGTAATGTCTACAACGAAGTGCCAGGTAGCGTGAGGTATTTGAAATGAGTGCGGGGAAGTGAGTGGCCATTCTGTACGGAGTACAGAATGGCCACTCACTTCAAGATATAATATATACAAGATATAATATATCTTCTGTGCTTTGGGTACGGAACCCTAAAAACGACACATATCCTTTCGCACTTGCACTCTCATCTCAATTTCCTCTGGCAAGTTATGACTTCAGCTGTGTTCGACGGGCCTCTTTGTGTAGATCGACTCGTACCTCCAATCAACCTGGAAAACTCCAACCAGCACCAGCGGAGATGTCTTGGTCACCGAAACGTTGGTACATACGGGGCAGTGTGCTCTCAATTCTGCGTTGCGGCAGCGGTGCACGAGCAATGGATGTAATTTATTTTTCAATATAACGGTTTTAAGTTGGCAACCAAAGTTAGCGAATGGGGAGAGGGGCAGGTAGTGGTAACACTAAAGGTGACGACGGGTGAATGTTAATGAAAACTTCAAGTAATTCATTTCATTATAAATATGTATTATATTGACGATAGTGTAATAGACGTCAGGTTGTTATAGCACTGTTCGTAAAATAAAACAAAAATCCGACAATTGACAACAGTTAAAATTTTTGACCCCTACATTTTTTTAGCTTACATGAAAGAACGTAAAAAATAAAGATACCCGTATTTTTATTTTCCATTTCTTTTTGTTTTACTTATACAAATATATTTTTGAAACTTGGTTTTGTACAAAAGTAGAGAGTAGAGTTGAACATAATACTGTTAATTGTGTTTGCCTAGGGCCCATAAAAAAACTTTGACATTTTTTCTTAACAGACGTCAGACGTATCAGGCGCGTTCCAGGTAAGCACGGACTTGCAACATTTTTAGCACCAATGCATTTCAGTAGCTTTTGGTGTTAAGTTTTTCGTGCTGGTTACACGTGTTTCACTTAAACATTTTTGCCACTATATTCATTTGTAACAAGTAGTGCGACGAAAAAGTTAACATTTTCTAAAAGAAACTCAAAACGCAGTTAAAATCTGATGTTAGCACCAAAAACTTTTAATGATTATCTGGAACGCACCGTGAATGTCATTTGAATGTTAGCCACAAATAACCAATGATGTTAGCATTTGAAAACTAGTTTTCTTAGGATACGCAAACGTCTATCCCAGGTATTCAGCCCAACACCTCGTACTCTGAATATTTTTTGGATTATTGTTTAAAATTAAGTTATAAAAAATATCCAAATAACGTTTATTGTGATAACAATGCAAATATCTCGAAATGGTTTTTGAACCTAACCTAAGCAAAAATGAAATGTTGTCAATTTGTTCTTGTTTTTGCTTTTGTCGAAGACAAATTACCTTATCGAGTAAAGACTAAAACTTTTATGCTATTGCCAGCATGAGCCTTTTGAGACCACAGTTTAATCTAAGCGGCAGCGGCATCTTAACTTCAATATTTTATGGTACTATTTTATGTCATTACTTGTAATTGTGTAAAATAAATAAAAATTAACAGGTTCGTATTTTCATGGACCGTCAAAACACCTATAGTGACTTTATTTCCTTGCCTTTATTTGTCTTTATTTGATTGGCGAGATCTGCAAATCTGCAAATGCCAGCTTACGTATGTTATTTTAATCAAGAAATTTTTTACTCATTAGAGCTTTTCTTTTGTTGGTTTCGAAGTTGTGAAATCGTTACTTAAGAAAGTTACATCCATTTGGTTACATGCAAAAGTATTGCTGCTGCGTTTATAATGAAGCAGACTAACTTTAAAACTGTAGGTTAATTTTTTTTAAATATTGTTTGTAACAATATATTAGGTCCTTAGATATGAAATTGGCGTTTTGCCGTACTGGTCACTTTGATCTCAAATATCTCCTCTATGGTTAGGAATTCCAAATTCAAAATTATACAGCTATTTTTTAGGATGATACACACTGAAAACTAACTATATATTGTATTTATATTAATACTATACGTTTTAATTTTTGTTTATTTCGGACTCAACTATTGCACTTTTAATAGTACATTGTTACCCTAGGGGTGAAAGTAACTTATTTAGTCCCGAGACAGGGGTTGGCATCCGAGCGCAGCGAGGGCGCTAATAGCTCGAGCAACGTCGAATTTTATAAGTTGAAGTGTAATGTTTTTCTCGCTTCACGACTTGGGGTTGCAATTATTATTTTGGCTGAGGGCGGGCGATTTCACAGTGTTTTCTTGTAAATAGTCACTATGCCGCCCGGAGGAAGATTATGAAAGTGAAGAATGAGATAACGTAATTTATGGAGGAATGTGATCGTCTTTTATTACCATAATATCTAGAAAAGCTTACTTTTAACTATTTGAGTTAATTACTAGTTTATTTGATTAAAGCAATTTAAATTGATACCAAAAACTACCAAAACAGATCTTAGTATGAATACTGTTATTAATGGTGTTAGTTGATTTTATGTAACCTGTATACATGTAATAAAAGTTGATTATAAAACAACTTTTAATTTTTCTTTTTTTTTTGACCTGAATATATCTTAAATAAGGAAATAGGTGTTGTCTAGATCATTATGTGGGAAGTTAATGTGAATTCTAATAGAATAACCTTTTAAACCAACATTAAACCGCTAAATGTGGTGTAAAACGTTAAAAAAAACGGTTTAAAACCAAATGGTTTAAACGTTTAAAATTATTTTTGCATCTCTATGTACGATAATCGGAAGCGCTCATTGCTATGGCTGAACCCTGCCGAACCATGCCCCAAGCGAAAATTGACTCCAAAAAAGTTGAAAACAAAACAATTGTTTGTAAAGTCCAAATCAATTGAGAAAAAAAAAACAAGTGAATTATAATTTTCGAAACAAATACATGAGTAAATAGCTGTATAAATTTGAATTTGGAATTCCTAACCATAGAGGAGATATTTGAGATCAAAGTGACCAGTACGGCAAAACGCCAATTTCATATGTAAGGACCTAATATTTAAAAAATACATTAATATGAAACATAGTTTCCTTTTAGATGTTATTGCTAAGATACTTGAATCCTATTTAAAAGCAATAAGAAATTGCTTAAAACTGGTTTGCGTTGAGCGGTTTCCTTTCCCTTAATTAAGGGTAATAAACACCCAAGTTAATTTCTGAGACATTTAAAACGAGCTAATTACTTTTCATCTCGTTTCCATGTTCGCTTATCTCGATATAACACGAGCGCGTGTGTATGGCTTTAGTTAAATTAAGTTAATTAATAATTTTTATAAGATTTGATTGATTTTATTAGGAAATTGTTTTAAATTTAAGATTTTTAATTTCAAGTTCTTTTTACCACAGGAATTGATCTAACTGTAGCACTCGCTCGTTTATATTTGTATTCCCACGCGTGTGTGGCACTCTCAGCGTTCTTTTGAATGTAAGTATTCCTAAAGGAAAGAAAAAATTATAAATGAACGAGAATCGAAAAGCAAACTGCTAGTAAATGTCTATTGTCAAAGTTCGTAGTATTTTCAGAGGCGCGTTCAGAAGCTACCTATATGCTCTAGTAAAGTCTAGTACATGAGCATTCTCAAGAGAATGATATCAGCTCATATACGTCCCCAGTATATTGCCATGTTTGTGTTTACGCGTGCGATTATGAGTGCCGCTTCACGCGCCGCCCCACCGTAAACAGAAAAAACGTCGGACGCGCCGCGAGACGCCACGCCACACGCGACGCGCGACGCCCCGCGTCTCCGTAAGCGAGGCTTTATCACGAAATTTTCCTTCACCGTAGGAGCGTCAAACAAATGTACCTACATATGAAATTTGAAAAAAACACATTGGTACATGGCGGTCTCGAACCCCGGACCTCCCGATTGGAAGGCAAGTGCCGAGTCCACAGCGCGACCGATGCTAATGATGTTTTACCTGCGATGTTTATTGTGAATCGACCGCCAGGGGCAGGTGAATGTGTCCTTTCGAATCCCAGATCGCGTCACCAAAGGCTTTGATGGATATTGGTGATGGTTTAGTTAGAGGGTAGGCAGACCACCAAACTAGGTCGAGAAGAGTCTCATACACATCTGCCGGAGTTGCCGCCGCGCCACCAGGTAGAAACACAAAGAATATTTTCAGGTGGTCAGATTGATGGTCAGCCGTCAAAACAAAGTCTAGCAGCACAATATAGCAGTTCTCGGGTTGTCATGAAGAGTTTTAGGATAGTGGCACACCCCGGACACTCCATACAACGTTCGCAAATCAATTACCTATTACTACTACTTAAACAAATGACGTTTGTACACGCGCAAATGTGTGCGTGGAATCTAGTAGGGCTGAGTGCGCGGTTATCAATCGAAATGACGCAGGAAGTGCAGCGACTGCCTTCTCTTTTGCCCGCATAACGCTGTCACTGTTATCGGCCGGCGCTCGCGTCTACTCGCCCGAGCGATCGCGCGCGCCCTTGATTATGTGTCAGTGATGTCTACAACGAAGTGCGGGGTGGGGTGAGGCATTTGAAATGAGTGCTGGGAGGTGAGTGGCCGTTCTGTATGAAATACTATTATACAGGATGGATTTTTGAGATGGGATTTAAAGGGCAGGTACATTAACCGTTATAGGTACAAGAAAACATTGTTATGCAATCATCCATAACTTTTTAAGATATTCTGATCTGCATTCACAGATTTTGGAAAAAAGTTACAGTCAACAAAAAAAATGCTGAGATAGCAAAAAAAAATTTTTTATGCCTATCGATCCTATTTCATGTAGGGATCAAAAGACTCTAGGGGGGCATTTAAGGTATGAGTACTAGAAACGACAGAAATCGCCAAAAACATTTCCCATACATTTTGTACGGAAAATCCTCGGATCCATTTCTTAAGGTGATCTCTCTATGAATCCTATTTCTTTCTTTTAAAGGAATCTGTAATTTAAATAAATACTAAATCAAATCATTTAAACATGTATTTTTAAACAAACGCAAAAATATCAAATCTATCTATGAAATAGATTGCTCAAAATGTCCGCCGTCTTAACGAATACATAAGTTTACTCGCTTTTGTACTGAGGACGTAGCAGCTAATAATTTTCTTGGATGGATGTTATTTAAAGTCCTCGTCAATGCATCTTTCAGTTCCTGAACACTGTCGTATTTCTTTTTGTAGATTTCGTTTTTTAGATAGCCCCATAAAAAAATCTAGTGGCGTTAGATCGGGGCTGCAAGGTGGCCACTTTATTGGACCATGTGTCCAAAGAACCATGTGTAACTGTGTCCTGTTTAAATCGGAACGCGTACGGCGGCTGTTATGTGGTGGAGCGCCATCTTGTTGAAAATAAACTTAACAGTTTCCCTTAAAAGTAAAAAATAGGATTCGTAGAGAGATCACCGTATGAAATAGGAGTTGAGGATTTTCCGTTCAAAATGTATGGGAAATGTTTTTGGCGATTTCTGTCATTTCTAGTACTCATACCTTAAATGGTCCCATAGTGTCTTTTGATCCCTACATGAAATAGGATCGATAGGCATAAAACATGTTTTTTGCTATCTCAGCATTTTTTTTGTTGACTGTAACTTTTTTCCAAAATCTGTGAATGCAGATCAGAATATCTTAAAAAGTTATGGATGGTTGCCTAACAATGTTTCCTTGTAACTATAACGGTTAATGTACCTGCCCTTTAAATCCCATCTCAAAAATCCATTCTGTATATTCTGTGATAGTGGGTAAGCACCTACATACCTAAGCAACACATTTTACTCTCCGAAATGAACCTCGATGCGATAACATATACAAGTATGACTTATTTACATATTTAAGTACACCAATTGAGCATGATTATAAAATAGTACCTTATTAAGCTGGTTTGTATATTATCAAACAGATCCAAAGTTCGTAGGTTTAATTAACTCGGTTATTAGTCAGAACAAGTTTGTATTAGGCCCGGCACTGCCCGGTTCGTGTGGCTGACCCCAGCCGGGCCACAAAAAAAAAGTGTGAAAAATAGATTGTTTGAGTATGTCGCTATAATGTCTAGAGTTTGTCAGCAAGTTTCAGAGTTTGTCGCCTGCGCGTTTCAGAGATCTGTGTGGCCCGGCTGGAGATACGTTACCCCAGCCGGGCGACACAGATCTCGAAAACGAAACGACCTAGTGAAAATCTGTTTGCTGACATAAATAGGCGGCAGTTTGTCGAAGTTTGTCGGACAAGTTTGAGTTTTCATCGGGCTCGCGTTTAAGGGGACTGTGTAACGGCTGGGGTAACGTTCCCCAGCCGGGCCACACAGATCTCCAAAACCAAACGACATAGCGAAAATCTGTTTGCTGATATAGATAGGCGGCAGTTTGTCAGAGTTTGTCGGACAAGTTTGAGTTTTCATCGGGGTCGCGTTTAAGGGGGCTGTGTGGCCCTGCTGGGGTAACGTTACCCCAGCCGGGCCACACAGAACTCCAAAACCAAACGACATAGCGAAAATCTGTTTGCTGATATAGATAGGCGGCAGTTTGTCAGAGTTTGTCGGACAAGTTTCAGAGTTTGTCGATCCATCATTTCAGAGCTCACCTGCAGCAAAGTTGCTGCAACTGAGCTAGCTGGATCTCGAAAACAAAGCGACGTAGAGAAAAACTGTTTGCTGGAATAGTGAAGCGGGAGTTTGTCGAACAAATTCCACAGTTTGAGACATACGCATTTCCGAGATATATGTGGCCCGGCTGGAGAAACGTTACCCCAGCCGGTCCCCTGGATCTCGAAAACGAAACGACCTAGCAAAAATCTGCTTACTGACAAAGATAGGTGGTAGTTTGTCGATACATTCTTCAAAGATTCAGAGTTTGTCGACGCCTCAATCCAAAGAACGAAAGAATTCTTTATTTGGGTAAATAGTCTAGGAGCCTGGAGTCCCAAATGTGCGAGGTTTCGTTATTTTTTATGTTTAATGTACTTACTTACAATAAGAAGTTAATGTAAAATAATTAATTGAATTCAGTGGTGAAACAGTAACCGTTAATATTTAAATTTATGTAAATCCTCGATGAGTTCCCAAGCGACTTTGTAGTTATCTGACGAAAATTCAAGTGAATCTATAACGGATTTTGCGCTACCCTTTAAAGACGATTTTAAATAATGAAATTTTTGAATTTGCGTTATAGTTTTACAGTTATGCACTAAAGAAATGAATGTGTCACGGAATTCAAGCCAGTGTTCATACGAACCGTCAAAGTTAGGTATTGAGATAGTAGGTAATTTTATTGAATTGTTTGAGTCTGTAGTACATTCTGAAGTTGTTAGCGATTTGTCCTGAGCATTCGTCATACATTCGGCAAGCGCCAGTACTGAGTAATATTCGCGTTCAAATTCCTCACGGGATTGTAAATGTTTTTCAATTTCAGATTCGGAACTTATATCTTCTATCTGATTTTGTACACTATTGAAATCATTCATCAACGATTGTGAACCTACAATGCGTAATTTTAATTCTGCTCTTTGAGCCATAGATAAAGTAATATTTTCAAATGAATTCACATACTTTTTAAACAGCGTAAGGCGACACTTTATTGATGCGCGCTTTTTCTTCAAATCTTTCATATCTAAATCTAATTTCGAATCTGATGTACGAGTAGCCATTATGAGATATGTGGAAAGTAATACTCGCAGTTAACGGTCGTTAAGCACTTCAAATAAAGCGAAACTGAAGCATTCATAAAACAACGCGTCGTGTAAGTGGGCAGGCGCTATTGAAATACACTGAAATATAGAAAGGCACAGTATTAGGGAAATAAAGAACAAGGTTTTGGGATAATTTAGCTGGCACGTCTCACCAAAAGCACTGTAATCTTCCACAAGTTGTCTCCGCGAATTTCCAACGCCTTTGCGTCTCTCAACGGTTGGTTCAAATTCTTGAATCCGTTTCTTAATTCGGCAACGAAGGTCCAAAAATATGTTGGCAATGCGTAAGCGTGATGAGTTGAGGTGGCGATAGAGAAATTAGAAGCGTAGACTTTCAAATTTCACTATTTAATGCGATAATAAAATACAAGATAAATTTAATAGGTAAGTGTGTCCTTGCGTAGCTTGTGCGTTAATGACAACGATATTTTAAATATTGGAACCGGCGATCGCTCCGCTCTTCAGTTCAGTGCTTCGTCCAATGGTAGTCCTCCAAGGTATATGACGTCATTGAACGTCAAGGTTGAAGTTGCTGTTGCTGTATATGTCTATGGTATGAATGAACGAGTGGTAGGTATCAGTTCAACGCATAAACAGATTGATATTTTTTAAATGTATTATTTAAGCAACATTTGGCATCTGGTCTCCTTGTCTATCTATATAAAGTAATGTACAGTCGCGTACAACTTTCTTTAAAAAAGTAAGTTTTATGAGGTTTTGTTTGTTATACACGGTGTTTCATAATAACCAATAAATCAATGCGTTATTTAAAACTAGTTATTAAAATGTGTTTACACGTAATGTCATTCAACCCAAAATTTTCATATAAGTATATCATAGTATCATCATCATGTCTATGATTTACATGAAAATTTTGTGTTGAATGACATTACGGGTAAACACAATTTAATAATTAGTTTTAGATAACGCATTGATTATTTATTGGTTATTATGAAATACCGTGTATATGCTGAAATGAATAATATTTGTATAAAACATCCATAAAGTTTATTACGAAATCATTGCTTTCATGTTCAATGTTGTTGTCCTTTCATGCCCCCCACGGCGAAACTTTACAACGCTTTGGAAAGCCTGGCTCGATTTTGATTAAATAAAAACTATTAGTAAGTATAGTATTTGCACGAGTATGCGAATGAAATGCAGTAACTTTTATAGTAATATTTTGATGTGTTGGTGTGACTATCATTATTAATGGATTGGAATAGATCCAACCTACTTTCAAATAAGAATTATATTAAAGTAAAAAAATAATAATGAATTTAATATGTTGCGAAAAACAATTCCATTACCTATCCATAAGATGGTTACCCATAGGTAATCAAATTGTTTTCCGCAACATGGTGAGGTTTTTTATTTTCCTAAGTTTTTATACTTTTACCACAGATATTTTGATTGAAGTCAATTCAATTAATTCATCTTACTTTTTTAATTCACTAAAGTCCATCTCAAGAGATGTAATATCTATAGGAACACAGATTTTTTTTCGTTGCACCATATATTTAAAGTATGTTATCAAAACAAACCAAAATTTCTACTAGTTTTATTTTAATGTTTACTTGCGTTGATATACGGAGTGGGTGGAAAGGACAACAACTTTTAACATGAAACAATAAATTCGTAATAAACTTTATGGATGCTTTATACAAAAATTATTCTTTTCAGCATATTAGATGTATATAAAACAAAACCTCATAAAACTTACTTTGCATGCACTTATTAAAATCGATTTTTTTAAAGAAAGTTGTACGCGACTGTACATTACTTCATATAGATAGATAGACAAGGAGACCAGATGCCAAATGTTGCTTAAATAATACATTTAAAAAATATCAATCACTCATCGAGGATTTACATAAATTGAAATATTAACGGTTACTGTTTCATCACTGAATTCAAGTAACTATTTTACATTATCATCTTATTGTAAGTAAGTACATTAAAATAAAAAATAACGAAACCTTGCACATTTGGGAGTCCAGGCTCCTAGACTATTTACCCAAATAAAGAATTCTTTCGTTCTTTGGATTGAGACGTCGACAAACTCTGAATCTTTGAAGAATGTATCGACAAACTACCACCTATCTTTGTCAGTAAGCAGATTTTTGCTAGGTCGTTTCGTTTTCGAGATCCAGGTGGCCCGGCTGGGGTAACGTTTCTCCAGCTGGGCCACACATATCTCGGAAATGCGCATGTCTCAAACTGTGGAATTTGTTCGACAAACTCCGACAAACTACCGCTTCACTATTCCAGCAAACAGTTTTTCTTTACGTCGCTTTGTTTTCGAGATCCAGCTAGCTCAGTTGCAGCAACTTTGCTGCAGGTGAGCTCTGAAATGGTGGATCGACAAACTCTGAAACTTGTCCGACAAACTCTGACAAACTGCCGCCTATCTATTCATCATCAGCAAACAGATTTTCGCTATGTCGTTTGGTTTTGGGGATCTGTGTGGCCCGGCTGGGGTAACGTTACTCCAGCCGGGCCACACAGCCCCCTTAAACGCGAGCCCGATGAAAACTCAAACTTGTCCGACAAACTGCCGCCTATCTATATCAGCAAACAGATTTTCACTAGGTCGTTTCGTTTTCGAGATCTGTGTGGCCCGGCTGGGGTAACGTATCCCCAGCCGGGCCACACAGATCTCTGAAACGCGCAGGCGACAAACTCTGAAACTTGCCGACAAACTCTGACAAACTCTAGACATTATAGTGACCTACTTAAACAATCTATTTTTTACACTTTTTTTTGTGGCCCGGCTGGGGTCAGCCACGCCCGGTTCGGCTTGGTAGCACACGGGCTGCTTCGACAGCCTTTAGGCATACCTCAGCGTCGTCGTTAGGCATGCCGAGAGATGCCTCGGCTGTTTGGGCTGTTCCACTAGTCCCTACCAACGTGTCCCCCCCTTGTTGGTAAGAATGGAATTATATCCACCTATCTCTACTGGGAGGGACTCGGGTTACTTCAGCAGTCTAGGACATATCTAAGGAAGTTAGATATGTCCGAGTCGTCCTCAGGTATACCGAGGCAGGTATACCTGAGGGAGGACGACTCGGAAGTCTTTGGTAACGTAAGACACCTAAAGACCCCGAGCCAGTCTTCGAATTTCATCGGCAGTCAAAGATATAGGTACCTAAGGACGTCGAAGCAGCTCCGAGTAGCTTCGGCAATCGGCAAGTCTTCGGGAATTGTTTGCACTCCGCCGCGTGCGCGTGCGCTGCCATTCATTTAGTTTATTGACGACAATGTCACTGAGCGCATGTGTACTGTACCAGGACCCTCTTTGTTTGTTACTAATTCAACAATCCTTAACCTTCTGCAGTAATCTATACTTCTATAATATATAATGCTAGTTACCACTGACTGACTCACTCACTGACTGATCAGGGTACTTACTAATATTATAAAGCTGAAGTTTGTTTATTTGTTTGTTTGCTTGAACGCGCTAATCTCAAGAACTACTGGTCGGATTTGAAAAATTCTTTCAGTGTTAGATAGCCCATTTATCGAGGAAGGCTATAGGCTATATATCATCACGCTAAGACTAATAGGAGCGGAGCACCTATGAAGAATGTTTCAAAATCGGGGGATTTTTTTCCCTATTGAGAGTTTCCGCTGCGTGCGCTGCGTAAACGGTTAGAGTTTCGCAAAAATCATGTATGACAGAATTATTCCCCTTTAAAAGTTCTAAAAAAAGTCCGCGACAGCATATGTCTATCTTTTAAGGTTAGCTCACTAAACCCTTTTTTATGCTAACCAAATTTGTTCTAAAATAATGCATTATTTGCGAAGGTGTTTTTATAAACATGATATTAATCCTTATCCAAATAAATAAGTTATTCATCACAAGTATTTAATTTCAAACAAAATTTCCCTTTACATCATCCGATTTAAATGAATATATTAGGAGATATCGCAGTTTTAAAATAACATCACAGCAAAATAATGATCGAGTACTGCGCGCACAATGTGCAAAGCCGGCGGGCAGTCATGACGGGGAAGGGCGGTGGCCCCAGTTAGCTATCTACTTCTGCTATGCGGGAAGGAAACAAAACTAAAAATATAGTGTACGCAGAAGTACTTTAAAATAACATTAGTTTAGTTTTTATGAGAATAACCTATAATCTACATGATATAAGATTATAAGACCCAGTACTTACCTATATAAACAAAGTCGCGAGTTAAAGTTAGCGTTAGCCTAAAGTAATTATTCCACGCGGACGAAGTCGCGGGCGGAAGCTAGTGACTAAATATATACACTCACCTGCAATGAAATCGACCCATCTCATAGATGTCGATTTGGAAATATCGGTTTATAAAAAATAAGATTCGACAAACAAAAACTGTAAATACAATTTGAAAGCATATAGGTACTTCATAAGCTTTATTCTAACATACTCTAAACGCGGATAAAAGAAGTACGTACCTACTTATTGCGGACAAAAGACTTATTTCTTCGGAAAACTCTGTTTCTCATTTTTCCGTTATACACAATCTCTGTGACTGTACAAGTGTTAAAAGTTAATTGAATCAATGTTTATTCAACAACTGATTATTCCTACAGATTTATTGACCCTTCAAATTGAGCTGATTTTCCCAATAAATTTAGGTATTTTTTAAAATGTTAGTTTTCAGTTTGTAAAATCAATAAACCGAAATTTGTCACAGTAAAAACCGGTCTAATGTAGCTTAGGTTCTTGTTTAACAAACAGGGTTAAACGATATTATTTATTGCTGGTAGATTTTGATTTGTCGAACTCTGAAGCAAAGCGTAAAGGTGGGTCGATTTTATTACAGCTAACTAAGTGTATTATCATCATCTAATAATTTCGTTGTACGGAACCTGATAACAATTTTTTATAATAATTACCTAGAAGCTGAATAATTCTCTATATAAACTACCATAATTATAATAACCTAATATATAACACAGACGGCTGTACTTTGGGGAAAAATTAACGCTAATCGCGTCAGCTTTAGAATAGTGTAAAACTAAACTCTTATGCAACAAACAGCATTGTATTACACTCTTGTAAAGGGATTTGCTTTCTAAAAGCAAAAGCGTCGGTGGCGCTCGGTGACGCTGTGGCCTCGGCACTAAGCTGTGCTCCGAGTAGAATCAGGAGGCCCGCGATCGATCCTGCCATGTAGGTAGGTGCAATGTGTACCAATGTGTTTTTCGTTTCACAAATTTCATATGTACATTTATCTGACACTCCTACGGTGAAGGAAAACATCGTGAGGAAACCTTCATACAACTGCGAAGTAATTGCGGTGTAGGTATGTGAAGTCAACCAATCCGCACTGGTCCAGCGTGGTTTGACTAAGGCCTAATCGCTTTTCCATTAAGGCGCTACATCGAAAATGAATCAAACAATAGGAGGCGTGGTCTATACGTGAACGCGGGGCGCCCCCCGTGCTCAAGTAGCTAGTCCTTATATCTATGGCATCAAAGTCGTGAATGCACTGCGCCCGCATGCAATCAGGTCCTTTAGAAATTATCGACGTAAGCGACAAATTACAAATTATTTTATAAAAAAATACCTATAATGATTACAAAAAAATGCTTTTACACGATTCTAAATAATGATGATATCTACTTATTTATGGAACTTTTTAATGAATACCTAATACCGTTTACTAGTAATCCTGAATTTTCTTATTTTTAAGAGGTAATTTAAAAAATAAAATGTATCGAGGCAAAATCTTTAAATCGCGTTTCCGGTTTTTGGCGTTTCTAGCTAAAGATATAAAGAAATACATATTTAAGTTTCAGATCTGTAAGATCTCTCAGTGACCTATGACATTACATTAAAAATAACCAATTTTTTCGACATAGCCCCTTAATGGTTAGGTTAGGCTCGTGCCCCTCGTTGGGGACATATTATATTATGAGCTGTGATGAAAGAGATTTGCTTTCTAAGAGTTTCCTAGATAATCATTGAACAGTTTTTATCAAGCCTAATGTGACGACTTTACAATAGAGTAATTCTACTAATATCCAGATGATAGCAATATTTAAAGCTCTTGTACAGAATTTGGCACACAAAAGTAGAATTTAAGAGCAGTGTCGAGACGATATGCTGCTCTAGTCTTTTAAACTTTCATATAGCGGTTTTTACACTACATACTGTATTTTAGTATTTTTCAGTGCTCTTTAAAAGCCAAAAGTAATAATTTCGACTATACCTATACACCTCTAGTACAGCCTTAAATATATTTTTATCTTTGTTCAACGTTTATAAAGCTTCTAGCTGTTAATGTACCAGTCAAAAGATATATTTTCAGCATAAATGTTTATTGGGATACCATATCTTTACAATTTCTTAATGTTTTTAGATAAAAATATAATTCCGATTTTAATATTCCCTATTGTATTCAATCCATGTCATTTTGAAATGGGGTGATTAAAAGCCTTTCAAATAATTGACGCATTTAATCCGCGTTAAATTATGACTAGATTCTTACAAATTGTATTCCAAATATGTACCTCTAAGCTTTATTTACATTTTGTAACCACTCTTGCTCAAATTGCCGTGCACTGTTCTGTTCGAATCAGTTGTCTATGACGTAGTCTCTAGTACACATGCATCCGATTGTGATTGACTTTTTCTCTGCAATCCACCGTCGCCTCAGATCCATCGGTATTTCAATTAATGAATGTTCCATTGTGTTGGCCTTTTTCTTCAGAATAGTAAGCTGAAACAAAGCTTATGTTCAATGAATTGTATTGTTGACAGAAATATTTTTTTAAGCGAACCTTTAACTTTACCGGAGGCAAGCGCGGATCACAGCGACCCGAAAATAGATGTTTACAAAACAAATGACGACCTGACCAAGATACATTATTTTTTTTGTATTGGATATAATGTCACCAGCCTATCATTCTTAAAAGAACTTTAGAAAGTGTGACGTCACAAGTTTTTTTTCCTTTTTATTTCTTTTTCTTGTGGGTTGAGTGATTCGCGAATGAAAGGGAGATGGAGCTCAAATGCGATTTGATACATTCTTGCTCCATCTCCCAGAGTGTGAAATTGCGAAGTGGAGTTATGGCAAGGGTGCACTGGGTGTTATGATAAAAAGAAGGTGTTGTTAGGAAGTATGGAATTAAGAGGAAGTAAAAAGGAAGGAGAGATGGTTTGTGACGAACGTTACAAGTATATTAGGGTTGTGGTGGGCATGCCCACCATCGTGCCCACAACGGTGGATCCGCGCTTGCAGAGGGAGATTGCACGGGATTCGTCTGCATAGGTAGCTCCACCCTATCTATTTCTGCGCCAAGCAGCGGTGCAGGCAGTGAAATCACTGGCGACTGTGACTTGACAGCTTGGCTATGTCACAAGTTGGTAACGTCGTCCATGTAGGGGTCGTAGAGTTGCAAGTTTTACAGGAACCACATGTACTATAGTCGACTGTAGCCATCAAGCAGGTGGGCAGCCTGCTTGTTTGCCAACTTAGTTGTATAAAAAAAACTACACTGCATAAGAGAAAAAATACCTCATATATATGTGGTTGGCATTTATACGGAGGCAGACACATTTCTTTGCTGCAATTGCGGTTTTCCAAAAATCGTGGATAGCGGCTTTCGCCTAAGTCAATGGTGTGTTTCTGAAAATAAAAAAACAGGGATTTAATACATTGTCATACGAATATTTATAATGCAAAATTGACAGATAACTTACACTGTATTCGCAACTGCACGGTACGTCTGGCACTGCTTGCTGAAAATAAATTCTACTTATAAAATTGGGCTACTCAAAGTAAACTCTAAATTAAACATAGTCAAAGCACGGGCATTTGGTTTCTCTAATATAGAGTTATACTTAGACACATTTTTTTTGTTTTGGATGTTTCTTACAAAAAAAATAGAATCTATAGGCTTGCTGAAAACATTGTGACCCTACTAGCACTTGTGTTATACGTCCAGCCTTGCACCACAAACATCTCCTCCTAAGCTTTGAGGACAGTGGTAATTAAATGTGCTAAGCCATGATATTTTTTTAGACGGTAAACGGTTTTAGTAAAGAGAGATAATGATAATGTAGATTTTGTACAAAAAACCTAAAAAACAAATAGCTAGGTCCTAGATCATCAATCTAGGACATTAAGAGGAAACACTAAGGTCGAGGTCAGTGGCGCTGTGGACTCGATTTGCCTTCCAATCGGGAGGTCCGGGGTTCCAGACCGCCACGTACCAATGTGTTTGTCGTTTTCGAATTTCATATGTACGTTTGTCTGACGCTCCTACGGTGAAGGAAAACATCGTGAGGCAACCTGCATACATCTGCGAAGAAATTCAAAGGTGTATGTGAATTCAACCAATCCGTATTGGCAGTGGCGGCGCTAGACCACATGTGGACGTCGGCGAAATCAAGTTCGCGAGGAATAATTGTTACGAATTTTGACGCATACAAAACATACTTGAAGGCATTGATCGAAAGGCAAAAAAATATATGTTCTCGATAAAAAACACTAGCGAAGGTTTAAAACTAGGTATTCACTTTTCTCTTTCGGTTTCTATGGAGAAATAGATTACCTATATGTTAGTACTTACCTTAGGTATCTATTTCTTGGTTAATAATCACGAGTATTTACTACTTGTAAAAGATATAGCTATTGATTTTGAAGAAATAATTTTGAATCTTGACTATACTTGTAAAACTTTTTTGCGAGGCCCCCTCAGGCGCGAGGCCGTCAGCGGTGGCCGACGTCGCCGACGCCTAGCGCCGCCACTGCGTACTGGGCCAGTGTGGTTGACTAAGGCCCCTCAGTGGGGACGTATATGAGCTGTTATGACTAAGGATAATAATGTATGTATGTCACGCTGTGTTCCCGAACAAACGAGCTGAGCGCGATAGGGATAACTGCACCTCCGACCCGAAGATACTTATGAAAAGTACACAAAATAGACGCTTCGTAGTCCCCTGTTTTCTCCTCTTAAACTAGACCGATTTAATTACCTTTTGCATTCAAAATTAAAGAAAGGCTTTGGCTGTGTTTCTATGTTTTATTTTTCATATAATCTCGTCAAATTTGTTGCTGGGTGTTTGAATAGCAAAAATTCTGGTCAAATTTTTAGGTTTTCGTTGGTTTTAAACCTTTGATAATTAACTCAATAATAAATGGAAAAAATATAGGAACATGCGCATAGTTTTTGGCCATTGACTATTTTGTAAAAAAATAGAGCAACTATTGCCATTATCCAGGAAGGAAACAGAGGACTACGTTTGTATGGAAAAACTACGCGTATGGTTTCCTCTTTATCAGACGCAAAAATAAAATCGTGGGGTGCGCGAAGTTTCTAAATACATAGCTATAAGTATTTATACGTTACGTTCCACGATTTTATTTTTGCGTCTGAAAAGAATGTTGCCATCCTGCCAGAGATTATTTTTTCTTTTGTTGATTTATTTAGTAATGATATTTTCTATAAAAAGTTTAAATTGAACAAAATTAATTTAACCATTCTATCTATATTTTGATCAGAAACCACATAAAATATATAATCTTGTTTTTATTTTGGCATTTTTTGTTTAACATATTGTCTTTCAAGGTTTTTGAACGTACCCTGCGTTTCGTTTCATAGTAAGTTGTAATGGTAGTTTAAAAAAAGCATTTTTTAAAAGCCTTATTTTATTACGCATTACTATTTTTAAATTAAGGGCGTATAAAAAATAAAAAAAAGGATGTTTGTGGTTGTTTGTTCTTTTTGGATTGTGCATGTATGTACGAGTATATTGCACTGTGAGTAAAATAAATAGAAAATTGTTCAAGATCTTTTCTATTTCTTTACTAGCATTCTTTACCTATGGCATTCCTTCATAAACTCATCTAGAAGTATATCTTTGTACATTTCTTGGCCTTTTGTTGAAAAAATTAACTGGTCTAGTTCGAGTGAACAGTCAGCTAAAGCTAACACAATTCCAAATAAAATAAATTAGTACACGCCCTAATTTGACGTGAGGCCTTTCAACGTATAGGGCAAAGCCTATCGACGTAGGATCGTTCCATTTGAAGAGATATCACGGCAAGCTTAAGGGTGGTTTGAGTAACACTGACGCTATCCTACGATAAATGCCTAAATATATTGAAGCAATGACCCTGTCTTTGTTATTGTTCGAAATTGACGGAAAAAGAACTATATTTTAAACGCGTTTACCGTTAAACGTATTTAGAGAGGCGATAATTCAAGCCCTAAGTAAAAAATATGTAATGTTGTTTATTCAAAATCCAAAATCCAGACCTACATCGTCGAATTCTCAATAATATCTGTCACAAAGTAAACATGCGAATTGGCCGCCAAATCATAGAAAACTTACGCTGTGTTTCTCCACCTTCACATTTCCCCGCTTCCTGGTTCTGGTTTCGACGGAGTTGTCTAATAGTATTATATCGTTGCGTATCAAATTAGCGTAGTCCACTATTAGGGCTGGTAGGTCCTCCTTTTTATCGTCCACTTCGAACGCTTTGGTATCGTACAGGGGCCCCGCGTCGTCAGCATTGTCGAACAGTTCATTCTCTAGTGCCATTTGTTCCACATAGTTTTGCCTCCTTCGTGTTCGCTGTTCGCCTATGGTATACTCGTTGACGTCCGCGGCGTGTTTTAAAGCTATCGCTTTTGGTATCATTGTTTGAATATGAATAAATAATCCATAACACACAATCACAGTTATAAAGGAGGTCGTTATCTGTAACAAGTAATACAGCAATAACTCGTGGATTAGGTTTGGTAATATTTAGTAATAAAAATATGTTGAGCTTGTTTGCTAATTACAAGCTAATCATACTAAGTAAGTACAACTGTTAGGATTCCAGTCATTCAATCGCGCCTCCAATGAATCGCTTAGTAGCAACGTATTAATTTAAATGTAATTTTTAACTTTTCTTCTAAGAGAGAACATGCAATATTTTTATTTTTGCGTTTATTGTAAAGAATTCCATGTAGAATAGATCACAGTTTAAAAATGTTAAAAATTAAAATAATAAAATTTATTGCAATAAAATGCAATCTGAAACTAACAGTTTCTAATTTCGCGCCAAAACGGGCCTACGGTTCTGATGACGTCACTCCTGACTCTGACTCATTCGTCGCTAACATTCAATTCAAATATCACAGGGAAAGTTTCCATTAGTTTCGAATTAGTTAGGATTTTAAATAGACTATCCATCAACATCTTATAGTCAGAACAGTATTATTATTGCTCTGAAAAAAGGCGTGTGGATTTTTTGTCCCAATGTGTCCATCAACTTCAAAGAAGTTCCCAAATAAATTGTTTTTAACGGGACCTTCTGAGCATAAGTTGAAAAAAATGTCTGTAACACGATAACCTTCTTTTCGTACTTTATACTCTAAATGAAACACAAAAGCTTAACTGTGATTTAATACTTAACCTACCGTAGTAGTTTAGTACTTTTCATTTCTACACTCGAAAACTCGGCACTTTCAACAAAAAAAGTTACTACCATGTCGACACTAACTCTTGGTAGGTTTTTATTAAACTAACTACCTTTTTAGAGAAAAATAAAAATAATTTTCGTTAAAAAAATGTTGACCTTTACATCTCGGGACATAAAAAACGAGTGAGTCACTAGTCGTTGATTGGTAGATTAAGATGCGTTCCGTTTCGCGTATTTTTATTTCGCAATTATTCATGAAAAATAGACATAACTAAAATAAAACGATAACTGTTTATAACATTTTAATCACAAATCGTTTATAAATAATACATTTGCATCTTCCCTATTATGTTAGAAATAAACAACAACACTATAACGACTATTTCAAACGAAACTAAATAATAATAAACACACAATTATACGAAAAAAGAAACACTCAAGACTCACCATTTCGGCAACTAGTATTTGCTGATTCCATAAGATTACTAACAGCAAACGAATCTGTTCTCCTTATTTATACCACCCTAGTCAAACGTTGATTGATAGGTTGAAGAAAAGGTCCATTATCACGAAATACAACACTTGTATGGTTATTAATATTCTTTTGTAGACATCAGGTATTGAGCATTAGAGAACAATGCTGGTCACCCTAAACGTGTCTAAGGGTTGACAGAATGTGGCTTGCGATTTATGTAGGCGTGCGACTATCTAACTATCACAATCTATATGTATAGGATAGTGTTATAGGTAACTTCTATTATTTCTTTATGTGATTAATTAAACATGTAAGGTGTTTGTCTTTTTTAATATAAATTACAAGAATAATCAAATTAATTTCAAAATATTTTTCAACAATATATTCTCATTGTGTATTTATTTATCTCACAGGATTAATTGTCGAATTAAACCTACATATTTGGAAAAATGATCTTGAATCAGAAAACAACTGTTTTACTAACATTCAATTTTGTGGAAAGAAGGTACTTATAGGCTTTTACATTGGGTCGGTCTTAAAAACATGTGCCAATTCTTTAGGGTAGCAAAATATAGTAGGGCCATCCGCAAGAAAATAGAAACTGGTATTGGTGCCTATTCATCAAAATATCCATATATCAATTAAAGTGATTAAACTATTTTCTATTGAGAGTCTTTCCTTAAAAGTTTATTCATGCTTTTTCCTTATAGGTGGCGATGCTTTCGGTTTTAGTTACCTAAGTGTTTTTAAACTTTTAAAATCAAATATCAGCATATCTCTTCATCTTAAACGTGATAGTCAGCAATGTTTCCAAAAGATAACTAAATTCCTACTGATATCACATAATTAATTTTTATTCATAATAAGCCTAACTACATCAAAATTAGTTTGGTCACGTTTTGGGCGCAATGTCTTATATAAAGGGGTAAAACAGCACATTACATGTTAAATATATTTTCACTTCTCATAAAATTGTTCTGTGTGTCGGGAGAAAGCTGTATAGAATGGCTTTTTATGCTACTGCATAATTTCTTTTAAAGAGAAAGGCAATTAGGACTTATAGTCACGTTATACAATACACCTTCATTTAGATTTTTTAGAAGGATAAAGGACCTGAGGTCTCATTCTGCAAGAAAGTTACAACCGAATCTAAACTAAGCCGTTGCGTTCGACCAATCGGAGCGCATTATTTTGAATTTCGATTGTTCGATGACGTGGATAATGTGGCACTTTGATTGGTCGAACGCAAGGTTTAGTTTCGATTCAGCGGTGGGTGGTTCATTAGCAGAATTGACCTTCTGATACGTAGTAACTATTAATTAATCTGTGCTTCTGAGTCGAACGTTACAAGTCGAAAATTTAATGATTGCGGGAAGAAGTACGAAAAAAGTATAATGCTTAAGAGGCCTATTAAAAAACGCACAGATTAAGGTTTTCTTCGTTAAAACTGTATACTTTACCTTTCGTTGATCGCAATATAAATAATATAACATTTACTTGATAAAACTAGTTCATATTCTTATCTTCTTCTTATACCGGGTGTAACGGAATACCGAAATAATATTTAAGGTTGTTAATTAACAAAAAAAATGTTTTATGACTATATTCTTTGTAGTTTTATTATATGCCTACTTTCGATTTAATACGCTGAACTGTATCCAGCTTTATACAGGGTGACTTTAAATAGGTGTAATTGTTTTAAGGGGGTAAGAGTACAGCCCATGGGATGTTCAAAAATGTGTGGAACACCTGGTCGAAATCGACTGGTTTCGGAAATACACGATACTTTAACTTTTTTAGGAAAATTACCAAAATTCAAGAGAAACCCTTAAAAATAAAAATAAATACTGGATGCATGGATTTTATTTTTATTTTATCTGATTGCTGGATAAATTATCCATAAAATAAAAACATCAAATGTTATGAATCAGTTAAAATTTTAGAGTTATGAGAGCTAAAACTTGTAACAATAAAAAAAAATTTGCTTTATCGAAATTTCAATTGATTTTAGTGAAAAATATCCACTCCGAACTGGTCGTACAAACGATGTCATTAAATTCCTTGTTTCCTTAGCTTTCTAAAAAGGTATAATAAGTGTACAAAATTCTCAGATAGCGCCCAACATACTCAGTTAGTCCCGAGCAGGTAGTTATGATCCCTATTGTTAATGTATTGCAAGCCGAGCCGATACCTGGAATTCTTAAAACCTTTCTCACGGTTTCACTATGCGAGAGTGAGAGAATCGATAAATAGCACAACGTGTGTGAGTGAGATAGCAATTGTTGACGGTTGGCCGTTGCCTTGCGCTTGGGCCCCAAGTAGCGCGACCTCTGTCTAGTACTACTTAAATACTTACGCGTGCCGGACGTACCTATTATTCGTACTAGTTATTTCATCCATCTGTTTCTTTGCTTTATTTCAATGGCAAGCTACAGTAGCGAAGAGTACGCAGACATTGTGTTTGTGTACGGATTCTGTGACGGTAATGCTGCAGCGGCCAGAAGGGAGTACATACACCGATTCCCAAATCGTCGCGCACCTAGTGTACGTGTCTTTTCTGCGGCGTTTCAACGGCTTAGAGAAAGTGGAAGTGTTCATGAGCGGCGTCACGATGCTGGTAGACCTCGTCAAGTGGATGCAGAGCACGAAGAAGAAATACTGGATCGTTTTACGAGAGATCCCACTACATCTACACGCATAGTAGCCAGGCAAATGGGATTATCTCAATGCAAAGTATGGTTTACTTTACATGCAGCGCGACAGTACCCATACCACTACACACCTGTTCAAGCGCTAGAGGAGGGAGACCCTGCAAGACGAGTAGATTTCTGTCGCTTCATGCAGCATATGGACGCTGAAGACGCAATGTTTTTAAGTAAAATCTTATGGACGGATGAGTCCAAGTTTGACCGAGACGGCATAACGAATTATCATAATCTCCACTACTGGAATACACGGGGAGAAAATCCAAGAAAGTCCAAGGAAGGAGCTCATCAAAAAAGATTCTCTGTAAACGTATGGATGGGCGTTATTGACAGATACTTGGTGGGGCCATATTTCTTACCAAACAACTTAAATGGCGAAGCTTACGAGGATTTTCTTCGAAACCATTTATTCAACCTTCTCGAAGATGTTCCTGTTCGGGAAGATTTTCCACTAACTAACCGGGAAGAAATGATCTTCCAGCACGATGGCTGCCCAGCCCATTACCGGGCTAGTGTTAGACAATGGCTGGATGAAACGTTTCCACTTCGTTGGATTGGCAGAGGAGGCCCGACGCCGTGGCCAGCGAGGTGTCCAGATTTGACCCCCTGTGATTATTACCTATGGGGTCACATGAAGACATTAGTGTATACAACTCCCGTCAATAATGTTGAAGAATTGAAAGCTAGAATCATAGCAGCTGCTAATCAAATACAGCAAGATCTTACGGGAGTTGTTACTAGGTCCAATTTTAGAAAACGACTACGGGCGTGTATTAGGAAACAAGGAGGTCAATTTGAGCAAGATTTAAAATAATAAGGTGTTTTAATTAAATCAAGTGTTATAAAACGTGTTTTTCCTACTGTGTTTTTGTTATTTCTTTATGTAAATAACTTGAGTATTTTAATTGTAAAGATAACTTGCGTTTTTTCTTATTAAATCTTATTATTTTGTATCAGTATGAGTATTATTTCATCTACATTAGATATTTTTTTCATACTACTCTTAGTAAAATTAACCATAGTCATCCTTACTTGCTTGGAGAACCAAATGGGCAACAATACACAATGCATTCATAAAGTCCACTAAAGCAAATCAATGAGACGTCTTACGAGGTAAATTAATGACACTTAAAGAAAAAACCTTAGCAGGGTAGTATGGTAAAGTGCTAATAATGTTATTAATGTGCAGTTTACGTATTACCTACTCGGCAATAACTGAGTTTGTTGGGCGGTATCTTAGAATTTTGTACACTTATTATACCTTTTTAGAAAGCTAAGGAAAGAAGAAATTTAATGACATCGTTTGTACGACCAGTTCGGAGTGGATATTTTTCACTAAAATCAATTGAAATTTCGATAAAGCAATTTTTTTTTTATTGTTACAAGTTTTAGCTCTCATAACTCTAAAATTTTAACTGATTCATAACATTTGATGTTTTTATTTTATGGATAATTTATCCAGCAATCAGATAAAATAAAAATAAAATCCATGCATCCAGTATTTATTTTTATTTTTAAGGATTTCTCTTGAATTTTGGTAATTTTCCTAAAAAAGTTAAAGTATCGTGTATTTCCGAAACCAGTAGATTTCGACCAGGTGTTCCACACATTTTTGAACATCCCATGGGCTGTACTCTTACCCCCTTAAAACAATTACACCTATTTAAAGTCACCCTGTATATTATAGATACAAAGAATAGTCATAAAACCTTAAATATTATTTCGGTATTCCGTTACACCCGGTATATAAAAATGAAACGCTGTGTGTTTGTCTCGCTAAAACTCAGAAACGGGTCGACAGATTCTTACGAAATTTTCTGTGTGTGTTTGAATAGGTTCAGGGAAGGTTTTTAAGTACAGTTGAACCCAGTAGATGGCGCTGTAATCGCCGGGCAGGACAACGTCTGCCGGGCCCACTAGTCTACAATAATAATAAAGCGTTTGTTTAAGAATTTGTTTTTTCTCAATTTAGTAATAAATAGTTATTTTCCCGAAACATGTTTAAGCAAAGATTCACGCGGACCTGATTTGGGACCTCTGATTTACAGTTTCTGTTAAACATCAACCATCAAAATATTTATTTTATGTGACACAATATCCTTCACTTCAATAATAATAAAATATATTTTCGTTAAGTAAGTATATGGCTTCTAAGTAAAGAAATAAATTCTTAATTTTATTAAATTTTCTAACGAAAAGGCGTCGAAACAAGTCAGATTATGTACGAAGTTCTGCATCGTTTAAACGTAATTTTTATGCATAAATATTTTTTAACGTTTGCTTAAACTGTTGTATTATTTTTGGTATAAATCGATATTATAATTTTTATGAATAAAATATAACTACTACTTATATATTTTCCGGGTCGGCTTAGATCATTTAACCTATGAATGCTCTAAGCGGGTCGGGCATGCCAGTTTGTTTAATACCTAACACGCGACGCGTTTTTGTGATAGGCCTCTTTTAACCCTTGTCCTTGCAATCGAATTGAAAAACAGAGTGTAAATTTCAACAATAAAACCCATTTTACTCTCGACGTGACTGTCCATCCTCGACGTACAGGCTCGGGTGGCTCTGGTGAAATGGCTCGTTTTTTGCGTTTTTTGTATAAGCTTTTATTTTTCCTTTTTAATTATATACAATATAACCATCCTGCCTTTGCTCTAGATATTTTTGTCTTGGAACATACTGTTACCTGGCAGAAATTGCAACTTTAGTAATACATGACGCATAATGTAATTCGTGGATCATTATATTTATGTATCTAGTTGAGTTGTTATTAGTTGAGTTTTAATTGTTAATCATATACGTTAACAGCGGAAAGCACGTCTATACGTTTAGTTTGCCCTCGAAGGGTTAAAATGGGCAGTTTCGAAAGTATTAGCCAAAAACTACAAATCATGACGATAACAATATTTTATCAACGCAAACAAAACCGCAAAACCGAATTACAAACAAATCTTACTCGTAGAAGATACAAAAAAAATGTCTCTAGGATTATGATTCATAAACTAACTAGGTATTAAGTTTCTTCGAAACATTTATTGGTTTGCCGAAGGCGAATGGGTACTATTCATAGAATATTTTCCATCTGTATTTTTATGGTTCTCAGTACAACATGCAAATTACGAGTAGTTATGACAATAATTAATCTAATAGGTACTCGTATTTGGAGATCAGTATTTTTATTTAGGGTAGGGTAGACCGGGGGCAAAAGTAACAGGGGTCAATTAAAACATTGAATATAACTTCAACACCGTTCGTTGTATTTGCGTGTGTGTGTAATGTACCTACCTTAGAATAATAACACACAGAAGGATAGCCCGGTATAGAGCGCGATGATTGAAGTGAAGCAAAAATGACACCGCTGTGTGAAGTCGCTCACGCGCGAAACACGCACACTAACTCAACTACCTACAATAAAAACAGTAGGTAGGTATGGAGCTGCCGGCGTAGTGAGCCATATATGGCTCACATTTAGTTGCATCAAATTGTGCGTGCCGGTTGGTTATTATTCTAAGGTAAATACTAACTACCTGGTGCATCTGTGTGAGTGTAGGTCGTGTACAAACAAGTGAAATTGTTTGACTTTGCATGCTTCACATTTGTTCAATGCAACACTATGTCCGTAGTTTTTGTAGGTCTATGGATTTAAGTACTGAAATAAAAATGTTAAAAACAAAATTTACTAAATACTAAGAATAAAACTGTTTGTCTACTTGTAGGTAGGTATATTTTGTCGATCACGGCTAAACATAACACTGTGATGATTTTGGTGTACTTAATCTATTATTTTAAAAATTGTTATGACTAAAAAGGAATTAAAACCAATTTTTTTCTTTTAAGATGCCCAGAAATAGACTGCGAAAAACCGACCGTGGAACTAAAAACCTCTTTCTATACGAACAACCTTATGAGAAAATATGTAGAGGGCGCTCAGTTCGTGCTGCCGTAAGAATTTTTTATAAATATAATTTCTGTTACTTTTATGTTTATCAATAATATTACCTACGTATTTTATGCTCTAGTTCGGGCCATCACCTTTTTTTTTGCCAACTCTCGATATAATCGTAATGTAAATTTATATCGGGGGCAATAGAAGCGCAGGGTCAGATGTAACAGAGGCTATTTCATACAAAATAAAAATATAAATATAATTATGAGTACTAAATCTTGCATTTAACTCAACTCTATTTAGCATAAGTCATGGAACTAATAATACAACTGGAATGCTCACTAGAATTATGTTGTCAAACTAAAGTAAACCGTATTACTTATGGATTATGGTTCTTTATTGAATAACTTGATACCTGCATAAAAACGGGCTCGAAAGAGACTCACTTTATCTTGGTGTGTCCCTCTCACAATTGCCATAATAAATATTCGTTCAATCGAGTAGAAAAAATTGTGCTAATTGATTAATTTTACATAGACTAAGAAACATAATTTAAATCGAAATTACATGTTTACAGTATATTATAAATGAACAGGAACTACCCCACACGGAATACGGCAAATACAAAATAATTCGAACATGTTTTTTTTATATTTTAAAGCTGTTATTAATAAAAAAATATTTAAGCATGGTTTGGTAAATCTTTTTAGTTATCTCTTTCTATGTTACAAAATTATACATATGGTACAAAACAACAAAACATAGCTTAACTCAGTCAGGCTTAAATATTTTTTATTCATAAAAGTATAAGATTGTTACCAAATATTATGTTAACACTAGCAACACTAGGAGAAATGATTCGCCGCTTGTAAACAATATGGCGTCATGTTTGTTTGTTTTGGAACGAAGCTACTGCGTATTTTGGTCGGTTTTCTATAGTTTTAAAACAGCCTAAATTCGAGAGTCAAAAAGAATTTGTTCATTTTTTGGTTTCACTTATCAATATCTTTTAGATCAAACACACTTTTCGGATTAACTTGCAGATGTTTGGTTTTAAATACATTTTAATTATTTAGCCCGAAGTTTTGATCGAATGTCTGTGTTTTATTTAAATATGTAGTGTTCGTGCAAATAAGAAACAATATTGTCAATTTCTGTTCAAAATCATCCTTTAAATTGAAAGCGCTTTTTAATGTCACCTGTATGTAAAAATAATGTTTGATAAAACTGCAGCGAAAAAAATCCTTAGCATATTAGTAAACATGGTTACCCTGATGAGACAAGGACAGAAAAAGTTTTTTTAACTTTCTTTCGGCTCGCTTTCCGAAACCAGTGAACCTTCCAGTTGTACGTAGTACTTATTAGTTCCATGGCATAAGCTCATTATTGTTGTTTAAATTAGGCACTGTATTGCTATGGGTCTGAAATAAACATTGTTTAAAGTTTTAGTATCGTAGTAGGTACAGTAGCAGATTTTTTAGATAAATATTGTTACTTTTGCCCCCGGTCTACCCTACCCACTTAACATATTATTATGTCTAAACTCGTTCAAAATACGCAGTGCATGGTGTAGTTATCATTAGCTAATATGTGATGGTGCACTCAATTAAACAAAAACAAAGTTTTTTAAATAAAAAATGAAAAACTAAACTATAAAATAATAAATACAAGAAAACAACACTATTTATAGTTTACGACAATTCAAAAGCTGACGGGATTTTAGTTGTCGCTAATTTATTGTCTCGTCTGCAGTTTCAGAATTGTCGCGTTTTGCAATGTAGTAATTTAAAACAATTAGCACTAGTACAATTTAATACTTCTTAGATTATATTTACCAACGACAAAAGAGAAATTTACGGCGCCACTCTCAACCATAAACGTTCCCATTATAATAATGCGGTTCCAATATCACAGAGCTAGCTAAGCATAAATGACGATGAAAACACTTATTTTTTATTTAAAAAAAAACGGTTTATTGGAGCACTGTGTATTTTTTTTCTCAGTAAGTACGAGTATATGCCTGTTAATTTGGCATATCCAGAGGAATTATATTTTTCTCTACCGCTTTGATCACTTGTTGGAAGGCCAGAACTCCTTGGGGACCTTCAAATGGATTCAAAGGATTGCCTCTCTTAATGTTGACAACCAAATCTTGCATCAGAGCCCGTTCCCTCTGCCTTACCTCTTCATTCATCACAAAAACTGATCTACGTTTGAGAAAAACCCCATGCTTATTCAAGCAGTGGCGATTGAAATCGTGTTTGTAGCTGTATGCCTGTGAGCAAATCTGGAAGAGGTTTTAAAATAAATATTTACGCCAATCGTATAATTCATATAGATACTAAAAGCAACGATTAATTTAGCACTTGATGAAAAAAGAGATAGCATAAATATAAAATCACTTTCATTTAGTCCTAACCAAAGACACAATATGCCCAATTTCAAACGAGCTTTGTAAAGAGAGAAGTGACAATGAGAGAGTTCCTAAAAACTTCAAACGATGTTTTTAGAACGAGCACTTCTCTCCAGGAAGGCAGTAACTGAGCTATGCCCCGGGCATTGTAGATGTCCATGAGCGGTGGTTACCAGCACCAGCACTTACCATCTGGTGGGCCACTGGCTCGTCTGCCACCAATAGCAATAAAAAATACATTTTAACTAGGTCCTATAGTTATTCCTCCCTAATGTGGGAGGACCAGGATCGGCGTGCCCTCGACTGTATCACGAGGTGATACGGTCGATGGCACTCTACGGAGCTCCGATATGGGCGGAGTGCCTCTCCCCCCGAACGGTAGCCCTCTTGCAACGTCCGCAGAGGGTCATAGCAACCCGGATCGTGCGAGCTTATCGCACGGTCAGCCATGGCGCGGCCTGCGTTCTAGCGGGTCAAACGCCGTGGGATGTCGATGCACGCGTACATGCAGAGGTGTATCGACATCGGGTTGCCGTTAGAGAACGGGGGGGACGATCCGCTCCTGAGGAAGTGGAGCGGATTCGTACCCAGGCGCAGAGGGAGGTTCTGCGTCGATGGGGTGAGGCACTCGCCTCCTCAGCTGCCGGCCACCGGACGATCGACGCGATTCGTCCGGTGTTGGAGGAGGGGGTTGGGCGCCGGCAGGGCAGCCTCACGTTCCGCATGGTGCAGGTACTGACCGGGCATGGCTGCTTCGGTCATTACCTGCATCGAGTCGCGCGTCGGGAGGAAACGCCGCGGTGTCACGCTGCGACGCTCCCGACGACACTGCCGAGCACACCCTATTGATGTGCCCGGCCTGGCGACTCCAGCGTAGCGAGCTTAACGCTGCGCTGGGAGGCGGAGACCTCTCGCTGCCGAGCATGGTCGTGCCATGCTCCGCGGCGAAGCGGAATGGGGGGCTGTCGCTTCCTTCTGCGAGGACGTAATCTCGCAGAAGGAGGCCGCGGAGAGGGAGCGGGAGGCAGATCCTCAAGCCGCTCCTATCCGCCGCAGACGGATAGGCAGGCGAAGGCGGGCATTCGCACAAGCGATGCCCGTCTAATGACCCTGCCGTGGAGGCCTGCGTGCACGGTTGGCCCCGTGCACGCCGCCGTTAGGCCCTCCGTCTGGGGATTGCCCTGGTGTTCTCGGGCCCCCCTTGGCAATAGCCCGACCGGTGGGTCGGGCGTGCCCGGGCGCGTGGGTAGTGGAGTCGCAGTGTGGACCTTACCTAGCGCGCCCATAAGGGCAGGGAGAACACCGGGGGGTTTTAGTGGGTAGGCCTGGCACCCAGCCGGGAGAGCCCCACACACGCTCGCTGTCAAGCCAACGGCGGGTACGGTGCGGTAACGCATTTCCCCCCCGAGAAAAAAAAAGGTCCTATAGTTATAGACCGGGCATATCGAGCTTTCGCTTTATTATCCAATTCTTATTGTTTACTTATATTACGAGTTACCTTGAAGTAACAAGTCTCTCAGTAATTTACCTAACCTAGTAACTTTTTTGGGCGTGAAACATTGGTATTCATGTTCTAATATTTTCAATGAAATATCCTCTCTATAGGTATAATTATATTATTTTGAAAACTTTTAGCAAATTGTAAAATTATTATTCATTAATCATACTCGGTGGCACTGTGGTGTGGACTCTGGCCTTCTAATCGGGAGGTCCGTGGTTCGATGCTGCCATGTACCAATGTGTTTTTCATGTTTACATTGTACATTTACATTTGCCGATGCTCCTACGGCGAAGGAAAACATCGTGAGATAACCTGTATACATCAGCGAAGAAGTTCAAAGGTGTACCTACCTATGTGAAGTCAACCAAGACTAAGGCCTAATCACCCTAATTTAGAGTAGGCTCGAGCCCCTCTTGCCACAGTGCCACACTTCGCTACTTTGTAGGTATTTGTCTCAACAATCGCACGTCCGAAGAAGACTTCGTGTGTTTTGCAGGAACCGAAAGCTTTCCCCCGAGACATACAAAGAAGTCATCGGAAGGGAAGACAGTGCCGAATGGCAGGAAACCATGGCGAGTGAGAGCAAATCCCTGGCTGACAACAAAGTTTGGACATTGTGCCAGTTACCTCCCAACAAAAAGTCACTTCCATGCAAATGGATTTTTCGGATAAACCTAAATCCAGATGATACTATTAACAAGTACAAAGCGCGACTAGTAGTGAAGGGATTCAGGCAACGAAAGGGGACTGACTACGAGCAGACGTTTAGTCCCGTTGTCCGGATGGCCACAATTAGAGCGCTAAGGAGAAGCTTCACCTGACACAGTTTGACGTGTCGACTGCCTTCTTAAATGGCAAGCTGAAAGAGGAGATCTACATGAAGCAACCGGATGGATTCAATGACGGAACATCGAAATTTTGTCGACTCCAAAGGAGTTTATACGGTGTGAAGCAAGCACCTTGTTGTTGGAATTCGTGCTTTGAAGAAATCCTGCTTGAGAAAGGCTTTAAACAAAATGAAGCTGACCTCTGCCTGTTCATTAAGAGAGTGGGAGAGAAGAAAATTTTGATTACTCTATACGTGGATGACGGGCTGGTAGCCACTACAGATGAAGCATTAGCGAACCAATTTCTCAATGAGTTAGGCGATACGCTAAAAAAATAACCACCAAGCCAGCATCCTACTACTTAGAACTGGAGATTGATCGATCGAAAGTCGGTTCTATCATGATTTCTCAGCAAGCGTATGCAAAGAAAATCCTGGAACGATTTCGAATGTCAGACTGCAATCTAGTCTCAACGCCCATCGAAAGAACTTCCACCGATGTAGAAAAAGTCGACGAAAACGTAAAGAATAGCTTTCCATATCGAGAGACTGTAGAAGCATTGGCGTACCTAATGACAGGTACACGCCCGCACATTGCATACGCAGTTGGAGTGGTATCCAGAAAATTAGAGAAACCATCCGTCAAGAGGATATTTCGATACCTCAAAGGCACATTAACTTACGCCATAAGTCATAAGTCGGGATGTCAGAAAACAGTCATTGAAGGATAAAGTGACGTTCTACTACAGGAGTGGTATGCCTATACGCAGGTGGTACGATATCTTGGATGAGTCAAAGGCAAGCATCAGTCGCGATTTCGACTACTGAGGCTGAAATAGTAGCAGCTAGTGAAGGTGCAAGAGAACTAGTTTGGCTGAAGCGGATTATGCGAGATATTAGCACACTTGTTGACACACCAGTGCTGTTCGTCGACAATGAAGCAGCTATATAATCCGGAGTTTCACAAGAGAACAAAGCACATTCTGATACGACACTTCTACGTACGCGAAGTGGTAGCTGAAGGTGCTGTCGAAGTGAAGATGAAAAGCAGCTTTTTACAGATCGCTGACGCGTTAACGAAGGCTTTGCCAAGGTTTAGATTTGCAGTGATTTGTGAGGATTTGGGTCTTCGGCGAAACGACTGAACCTTTCGATGAGAGGGAGTGTTATGGATTCACTCTATAGTATTATGATATCCATTGTGTAAGTCATCTAAGTTTTCAAATGAGGGACCTTGTCAAGACGTTTTTTAGGAACGGGGTTGTTGACTGTGAACTAGGAGATGACAAATATATAGTAAAAATTAAATATAAAAATAAGTGTGTAATATTCGTCTAAAAGAATAAACGCGAGTGTACAAAATATAAGTTGGGTCTATTTAATAAAATTATTATTTGTGATAACTTGTGTGAATCTTTACTCTTTTCATTTTTCTACTGCTTACCAAGAGTGACACTGGTATCTATAATAACTATTATCGAAAAACAAAAAAAAAAAGAAACGTTAATACAGAATTATTAGTAAAGTTATTTATTTATAATTAGTTATAAAGTAATTAATATAAAGTTATATCAATTAATATAAAGTTAGTTAATACAGAATTATTAGTAAATTATAAGTAAAGATTCACACAAGTTATGACAAATTATAATTTAATAAAATTATTATTTGTGATAACTTGTGTGAATCTTTACACTTTTCATCTTTCTACTGCTTACCAAGAGTGACACTTTGGTATCTATAATAACTATTCTCGGAAAACGAAAAAAAAAGCAACGTGCTGTACTAATTTCAACAGGTAAGTTAGTCATAATGTCCAGAAAAAAAGTGCTGTACTAATTTCAACAGGTAAAAATAAATGTACCTATTGCTCAGTTCAAAGCTGCTATGCTGCCACTACTTGCACAAATAAATCAAGTTTCCCATTATAAAAATATACCATAAGGAAAACAGTCATTTGATTACCTCACAATTGTACGGGCGTTCCCCCGTATGCACACGTAGATGATGTTTTAATTTACACTTAGTGAAAAATGTCATATTGCAATGGTCACATGTTATGTTTCTGTTGCAACTGTTGTGGGAGATTATGTGTCGTTTAAGAGTATCGTTCTGGAAAAAAAAACTATTTTGTTAGTACGGAATAATTTCTTTAATTGTTGAGAATGCAGGAAGGTGCCTACATATGACTGTGTGATATAAAAAATTCGACCAAGTGCGAGTCGGTCTCGCGCACCGAGAGATAAATGTATACTTGAATAAGAGCATATTTTTTGTGACGTCATTTGGTGGTGCCCCAAGTAGACTCCACCACGTCGGCGTTTCACCGACTTGTATTGCTGAATTTTATTTGACTACCAACTCATAGAAAGCTGGTATTACTTACCTTGGCTCCAATTGTCTCCTTCCGTCTCCTCCGTGGCCGGTGGACTTCCTGAGCTAGCTCGAAGGAAGTCGCGGCTCCTGAAGATCTGCAGTGGATCCACCGGTGGAGACCGGAGCACTACAAATGCCTAATAGGCCACCACGACTCACACTCGCGATTTTGACACACAAACACAAAGCGGGCTTTCGCACCCCGATATTAGGTGCGCCGCGCAAATCACTATTTGCTTGAATATTGTGTATTATATTTTATGGATGCCCGGACATCATCCTAACCACAAATTATGACATTTCGACTCGACTCAACTGACATATCACATGCGGCCGGCCGCCAAAAAAGCTGTCACTGCACAGACTAGAATGCAGTGCCGCCTCTCGCTCTTCCTCGAGCGTGAACATCCCCCCGCTCCGGACAGTCCCGGACTGTCCGCCAAATCAGTCTAAGGGGAGGCGAGAAAGAGTAGCGACCGCGCGCTTCAAAACAGAATCCCCAACTAGGACCTCGGCAAACCTGGGCACACCATCAGACCCTAGAGTAAGTTGGACAATGCGTCCGCGACGCCAACGTAAGGGTGGCAGGTTTGGGTCCTTCACTAACACGAGGTCTCCAACCCTCGGTGGGTTTGTCTTATCTGACCACTTAACGCGCTGTTGCAAAATGTGTAAATATTCAAGGTGCCAGCGGCGCCAGAAACTCTGGGTAAGCTGCTGGAGCAACTCAAACCGCGAAAGGCGTCCGGGATTGATATCTCTATAAGGATACTCGGGCAGGGCGTTAAGTGGTCTGCCTATCAAGAAATGGCCCGGCGTGAGGGCCTGCAAATCGTTCGCGTCGGTAGACAACGGACATAACGGACGCGAGTTGAGAACCGCCTCAATCTTATGAAACACCGTCGCGAGTTCCTCAAACGTGAGAATAGTCTCCCCAATAACGCGGCGAAGGTGAGTCTTGGCGGCCTTTACAACAGATTCAAAAATCCCTCCCCAGTGAGGGCAAGACGGCGGGGAGTATCGCCATGTTACCCCCCTACGGGAGAGTGTGGATCCGATCTCAATATTATTTTTATCTAAAAATTCACAAACTTCTCTTATATGTCTATCAGTGCCCTTGAAGTTCGTCCCACAATCGGACCGAATTAGAGAAGGCAGTCCCCGGCGGGAGACAAATCTGCCTAACGCTGCTAAGAAAGCGTCCATGGTGAGTGCACTCACCACCTCCAAATGAACGGCTTTAGTGGCCAAACAAACAAACACACACAAATAAGCCTTTTCAGTCTTAGCATTACGGAGTCGCGACGTTTTTATAGTGAACGGTCCCGCGAAATCAGTTCCAACTCCTAAGAAGGTCATCGATTCATTCACACGATCAGCAGGCAAATCACCCATTTGGGGCTGCATCGTCTCGGGGCGTAAACGATAGCAGGGCAGACATCGAAAGATAACAGATCGGATTATTCTTCGCGCTGACAAAATCCAAAACTCCCGTTGGAGGAGCGCGGTCAATGCATTACATCCGGCATGAGCATTCTTCACATGGCGATCAATGATCAACAATCGCACCAATGGTCCGTCCTTGGGGAGCAACAGGGGATGACGTGATCTATAAGGCAAGTTAGCGTGCCTCAATCGGCCTCCTACACGCAACAATCCTTTATCATCCAGAAAGGGAGTCAAACGCACCAAGGGTCCCTTCAATTTGGACGTCCCGGTACGGAAAATCTTAAGTTCCGGTTCAAACGCTCTAGACTGGGTCATACGCACCCAATGCAGAAGAGCATCTTGGCGCTCCTGCGGTGAGAGGACCGGACACAAATCTTTGTCCTGAGGCCGGCGACAATTTCGTATAAATCTTCTTATCCAAGCGGTCACGCCGAGCAACTTGTCCAGAGAACTGTAGCGGTCTAATAAAAATTCCCGCTCTGGAGCCGCCATAGTCTCGACAGCGTGAACACGCAAGCCCGGATTTGGTACCTTCACCACAGCTGGTGTGGAAGGCCAAGACGGTTGTAACAACCAGTCGGGACCCCACCACAGAGTGTGGTCAATAAGCTGAGGGGCTTCGCTGCCACGTGATGCACAGTCAGCAGGGTTTATTTCACCTGGCACGTGGCGCCAAATCAACGTGGCCTTCGAGGCCTGTATTTGGGATACCCGATTGGCCACAAATACTTCCAGGGAGTGGACGGAGTTCTTAATCCAACACAGGACAACCTGACTGTCGGACCAAGCAAAGAGCGACTCAAAGTCCACACTACGTCCCAGGGTGTCAACAACGTGGTTCATCAACCGAACCAGAAGAGTAGCTCCAGACAATTCTAACTTCGGAATCGTTAATCGAGTCCGAAGTGGAGCAACCTTACTCTTAGCAATTAGCAAGTGGAGCTTAACAGCTCCTCTATCATCAACCGTCCGGATATATACGACGGCTGCGTATCCACTCTCAGACGCGTCACAAAAGCCATGAAGGCTGGCCGTAAACCGTCCCTTAGGCAGTATATGTCTAGGGATACTAACATGGTTAATGTCGGGGAGAGATGACATGAAGGACTCCCAATCTCGCAGCAAACGGCCCGAGAGGGGCTCATCCCACGACACTTCGGCTGACCAAAGTTCCTGTAGGAAGCACTTCATCCAAAACACTACGGGACTAATCCAGCCATTTGGGTCAAAGGTACGAGCTACTGTAGACAAAACCAACCGTTTCGTCCAGACCTTGGGGCTTGGCAGCTCCAATCGATAGGTGAACGTGTCCTGGACAGGTCTGTATTGCACTCCCAAAACAGACAGTAAATCTGGAGTGTTGGCATTCTCAAAAATATGAGGCTCCTGCTGGTGGTCGTCTGGCAAGTCACACAAAAGCTGAGGTGAGTTGGACATCCACTTCCTCAGTTCATAACCACCAGCCCCGAGAAGAGCAATTAGTTCATCTCGCAAAATCAAGGCTTCCTCGACACTAGAGGAGCCCGTACAAATATCATCAACAAATGCATCCTCCTTGAGAACCAAGGATGCGCGAGGGTATCGTAATCGTTCACGTTCAGCAAGTTCCACAAGTGAGCGAATTGCCACAAAGGGGCTCGAACGCAAACCGTATGTATTGGTGTTCAGCTCGTAGACCAGCATGGGATCCCTGGGATCCTCCCTCCATAATATGAGCTGATATCGCCTATCGTCCGGGTGAATCACAGTCTGCCGAAACATCATCCGGATATCGGTCACAAAGACGACGGCATGGCGACGGAAGTTGGTCAATACATCACCCACCTCGTGGTGCAACTTCGGTCCAGCATGCAGACATTGATTCAGCGAAACTCCGGTAGACGTAGGAGCTGACCCATCAAAAACAACGCGTATCTTCCCGGTGGAAGGTTTCAAAACCGCGTGGTGAGGAAGAAAATTATGTTCCTCGTTTCGCCAGTCCAGTCGCGAGACCGACATGTGCCCCAGTTGCTCATATTCTCGCATGAAGTCGACATACTTCTGTTTGAGGTCGGAGTTCCTACTCATACGACGCTCCATGGACAGCAGCCGCTTCTCGGCCAACGGCCGGGAGCTGCCAAGTGAGGGGCGAACTGACAAAAAGGGCAAACGAGTGATCAGCCGTCCCGAGTGAAGGCGACCTGTATTGTTCTGGTAGAACAACTCACACTCCTCGTCTAAGGGGTTCACTCGCTTCACGGTAGGTGGCTCTTCCACCTCCCAAAACCGTTGCAGGACATCCGATAAGGTGGAGCTAACAGTTATGTAACTGTCCACCGATGGAGATGGTGGGTTATGCCTAACTGGTCCCATCACTACAAACCCAAGCGATGTAGATAAGGCTACCAGCCCACCCTCCTGTAACTCTCTCCTCTTCCCACAATACACGCGGCCTAGAACATCGGCACCGAGCAATAAGTGAATCGGACCGGTTCGGTGGAAGGAAGGGTCAGCCAAGGTCAATCCTGATGTCGCATCAACGACAGCGCGCGAAACGTGCTGTTGCGGAAGCTGACCAACAACCTTCTCATAAACAATCGCGGTAGCGCCAATTTTGGGCGCTGAAGAGAAGTGGGGGGAGAAGGAGAACAAAACCTGACCGATCGGATCCGGGATCCGCAGGTCTCCGATTCCTCGTACCGATTCAAGGTATGGAGATGTGTTCAAACTCAACTGCCGGACCAGCCAGCTGGAGGCAATGCAACCCTGAGCTCCCGTATCCAAAAGGGCGCGAACTAAAACAAAGGTGCCCCTCGGGCCCCACACCTGTACGGAGGCTGTTGGTAACAGCACCTGCTCCTGTGGGGGGGTTGCAGCCGACAGTTGGTTTAGTGAAAATCCTCCCGCATTCCCCGCAACGGGGGGGAAGGGGGGTCCGAAGAAAAATGCGTGCGCGGCGGAGGAATAGGGCGCTCAAGGCGCTCGAGCGGGTCCCAATCCGGCACGTACACACCCCGACCAAAGCTGCATCGGGGGGCCGGGCGGTGCCCATGATGGGCGAAAGTTGGGGGAGCCCGTGACAAACGAGGTCTCTCCATCATAGGGGGAGAGAAGCGTATCGGCTCCCGGCGTGGCTCCCTAATAACCGCGGCCCAATCCCGCGGTGGCGCCTCATAAGCGGCGCGTTGATCCCCCCCGCCCGTAGGGGGGGTGGGGCGCCCAATCCTCTCACTGGAGGGGGGGCGCCTGTCCAATCTCCGCGGAGGGGTGGCACGCCCCTCCGATCTCCTCGGAGATGTGGGTGACCTACGAGGGCCCCCGCCCGTGTGCGAGTCCCTCTCTCTCACCACCCCACGAGTGTCTCTATTGTTAAAGCACAAGAGGGGGTGATGGGCCCCTCCACAACAGTGGCAATCTCGTGGGTGGGGGCAAGCCGAGGCCATATGAGCCCCCAGGCAGCGGTAGCACCAATTCCGCTGTTTGGCCATATTTCTACGCCCCTCGGTGCGTAGGCCAACAAATTTGGGACAGGCCGGCAAACGATGGCCATCCCGCTTGCAACACTTGCAAGGCCTCGGCCTCTCCCCGTGTGGAGAGTTCTGCCGCACTGCAGTATACTGCTTGTGCGGGCGGCGCTCTCTCCGTGGCGCTGCCCGGGTCGCCTCAAAGCGGCCTGTACTCGGTCCCGGTATAGGAACCAGATCCAAGTGGTCGGTCATCCGACACTCATCCTCCAAAAATCTGAGGAGATCCGAGAAGGGGGGGAGGTACGAGGCACTATTGCCCCCATACCTTTGTTCAAAGCGCCCCTTCATCTCCATGGGAAGCTTATCGAGGATGAGGTGGAGCAAAATAAAGGACCACTGGTCCACCGGTAGATCAAGGCGTTTGAGCGCGTTAATAGCGCTTAGCAGCGGGTTCAAAATCTCCTTCCTCAATGAGGAGACCCGCGATACTCGTGGCAGCCCTAAAATGGCAGCCACATGTGTGTCCGCTAGCAAGCGAACATTCTGATACCGGGCGGTCAACAACGCCCTTGCAATATCATAACTGTCATCATTGACAGGTAGATGCTGGACAAGTACACCAGCCTCTCCCCGTAAGGCAGAGAGCAAATAGGCCAATTTCTGGCTAGGGAACAGGTCGTCCCTCGAGTGAACCAGGCTATCAAAGAGGTTAATGAACCCCATCCAAGAAGCCAAGTTCCCATCAAAGGTTGGGATGTCTAAAGTGGGCAGTCTGCCCAGCAAGCCGGCCGGGGTAGGCTTGACCTCCCCGGGCGTGCACGACTCACCCCTCCGGGCGGATAGGATTGCCTGAGCCTTGTTTATAATCACATCCGCCTGTTCAAAACACTGATCATAATCGGCATTAAATTGGTCGACTGCCCGCAACTCAGCGGCACCCTCGGCTGGGTGGTCGAGCAGATATTGTTGATGAGCAACGAAAAGCTGCTCCAATTCCTTCAAGCGAGCCGGTACTCCCTCATGCCGAATTAACAAGGCCTGTTCTCGGTCTGGTCGGTCTACCAAAGCGACGGCACTAGCAAACCATCTCAAAATCTTTTGTGCACCCGCGCGGGCACCACTAAGCGGGCTGACTGGCGGGACCATTTTGCACCAAAATTAATAAACACTATAATAATACACGGACAAACAGACCGACAACCGCAGACAATAAAACAGATCGGGAGGAACTTCAAAGGCAGAACAAAATATATAAACAAACCAAAATCAAGTGTAAATGCTAGAACTTAACTAGAACAACAAAGGCATTTAACAACAGAATTTTTCAAACAAATTAAATTCAAGCATTAAGTCAATAACTTAACAAACACAATATTCAAAGGCAAACAAACCAAAATCAAATGTAAATGCTAAAACTTAACACAGCAATATAGTGTATTACAACAACAGCAAAGTCATTTAGCAGCAAAATTTTTTCAACAAATCAAATTCAAGTATAAGTTTACAACTTAACAAACAAAATATTCAAGGGCAAAACAAAGATATGAAAAAACAAACCAAAATTTTAATATAGGTAAATGCTAGAACTTAACTAGAACAACAAAAGACATTTAACCTCAATTTTTCATATACAATGACAATTAGTTAAGGAGATCGGTCCACAAATGAGCTGGTAGTCGGTTTAAAATCAGCAATCAAAACCAATTAATATGTATTGCCCGTTTGGACAACCAACAAGATTACAATATTAATTGTACAATACTAATCAAATACTCAAATCTAAGAACCACGCTCTGCTACCAAGAGATGGTGGTGCCCCAAGTAGACTCCACCACGTCGGCGTTTCACCGACTTGTATTGCTGAATTTTATTTGACTACCAACTCATAGAAAGCTGGTATTACTTACCTTGGCTCCAATTGTCTCCTTCCGTCTCCTCCGTGGCCGGTGGACTTCCTGAGCTAGCTCGAAGGAAGTCGCGGCTCCTGAAGATCTGCAGTGGATCCACCGGTGGAGACCGGAGCACTACAAATGCCTAATAGGCCACCACGACTCACACTCGCGATTTTGACACACAAACACAAAGCGGGCTTTCGCACCCCGATATTAGGTGCGCCGCGCAAATCACTATTTGCTTGAATATTGTGTATTATATTTTATGGATGCCCGGACATCATCCTAACCACAAATTATGACATTTCGACTCGACTCAACTGACATATCACATGCGGCCGGCCGCCAAAAAAGCTGTCACTGCACAGACTAGAATGCAGTGCCGCCTCTCGCTCTTCCTCGAGCGTGAACATCATTATTTTTCTGTTTTCGGTCTTTTAATTTAATTAGTTTACCAAACTACTCGGTGGCGCTGTGGACTCGGCACTTGTCTTCCAATCGGGAGGTCCGGGGTTTGAGACCGCCATGTACTAATGTGTTTTTCGTTATGGAATTTCATATGTTCATTTGTCCGACGCTCCTACGGTGAAAGAAAACATCGTGAGGTAACCTGCATACATCTGCGAAGAAATCTAAAGGTGTATGTGTAGTCGACCAATCCGCACTGGGCCAGCGTGGTTGACTAAGGCCTAAACACCCTAACTTAGGGTAGGCTCGAGCCCCTCGGTGGGGTCGTGTATGAGCTGTTATGACCAAACTACTATGCCGAAAGTCGCCCCATGACCTACAAAGATATTGCTTACGTTATTATTATGTACCTACATATAACACTCGTAATAAATAAATGTATATCCGACACCGAGTGACAAGTCAAAATGAGAAAAAAATTATTTTAAAATAGGTACACACTAATCAACAAAGTCTAATCTTTATCCAATCCTTATTTACTGTTAAAAAAATAACAAAGTTCAAATGAGATCAAATGAGTTAAATATTTCGTCGGAGCTGGTAAGAGCTTGGTGGTCGAAATGGTCAAGATGTCAACACGGTGCGTTGGAGACGCGGGTTCGATCCCCGCCATGGGCTTAGGAATAATTCTTTCAATACTGGTTAGAGCGAAATACATTTTATTTTAAGTTACCCTGGTGTTTGCCTTGGCTCGAATTCTAATACGCATTATTAAATTCACTAAAAAGATTGAATTTTTTTTACAAAAATATTACCGACTTCAAAATCACCAAAAGTAATGAATAATATAAGAATACATGCATCAAAGTTTTATATTGAAGTCGGTGCCAAGCAATGATCACCTGGAGTCTTAAAAATATATGAACAATTAATATAGGCACCTAAAATTGGGCACCAACTTCAGTATAAAAGTGGCATGTTGTATTATTCTAATATTACTTATGACTTTTTGGTATTTTTGAAGTCGCTTTTATTTTTTTAAACTAACTTCACAACTCGGATGGTGATGTTAATGTGTTGAGTACATACCTAGGTCGGGAACTTTTTAATTGTTAATAAGTTCTAGTTACGAGTACTACACTAGAGTTATTATGATACTAGACTAGATGATGATGATGCTACTAGATTTAGTTACTAGGCCATTGTTATATTAATGATTTAGACATAATTTATTTCTACCGAATAATTGAATTTGAAAAATTTTAACACCCTCCGTGTTCTAACCAGAGGTTGAGACCACCGGGTGTTGATCGGGAGATCCGGGGTTGGATTCCCGGTGGGGGCAGTAATTCTGCGCGGTTTCCTTGATTAAAGAGTTTCTGATTCCGCCTGGCCAACTACCACCGTCTTATCTAAGTTTGTCACAGTAATAACAATGTTAATAGCATTGTGTTCCGATAATTAGAAGTAAGATAGCATGTTTCTTAGTTGTTGAATACTCCAGGTAAAGCTCGTTTCCATCTTCGGCCTTAACGTACCATCAGCGCTGAACTCAAGGCTGTCACTTTAGAGAATCGCCCCGCTGGCACAGAATAGATAATAGTACTACGTACAGAACGGCCACTCACCTCCTCGCACTCATTTCAAATACCTCACCCCACCCGGCACTTCGTTGTAGACATCACTGACACATAAACAAGGGCGCGCGCGATCGCTCGGGCATGGCGACACTTCACGATCATCGAGTAGACGCGAGCGCCGCACAGTGGTCCGGATTTTCAAAAAGGTGGACATAGGATCGAAAATGCTTATTTAACTTAACAAAAAATTGTTTCGTATAGGAAATTTAACGCTGATTAATACTTATTTCTACAACTTTTCAAAAAAACTGCTCCTTCACGTCAAAAAAAAAATATTGAAAATAAAAATGTATGGGAGAAAATCTATTTTATTTTTTTTCTCCGTTCAGTATCAAAGTATAGCAAGCAAACCTAATATTCTGGTAAGTACTTATTGTCCTTAATACGACGACATATAAATTGCTTGCGTATCCCTGCGGCCTTGGCGCCTACGATGCTATAAAGTTTAAAATTTTTATGTTGAATTATCTTATTATTATTAACGAGTTTTTCTATTAAAATTAATCCAAAATATATTTTTTAATAAAACAAGCCCCCCGCGTGCCCCATCCTTTTATTAGGCTCGCCCCCTATTACTTGGGACTTAAATATAACTGGCGAAATTACAGTGTACTATAGTGTAGTATACACCTTTGCCTTCGGGGAATATAAAGCGTGACGTTATGATAAAATAAGCATTTTTGCTTATTTTTGTTTTAAATAATCTTCTGTTGATTATTCTTTCATCTGTTGATATTTCCTATTGATAAATCATGGTTGATATTGGTGGTTATACTACTAGTGTGACTTATCTTGAAAGAAACAATTAGAAATAGATTTAGCCCTGAAAAGGGCTTTTTCTGAAGTCTTGAAAATGACTATTTTAAGTCATCATCATCATCCGAGCGTTATCCCGGTTGCGACCTTACGGGCCGGGCGGACCCCGGGCCCGTAAGGTCGCAACCGGGATAACTTGTCTTCCAGTCTAACCGGATACGGCTGAATATCACGACCCTTTGACTATTTTAAGTAGTCCTGAAAAGGACCACAACTTAACTACTACTACTAACAAACTCAATTCTAACAATTACAACATCACTAAATCTGTCACGTTTACATTAATGGATCATGTTCAGACTGCAACTCCTGTAGATCCATATTTTCGGTTTCTTCTGTTACTACCTCAGGCAACAACAAAAGCTCTTTAACATCTGGAAAAAAATCGAATCGCTTTGAGTTGCTGTATTTTGGTCGAATATGGGATAAATATGGGTCTGAACTAATTAAAAATTATGAAGCAAGTCCTCGTTGGTCTTTATCCTGTTAAATTTTCTTGTGTGAGACTCACGAACTCTTCGAAATTCTTTATTTCTTGCTTCTCCAACTTCTTCGGAAAGAATGCCAATAGGGTAGTTGACTCATATCAAAATTGATTAAAATATTGTTTATTTCTAATAGTATTTGGCATAAGGTTCCACAATATACCGATTTTAATAAATAACAATGAAAGATTACTGTAAAATTTTAATTTGGAAATGCTAGAAATTATCTTTTTTTATCTCACGCCGTAAACGCTTTAATATCCTGTGGTCAGGGCCGTGACGTCACTCATATAGTAAACAAAGAAATGTCAAATTTGGATTGAACAACTCGTCGATTTGCTCTATTCTTTCCTAAAACTGGCAAAAAATCGTCCAAATCTCCGTTATTATATGTGTAAATATCGTAAATTATTTGTATTAATAACAAAATCAACCATTGATGTTGGATTTGTGTGAGCAGATACTACAAATCTTCCTAAAATCGACAGATTGATGGTCAGGAGATTCTTTGTGTATCGCTCTTATTGATTTACTACCAAACGATCGCTCTAAACAATATAAGTACAGTTTTAATACTGTTATAATGAAGAACAGATTACAAGTGTACTTGTCAAGATTGTCACGCGGCAGAAGAGAGTTGCAAACATGCATTTTTGGTGTGGTTACACCATCACTGTGAGGAGGCTATTTTCTACAGCAGTTGAATGCTATTGAATAGAATCCCATCTCTCAAAAGTCAAATAAACACTAAAAGTATTTCCTTCAAGAGAAATGTTCAAAGAAAACATCAGGATCATGTGTCAAATACCAGTGTAGTACTGCAAGAATTTGTAAATGAACATAAAAAAAGAAAGATTGGCAGTTGTTCATTTGTCAAGCCAAGCATGAAGAAAATTACTGGGAGGAAAAAAATATATATACATTCACAGACACAGATTGTGACATATTTCTTAAAAACTTAACAACCTCTTTAATGAAGAGAGAATAAAGTGCATAGAAAACTAAACCAGAAATCATCAATACAGAAGTGCTCTTTAGTTCGAGCTTGGTTATGAAGAATAACAGCTTCCATGTGCTATGAAGTCAGCCAGTGCATAACACATGATGGTTCTTTCGTTGGGAAGATTTTTGGTGGGAAATCTTGCAGACACCTATAATAAAATGTGGATAAAAGTTGAAGGATGAAGATTTGGGTTGACATTTGCAAAATGTGACCTCTTCATTTCTGATTAATACCCTGTAATAGTCAGTTCAACAAACAGTATCCATAAAATTAGATTAATACAAAATTGTCATGCTCTTTTACTAAAGAAAATGCTAATTATCAAAGACGGAAAACTGTGAACAGTATGCTTAACTCAAGTATAGATGCAGATGTTTTGTGCTAAAGCAAAACTTATATTTTTTTGTTTTTTATAAAAACGTCGCCCCACACTAGGATTTTCTCCTGCGTCGTGGGTGCAGTTACAAACATAGAATATCACATGCACATACGCCCAGACCGGAACAAATTTCTGTAGGCCATACAAAATATTTGTCCCGTACGGGAATCGAACCCGCGACCCGTTGCGCAGTAGGTGATCACTCGACCTCTGCGCTAAACGTGTCGTCTTTTTTTTTTACTATATACTTTTGTGTTGCTAGCAGTAATTTTGAAAATACTCAAAAGGTGACAATATTAGCTATAATAGTTATTTGTTCTAACAATCTGTATGTCTAAAAAGTTATTGATCAAATAGTGCCATTTTGGAAACTATACTACATTTTTCCTATGAAAGTATTATTCATAATAAATCACTTTACTATTATTTTGACTTTTATTACCTGCGACCCTAAGGCAATATATGATAAATTAATAAATTTGATCTAACTCTATTCAAACCTATTTCTACATACTTTTGGAACATATATGTATATTATTATTTGAGTAACAATGATAAATATGAACAACAAACCTATAAAATATTATAAATCTTTTAAGGTGTAATGAAAAATAAAACACATGTATTTCAAATTAAAAAATTTTGATTCAACTTAAACCTTTACAAGTCCTTATTGTCAAATAAACATGCAACATTTTTTTTAGTGAAGAACATTATGTCTAATGTAAGTGTACAAAAATTTGTTATGTCATCTTTATATGTTAGTTATGTATAAAGTAAAGAAAAAAAATCTATATATTTATTTAATAAGAAGGGTCTTGTAAATTAGAAAGAGCACAGGCTGACAACACAGCAATCACATTTAATATATTTGTATACGGCTTTAAAATGGATAACTTGTATATTCTTGCGTAAGCTGTTCTGAAATTTATTTTCTTCTAGTAAGTTAATATCACTAATACTGCTTTCATATCCTGTATATATTAAGCTGACTAAACCATCAGGTAGTTTCAGTTTCTTTAAGTGAGTGTTAACCAAATATTTCGCATGTCTATATCACTGGGTACGTCTAATTCACAGCTTTCCCGGAGTCTTTGAAGAGGTCATTCTATATTCCTGTTCTATTGTCCCGTTCCATATACAGATTTACTATATTTTGTGATATTTATTAGAAAGCATTGTTTTTGTAAGGTTATTTCGCCTCAGTGCTTTGTTTACTATAAGACTGACGTCATTTGATGTATGCTACAGATAATCAACAGACTGTCATGGCTGACCGTGTTTTCGGTCCAAAATTGAAAATCTTAATTTAAAATAGATTTTTTGCACTTTTTAGCCAACGAAAAAAATAATATTCATGTGCTATGGTCTAATACAACAATTATGAACATTTTAAGCCCTACTTTAAAAAAGGGTCAACTAGCCTATTGGTAGGAGGCCAAAGTGATGACAAATGTCTGCACCGTGTATGAGTAGCTTGTGCACACTTGCGGGCATATAAAACCATGGGTATAGATGAACAAAGATCTCAGCTGTTTCTCTGCAATAAGTCCTGAATTTTTCAATATCTATGGCACATCCTGATGAAATCGTTTGAAGAATAACCGCAAAATGCTTCAGCAGGTCTTTGTCAACATTGGTTATTTCGGCAGATTTCTCATAATCTCTAAAAAACCTTCTGGCTGTGTTTCCGTCGTTTGTGGTTCCAAAGCCTTGCTTCACAAAATCCACAAGTATTCCCATTTGCTGTTTGAATTCTTCTTGTGTCAAATGTTTCTTCGCAGCTTTTAGTTGCTTGTTAGCACCTCGTGCAGTCCACATCTCAAAGTCCATGTTGTAAGATATGTGTAGAATACACTCCATACAACGAATCCACATATGAAGAGTAGAAAGTCCATATTTATAAACATCTTCTCGAACAGGTCTTGTAAATACTTCTGACAGCTTGTTCATCTCAGTTGGCTTAGCAAGACAAATATTGCAGGCAGATGCAGACGAAGTATCCGTTATAATAGTGGCCACTTTTCCGTCGATCATTGTCATATGAAGCTTGTGACTAATCTCTAGCCCTGCCCATTTTGTAGAATCGATGTTTTTTATTTCTTCCTTCAATGCAGCTTCTTCTTGCTTGATGTATTCTGCTGTCTCTTTACAAAACTCGAACTTAATGGGCCTGCAATAATGTGTTGAAGAAGGTGTTGGGTTTTCCCATATGGTGCTATTATTAGAAACTAATTTAAGAGGGACAAGACTTGACATGAAAACCGATGAATCACTGAAGTCTACATCTTCACTCCTTTGCTTGTAGGTACTTTGTGAAGAAGCACCATCAAAACCCCATTTACTAAATAACTTCAATCCTTCAGTTGACGAATCAATCTGGGTACCAGTAATTTGAAGAATCTTCTGGACTGTCAGATCCAATAGGGCTTGAAGCTTCACTCTGGCTCCTCTCTCAGTAATTTCTAAATCATGAGGATAGCATCTATTTTTAGCTTCAAGGAGTTTGTGATACGATGGTAACACTGGAACTTCACAATCTAACAGCGCTTTCCTTAAACACAAGTATTTCCATTTTGACAGGTTCAATGATGTATAAAGACCAAGAGCATAATCTCCATCAAAAGTTTTTTTCGTATTTTTCTTAAACAATGTGGCTTGAACGATAGCAACACTATAAGGGTTCTTCGTTATATGGTCAATAACACGAGCTAAGTCATTCTTCTTGTCTATCCTAAGTCTTTCGACTAATGCAAAAGTAAGTTCTTCCGGCGAATAGTCCAAAAGAGACTCTGAACGTCTTTTCTTCTGTTTGTTGCTGAGGTCAACAAAAGGCTTCCTAATCTGAACTTCGGTAGATGTGCCCACAGTTGTTGTACTAGATGTCGACGGAATCACAGCTGTTGTAGTATCGATGTCAAATGAAGTATTGTCTGACGATATGTTTTCGATAACTTCATCTTGGGCTTGAAAAATCTCGGATAAATTAACAGTAGTGCAATTTGGCCAACTAATTTGATTGTAACCACGCAGCATGTCTATTCATGAAAGTTTTCTGATTTCTAGAAGCACTTGTCCATCTGCGATTGATATTACTGACGTAGTTCTTCAAAAAGGTCTTGATTATTTCTAAATCTTGTGAACATGTTTCAACTGGGATATGTAGAATAATAGCTTCTCATAGAGTCGTGCCCAATTTTTCATATCTCCTTCAACACGGAGGAACATAAAGATGTCCAAGTTTGTTACAAATGCAGCCATAACGAAACTCACTAAACTTTCACACAGCACGGATAATTAGATATGTTGCTTCCTCAAGGGTTGAGAAACAAGTGCCTTTAATTGTTTCATGCACATATATTTATAACAAACACACGCGCGCAAGTAGTGACTGACAAAATTAGTACCACATCTTCAACAGCCAATCAGCGTCGTCGATGTCTCCGGTGGTGGGGGTAAATGATTCTTATATCACAGGAGTCGTTTCAGTCAGTTACAAATAGGCAACGAATCAGCACGTGACTGTTGTTGAAGACTTTTATTACTATTTTTTATTAAAATAAAATGAAACAAATGCTGGAATGCGTATGTTTTAATTCTTATATAATTAAGAAATTATATTTTAAATTCAGCATAATTGAAAAACTCGATAATAATAAAAAAAAAACCCAATTGAAATTTTAAACTTTGAATCGTCGTAGGCGTCAAGGCCGCAGGGATACGCACGCAATTTATATGTCGTCGTATTAAGAACAATAGGTACTTACCAGAATATAAGGTTTGCTTGCTATACTTTGATACTGAACAGAGAAAAAAAATAAAATAGATTTTCTCCCATACATTTTTATTTTCAATATTTTTTTTGACGTGAAGGAGCAGTTTTTTTGAAAAGTTGTAGTAATAAGTATTAATCAGCGTTAAATTTCCTATACGAAACAATTTTTTGTTAAGTTAAATATGCATTTTCGATCCTACGTCCACCTTTTTGAAAATCCGGACCACTGTGCGCCGGCCGATAACAGAGATAGCGCTATGCGCGTAAAAGAGAAGGCAGTTGCTGCACTTCTCGCGTTATTTCGATTGATAACCGGCGGTTATCAAACTTTTTAAAGTGCTTTTCGTTTAAATGCTCACCTCTAATAACCGCGCACTCAGCCCTAATAGATTCCACGCACGCATTTGCGCGTGTACAAACGTCATTTGCATTAGTAGTAGTAATAGGTAATTAATTTGCGAACGTTGTATGGAGTGTCCGGGGTGTGCCGCTGGTGAGATAAAGGCATAAAGAGCTTCCCTGTCTTATGTTAAAAGAAATTAAGTAAGAGGTTAAAGCACATGTATCAACTCGGTAACGGATCAACCCTTTTGCTAGCATGCATAGCATCTCGCCGTTCGGGCGAGCAGGGGCGCGTTCAGAGCCTTAGCGCGAATTACATCTTTTCGCTTTAATCCCGTTCAATACCTTAGGGCGTGACGTTTGGGCGAAACAACCGGCCCGTTCAAGAGCTTAGTGGCAGAGCGAGTAACAACTGAACAACCATCGAATTCCGTGGGTGTAAAACGCTCTGACGTTTATTACTGAATAGCTCTTTCCCTCATTCATCATTTCAGCCAAGAGACGAACACTGCTGGACATGCCTCTCCCAGGGATCTCCAAACCGATCGGTCCTGCGCCTCCCGCATCCAGCGGCTTCCCGCGACCTTCACCAGATCGTCGGTACACTTTGTGGGGGGCCTACCAACGCTGCGTCTCCCGGTACGCGGCCGCCACTCAAGGACCTTTCCGCCCCAACGGCCGTCAGTCCTGCGAGCTATGTGTCCTGCCGACTGCCACTTAAGGTTTGCAATTCTTTGGGCTATGTCGGCGACTCTAGTTCTTCTACGTATCTCTTCATTTCTGTTGCGATCGCGTAGAGAAACCCCGAGCATAGCCCTCTCCATTGCCCTTTGAGTGACATTGAGCCTTCTGATGAGACCCATTGTAAACGGCCACGTCTCAATTCCGTACGTATGTGGCTAGGGCCAAGGTCGTCTGACGGGGGATCTCCGCCGCCCGGGGATTCTTTGCACCCCAGGTCCCAGTACCGCGTCGACGTCCGTAACCGCCGGCACGGCCTCCAGAACCGCCGGGCACTTGGGGCCTTTGTTTAAGGTTTGGGTTCATGGGGGGTTTTGGGCCATCTCCCACCACGCTGGCCCAGTGCGGGTTGGTGGGGAGCGCCAGAGCCTCGTCTGTTATATAGCAGGGTGCACCGCGTGCAGGTGAGGTTGGCTTGGGTCCTGATAGGTGGTATTTAGAACCCCTTGCACCCCAGCTCCGATATGCTCTTTCCCTGATTGGATAATATTGGAGCCTTTATCTATTTCGTCATAAAATTAAAAATTCATGTGAAAAAGGAAGATAAAATAAATTATTGCTGCAACGCGTTCAAAACCTCAACAGTGAGTTCAAAACAACCGAAATTGATACTTCAAGGCAGGGGGGTTTCACTCCGCAGTTTAGGTACGTTTGGCCGCCGGACCGACCGGGCAGTATGTGCCAAAAGCTTGCCGCTCGGCTCGCACACTGGCCGCCTCGCACGTAATAATTGAGGTCATTTTTGTAACGATTACTGCACATCGGTTAGTGGGAACCCTGCGCTCTTATCGCCAAATCGGTATCGGGTCAGCGACGCGTAATGGAATAGGAACACTCGTGTCATGCAATAAATTTCAATTTCCCGTGCAGTCAGATGAAGGTCGTAAGAGTAGGTAAATTTTCATACCTAAACTTGACTTTTCTTCGAGAGTGATCCTTCTGTACTTTAGTACTATTATTTATTCTGTGTCCACCGGCCAATCGGAACGCATATTGACTTACGATTGTATGATGACGTGATAATGTGGCGTTCTGATTGGTCGAAAGCAACGGTCTAGCTTCGGTTCAGCGGTGGCTCATTAGCAGAATTGGACCTTGGTTACCAGGCGTAACGTAGGCGCGATCCATACCAATACCGGCTGATCCCAACCACTCGAGCATGGAGGCAGTTCAATTAAATTGTTATAAACTTGTAATTACGAAATAGTTTGAAGAATCGCTTCTATTGTTTTCGCTTGTTATTTGTGTAGCTGCGAGAAGATGACAAAAAAATGTGTTTCAACACTTACCCGTTTAAATTTCTTGTTGCAAATACTACATATGAATTTTCTTTCTTTACTGTGCGATACCAAATGACTGAAAGACAAATTGTGAGTTGTTGTCTTAAGCTATTTACACAATGCGATTTTTTGCAGCGATGCAGTCGCGATACAGTCGTTCGCATCTCTGGGACGCGTTCAGTCAAACCCCATAGACAAAATCCACACGCTAAGTTTTCCACAGTCGTTCCGCGGAAAAAATGTATGGAAATGACATTAGCTTGCGACAACCTTGCGCTATTTTTCCGCAGCTAATGTCATCTCCATACATTTTTTCTGCGGAACGACTGCGGAAAACCCAACGTGTGGCTTGTGTCTAGGGGGGCAGAGCCTTCGCGTGAAGGACTTCGCGTGAACTTTTCACTCTAACCCCGTTAAATATATTAGAGCGTGACGCTCGGGTGAAACAAGTAGCCCGTTCAATACCTTAGATTAGAGTGTCAGAGCGACAATCTACAACCATCGAATTTGATAGTTGTAAAAGGCTATGATGTTTATTACTGAATAACTCTTTCCTGATTGGATGATATTGTTATGTCATCTGCTAGAAAGAGAGGGAAATGAAAAATTTATATAAAAGAGAGAGATAAAAGACATTATTGCTGCACGCATTCAACACCTCAGAGTGAGTTAAAAAACAAACCGAACAACTACACTCCAAGTTACTGAACGCGCTCCTGCATACGCGCGTTTGCATCGCGACTGTATCGTGTTTGCAGCGCAACTAATTGTTTCAGCTAGATATAGTACAGGGTTAATATTGAGGTACCGGCAACCTCGCAGGATTAGATAGCTTCATTAACTACAACGCTTGTTCTACGATTTTTGATAATTCGTTAGATTTTACTTTCATACAAAAATAAATATTAATTTAATATAAGTACCTCTAGAATGTTTGTAACTCTACGCGCATCACCAGAATTACCTGTGCGAATTACGCCGTATGCGAGCGGGGTGACCAGAAAGTAAAAACAAAGAGGAGATGTTATAAGCAATGTAGTCCAGCATCTATCAATGTAGTCTGACGTCACGCGTTTTTAGTTTTAGCTACTTAACACCAGAGGCGCTGACATCAGTAGATCTATTTATCTGTCGGATTAGTACATCGTATGCTCTTCCTTAATTTTGTGTTAGACTACTTAAATTCAAAATGAAATGTTGGTTTAGGTAAGTATATCGCGCAAAAGTGACACAGACGATAGAAATAAAGTGAACGAAAAAAATAATCTCTTTCTTTCCACTCGTAAGCACATTAAACAAGCATTATTAATTTATGGCTTGTGTTTAAACGCCTACCAAAAATGTACCTATTTTACTACCAATATAATACGAAACGCTTACCAAAACGGATAAATGGTCACCAAATTGTGTTTCCTAAAATATTATATAATAGATCCAATTATTATTTTTATTGAATGTCATAAAAATATATAAACGCCTATAAAATTCATTTCAGACCAAATATTATACATTGTTACTAAATTGATGTTACCAATATTTTATGTTACGAGTATTAATTTGGTATTTTTTTCTGAGCTAAAAAAACTAACGGTTAATCGAATTTCTTTTTAATACCAAATATTATATTGTGTTTCCCAAAAATATGTCAATTATTGTTTATAGTTATATGAAATTTATTAAAATATGATAAGTCAAATATTATATTTAGGTTTCAAATATTACTGTGAAATATAAAAAACAAACGTAAAATGAAAATAGCTGTGTCTAGTCGGACCCGGATCCCTATAGAAATCGATTGCTATTCGGACCCTAGTATGAAACATGCAGTTTCTTTTGCAGTCTGTGTGTGTGTGGTCACAATATAACCTAACCTACAGTTTTCAGTTTTAACGTATAAGTTATTTTTTGATTACGCTTCTATCGGGTCCGCATAGTAATCGACTTCGGTAGAGACCCGGGTCGGAATAACCATTCCGAATGAAAATATGTTTTATTAGGTATATTCGTAGGTACGTACTTATAACATTAATTTGTACTAAAGGAATAAAGGGAAGCAATTATAATTTTAGTTTTACATTAAAGTAATCTGGGTTTAATTTATTAATTTTGAATGACAGTCAAACTTTGAAGTCAGGTTTTTGGTAGTAATATTAATCTTTTTGTAAGACATTATTTGGTGACCATTTATCCATTTTGGGAAGCAAAAAGAATATTTGGACAAAACGTGCAATTATTCGTTTGTGTGTTTATTTATTTTGGACCAAAATATCATATATTTTAGGACCCTTTTTATGAAGTCATTTTAATTTTGTTGAGGCTATTTATTTTATTTGGTACTTCGGCTTAGGGTCCTAAAAATATTTCTGGTAACCATTTAAATTATACCCTTAATTTATTACTTGACGTATTGCTTCTAGAATGTTTATTTATTTATTTAATCTTTATCGTACATAAAACAAGATGTGAAAATGTGGGAGAAATTGTAGACGGTGTACGAATTAAAGTCGAAAACGACATAAGTAGGTATATTTAAATTAAGATGAAATACGAGTTATTAAACATACAAATAATAGAATATAAATATTAAAACATATATAAAACTACATATATGATATACAGGATGGATTTTTGAGATGGGATTTAAAGGGTAGGTACATTAACCATTATAGTTACAAGAAAACATTGTTACGCAGCCATCCCTAACTTTTTAAGATATTCTGATCTGAATTCACAGATTTTGGAAAGTTACAGTCAACAAAAAAAATGCAGAGATAGCAAAAAAATATATATTATGCCAATCGATCCTATTTCATGTAGGGATCAAAGACTATGGGACCATTTAAGGTATGAGTACTAGAAACGACAGAAATCGCCAAAAACATTTCCCATACATTTTGTACGGAAAATCCTCAACTCCTATGGCGCATAACACATTGCACCGGACACCGCTGCGGTTTACGGAGGGACGAAAACCGCATGCGGCTGCGGCGGCACGGAACCGTGCCACCGTATGGTTTGCTCCGTATCACCGTCCGGAGCTGCGGTGCACGACGCCCCGCATCGCCGCATTATAGAATAGAATAGAATAGACACAGTGTGGCATACCCCGCGGACCGCACCGCATCACCGTCCGGGAGTGCGGTGCCGTCGCGCGCGCTGCACAACCGCACGGTCATGCGGTGTGAGCGTGTTATACCCTGCGGTTTTTGTATACAAATTAAGATTCTTCAGTCAAAATTAAAAACCGCAGCGCCGCACACTGGAGCGGTGTCCGGTGCAATGTGTTATGCGCCTATTTCTTAAGGTGATCTCTCTATAAATTCTATTTCTTACTTTTAAGGGAAACTGTAATTTAAATGAATACTAAATTAAATCATTTAAACATGTATTTTTAAACAAACGCAAAAATATCTAATCTATCTATGAAATAAATTGCTCAAAATGTCCGCCGTCTTCACGAATACATAATTTTACTCGCTTTTGTACTGAGGACGTAGCAGCTAATAATTTTCTTGGATGGATGTTATTTAAAGTCCTCGTCAATGCATCTTTCAGTTCCTGAACACTGTCGTATTTCTTTTTATAGATTTCGTTTTTTAGGTAGCCCCATAAAAAAATCTAGTGGTAGATCGGGGCTGTTATGTGGTGGAGCGCTATCTTGTTGAAAATAAACTTAATAGTTTCCCTTAAAAGTAAAAAATAGGATTTGTAGAGATCGCCGTATGAAATAGGAGCTGAAGATTTTCCGTGCAAAATGTATGGGAAATGTTTTTGGCGATTTCTGTCATTTCTAGTACTCATACCTTAAATGGTCCCATAGAGTCTTTTGATCCCTACATGAAATAGGATCGATAGGCATAAAAAATTTTTTTTATTTTCTGTTGACTGTAACTTTTTTCCAAAATCTGTGAATGCAGATCAGAATATCTTAAAAAGTTATGGATGGTTGCCTAACAATGTTTTCTTGTAATTATAACGGCTAAGAGCGTCGGTGGCGCTGTGGACTCGGCACTTGCCTTCCAATCGGGGGGTCAGGGTTCGAGACCCGCCATGTACCAATGTGTTTTTCGTATCGAATTTCATATGTACATTTATCCGACGCTCCTACGGTAAAGGAAAACATCGTGAGGCAACCTGCATACATCTGCGAAGAAATTCAATGATGTATGTGAAGTCGACCAATCCGCACTGGGCCAGCGTGGTTGACTAAGGCCTAATCACCCTAACATAGGGTAGGCTCGAACCCCTCGGTGGGGACGTATATGAGCTGTGGTGATGATAACGGCTAATGTACCTGCCCTTTAAATCCCATCTCAAAAATCCATCCTGTATAATAAATATATATAAATAATAAGAATGTTCGATGCTACATGGACGCTGCTGTCAGTGCCGATTTAGCAAAAAAGGCCCTCTAGTGGCTTGTAAAAATACTTTAACGAAAACGTAGGATGTATCAAGGGCGAAAACAAAACACGTGAAATAAGCAGTTTTTAACGATTTTTATTTTTTGATTATATTGACACAACACCTACTAATAAAATTATCTTTTCACTACGAATGTATCTTTTAACATAGTTTTATTATTTATATGAAGGCTTCACAAAAAGATTTGGTGTTTTATACGGGTGTAACTGAACACCCCAATAACATTTAAGGGTAAGTATCCATCAGAAGTAGAGATTCTGTAGGAAAAATATTAGGGCTGACAAACCTACTTTTTTTCCCATACAAACTAAATAAATTATTTTTTGGTATTAAGTGCCGACAGCCCTGCGTAAGCGTAGGAGGAATACTACGCTCACGTCATACAAACTAAGTAAATAATTTTTTGGTATTAAGTGCCGACAGCCCTACGTAAGCGTACGAGGAATACTACGCTCACGTCTGTCACGTGTCATTTTGTGTTTCAATTTCTTTTGTGTGAAGAGCTGATTATGGCTGCCACTTGAAAGTTTTTGCTTTCAGTTTAAAATAAAATAACTCTGAAAGTATTGGGGTTCCAGGTCTCAGGCAAGCACCGAAGGTCCATTTAGTATCTAACTTATATGCCCTTTAAATGTTATTGGGGTGTTCAGTTACACCCGGTATATTTCCATCGGAAATAAATTTAAGAAATAAATAGATTAAAATACACGACGACGACGACATAGAGACGGTTGGACACCAATAAAATATACTAACATAAGCTCAGTTCACTTTGATGAGCAGAATTTTGTTAAAACTAATAAAGAACTGTGAGAAGGTGCTTGTCGAAATATTGCGGATCACGAACAGGTATATTTTTTATGATAATAAGATTTTCATTTTAATTTTGCTTTTATTAACTTAATATTTCGTTACAGGATCGAAATAAAACCCCTGAACCATCAGATTTAAAAGAATTTTTGGTAGTCGACACACCCAAGAAAATTAAATTAAAAAAAAAATCGCAATGGAAAATGCATTAAAAATGAAACAAATTTTGATATCTAGATTATCTCATTTTTGAATTATTTATATTTCTAACTCCTTTAGTGAGGCCCTGTACTGGCACTACTGCCACCTAGTAATGTATAGCGGGGGCGGCATTGATGCGTGCGCGTCACACGTCCTTGTGTGCCAAAATCTTCCGCACCTTATCAATCGATCGATCGTACGTACCTCAGTGTAAAAATGATAAATGAAATGTGAATAATTGGTATCTAGCTATCAACCAATATGTGATAACTTTAGAAAACGTTAAAGAAATATTCCGTTAATCGTTTTCACATATTTTGGTGGTTTAGATACCTACCTAAGAATTCGATTTTAATTACACTCGGCGTCAAAAATCGCACCTCTAAGAAAATTACTTTCAAATGTCATTAACTTTTGATATGCAGATGCAGTCACATTTATTATGATTTTATTTAAAAGGTTACTTAATGAACTTAATAAAAAACATTACTTTTCATTATCAAATAAAACCTAAAGCAACAAATATAGTGTCACAAAAATTTCTTCCAAATTTTGCTACCCGGGAGAGTAGTTAGTTGCGCTTCCTTTGTGGGTATAAAAGGGTCAACACGGGGTCAATGTGGGTCATTCGCTATTCAACCGTTGAAGAGGACACATCTGTACATTTTACTAAAGAAAAAACACCTGGAAGATGGATACCACAGCTGATGAGGCCGCTCAAGTGGTTGCACTACTGCAATCAGGGATGCGGCAGTGTGATGTCGCCCGACAACTGAATCTGAGCCGTTTTTCGGTTCGAAGAGTATACCAGCGCTTTTTGGAGACCAGTGGCTATATCCGGAGACATGGGTCCGGTAGACGTCGCTGCACTTCGGAAAGAGACGACCGGTTCGTTGTGTCGTACTCTTTTCGAAATCGCTTCTCAAACGCTGTTCAGTTGCAACAGCAGCTCGCAGACGCACCGTGAGCGTCTCTACGATTAGGAGAAGACTGAAGGAGAAAAAGATAGCAGCCCACAGAGCTGCTACAGGTCCAAAATTGACTGCAGCGTACCGGCGAGCCCGCTTACAGTTTGCTCGTGACCACGTCGATTGGACCCTTGAGCAGTGGGGACCTGTTCTCTTCTCAGACGAGACGCGAGTGTCTTTTCTGCAACGACCGACGGAGAAGCGTATACCGGAGGCAGGGTGAACGTTTCGCCCAAGTCTGCATCCAGGAGACGGTGGAATATGGAGGCGGATCCTGCATGTTCTGGGGTGGTATGTCGGCTGCCGGTAAAATCGACCTTGTCTGCGTCTCCCGGACGGGAGGTGCTCGCGGACAAGGGTCGCTGACTGCTCGCCGCTATGTCACAGAGATCCTGGAAGTGCATGTGGTCCCCTTTGCCGAATTTTTTGGCGAGGGGTTCACATTAATGCACGACAATGCGCGCGCTCACACTGCAGTCATCGTGAGCGACTTTCTGCGGAGGTCCCAAATTTCTGTGATGCAGTGGCCAGCGAGAAGCCCGGATCTGTATCTGATAGAGCACCTCTGGGACTATCTTAAACGGAAGGTTCGATCTCGGGATCCAGCTCCTTCGACTCTACAGGAACTCCAAGACGCGGTAATTGAGGAATGGGATCTTGTCCCTCAAGAAGAGCTCCTGAAGTTGGTGAGGTCCATGAGGGACCGCATGGAAGCCGTCATCAGGGCAAGGGGGGGTAACACTAGATTTTAAGTTAATTTTAAAACACTTTTTGTACATTTTTTTTTGTAAATCATTGATTGTTATTTAGGACTTAATTAAGGATTTTTATTATTTTTTTCATTTTAATGTTTTTTTGTAATGATACATACAATAATTAAACAAAAGTTTAAATTTAATTGTTTTTTGATACTCATTTTTGTTACCTTTCTAATGATACCCAACACTATCCTCTAAATAAGGTTTAGGAATTTTTGAACAAGATTTTTAAAAGGTGCGATTTTTTTGACGCAGAGTGTATATAATGTAGCCAGTCGTCAGCCTGGTAAAGTGTTAAGTTAGTGTATGCCACAAGTCACAAGTATGCGTGTGCTAGTAAAGTTTCGGGACGATCTGTGAGGAGCTCAGCATGCCTCTATTCTGTTAATTCGGTTAGCGAGGCACGGGAATCGAATAAAGGAAACACGTAGTTATCGGAACAGAGCTTGTATTCGACTCACAAGAGCGGAGGACGCAGCCTACCCGCTACTTACATACTAACATATTCTCTAACTTCGGTTGCTAACAAGAACTGTCATTTTTGAAAGAAACAACATCCATTACTGCTATCATGAACGCGGCCGTAACACATAACATCACTAAGCTAGTAATGGATATAAAGTTTCTTTCAAAAATGACAGTTCTACATAGTTACCAACCGCCAATCGTAGTTAGTGAATAGGCCTGCTGGTCTCCAGAGGTGTTTTCCTGATGGATTGCAGTGGTTTTCCAACAAAACAGTGCTTGTGAAGAGTAAAAGTGCGTGCGCTGCCCTAGAACGATCTGTGACCCACCCCAAAAGTGGTGTCGTTCGACGACTTTTTGGATTTTTCCCTTGGGAAACCAGGGAGAAATCCGGTAAAACCGGGAGCACGGAAACTACGAGGTCTCGGAATCGCGCTTCGTGGAAAGGATCTGAGGGTGCAGGGAGACGGCAACTACCGAGGTAGGAAGATCGACATAACGCACGTCCTGATCGGCCGACCGGCCGCATGGGAGTTTTCCGTGTGCAGAAAAAGCAAGAATTCTTCCCTTACAAGCCGGTACCGAACGCCCGGAATCCACTCAGGGTCAGCGGGCTAAAACGGGTCCCGAAGGAAGAGAGAAATTTTCTAGCCTCTTGCACCAGTTCACGAGGTCGAGGATCCGAGGTAGCTGGAGCAAAACCGAAGATGGTCTCGGGTTCCTGACGCCAACCCGAACCTTTTTTTTTTTTTTTTTTTTATGGATGGCCCGGCAAATGACCTCCTCCCGCCTGATGTTAAGCGGTGAAAGAGGCCCAAATGAGTTGACAGATAGAGTAGGGACGACATCCACTCTCCTACCTGCCCGCCCCTTGCCGGCCCAAAAGATGCTTTTTCACGCCTCTTTTGAAGGAACCCATGTTGTAGGATGGAGGAAACACGTGCGCAGGTAGAGAATTCCAAGTGTGGGATGAACGACAGAAGAAGGAATCTTGGAATTTCTTGGTACGGTGTGAAAAGGAGGACACAGTGTACGGATGACTCCGAAGGTTTCTGTTAAGGAATGGAGAGGGAGGGATAAGGTTAAAGAGCTCCTCAGAGCATTCCCCATGGAACATTCGGTAAAAGGCGCTAAGAGAGGCGATGTCACGACGAAGTTGTAGAGGCTCGAGGGTGTTAGTTGCCTCTACATCGCCAATTATGCGAATAGCGCGACGCTGCAATCTGTCCAGAGCATCGAGGAGGTACTGAGCGGAGCCGTCCCAAAGGTGCGAGCAATATTCCACGCAAGACCTAACCTGAGTTTTATACAACAAGCATAGTTGGTCCGGCGCAAAATACCTACGCACCTTGTTCAGGACACCGAGTTTCCGTGAGGACGTATCAAGCATCGCCGAGGAACGCCGGTAACGGGAGCAGGAGCGCCGCCGGGGAGACAATTAGGATAGTTTTTACTTAGAAAAGTGTGAATACAAACTTTGAGGGTCGGTTCTGTGAAAGTAGTTCGATAGACAGTATAATTAGGAACACAACGAGATTTTTACCAGAATTTTAAGACACATAGTTCCTTTAATATAATCAAATAATCCCCGGGGGGGCCTTTTTGCGGAATTTCACAGATTCCGTTGTGTAAGTGTTTCGACCACTTATGCTTCCAGTTACAGTTACAGCCCAGCATATTATAAATAATAATATAATATCGTTTGATATTTCCCTAACAGTAAGTATAATTGAAAAATATTTTTTTCACACCACTTGCTCGTCAATGCCAAATTAT